>CM077439.1:1805000-3036821 GCA_039654765.1 Mylopharyngodon piceus
GAAAACAAACAAACAAACCAGCCGAATGAAAAATGAAATGAGAAAAGTAATGGAATATCGTTATTAGGAGCCAGTGATGATCTTTGTTTAAATAGAAAAGAAGAAGGTATTATCAGCTGGTTTTATGTGTAGCCATACAAACTGCTCCCTCTGCTGGCGAGATCTCTCTTCTCCTCCTTGCTTCTCTATCAGAAAAGAGGCAAAAAAATTACTAAAACCCAGTAAGGGCCCATTAAAACTTTTGCAATTACTCTCCAGCACAAACACTCAACCTTACAGCATCAAATGTTAATCTAACCTAACAAACTGATTACAAGAATCACTTAAAAGCATGCATAGATCCGACAAGGAGCACTGAAAATCAAACTATACATCAAATCACAAACGAATTTCTATTTTAAAGAATCTCTAAAAACCTCCCATATTCCGCAGACTTACAAAACAGATAAAAAATTCATGCACCCTTAAAAAATTCAAGTGAATGTCCTGAACTTGTGCAGAACGCAGAGCCAATATTAATGAATAATTTAACCGTTAGATGTTAACGGGACTTTGGGGTTTAAGGAATGTGTGAAATTGAAATCCCATAGATTCAAAACAGATGTCTGAATTTTTTTCATTGCAGGGTAAAGTAGGAGATGATTTATGCGTTGACTAAGGCTGCAGAACTCCCATCATCATTAGGCTTGTCTTGTCGTATCTGTCAATACATCTACTGCTCATTAATCTGTCTGACTGAAGCATATGCTTATTCATGTAGGGAGAATCTTGGGAAGATAAGAAGTTCCCTAATGGGGTTGCTTAAATGAAAAACTTAGATGACACATGGAAGTATAAGGCAATGCTACATTTATGTAGAACATGTTCACCACTAGAGGGCGGCAGTATTACTTCAAAATTAACTTTGGACCTTGCAATAAAATTAATTTCCATGTAACTCATCCAGCTATTGATCTCTGTGTATCTTGTGTCTTGTTTATGCGTATATGGCGCATTCCACAACTACAGCAAACTTTGATTCTTTAAAACCATTAGCTACAGGCACAAATCCAATTTTTGTTGATCGATTTGAAAAATATTATAGGCCTAATTATTCACTACTAAAACACTGTTTACAGTCTGATGGGAAGCCATTCTCACATATATATTTTTTTAAAATTATCATTATATTTAACAAATATTTATGTCATCTCTATTCACTCTAAAAAAATGCTGGGTTAAAAACAACCCAAGTTGGGTTAAAAATGGACAAACCCAGCAGTTGGGTTAAATGTTTACCCAACCTGCTGGGTAGTTTTATTTAACTCAACTATTGTTTAAATATTACTGTATTGCTCGCTTGAAATGAACCCAAAATATGTTGGAAATTAACATTTATTAATAAGTTTATTGAATAAGTTTATTGAGGATCTATTGACAGAAATGCAATATAATATACATAACTATGTTTTCAGTGGTGCATAAAAACCTCACATAATGTACCGTTATGTTTTTATTACCTTCGAATGAGCCATTTCTATCTCATACACCGCGGGTCCCCCCTCCATGTCAAGTCGCCATTATGCGCCGGCATGTTTCTACGGTAACCCTAAACGGACAAACTGCTATACAGATAGCGTTTCGTCACTATGGTGACGTTGATGTTTTTAGAGGCAGCTTGCATCGTCACTACGTTGAATACGCACGAAATAGTAGTAATAGTAGTAGTCGTCGTCTGGTTTATTAGAAGCAGAGACCTTTCTTTGTTAGAAGTAAGAGGAAACCTCATTGCTTCACTGGCTAATGTACTCTCTGCTGTCTCAGACAACGATATGTCGTGTCGGCTAGAGGCCACCGTAGCTTCTCCTAAAGGGAGGGGTGCGAGGGGTGTGCGCCGTTAGTTGCAGTTCGCAACCTCACCGCTAGATGCCGCTAAAAATGTACACATTGCACCTTTAAATTGCTTATTAATAAATGTTCACCTTTTGATTATTATTGTTGCCTCTAGTAATTATGTGTCTGATTTTTCATTTCCAACCTATTTTGGGATCATTTTAAGCTAGCCATATAGTAATTTTTAAACAATAGTTGGGTTAAATAAAACTGCCCAGCACGTTGGGCAAACATTTAACCCAACCGCTGGGTTAAAACAACCCAATCGCCGAGTTTGTCCATTTTCAACCCAACTTGGGTTGTTTTTAATTAATATTCCCAGTATTTTTTTATCAATAGTAGGCTACAAATTTACATTTTACAGCTTAATTATTTGTACTGTACACTTTTGTGTAGGTTTAAATGCATTAATCATTTTGTATTTTTGTGTTCTGTATACATATTTTATTTATTTATGTTTTGAGTTTACTCTGTACATGTTTGTGTAGGTTTCGAATGTGTACTGTTTGTACAAATTTGCATAGGTTTTGAATTGTTGTATGTAAACACTTGTGTGTTTTGAATGTAATATGTACACAATTATGTATATTTACATTAAATGACTCCACAATATTTCATTTGAAATAAATATTTGTTAAAATGTATTATTGTATGCAAAAAAACAATCTTGAAAACAAAGTATATTTTATATATTAAAATAATGTCATGAATAAAAGTAAATAGTTAACCCAACTGGCTTTTAACCCAATCATCTGGGTTAAAAATAACCCACAGTTGGGAAGGTGCTATACTAACCCATAGTTGGGTTACTTGTTGGGTTATTTTTTAATATCATTGGGTTAAAAATAACCCACAGTTGGGAAGGTGCTATACTAACCCATAGTTGGGTTACTTGTTGGGATATTTTCAATATCATTGGGTTAAAAATAACCCACAGCTGGGAAGGTGCTATACTAACCCATAGTTGGGTTACTTGTTGGGTTATTTTTAATATCATTGGGTTAAAAATAACCCACAGTTGGGAAGGTGCTATACTAACCCATTGTTGGGCTACTTGTTGGGATATTTTTAATATCATTGGGTTAAAAATAACCCACAGCTGGGAAGGTGCTATACTAACCCATAGTTGGGTTACTTGTTGGGTTATTTTTTAATATCATTGGGTTAAAAATAACCCACAGCTGGGAAGGTGCTATACTAACCCATAGTTGGGTTACTTGTTGGGTTATTTTTAATATCATTGGGTTAAAAATAACCCACAGCTGGGAAGGTGCTATACTAACCCATAGTTGGGCTACTTGTTGGGATATTTTTAATATCATTGGGTTAAAAATAACCCACAGCTGGGAAGGTGCTATACTAACCCATAGTTGGGTTACTTGTTGGGTTATTTTTTAATATCATTGGGTTAAAAATAACCCACAGCTGGGAAGGTGCTATACTAACCCATAGTTGGGTTACTTGTTGGGTTATTTTTAATATCATTGGGTTAAAAATAACCCACAGCTGGGAAGGTGCTATACTAACCCATAGTTGGGCTACTTGTTGGGATATTTTTAATATCATTGGGTTAAAAATAACCCACAGCTGGGAAGGTGCTATACTAACCCATAGTTGGGTTACTTGTTGGGTTATTTTTTAATATAATTGGGTTAAAAATAACCCACAGCTGGGAAGGTGCTATACTAACCCATAGTTGGGTTACTTGTTGGGTTATTTTTAATATCATTGGGTTAAAAATAACCCACAGCTGGGAAGGTGCTATACTAACCCATGGTTGGGTTACTTGTCGGTTATTTTTTAACCCAACATTTTTTAGTTAGTGGCAAAATTTGCAACCCTGTTAGCCATTCTCACATTTTTAAAATGATCATTATATGTGATAAATATTTTACAAATTTTGTAATTTTAATGATTAGCCTGTCATCTTTATTGTTAATTGTAAATTACTGTAAAATAACACAAAACTGCACTTTGTCAAAGTTTGCTTTTTAGCCTACTCTAAAATGAACAGAAAATAAAACAGCTCAAATAATATTTAGTTTGACCTCTTAAAACCAACCTTTTCTGAAGCTTAAGCGCAATTTTACTGAACTGATTAATTATCATTTAATTAACAGGCCTATTATTTAACTTATATAGGTGAACAGTTGCAATGAAAACATTCTTTTTGACTTCAGAAGTTTCCGTCATGTTTTTGCTGGCTGAATCTCAGTGACATTGCGGTGTAAGATGACACCTGTCCGCAAACATCCAGTTTAGACCTGCTCTCTCAGTCGCCTGTCGGCCTTTTTTCCCTCAGTTTTTCTATTCTTGAGCATAAGGTATGTGAATATTTAACTGTATTTGAGTACAATGTTCAGTTTTATATCTAACTCAGTCGCTGTGGACGTGTTTCGTGTAACCAGGTAGACGTGACGTCACGTGCTGACGACTCGCCCGATCTTGATTTCAATGAAAACTTGCTTTTCATTTCTTCGGGATCAAAATAACACACATGAATCTAAATGTAAGCTTATTTAATGTAGAATATTGTTATACAAGGTAAAAATAAACATGTGTCGTGTCTTTACAAAAGCTGGCGGCGTTCACATCTGTTTACATATTAGCATACAATAGCGTGATGACGAGGTGTTGACGGAAGTACCTCGAGCTATTATAAACAGGTTTACATTGAGAAATAATTATATAATATTGTGTATTTTTGCTAAAGTAGTTCTGAATACGTTATCGAATACTGTATAACGCGTGTGATCATGTGTCAGGTGTGCAGGAGGAGTGTACATGATGGAGGATCTGGCGGTTTTGGACCTGTTGGAGTGTCCGTTGTGTATGGAGCCCTTGGACGTGTCTGCCAAGGTCTTGCCATGCCAGCACACGTTCTGTAAGTCATGCCTTCAGCAGCACGAGGCATCGCACCCTCATCAGATGTGCTGCCCAGAGTGCAGAGCTGCTGTTCCAGGATCAGTGGAGGAGCTTCCCACCAATCCGCTGCTACTGAGACTCCTAAAGAGCCTCCAGGAACGGGGTCCACTGGGCACACCGAGGGACAGATCCAAATACGTGAGCTCTACAGTCCAGGAGGACCTTTCAAGCAGTTACATTCAAGATCTGCCCGACACACAGGGGGTAAGAAGTACAACATGTTGCTTGCATTAGAGTGTGAATGCAGCTTTTGTCTTTTTTTCTGCACTTTTGTGACATGCACTTGAGTCGGTCTTGCCTGCATGTCAAGATTTAGGCTTTTTTGCTTTTCTTTGTGAATTTAAAGTTTGGTCACACTTTATATTAGGTGTCTATTGTGTACTTACATCAAAAAAGTAATTGTTAGGTACAATGTACTGCAATTTTGCTGCTTTTGAGGTGCGGGTAAGGTTAGGCACAGGTTTAGTGGTATGGATAGGTTTAAGGAGTAATGGAAGGGATGACAGTGTAATTATAGATGATTTTACAGAAATTAATTACAGGTATTTTGTACATTGTAAAAACACGTATGTGCACAATAAGTGCATTGTATCAAATGATTCATTTCAGTGTTATGTTACATAGTAGTTGAAGACACAATATAAAGTGGGACCAAAAGTTTTTATCTTTGATGTAGATTAAAGTTTTATGTTAAATATGAATATTTCCAAAAATCCTGAAAGTATCATATTACATTGCGTCTGTTGTCATGCCACATCAAACATGATGTTTTTTTTATTCTCGATAGAACAATAATCATGTGCAGAGTAAATTATGATGAAATGTGTATTTATAAATACATCAGTATGGGTTTTGTGTTGGGATATATGGGAGATCGGTTTGCCTTTCCGACTTGCTTAAGAGCTCAATTATCTGTGTGTGTGTTTAACAATGTCCACTGAAACACACTGGGCCTTAGTTTAGTTTAAGTAGGTCGGTGGATTTGAGTTTCAATTCGGAAAAAAGCCATTGCATTTGCAGCCACAAACAGTAACATTGTTTAAGCTTTTGGGATGATTTTGAGCTCTTGGGAAACTTTTCCCTCTGCATTTGCCTCTAATTTAGTAGACATGCATTTGAAGTACTAGAGAGATAACTTTTGGGATGCTAGTACTTCAAATGCATGTCTACTAAATTAGAGGCAAATGCAGAGGGAAAAGTTTCCCAAGAGTTCAAAATCATCCCAAAAGTATATATATAAGTCAGTGTAATAATTTAAATGACATATCATCATTTTTGTGCATTACGATAATAAGAATTGGATGTATTTAAAGGGGACCTATTATGCCTCTTTTCACAAGATGTCTCTGGTGTCCGCGAAATGTGTCCGTGAAGTTTCAGCTCAAAATATCCCACAGATCATTTATTATAGCTTGTCATATTTGAGCAAAAACACGCAGTTTTTGTGTGTGTCCCTTTAAATGTAAATGAGCTGCTGCTCCCGGCCTCTTTCCAGAAGAGGGCGGAGCTTTAACAGCTCGCGCTTCGGTTGCTCAACAACAACAAAGCTGGAGAATCTCACGCAGCCAAAATGAGGATTGTCAGTAACGGTGTTCAGCCTTACATTGTTCAAACTGGAGTCGGACACTGATGGAGAGACTCAGGAAGAAGTTACAACTTTTAGGACGTTTCTGAATGGTTAGTGGATAAATTTATGCAGTTGCTGTGGAGTTGATTCAGCTCATCGACTAGCATGTGCCGTCATGTTAATCTTTTGTGCAAATCCAGCGTTGAATTGACCCTCGTTTGTGAAGCAGTCCGGCGTTTCCTTGCGAAAACAAAATGGCGGCGCCGTGGGTGGAAACGTGCAGATTAAGGGCTGGTAATATTATAATAAGATCCCCTTCCTATGTCACTAGAGGAGTAAAATCTGAGTGGGTAATTTTTTCACATGCTTGCAGAGAAAGGCTTACCAAAACAAAGTTACTGGGTTGTCCTTTTTCACAATTTCTGGGTTGGTAGATGCACCCGATTATAGCACTTAAACACGGAAAAAGTCAGATTTTCAAGATATCTCCCCTTTAATTGTCATGCCGATAATGCCACAATGTAAAATCTTTTTTTTTCTTTAGAATTTGGAGTAAAATATGATCCAGATATGTTCTTGACCAGCTTCATTTTTATTTCTTTCAGGTGAAAGCCCAAGCTTTATGTGACTTCCAGGGTAACGCACCTGGGGAGCTCACAATGAAGTCAGGTGACATCATTTATCTGCGGTGGAAAGTAGACGATAACTGGTATTATGGGGAAAGCAAAGAGAGCAGCGGTCTGGTTCCGGTCAATGTTTTGCGAGTCATAAGTGAGCAGCCGCAGCCCCTGGCCCTCTGCCGAGCACTTTATGACTTCAACGCTAACAATCTTGATCCAGATGACAGCAAGGAATGCTTAACCTTCTTCAAGGTCAATCTCTTCTATTTTAATCAGTGTACTACCACTATTCAGTTTTGTTGGTACAGTGACCACGAAAAGTATTTGGACACTAAAAAATGTATGAATTTCATTGCATTAACAAATGTGGCATCTGCTAAAGTGATACTAGACCATCTCTCAAAACAAACAAAACAAATCTCAGCCATTTTTTTGCAATGACTTTGCAACTATACAGCCAGAAAGTATCTAAATACTTCTGTCTGTATATTTTTTGTATAATTTAAACAAACCTCTATTTGTGAAATGTTTTGCGTGAAAAGTGTTTGTGCTGTCTTTTTTAAAATATAAATTACACTTGCTTTCAGTGCTGGGTAGATTACTTACAAATTGTTACTGATTCCAAATTACATGACAAAAATTGTAGTTAGTAACGTAATCCATTACATTACACATTTAAGGTAATATAATCTGATTACTTTTAGATTACTTCTGACCTAACACGTTTATCACATTGATTTAAATAGGATAATCTTGTACCATATTGATATAAAAATACAAAGAAAAAGAATATATATAATATAAAATATATAAAAAAGATATATTTTATTCATTTACACGCATGTCATGTGACCATTAAATGAAATCAGAGAACTGTTTACTTAATTTTATTATTATTTATTATTATTATTATTATTTATTATTGACTTACTTTTATTATTGTCCTAACTTATGGACTTAAATCTCATGAGGTTCAGCTGACAAAAAAGTTTCCTATATAAATATGAAATTACGTGAATTTGTATATTTTTATGTGTTTGAAAGACAAACGCCTTCCAAAAACGGTAATACAAGGTTAAATGAGTGATAATTCAAATAATAATTAATATGTTCATCAAGAGTTGATTAGATATGCAGTGTTGCAATGCTAAGAAAACACTTTTAGGCTTTTTTAGAAATGAAAATTTAAAAGAAAAAAAAAAAGACATAGTAGTGAGAATCAATGAATTATGAATAATTTACTGCCATTGTGAGAACAGCATGTAATTATGTAATCGATAAAAAAGTAACTGTAGTCTGATTACGTGTATTTTAAAAAGTAATATAATCTAATTACAAGTACTTAATTTTTTTAATCTGATCACGTAATCAAGATTACATGTACTCAGTTGCTACCCAGCTGTGCTTGCTTTAATGATATTCATTGATTTTTACATGTGACTGAAGTGTCAAAATACTTCTTTTGGCTATTGTATGTTAAGTATTACATGCCCCATTTGTGTGATTTATATCGTGGGAACTGGGAAGCAAATACATTTCTTTTCTTCGAGCTCTTTTATAGCAGTATTGTTAGTCACACCACAGGACTTGAATTATATAACAGTTTTGACTCAGGCACAGCTTCCATTAAAGGACATTTTCCTGGAGTGTTTTTTTTTTTTTTTTGAGAGCAGATGGTTCAAATGGGTCTGGAGCCGAGTTAAGGGTGTAATGGGCCCGCGGCTTAGAGTGATTCGAGCCAAGTAAACGTCTTCAGGGACATCCATGCACCCTCAGCTGCCTAACACATGGCTGTCTCTCTTTCCCCCCCACAGGGAGACAGCATTACTTTCATTAAACAAGTCAATGAAAATTGGGTTGAAGGTAAACTTGGAGACAAAGTTGGGATTTTTCCTTTGCAGCTCACAGAGGTAAGACAACAAGTTTTTATTCTAGATTTCAAAACATGGAGAATCTTTGAAGAAATGTTTAAATCATATTTATTTAACCCTAAAAATCAACATCCCTTTCATTACTGTAATGTGAAAATATTGGAAATAATGTATTTTTTTAATTATTAAAATGCCCACAAATTAAAGATACTTTCAGTTGTACTTTTAAAGGGGACTTATAATGCCCCTTTTCACAAGATGTAATATAAGTCTCTAGTGTCCCCAGAATGTGTCTGTGAAGTTTCAGCGCAAAACACCCCACAGATCATTTATTATAGCTTGTCAAATTTGCCCCTATTTGGGTGTGAGCAAAAACACGCCGTTTTTGTGTGTGTCCCTTTAAATGCAAATGAGCTGCTGCTCCCGGCCCCCTTTCCAAAAGAGGGCGGAGCTTTAACAGCTCGCGCTTTGGTTGCTCAACAACAACAAAGCTGGAGAATCTCACGCAGCCAAAATCATATTGTTTTTTTCACTTGCTTGCAGAGAAAGGCTTGCCAAAACAAAGTTACTGGGTTGTCCTTTTTCACGTTTTCTGGGTTGGTAGATGCACCGGGGACACGATTATAGCACTTAAACACGGAAAAAGTCAGAATTTCATTATATGTCCCCTTTAAATCTGCTTTACAATTTAAACCAGGGGTCTTCAACCTTTTTCTGTTATATTTTGTATGAAAGTTAGTGTTGGACTTTAAGCCTGGCCTATAATAACTTGCACATAGTATATAGTATAAGATATTACTATATTCACATACTTTGTTGTGTTTCTTACATTACAATTGAAAGCCACTAAAATAATCATTGTTAATGTGCATATAGTTGTGCAATACATTTTAAGTTTACTTAATACATTTTAATGTGGAAGGGATAATGAAGCATGCTGAATTTAGAATCTTATATTTGGTCATTTTTAGCAACTTTTTAATTTTTTTGATTTTTAACAACCTACAAACAAAACTAATGGACATTAGTTTCTTAGAAAAAAATGACTTCATCTTTGATTAAATATAGTAGTGGACTCCTGAACTTTAGCTTCTTAACTTTAGCTTTGGTTGGAGTTAACTTAATATTTTTATATTTTCTTCAGCACTAATTAGTTTGAGATCGAACATTAATTGGCAGACGCCTGCTGTGCCGCCACAGACCTCCTGTTGATGACCCCTGATTCAAGCAATTACAGTAATGAGAATATTGTGGACCATTGAGAATGAGGGATATTTGCTTAATTGTCATGAAAATAATGTCACAGAACAAAAAAAAAAAAAATTAATTATCCTAAAAATAGACTTCTTTGTGCAAAATAACATATTTTTCTTTCGATTTTAAATATAACCCAGATATTTCTTGACTATTTTGTACTTTCTAAGCCTTTATGCAATAATAATTAGGGGCCAAGCACTGAAGGTACCTACAGTTGGCGTTCTTATTCTTCTTCTTCCGTTTCCGCTCTGGAAGTCTATGGTAGCCCACAGAACCACTTGCGGGAAAGTTATGAAATTTGGCACACTGACAGAGGACAGTCTGAACTGTCACCATAGCAAATTTGTAGTCTCTAACTCAATCCCTCTAGCGCCACCAGCTGTCCGAAGTTGCACTCACGTTTATGCTAACAAGGGCTAGAAACAACGTCATTTTCCATCATAAAATTTTTTCCGCCATTTTGAATTTTCCAAAAAACCTACTTTTTCGAACTCCTCCTAGGCCGTTGCTCCAATTTTCACGAAAATTGAACCAGATCATCTTCAGACCATGCCGACAAAAAGTTATGGAATTCAAGTCGATTTGTTAAACCATTTTCAAAAAACGCGTGAACGAATTTTACGTAGGGCTTGTGAAAATTGACGCAAGACTGTATCTCCTCAACACTTTATCATATTCAGACCAAACTTGGTACATGTCATCACAAGCATGACCTGAGGCTACATGCTATGTTTCGGAGCAGCACCACCTACTGGTCCGGAGATACAAAAAGTTAACTGTTTGTCCAAAAATGATAAAAGTGGATTCGGGGCGTCATGCCGAGTCCAATGATATCCAATTTCCCCATATTGGCCATTTTGGGCATCGGCCATTTTGAATTTTGTCACAAAATGCTATATTTTACGAACGCATTGGTGTATCATTATGAAACTCGGTATGTGTCTTTGGCACCATGCCCTGAAGGCAATCAAAACGTTACGGTGCAGCGCCACCTTGTGGTCAAAAATTATGATGAAATTTACAAAAACTGGTCTTTATAGATTCTTTGGGTCATGCTGAGAACATAGATACCAATTTTGCCATCGTCAGTAAAACTTCCTGCCCGCCATTTCGATTTTCTTTAAAAACCTACTTTTTCAAACTCAACCAACTCAACCAAAATGACTTTTGAGGCTGTATCTCTGCAATGCTATGGAATATTGACACCAAACTTTGCATGTGTCATTGTCACCTCCCTCTGACTACACCACATCAAATTGGTCACAGCGCCACCTATTGGTCGAAAGTCATAAACCATTAAATCTTTACTAGTGATTGTATTTATGATTTTTCAGGCATTTTGCCTAAAATCATCTTAATATGCCTTTAATTGCTCATTGTTGCAGTTGTTCTGATGCTCCTAGCAATTGTGGCATGACTTATTGTGCCTTCTTTGTGCTTGGCCCCCTAATGGCTGCTTGCGGCTATATTTTAAAATTGCATCACTCACTGCTTTGTGACGTGAAATCTTCGTCACTATTTGGCAATCTTTTAAATTTTCCCTAATCGTTTCTCTGTTTAATGTCACGATTAAATTCAGAACAATAGGCCCTCATCTCTTAGCACTCGTGGTGTCGGTAGCCACTTACGGAGTGTGATAACGGGCTTTCAGACGTGGTTAGTGAGCTTGCTATCTGTGACGCTGCAGTCCTGTGACTGACATGTGCATTCTGCTCCAGTGAACTTCATGTGCCGCTGGATAATCGAGCTCCAGATAGGAGCTCTTTTCATTATCCGTGCACTGGATTATATCTGAGGTTAGTAAGATAAAACAGCCAGTCTCCCTCTCAGCGCCAGTCGGGCATCTCAGCGGTGACCAGCCGGGCGTGAAGGCACAGTAATGCTGTCTTTTACTTTGGTGGCAGAGCAGCACATCATGGGAAAAGGGAGGGGGAGCGTCACTCCTGCCCACATGTGCTGCACCAGTCCATCTTAACGTCGCGTTCCTCAGATCAGCAGCTCCAGCTGCCACTTAGGAAGTTTGGGGTGAGCAGGTGGGACTAATAGCTTTGAACTTGCACTTTTCCAACTGGCAAACTAAAGTGGCTTACCAGCATGTCTTCAGCTTCTTTTTAACCTGCTTTTGTGTCTTTCCGCTGTAGCCGAATCCGGCGGCGTACGAGCTTCTGGAAAAACGCAAGAGGAGGGACTCGGTGGAATCGCACCCACGGAGCGGCGTTAGGGTCAACGCGGATGCTTACATCCACAGGCGGCTCGCTGGAGCATCTCACAAGTCAGCCAGGCCTCCAAATGTCAGTCTCCTGAACAGCCTGAACCATCCTCCCCTCAGCCAGAGCCAGCAGCCACCTCACATCAGCTCCACCGCACAGCCTTCCTCCAGCAAGACGCCACAACTCGCCACATTTAACAAACCACGTCTGAGGAGCTCTCACAGAAACTTGCCTAAGGTGAGCAGTCCCTGTGCGGCTGTGTTTTTATCACATTTTGTTTGTGTAGGAATGATGATTGGCTATTTATTTGCTATGCAGACATGCGATTAGATAGCCACGCATGTGATTTAGCTACACTGTGTGTGTTTTGGATGATAAATCATGCGTTTTAACATCCTATTCAGATTCAGAGTGAGATGATGAGTCAGAGATCTTCATTTTTAGATTTGGTGAGGCAATATTTGTTTTGGTTATCTGTGATCCTTCTTGTATAGAAAAGGAACGATAATTATAATATCTTAATGTGCCTATGATGCAAAAGATTTTGTCAGTATTGTAATTTAGATATGCTTTGAAATCACTGCTAATGAATGTGATTTACTTAAAATAAGCAATTCCTTCTTGCATTTTCCCCTCAAAAATGGGTGAAAATGTTTCTCTCCGCTGTCAGTCTGAGATGTTCTCCTGTACGAGAGGAAGCCAGCGTGCTTGAGTGCTAAAAATGCCCCATTCTCTGCTGCTGCTTTACACGCTCATGACTCATATAGGGTTACATAACACTTTCCTCTTATCTGGTTGAAAGGCTCATTCCTTTCCACTGAGCAGTGACTCTCTCTCTCCTCCCGCCATCAGCTGTGTCATTAATAGATGGGGAGGAGAACATCACATCATGGGGAGGCGAGTCACTCGGGGGGTCGGCTAACACTGGATTTTTGCATTATTTGTGTTTTTTCTTCAGGTTGTGCAACCGTGTGTGAAGTCACAGGAAACATGCCCACTGCTTTCTGACTCAGCAGTGTCATTCCGATAGGAAGGAAAATATTTAAAGCAATAGATCGCCCAAAAAAAAAAAAAAAAAAAAAAATGTATTTACTCATCTTTGGTGCAAACCCTTCATGAGCTTTTAATGGAATACAAAAGAAGATATATTGCAGAATTTGCTGGCTGCTCTTTTCCATACATTTAAAGTGAACTGGGGCAGGTGCCGTATAAAAATAGTCCATTCAATTTCACCAAAACTTTGAGGGCAAAAAAGGTCCGTTGTGACCTATATGCAGTTTATTCCAAGTATTTGGAGGCAATATGACATGCTGTGAGGAGCAGATTGAAACTTCAAGTTATTAAAAATCTTATTTTGTAGATCTCAAATCGAATTTGTGCTGCTGTATATTCAAATATGGGCTGCTTCCGAAAGCGTATAGGTAGCTGACTTGTTGCCTCACTGCCTTATCAGGCAATGACTGCGCAGGCAGCATTTGTGCACGAAAGTACCTCACGAAACAGGCTTCTGAGGAAGCATAACTCTTTAATGATCTACAATAAAAATAGAGCAAGCTTCGGTGAAAAGTGAATATTTAATGACTATTATAGAAATTTCTCTCTAGAAATAACATCAAAAGTGGGAAAAGTTGGTCAAAATGTACATTTAGACACAAACTGAACATCAACCACAACTTTCAGACGTCATCTTTTTTTTATAGCTCAACTGTCACGGAATGGAAAGCACAGGATTGTGGGATGTTAAAGGCAGTGATGAGTTCGCATCACCAACTTGAACTCGTATGCACGGGGAAATCTTTCGCCCTTAGATGTGAAATTCCCAAAATGCGAGTTTATATTTCGCAATTCTGACTTTTTTCTTGCAATTGCGAGTTTATATCTTGCAATTCTGACTTTTTTCTCGCAATTGTAAGTTTATATCTCGCAATTCTGACTTTTTTCTCGCAATTGTAAGTTTATATCTCGCAATTCTGACTTTTTTCTCTCAATTGCGAGTTTATATCTTGCAATTCTGACTTTTCTCGCAATTGTGAGTTTATATCTCGCAATTCTGACTTTTTTTCTCACAATTGCGAGTTTATATCTTGCAATTCTGACTTTTCTCGCAAATCTGACTTTTTTCTCGCAATTGTAAGTTTATATCTCGCAATTCTTTTTTTCTCGCAATTGCGAGTTTATATCTCACAATTCTGACTTTTTCTCGCTTATATCTCGCAATTCTGACTTTTTTCTCACAATTGTGAGTTTATATCTTGCAATTCTGACTTTTTCTCACAATTGTGAGTTATAAAGTCCAATTCAGAGGGAAAAAAGAGTGACTTTATTTCTCAGAATTGCAAGTTTATATCACACAATTCTGAGAAAAAAAGTCAGAATTCTGAGATAAAAAGTCGCAATTATCTTTTTTATTTTTTATTTAGTGGCAGAAACAAGCTTCCATACTAATTACATTTCTTAAAAGGCGAAAACTAAATATCTACAAGAAAGTTATAAATGATGGGCTCACTTTATATTAAGTGTCTTTAACTAGTATGTACTAACTTTTAAATTAATTATGTGATACAATGCATTTACTTTGTACATAAATGTACACAAATACTGTGTATCATGTAATTACAGTTGTAACTAATTTCTGTAATTACATCTATGCTGACCTTTCCCTTAACCAACCTTTAAACTTAACCGTACCATAAAGCCTGTCCCTAACCTTACCCATATCCCACCTAGATAGCAACAACACAATAAGTACATTGTACCTAACAATTTTCTTTTGCACAAGTACATAGTAAAGACAAAGACAAAAATTGATTTTTCAAAGTTACAAGAAAATACTATTTCAGTCCTTCTATTTCAAAATGTCATGTTTAATTCAATGGGTTATTTGCTGTTCATTTGTAATTATTGAACATGATTTCAAAGTAAATCCTACACCAAATTTTTTCAGTGATATAAGCTGGGACCGAACTTACTTTCTTAAAATAAATGCTCTATTGTACTCTTGCGGCACTGTTAAGATACAATATTGGATTGCAACACTTCTTATGATAATGTTACCGCCTCGCTAGGATGAATCACCTGTGCTGTACTTCTCCTTTGTACGTCGCTTTGAATAAAATGTGTTAATTTATAACTCTTTAGGCCTTCTGTGTCTTCTGTGGCAGTGCTGATGTAACTAAGCTGTAATCACCTGCTCTCTCTGAGATAATTATGGGACATGCTGTAGGTGTGAGTGCTTAAGAGAGGCATGGAAATTGTCAAAGATACAGAAACTCTACAGGATTCACAGATCGCTCTCTTGTTTCATCATGCTTTTGTAATGCACTATTATTAGACTGGGTCTCAGTAGAAGAGAAGGACTCATGACTCAGTTGCCCAGACATATTTCTCCAACAGCCCATGTGACTGTCTTCCACGAGCCCGTGGCCTTAATATTAGTCGTTTGTTATCAGTGAGGAAAAGTCTCAGTCTTCTGAGTCAGCTCTGTGACTGATACCAGATGTTTCATTTGTGGTTATGTAACTATACAAAATAACTCCTGAATTAACCATAAAACTTCATTATAATTTATTTGTGAAATGTTGATTTATCTGTTTATAGTTGATGTTAGGGATTGCATAAAAGTTGGAAATTCTTGATTGTTACATAATTAATTGGGTAACTCTTTACAGTAGTAATAGTAATGTCATTAAACTTGCAGTCATCAAAGCTATTGTAGAAGTACAGTGAGCATTCAAGTATTTCAAGTACATTTTTGAAGAATCTTTACATGGTCTTTCAATTATTTTTGGTCTTGTCTTATCAGATTTCGTCTTGTTTATTGTTTTGTTTAGTCTTTTTGTGTTGCTTTGTTTTGTTTGATCTTATCTTTTTGTCTCTTTTTTTGTTTTTGTTTTTTACTTTTGTTTTTAGTCTTGTCTTTTTTGTCTTATTTTGTTTTTGTCTTGTTTCTTTTTTGCTTTGTTTTTGTTTTGTTTTCAGCCTTGTTTATTTTGTTTTTTTTTTTGTCTTGTCTTTTTGTGTTGCCTTGTTTTGTTTGATCTTTTTGTCTCTTTTATTTGTTTTTGTTTTGTTTTTTACTTTTGTTTTTAGTTTTGTCTTTTTGTTTTATTTTGTTTTGTCTTTTTTTGGTTTGTTTTTGTCTTGTTTTGTTTTCACGCTTTATTTTGTTTTTTGTTTTGTCTTTTTTGTCTTATTTTGTTTTTGTCTTGTTTCTTTTTTGCTTAGTTTTTGTTTAGTTTTCAGCCTTGTTTATTTTGTTTGTTTTTTTTTGTCTTTTTGTGTTGCCTTGTTTTGTTTGATCTTATCTTACTTTTTGTCTCTTTTTATTTGTTTTTGTTTTTTTACTTTTGTTTTTAGTCTTGTCTTTTTTGCTTTGTTTTTGTCTTGTTTTGTTTTCACGCTTTGTTTATTTTGGGTTTTTTTTGTCTTGTCTTTTTTGTTTTATTTTATTTTGTCTTGGGGTTTTTTTTGCTTTGTTTTTGTCTTGTTTTTTTCACGCTTTATTTTGTTTTTTGTCTTGTCTTTTTTGTTTTATTTTGTTTTTCTTGTTTTTTGCTTTGTTTTTGTCTTGTTTTGTTTTCAGGCTTTGTTTCTTTTTGTTTTTTGCCTTGTCTTTTTGTGTTGCCTTATTTTGTTTGATCTTATCTTACTTTCTCTCTTTTATTTGTTTGTTTTGTTTTATACTTTTGTTTTTAGTCTTGTCCTTTTTGTTTTATTTTGGTTTGTCTTAATTTTTTTTTTTTTTTTTGCTTTGTTTTTGTTTTGTTTTGTTTTCACACTTTATTTTTGTTTTATTTTGCTTTGTCTTGTTTTTTTGCTTTGTTTTTGTCTTGTTTTGTTTTCAGGCTTGTTTATTTTGTTTTCTTGTCTTTTTGTGCCTTGTTTTATTTGATCTTGTCTTACATTGTCTCATTTGTTTGTTTTGTTAATTCATTATTATAAACTAATCATAAAGTGCTACTCATAATTGTTTGCAAATAATAAAAGACGTGTTGTCAAGGATCTACATAAGCATGAATGTTTAGAGTTCAACAAATCTATTGTAGTGTTTCCAAACACTTGTATTGAAGAGATTACATTGCTGTCAGTGTTTTTGCAAAGAGAGGAAAATTACCAGTTACAGTACTTTCTGACTATTACAGAGGGACAGGACAATGAGCAGTGAAAGTCCGCCGACCATCACCATGGCACTGATTAACCCCCAGGCGTCCCCAATGCCATCAGAGAGCAAGATGTCTGCCACACAGCAGCTCTCCATCAGTGTGTAAGTGCTTTTGAGATCATATGTACCTTCTAAGAACACCTAAAAGATTTTCTTGCATTAAAACGAAAACATGTTGTAGATTGTAAAGATGCTTAGTTACTGCTTGAGCTTTTAAAGCGACATTTTTGAAGAATCTTTACATTGCTCATACAGCCAAAAAAGTATGGGTTTGAGTGAGTATTAAACAGTGACAGTATTTTCATTTTTGGGTGTTTGTCTGAAAT
Organism: Mylopharyngodon piceus; assembly: GCA_039654765.1. Classification (NCBI taxonomy): domain Eukaryota; kingdom Metazoa; phylum Chordata; class Actinopteri; order Cypriniformes; family Xenocyprididae; genus Mylopharyngodon; species Mylopharyngodon piceus. The sequence goes on from CM077439.1 coordinate 1,822,810, forward strand.
ATTTCCTTAACCTTGATGTATGTTCTGTTTAGGTGCGCAGCGCTGTATTCCTACACACCCCATCGCTCTGAGGAGCTGGAACTGAGGAAGGGTGAAATGGTGGGGGTTTATGGGAAATTCAAAGAGGGATGGCTGCGTGGACTGTCTCTCAGAACAGGCAAAGTAGGGATCCTGCCGGCTAACTATGTTACACCTGTGCTCAGGTGAGCAGAAGAACAGTTACAACAACTTCTTACATTGTTTAATATAATAAACACATTATTAAGAAATATCGATTGATATAGGCTCTTTAGATCAGTTTATTAGTGCATGGAAGAACTGAAGAACTACTGGACAATGCAACATTTTTAGGAACATTTTTATTTTTTACAAGCACACGCCTATTATCTTGATAATCAAGTTTACAATAACATACTAACTTTCTCACAGAACATCTGCAAGGTTTCTTGAACAAACCAAACCTGCCATTCCTAATACAAGCACATTGTCAACAAAACGACACACCCCACACAAGCCGCAGGCTGTTGTCCTGGCCCTAGACAGAGTAAACGGCGACACCCCTTCAGCAACAATGGCTGTGATGTCATCTGCCAGTCCTGGGAGAGCACCGCAGCTGGGTGGAAAGCAGGGATGGAGCACAGTGAGGCACGCCTTCCATGCCACACACAGGGGTGAGAGCCAGCAAGCCCCAGCACGCTGTCAACCTTAAACCACTGAAACTGTTATAAATCAAAAACTAGTCGAATTAGTGTTTTATTTACACATGTCATCCTTGTAAGTCAATATACATTACCAGTCAAAAGTTTTTGAAAGTCTCTTATGATTTGATCAAAAATACAGTTTATTTGATCAAAAATACAGTAAAAACAGTGAAATATTATTACAGTTTAGAATAACTGTTTTTTATTTGAATATATGTTAAAATATAATTTATTCCTGTGATTCAAAGCTGAATTTTCAGCATCATTACTCCAGTCTTCAGTGTCACATGATCCTTCAGAAATGCTGATTTGCTGCTCAAGAAACATTTCTGATTATTATCAATGTTGAAAACTCTTGTGCTGCTTCACATTTTTGTGAAAACCGCGATACACTACCATTCAAGTTTAAGGCTCAGTAAGATTTTTGTTTTAAGGCGAGACACTGCAGGTGAATAGGGTAAAAAAATTAACTGATAGTTATCACCATACTTCCCCAGTGGATTGATTACAATAAGAATTGCAAACATTTTTTTGTATTACAAGTTTTCTAAAATGTTATGTTTAAATATGCAAATGAGGCATTATTTACTTAAAAATGCACTAATTTGCATACATTTCTAGTACAAAAATCAAGTCATTTTCAGAATTTTTTTTTTTTTTTTTACAGGTTTTTACAGAGGATATCTCTTTTTATCACTCCATAAATCAGAAAATACTGTCAACAGTCAGAAAAAAATACATTTTCACAATTTTTCTTTGAAATAAAATGTGTATATAATCTGTCCAATTATATATGAACAAAAAAAAAATAAATAAAAACTGTAAAGTTTAGTGTATATAAGTGCTTCTGAAGTGAAGATATATGGCTCAGTGTAGGAGAAAAAAACTAATTTTGAGAAAACGGCCTTAAAAAATATGTATTGTAATTGAAATCTATAGACAAAAATAGATAAAGTGCCAAAAAAATAAATGCTTAAAGGTGGATTTTGGATGTTTTCTTACCACTAGTCTGAAAAAACACTTTATTAAAAGCCTTTTTGATATCGAAATCGAAAAAACAGCGTTTTAGCCTGTAGTGTCTCGCCTTAAAGAAATGAATAGCTTTATTTAGCAAGAACACATTAAATTGAAAAAGTGACATTAAAGACCTTTATAATGCTACAAAAGATATATTTCAAATAAATGCTGTTCTTTTGAACTTTATCAATGAATATTTTAAAAATTGTTGCAGTTTTCACAAAAATATTAAGCAGCAAAAACAATGTTTTCAACATTGATAATAAGAACAATTATTAATAATTGAGCACCAATAATAATTGACAATTGATCAGCAAATCAGCATATTAGAATGATTTCTGAAGGATCATGAGACACTGAAGACTGGAATAATGATCCTGCTTTGATCACAGGCATAAATTACATTTTTAAGTATATTAAACTAGAAGAAAGCTATTTTAAATTGTAATAATATTTCACAATATTACTGTTTTTACTGTATCAAATGAATGCAGCCTTTGTGAACATAAGAGACTTCTTTCAAAACGATTAAAAAATCTTAATTATTCCAAACTTTTTACTGGTTGTGCATCAGCCCTCTTTACAAAACAGGTACATATTTGTGTACCTAGTTAAAATGTGTACTTAATAATTTTGAGTTAATTTTGATTTCTCTTCATATAGACATACAGACATTAACTTGCATGGGCTGTGTTTCTTCTGCAGCAGGTATATTTGTGTATTTGTTCAGTCTGATGCACTGACACACTTCTGCTTGGCCTTTCGTTTAGGGTTGCCTCACCACGGAGGCTACAACTCAAATTCCATCCTAAGCCTTCAGCCTCCACCTCAGGATTTGGGACAGATCTACACTTTCGGTCGCTCACCCGTTCTTCCCAAAAAGAGAAACGGTTTGTTCTCAAACCCCATCAAGACGCAGCATTGGGCATATGAAACAACAGCACCCTCTGCTGGTGGATACCAACCAGTCAGCAGGGATTCTGTCCAGAAAGAGGCCAGCACAGCTCCTCAATCCATTCTGGTTAAACCAGATGCTCATAAGCACAATGCAGAGAAGGTAAATAAAAAATTCTCTTAGAAGTGTTTAGGAATAATAGCTATTAGGGGTGTAACGGTACACAAACATGATGGTTCAGTACGTACCTCAATATTGAAGTCACGAAAACTAAACACAAAATTGCTTATTTTTTCTTATTTTTTTATTAAACAGTTGTTTACTGAACAAATTGTGTCTCTCTCTTTAAATAAATTCAATTATAATTAACATTTTCTTAAGGATAAAAAAATCTATCTCAGCCAATGCTGTATATACAAGGAGCCCTTTCTTGCACATTACCATAACATTAAAGATTATAAATTAACAACAGAGCCCAAACTATTAAATTCAGTTGCTATTTATTTTTTTAGATATAATAATCAGCACTCAAATAAAAAAAAGGAAATTACAGGTTTTGCATTAACTTCTAAATCAAATTATAAAAATATAGCTGCAAGCAGCGATGACGGACCCAAGCCACGGTGCCACCGAGGATTTAGGGAAACTGTGCAAGACTGGCAATATGCATTTCAACTGGGTGAATGTGAAAGGATTTTGTTAAGATATAAGACTCTTACTGTTTCCCTTTTTTGACAGTACTTTAATCTCTTACCATGGCAATACTATTCGAAACATCCAACATCCGTTCACAATCTTCAATGTCTTATCATGTTGAAAAAGATGGTGTGAATCGAGCGAATCCCCTAAGAGTAGTAGTTTAAAATTCAGAGCCTGATTTTTAAAAAATATCCAAATTCAAACCAAAATAGCTGACTTTCTGTTGGTCGGAGCTAATGACTGTAAATTAGAAAGTTGTCCGGCTCAATGAGATCAATATATATACTGAGTTTGGTTACTGTAGGCAAAACTAACCTCGAAAGGTTTTTTGTCAAATGGTGGCGCTATAAAGGCCCTCCTCCCCACCTGCTTCTAAGGCTTTGCCCATGTCTACTGGCCAACAACTCTGACATGTGTTGATTTTCATGCAATTTGAAGCATGCTAAGGGGCTCAAAAACATCCAAAAAGATTATTAAAGTTTGATGCATTGCCATGGCAACAGTATTTAAGATATCAAGAATCCTTTCACAGACCAGCTTCGGCCCGGCCCTGATGGTTGACGATTCCGACGTGTGCAAAATTTCAAGAGTTTTTGAGCACGTTAAGGACCCCAAAAGTGCCCGAGAAGTTCACCCTTTCAATTTTTCTACTCCAAATAATTTTTGAAAGATCAAATAATCATTTACACAGTTACTGTGATAACTTGTTTTCATGACAAATTTATTAAAACATGTATTAAATATTCAAGTCATTACTAACAGGTAAAGTAAATATAATAGCTAATATAGTGCATATATTTAGTGAAATGCTTCATTTCTCTAGTGAACTAACATGCTGTGGACACTAAATGACTTTCCTGAGGTAAATGTAATGCTACGTGAGATATTATTCTCAAGCTGTTTTATTGATGTCTTTCCGCGGTTGAAAGACTGGTTGAGAGATTGCACGTAAACAAATCTATGCATAGATCATCCGTTCTGCTGCTTCTGCGCTTTTTCCTGTTGTGGCGGTTAGCTTACCGTTACACCCCTAATAGTTATGCTTCATAAGGATTTCAAATGAACTACATCAGCTGACTGAATGTGTTTTTTTTGATGTTCTTTTAGCCAGTAAAGTCAGTGCGGTTCCTGACTCACGATGCTCCTCAGACAACATCAAAAATGACATCCGCCTCAACCACAGGACATATCTCTAGTTCGCAGTCGGCCCTGGACCACTGGAACCCATCAGCCATCTTAGGTCGGGATGGAAGTACATTAGTTCTTAAAGACACAAAAACACTTCCAGCCAGAAAGAGCACAGGTCAGGATCACGCCGCTACGGACTGCCTCTCACTAAATATGAAGCCAGTGTTGATGAACAACCAGTCCGGCTCTAATAGGTGGGTTTTTTTGAGTGTGTCTTTAAAGAGGAAGTATTGCGTTATCTGATCTAATTGCTCATGTGTAGGAAAGTTACCTAGAAATTAGTTGCAGGTTTTTTTTTTCCCTCCTCCTGAAAATTGTCAGTCAGCAGATATTATTACGAGAGATCTCTCGAGATAATGCACCGAAACAGATAAACATTTCCTGTCAAGAAGAGGCATTCAGATATGCTTGATATGGTGCATTCTGAAAGAGATTGATATTGTTTTTGATGTTCACAGATGTTGTTTTCTTTAGATATAGGGTAATGAAGGGATACAACGCTAAAACAGATGCAGAGCTCACGCTGACCGAAGGTGAAATAGTCATCGTTCAAAGGCCTCGAGCAGATGGAAGGCTTCTCGTGACCCAGGAGATCAGTGGGAAAACGGGCCTTTTCTACAGCAGCATTCTGGAAATACTAGACAGAGTCCTTTGAGTGCCACAGTTTCCTCTGTTATGTAATTGTTCTTCGATCAGTGCTGTGTTTAGAGTCACACTGTTTTAGCCTGTTGTGTAATAAACCAAAATTAAAAGCAATATCCTGTGTACTTACAGGGTATATGACAGATGACATCATTTTTCATGCACACCCATCCGGCACAAAAACCTGTAGGGTTTTCCTTCGTCGTTAGTCAGTTATGACTGAAAAATGTGCCTTTTTGTATGTTGAATCACTGTTTGCACTTTTGGATGGAGTGAGAGATGGAGAAGTTTGTTAATTCTGGGAAACCAGTAAGGCCTCAAGATTGTCTTTTTCACGCACAAATCCTGTTGTCTCAATATAGTAAAGGTGGAATTGTTTTGTTTATAAAATGTCATAGCAACTATATCCTGATTTATCAGGTTTCCTGTTCTCAGTCCTTTCCTTCCCTTTTCTTCTTCTTCCTTTTTTTTTTTTTTTTTTTAATTTTGGGAAAATGACTAAACTAATAATAATAAACATAAAAAAAGACTTAAAAATTTTGTCTTGATGGGCTTTTTGACTTTTATTTAATTAATTCTTTAAGTGTCACCCCCATTTTTGAGAATGGACATGAAAATGCACTAGCCAAACTAAATGATTATAATTCAATGCTTTGGAGTACAGACCTTAGATTCATTTTGTTTAAAAGAAGACACCCAGCAGATTATTGCTGACATGAAAACGCTTATGAAAACATTAAAGTATGAAAAAGTTAAAGAAGTTTAAATTTACTCTAAATCAAATGTACTGTACTAAACATTTTTTATTTTATATCTCAGGGTCAAGGTCTTTATTATTGTCATTGCATATTTAATACAATGAAATTCAGTTTGGAGCAATCCAGTATGCAGCACAATAACAGATAAATAAATAACTAAGAGTACACACAGTTAAAATGAGTTATTGCCCAGATAAATGCCCAGATAGATAACTAAGAATACACACAGTTAAATAGTTATTGCCCAGATAAATAAATAACTAAGAGTACACACAGTCAAAATTAGTTATTGCCCCCGAGTCCCAATTATTTCACACATCTTACTATTATGTGTGCATAAAGTGCATTGCATGTCTGTGTCTGAGGATAGAAACTGGGAAAGAAACTGTTCCGCAGCCTATTTGTTCGTGTTCCTGGGGTTCTTAGTCTACCTGAGGGGAGGGTGGCAAAAAAAGGATTCCCAGGATGTAAGGAGTCCTGCTGGATGTTTGAGTAGATGTCACCCAGGCTTGGAAGAGAAGAGCCGACAATCCTTTCAGCCGTCTTCACAACCCGCTGCAGATCTTTCCTGTCCGCAACAGTGCAGCTGGAATACCACACAGTACAGCAGTATGCTAGAATGCTCTCTATCGTACAGCGGTAGAAGCTTATCGGCAGTATCTGGGGAAGCCTATTGCATCTCAAAGTCCTCAGGAAAAACAGCCTTTGCTGGGCTCTCTTGATGATGGAGGAAATATTTAAGCTCCAGGTCAGGTCTTCAGTGATATATACGCCCAAGAACTTAAAACTTGGGACTCTCTCCACTTCCTCTCCATTAATACACAAAGCATTGTGGGATGCTTTTTTACTTCTCCTGAAGTCTATTATGATTTCTTTTGTTTTTTTTTGTGTGTGTTGAGAATGAGGTTGTCTTTACACCAGATAGAAAGTGTCCGGACCTCCTCTCTGTAGTCAGTTTCATTATTATCAGTTATGAGTCCCACTATGGTTGTGTCGTCTGCAAATTTGATGAGGGTATTAGAGTTGTGGGAGGAGGTGCGATCGTGTGTAAAGAGAGTAAGGTGCTGGACTGAGAACACAGCCTTGGGGGACCCCAGTGTTAACAATGATGGTGGGAGAGCAGTGATGGCCAAACCTGATATGCTGGGGTCTATCGGTGAGGAAACTTTTGATCCAGTGACAGAGAAGGGCTCCCAGACCCAGTGCTTATTGACCAGTTTTATTGGACTGATGATATTAAATGCGGAGCTGTAATCCACAAATAACATCCTGACGTAGCTGTTAGGGTTTTCCAGGTGTGTGAGTGCTGTATGCAGTGCAATTGAAATTGCATCATCCGTGGATCTGTTGGTCCTATAGGCGTATTGATGTTTGTCCAGGTCTGAAGGAATACATGCCTTGATGTGGGAACAGTGGCCTGCTTTAATGACAGGTTGAAGATGTGTGTGAACACTGCAGTGAGCTCATTAGCACATGACTTCAATACTCACCCTGAAACACCATCCGGTCCCATTGCTTTATGGCAATTAATGTTGTATAGTGCCCTCTTAACCTGGTTATTCTGGAGAGTGAGTGGCTGATCGCTCTATGTCAAAACTGGGGCTGTTCTCAAAGCGGGTGAAGAATGTGTTTAGCTGATCAGGAAGGGAGGGGTCGATGGAGGTAGGGTGACTATTGCTCTTCTTATAGTCAGTGATGTTCCTTAAACCTTGCCACATGCAGTGGGGGTTATTTTCACTGAAGTTCTTCTCAATGCGTTGTTTATATTCCCGCTTCGCTGATAAGATGCCCTTGTGTAAGTTAGCCCTGGCTTTCCTGTACTCCTCCCTGTCTTGTGATCGCAGCGCTACATCCCGAACTCTGAGCAGTTCCCGCACTCTGTTGTTAAACCAGGGTTTTTGATTTGGGAACACCTTAATTTGTTTTTTCTGAGTTACAGTATCTGTGCAAAACGTAATGTAAGACAGAACTGTAGAGGTGTAGAGCTGAAAGCCATGTCTAACCAAGTTGTGTTCCAAATTTGAAGTTGATATCACAAAATTTTGAGATTTTGTTTAGGCGCTGTACCAAAAATAGCCACCGGGTGTCTTCGACATTCTATCAAATTTTTTTTATGCACTCTCCTGTTACAAATTGATAAATTTCTTTCCAAATATCACTTCTATCACAAAACAGTTGTCAAATATGGAACCATGAGATTCAGACCTTTCCAACGATATGTGTTTTGTCAAGATTAGAAAAGGTTTTGACTATAGACCTTATGTAGCCCCGCCCCTTTTCAGCGCTGCGCTCGTTTCCGGTTTGTATTTCCACAGCGATCTTACATATTTATGAATGAATTGTTAATTTTAAAATCTTCCCGGTCTACTGACATTTGTTAAGACATCTGCTTTAAACATTACAATGCTCATGATAACGTTTGTTAACTCCACAATAAGTAAATCCACTTTACCAGCTAATTATTCTTTGACAGCGATGCCATAGAAATGTACAGGACTAATGCAAAAACGGAAGTTCAAAGACAAAATTTTAAAGATGGCTGCTCGCACGTTTCTCTGGTGCATAAGGTCTATAAAGTAGCTAAAATAAATATTGTAATATGAAACCTGACACCACCCACTAGGGGAGGAGCTTGCTAAAAGAAATTAAAGTACTGTTTCCATGGTACATCCGATTTCAAACCGGTTTTCACCGGCTGAATCTTGAGTTAGTAAGCTTTCGAATGACACATGATTACTAAAATATGTGATATGAAAAAAAGGCAATAAATAAAAAGAGCGCCAAGCGGCCAACCGGTGGGCCGGTGACGCTTAAGGGGTTAAACTAGGTATTATTGCTTATATTAAAAAATAAAATAAAAACGTTTTTCTACTATTGCACCCCCTCAACATGAATCATTGAAATAAAGAAATAAATGATTCAGTGACATTGTGATAATACTTTTTCAGATGGCAAAAGGATACTATGCAGTTGAATGAAATGGCTATTGTATAATATAATATGTAATAATATGTAAATGCCCGGGTGATGTATCAGGAGCGCGCATTACCGCGCATGTGCAGTAACCACAGCAGCAGCAGGCAGGTTGGGATCGGCGCTGGAGCTGGAAAAACACAACATCCACCCGAATGAGCTCATCGATTATCATTTCACACAAAACGCGTTTATTAAAGTCTTAATAAAGAGCCGTATATCTGCATCTTAAAATGCCGGTAAGATTGTAATATCATATCTTTATGTATCGCTGTGTAATTTGTTTGTTGTTATGCCCCACCTTCCCATCATTCCTTCGCGTTGCAACCGGAATCTCATGCAAATATTCACGGACTGTTACATGACAGCGTTTTCTACCACGCGTTTGCCGTTATCTTTCAATTATATGATGTATTTAACAATGTAATGATTTTATCCTTTCAATAACTAGAGTGGTTTTGTGCACATCAAGCTAGCAGCCTGCTAGTTATTAGCATCATAGCAAGTTTAGCAATATTAAGATATCTCAACGAGTCACATTCACGTTGGATTCATTCATAAATCCGCTTACAAGAGATAATTGGTTATGTTCTGCATGTAAAAATTAATATTGTTAATTAATTTAGCTGTTAGCTCGACATATATCCGCTGCTTAGCAACAGCGTTGACCCCACCTATTAAAGACATCAGCAACCGGTGACCTTTACAATAAAGGTTAGCCTACGATTACAGCTCACGCCAAAATACCCTAACTGGGTGTTTCTTAAAATATGGCTGTGTGTACTGTGACTAAGAAAATAAGCTCCTAGAAACGCTTAACAGTTTCACTAGTTTATTTGTGAACTAGCAATGTCCAGAAGAGGACATACACCCACCGGCCACTTTATTAGGTACACCTTGCTAGTACCAAGCCCCTTTTGCCTTGTTTGTGGCTTAGATTCAACAAGGTGCTGGAAACAATCCTCAGAGATTTTGGTCCATATTGACATGAATGATATCATCATGCAGTTGCTGCAAATTTGTCGGCTGCGCATCCATGATGTGAATCTCCTGTTCCAGCACATCCCAAATCTGCTCTATTGGACTGAGATCTGGTGACTGGAGGCCATTTGAGTATAGTGAACTCATTGTTATGCTTAAAAAAACAGTTTGAGATTTCACGTTATTCTGCAGGAAGTAGCCATCAGAATATGATCATAAAGAGTTGGACATGGTCAGCAATGATACTCAGGTAGGCTGTGATGTTTAAATTGGTACTAAGAGGCCCAAAGTGTGCCAAGAAAATATCCCACGCACCGTTACACCACCAGCAGCCTGAACCACTGATACAAGGCAGGATGGATCCATTCTTTCAGGTTGTTTACGCTAAATTCTGACCCTACCATCTGATTGTCGCTGCAGAAATTGAGTCTCATCAGACCAGGCAACTTTTTTCCGATCTGCTATTGTCCAGTTTTGGTGAGTCCATGTGAATTGTAGCCTCAGTTTGCTGTTCTTAGCTGACAGGAGTGGCACCAGTGTGTCTTCTGCTTCAAGGTTGGACGTGTTGTGTGTTCAGAGATGCTCTTCTGCACCTCGTTTGTAACGAGTGTTTATTTGAGTTACTGTTCCTCCTGTTACACTCCTTTGACCTCTGGCATCAACAAGGCATTTTCACCCACAGAACTGCCACTCACTGGATATTTTCTCTTTTTCTGACCATTCTCTGTAAACCCTAGACATGGTTGTGCCTGAAAATCCCAGTAGATCAGCAGTTTCTGAAATGCTCAGACCGGCCCGTCTGGCAGCAACAACCATGCCACGTTCAAAGTCACTTCAATCACCTTTCTTCCCCATTCTGATGCTCCGTTTGATCTTCAGCAGTTCATCTTTACCATGGCTGCATCCGAAAACTTAGGCAGCTGACTTGTTGCCTCGCTGCCCGGTCAGGCAATGACTTTGCAGGCAGCGTTTGCGCATGAAGGCACCTCACGAAACTGATTTCGGACAGACTTCTGAGGCAGCGTAACAGTTTAATGATCTACAGTAAAATAGAGCGAGCTTTGGTGAGAACTAAACAAGTATTTAAATACTGCAGTAGTAATTTCTTGATAGAAATGACATCAGAAGTGGAAAACATTGATCAAAAATGTACATTTACACACAAACTGCCCAGAAACCGCAACTTTCAGATGCCATCTTTATTATTATTTTTATTTTACAACTGTCACGATTGGAACGCATAGGATTGTGGGATATCAAAGGCAGCGAAGGATACATCTATCAAAAATCGATCAGATGAAGGTACATCAGGAGACAGGAAGTGAAGCTAACTTTGGATTCGGATGGCCTTGATGCCTTCCTACCTTGGAATGCGTCCTCCGAAGGCAGCATTTTTAAGTTTTCGGATGCAGCCATCATCTACATGCCTAAATGCGTTTAGTTGCTGCCATGTGATTTGTTGATTACTGATTAGATATTTGTGTTAATGAGCAGTTGAACAGGTGTACCTAATAAAGTGGTCGATGATTCAGTACTGAAGATTGAAATATTTGCAAATCATTAGCTAATGATTCATTAAAACAGACTGGAAGTTGAAATGCATGGCTTCGACCCATTGTGGTAATTAACTAAACAGCAATAAAGGTGCGATCACGCCATGTTGTAATTACTGTAATCACAAGATTTCAGCGTTCACGTCCTCGTAATTACAGCTTGCAAGATGGGAATTTTCTTACATGTACCTCATGACTGCTGTACCATCTGACTGCTGCAGATTCATTTATGCCGAGTTCACACTGCATGATTTTCAAAGTGGTCAGATCGCTCTTCTTTTCGCACTGCACGACTATCTGGGGTAGCACATTGCGTGACGGGGGTTTCACATTTCATGACTTTACAATAGGAAGAATCGATGACAACTCTGTCTGGTCCGAAGACTACGTTTCACAACCAAACACACGTGAGAAGTGATAAGGAAATAACGCAAGGTCAAGTGTGAGACTGTAATTATTAAAAATGTTAGCCCACAAGAAGCTTGCTTTCTCATTGGCTGTAGGTCATCGCCGATGTCATTTTCAGTCAGAACACATTTCACGCAGACGGGTCCAGATATTTAGCATATCGAATATCTCACGGGTGTTGGCGACGCATCGTCGATTCTCTCAGATCGCGTCTATGATAATTCACACTGCGTGATTGTCTGCGATTTTGCTAAATCTGTCGGTGAGTGAAAATCAGGCCTAAAATCGTGCACTGTGAACTCTGCATTAGTCGTTGATAGCGTTACCTTTGAAACACATAATTCCCAGTCCCAGGATGTAAACAGCATAGGACGTCATGTGTTGTCATCTCGAGACTACGGTAATTACTAGGGTTGTCAAAAGTACTGACTTCGGTACCAAGTCGGTACTGAAATTTTAAAAATGTGAAACAATAATCAATGCTTCATTTGACACTCTTCACCGAGCGTTTGAAAGCAGGTGTCTATCAGTGGATCCCTAATATATCCGCTGTAGATGGATCCACTGAAATACACCTGCTTTCAAACGATCCCATGTGTATCTGTGCAAACGCTTGGTGAAGAGACATCTTTGATGCTATTTACAACATGGTTTTGAAGCGAATCATAGACATATCTGATGAGCGAGTGAACACAGTGGCCAATAAGAGACATATCTGTTGAGCACATGAACACAGTGGCCAATAAGAGACACATCTGAGCACGTGAACACAGTGGCCAATAAGAGACATATCTGTTGAGCGCGTGAAAACAGTGGCCAATAAGAGACATATCTGTTGAGCACGTGAACACAGTGGCCAATAAGAGACTTATCTGTTGAGCACGTGAACACAGTGGCCAATAAGAGACACGTCTGTTGAGCGCATGAACACAGTGGCCAATCAGAGGTGTTTAAGAATCCGCTCAACAGCGCTCGAAATGCTAGGGGGAAATGCTGGTGTCATCACATTTTTAAAATTTCAGTACCAACTTTTGTACTTTGTACAACCCTAGTAATTACGGCATGCCATGAATGCAGGGTAAGCTCCAAGAAGCTGTAGTTTACAGTGAATTTAGCACTGCTAAGGGGCGTTATTAGGCACAATGCGGAGCCTTAGCTGTTCTAAATTCACTTTGAACCACATCTTCACTGAGCTTATTGCTTTTATAAAATGGTTATAATAATAGTACTGTAATACAAATTCAGAGTTTACAAGATTCTTGTCAGAATCTCGTAATTATGGTAATTACGACAAGGCATAAATGCGCCTATAAATTGTCTGTTTATTTTACTCATAGTTTAGATTTTACAAAATTGGTTACAATCACACACACAAAATATATTTTTATGATGAATTTTCACATTTTTATGGCCAACTTTCATGGTGATGACAAACAGATAGTCCAGTCATAATGCTTTTAAACTGGTTTGTATTTGTACAGAGTAATAAGCTGGATAAACCGGAGAAGATGGAGGTGAGCGATAATGTGAAGGTGGTGGTGAGATGTCGTCCACTCAATGAGAAGGAGAAGATGATGGCACACAAGCAGGCCGTCACTGTGGACGAGATCCGAGGAACCATTACTGTGAACAAACTTGATATAACTAGTGAGCCACCAAAGACGTTCACCTTCGACACAGTGTTCGGCCCAGATAGCAAACAGCTGGATGTGTATAATTTAACAGCTCGACCCATCGTTGACTCAGTATTAGAGGGTTACAATGGTAAGTAAAAGACAATATAAATATTTATTGCATATATCGTCCCCTTTTGTATCTATTTGGCTGTTTTTGCAAATATGAAACGATGATGACGAGTAAATGTTTTTGCTTTTCCAGGAACAATATTTGCATACGGTCAGACAGGCACAGGGAAAACGTTCACCATGGAGGGTGTCAGGGCAGTGCCTGAACTCAGAGGCATCATTCCAAATTCATTTGCTCACATATTTGGCCACATTGCAAAAGCAGAAGGAGATACCAGGTGAGAACGGGGGTGTTTTTTGAGTGCTGTGCTGTGTATATTAAATGTGTTGAAATAATGAATTATCAAAATTTGTCATGTCTTATGATTCACCTTCTCAGCATTATTAGAGATGTGACCTGGATAAATTCTGACGTGTGTTATCTGACCACAGATTTCTGGTAAGAGTTTCATATTTGGAAATATACAATGAGGAGGTGAGAGATCTGTTGGGAAAGGACCAGATGCAGAGGCTGGAGGTGAGAAACCAACATATTTCATCATGTCTGAAAGTTGCAAGGTTGAGATGATAGTGTTTCTCAATTCTGCTTCTGGGGGTCCCCCAGCATTACACTTAATATGTGTGCCATTAATCACACACTCTAAATTTAGGTCATGATGCAGTCGACTAATGCATACATTCGCTTGAAATCTGCACCCACAGGATACTACAGAAAATAGCACCAATTTCCACTGAATTTAAACGCATCAGACTAATTTGATACACACTCTTTGCTGGTTTGTTTATTAAGTATTTTTCTATATTTGATTTAATTTTAAAGTGTTTTCAGCTACAAATTGGAATGTACTGTCATATAACATAACATATTTGACCATATTTACCATAATTAATAAAAAAGTTCAGTTCTGCAGATTTTTCTCCACAATTAGTGTCAACAAACACTGGCTTATATAAAAAAACAACTTACACTACCATTCAAAAGTTTGGGGTCGATAAGATTTTTGAATGTTTTTTAAATAAGCCTTGTTTTTAATTTTATGTTCAGCAAAGCTGCATTTATTTGATCAACAATCTTCTATGTATAGATCGTCTGTTCTTCTTCTTTTGCGCTTTTTCATGTTGTGGCGGTTAGGGCAAGCATTATTTGTCATGCAACTTAAATTCAGAATTGTAAAGGCCAGAAATGCAAATAATGAATGCTAAACTCAAAATATAGGTCAAGGAGAGACCTGATGTAGGAGTTTACATCAAGGATCTTTCTGGATATGTGGTAAACAATGCTGATGATATGGACCGGATTATGACCCTTGGACACAAAAACCGTGAGTATACCTTAAAGTTTTATTAAATAAGTGAAACATATTAGTTTGGTTTTGGCATGCAAAGTAATATTTAGAGTTAGATCAGTAAAGTCTAGAAAATAGACCTTAAAGGGGACCTATTATGCCAAATTCACTTTTATAAGGTGTTTGAACACAGATGTGTGTCCACAGTGTGTGTAAACAACCAGCGTATAATGGAAAAAAAAAAAAAATCCACCCAATTCTTTTTTTTGTAATCCCAATAAATCATAAGTCTCTCCAAATGAGTGGTTCCAGTTTTCCCCCTACTCTTACGTAAGAAGCCCCGCCCACGACTGGCGACGGAATCTGCACTATTAGCATAGACCCCGCCCTGAACACGGTTCTCCATGTTTGTTTCATTCTTATTAAAGCTACTAAAGTTATTCAGTCAAGAGCAGTGAGTGATTTTTCTGTTTTTATTTTGTTGTTTGATTCATTTTAACAGCAGATACAGCAGTAGGTACTGTATATTACGCTGCTGTCACTTTAATACACAGATCTAATATACACATGTGATTACTTTCCCTGCTGTTTACGTTCACAGACATAACCGACTGTGTTTATGTGAACTTTGTGTGTTTAAGCGCAATAAGACTTGTAAGCGAACTTAGTTTAATACTCACACGACGCACCAGAAAACCATATATCAGAAGTTTAGACTGATATGGCTTTAAAATGAATGCAGATAATAAACTTTCTTGATGATGAAGAACTGCAATGTCACGTGAGTGTGACAACGATAGAGATAATCAAAACCAAACAGATGTTTTAGTATCCGAGGGACAAGCTGTACAGGCTCCGCCCTCTTCTGGGTAGGGGGTGGGGAGCAGCAGCTCATTTGCATTTAAAGATACATGCACGAAAACAGCATGTTTTTCCTTCCACTCAAAAATGGGCATTTACAACATGGTATAATAAATGATCTGTGGGGTATTTTGAGCTGAAACTTCAGACACATTCTGGGGACACCAGAGACTTATATTACATCTTGTGAAAAGGGGCATAATGGGTCCCCTTTAAATGTGGGTATGAGTATGTAATATTCATGAGCGTATATGAGCATGGATGACTGCTTTATTTCTTTATTGGTTTAAAAATCCAGTATGAATTTTAATTAATAATTATTATGTGTTGACCAAAGCAAATATATTAGAGCGAGGGTCAACATTATTTGCTGTTCTCTAGACAGGAAGCTCCAAAGATAACCAAAGTTTGCATTGTTTGTCCATGTCCAGGTTCTGTAGGTGCGACTAATATGAACGAGCACAGTTCTCGCTCTCATGCCATCTTCACCATCACTATCGAGTGCAGTGAGAAAGGTGTAGATGGAAATCAACATGTGCGTATGGGCAAGCTACACCTGGTCGACCTTGCGGTAAGCGGCCCACGTCATGTGGATGAACATTAGAGTGTTTTAGTTTCCTTTCCGTTACTGAATAAAATGTTTTGTTGCTCAGGGATCTGAAAGACAAGGAAAAACAGGTGCCACAGGTCAACGTCTTAAAGAAGCCACAAAAATCAACCTGTCCCTGTCCACCCTGGGAAATGTTATCTCTGCACTAGTGGATGGGAAAAGTACCCACGTGCCCTACAGGAACTCAAAACTCACCCGACTGTTACAAGACTCTCTGGGAGGAAACTCTAAAACCATGATGGTACGATAATCGATGTGCACACACTGATATGAGCCTTTTCTACTAATTATGATTCAAATTCTGCAGAAATTCAGATTTCAATCAAAGCACCGCAGATAGTATGATTCTGTTTTAATATTACGTTGCAGTGTGCAAACATCGGCCCCGCAGATTACAACTACGATGAGACCATCAGTACTCTCCGTTATGCCAACCGTGCCAAAAATATTAAGAATAAGGCCAGAATTAATGAGGACCCCAAGGATGCACTGTTGCGCCAATTTCAGAAGGAAATTGAAGAGCTCAAGAAAAAATTGGAAGAAGGTACCACACCTCAGTTTCATAATGTCTTTATGTCAGAGTTGGTCTCCAGGATGTGGCTATGGTCTAAACGCTAGTGAGCTGCACAGTTGTCTACATAGGGAGCTAGCTTCTAACTGTCACATGTGAGGTGCCTAAGACTCCCAATTAACACTCACAGTTGACCATAATTTCAATCTAACAGAAATGCAATTTAATATGTTAAATGTAAGAAGTAAAATAGCAGTAAAAATGTAGTTATAAATAACCATGTTTTCTGTTAAAACCAAAGCTGACACCAAAGATGGTATCTTGAAAGGCAGCATAATTTTTTGCTTTCTTTCATAAGTACATCTATGGTTCCTACGGTTCAGTTTAGGGTTTGGTACAGAGCCAGAGTATTTATACATGTTTCATACTGAGAAATCCACAGTGATACAGAACTATGATATTACTGTTCAGGTGAGGAGATCTCTGGCTCTGATGGCAGTGGATCAGATGACATGGATGAGGGTGAAGATGAAGACGGTGATGGAGGAGAGAGACGCAGGAAACGAAGAGGTATGAATTCCCCTTTTCTTCTCCATTTCATGAGAGGATGATGTTAGTCATAGAGGTCTCTTAAAAAGATGATGCAATTTGTGGTTTTGACTTTTTACAAGTATTGCCTTCATAGTCTGCTGCTGACATGGCAGGGTCGTTCTGTGTTGTTTCTGTCTTTGACCTCATTAGATAATGTTGATTTTATGGCAAAACATAAAGACGTTAAATTGAAAAAGTTTTTATAAATAAACTTGAATGAAAGTTTGTTTTATAATCCTTCTGAATCTCTGCACATACCCTGATGTCATCTAGGTTTAAATTTTTGTATATCACAACATATCAGTGAAGGAAGAAACATTGTGGCTTTGGTTTGCTTGTCTAGACCATCAGATGGTGCAGATATAGTTTCATTGTGCGTCATGAGCGCAAACAGTTAATGCCTGGCAATGACTCTGACTGTGCCCACATTCAGTCCAACAGTCTGGGACCACTAGTGAAAATGCAACCGAATGCAATTTTTTGTTATTATAAGATGCCATTATCAGCCTCAGTTTGAGTGAAAAGCTGGATTGTAAACTAAGCATGAATTTAAGGATGTTTTAGTATTTGGTCTGCTTTAATGAAAGCAGCATTCAAGCTGCACCTGATGATCATGTTCTCCAGCATGATTTGAGAATCCTCCAAAGAACATCTTAGCTTGCCTTGTGGCACTTAGTGGAGAGATCCTAGACTAGTGAGTGAGAGCAGCACATGGATAATGTGAGTAGTGGTCAACCGATATATCGCCATGGCCGATAAGTTTTTGGCCGATGTGTTGAAAGCAAAGCTTTTATTTGAGAATGCCAGCACCTGAGCACGCAGCTCTCCCATTCTCCGTCTTCATTGGTTATGGTCTCTGTTTAACTAAATAGTAGGGATGCACAATATATCGGCCACCATATCGGTATCGGCCAATATATGTTCATTTTTAATGTTATCGTTATGGGCCCAATAGGAAAATTTGGCCGAAATATATTAAGGCAGATAAATAATGGATTATTTCCTTTAGCAGAGACACTTCACATGCGCACTGTTCGCCATTATGGTTTTGAATTGTTTGAAATATGATTGAAATCACTTCAAAAGGGAAAATACAGTGCAACGTACAGCGCAGGTCTGTCATATAGGCTATATAAAATTATAATGACAACATTATAATCGTGCGCTCGGGACAAGGATTTAATGGTGAAACTTTATTCTTTGTAATCAGGCTCTCAAAAATGATATAACAATTTGGATTTAGATTTATCAGCCAATATATCGGTTATTCAAATATAAAGAATTATCGGTATCGGCCAAAATGTTCATATCGGTGCATCCCTACTAGATAGAACTGTTAAAGACTGTAAAGTGTATACGTAAAAGTATAATAGCGTTTGCTTCTATATTATTAGTAACAGAAAGGCAACTAATATACTTTCTCATTTACCATCAGCATTCAGCAAATACGCATTTATAGGCCATTATTTACTAATCTAATATAAATAAACTAATCTTTGATTATCTAATACACATTAAATTTCACAAACCTTACAAACTTAGTCGAATCCAGCTGTCGGATATTCTGAATTGTGGATTTGTAGCCATCTAAAGTATGTTTAATTTAGAGATTTTATTTAATTCATTATCACATTTATTTCTAATTCATTAAATATGAATTCAAATAAATATATATATTGGCCATTGGCCACCCTTCTCTCTAAGCAATCTGCATCGTCCATCAAAAAAACAATATTGGTCGACCACTAAATGTGAGTCATTCCCAGCTCTTGTACTCCCTTAATCACTTTTCCCAAATACACACTCCCTCTTGCACCCTGACATCAGCACACTCCAGTGCTCAATTGAAAGTACACTACTATTCAAAAGTTTGAGGTCGGTAAGATTTGTTTAGTGTTTCTTAAAGAAGAGTGCTCATCAAGAGTGCATCCGTTTGATCAAAATCACATTAAAAACAGTAATATTCTGAAATATTTTAACAATTTAAAATAACTGTTTCACTGCTTATGATTTATGGGGATTAAAAAAGAGGAGTAGGTGGATTTTTATCATTATAGGGTGGTTACGACTCACATTTATTTTCAAACACTGTGTAAAAGTACATTTTGCATAATAGGTCCCCTTTAATTTCTTTCCAAACTTTTGAACAGTATTGTACATAACTGTATTCAAAGCCTCACCGTGCAATGCATATTACACAATGGAAATTAAATAAAAAAAAACTTAAATTAATCTTGAATGCACAAGCTCCAATGTGGCACCTGCTGCTATTCATAACATCTACCCAGCTTCTAATAACTTTTAATAAATGACATGAATTAAATTATTCAGCAGTCAAGCCTTTATTTTAATTACCATAAAACAGATGTGTAATAAATTGAATCAGTAGGTAGCAGCAGACTAAGTGACACAGCAGAAGCTGAAAATAGGACACAATACTTCTTCCGACAGGAACTCTATAAACGGTTCACAGGCATCACCTTTCTCACAGAAACTCAGATCTGATTACTTCGTTTATCACCTTCCTTTCTGGTGCACCTCAGTTTTTCTGCATCAGTCTAATGCTCAGACACTGCTGTGTCATTTCATGCTAACCCAATTGCAAACATGACTCCTCTTTAAAAGGCTTTTAGATGATATGATATGTGCTTGTGTTTTTTTCTTTTCTTCATTTCATGATCTCTCCACCAGCCCACCTCCAAACTCTACAAATTAGACTCTAGTCTTCAAATTAAGTGTGTGAAATTTAATTCAATCATCATTAGTGGATGTCACTTTAAAAACTTTACCATAGACACATTATGCAAACCTTTGTGGAAAATGATCTCACAAGCTCATTAGTGCCAAAGTCCCTTTAAGACAAGTCATTTCACTCGGCGGCCATCTTTGAAATGCCTCTCGGTCATGCAAGTGCAGCTCCTATCTCTTTGAATGGGGAAACATCAAATTCTCCAAAGCTGTTTGCCAAGCTTTCGATTAAATTTCATATTTGAAATCACCAATGAAATCTAACAACTGTCACATATATATTTTGTTTCTAAATGCTTGAATCATGACAAAAAACAGTATTTTTCAGGTTGGATCAAGCTAATGCGCATACGCAATCCTAAATGCGTCTCTTGTGTCTCATTTCGGAGGCGTGCGTCTGACTGTTTCTATAGGAACCGGAGCTTCTAACGGCCGCTGCAGTGACGCGATGACTTTACCAATCAGCGATTGGCTCTTATTTAGATGGCGGGACTTATTCCGCCATATTGCGCGTTGCACTTCTCCCATTCAAACAATACGCGTGACGCGTCTTGTATTATTTTGTAGTCTTTGTTAGAGCTCAGCCTAATGGCATCTTATTTTCCTGCTCCTTCCTCAGTCACAAATGCCCTGAGATCATTAAAGCTTCTTGCTGACCATCAAAAATGAAATGTATGAAACCTGCCAAGTTTGGCTGGGTTTTAATTTAAAGGGGACATATCATGAAAATCGGATTTTCCCGTGTTTAAGTGCTATAATCAAGTCCCCGGTGCATCTTCCAACCCAGAAAACGTGAAAAAGAACAACCCAGTAACTTTGTTTTGGCAAGCCTTTCTCTGAAAGCATGTGAAAAAACAAGCCCATCCGATTTCGTTCCCCTAGTGACGTAGGAAGGGGATCTTATTATAATATTACCACCCCTTAATCTGCACGTTTCCACTCACGGCGCCGCCATTTTGTTTTCGCAAGTGAGGCAAAGCTACAGATGAACAAAATGTATTTTTAAGTAATGCAATGTGTTTCTTCGGTTCAGACAGCTCGACTTTCCGTGTGCTTTCCCTTATGCTCTATTACTTTATGCTAGCACAAACAGTTGTGTTTGACAGAAATGAATCGGTGTTACTTATGACTCACCCACAAAACAGCTTAGACTACTAATGTAATGTCATTTTACGCCGGACTGCTTCACAAACGAGGGTCAATTCAACGCTGGATTTGCACAAAAGATTAACATGACGATGTTGATGAGTTGAATCAACTCCACAGCAACTACATAAATTTATCCACTAACCGTTCAGAAACATCCAGTTAATTCTTCCTGAGTCTCTCCATCAGTGTCCGACTCCGGTTTGAACAATGTAAGGCTGAACACCGTTACTGACAATCCTCATTTTGGCTGCGTGAGATTCTCCAGCTTTGTTGTTGTTGAGCAACCGAAGCGTGAGCTGTTAAAGCTCCGCCCTCTTCTGGAAAAGGGTCCGGGAGCAGCAGCTCATTCGCATTTAAAGGGAGGGAGGGAAAGCTTGTAAAAAGTTTACTGTGCAAAAACATCAAATAGTCATGAAATACTGTATTGTTTTATGGTGCCTTGTGAGCAGTGTCAGTCAGCTTACGATGAAACTGGAATGAATTTCAGCAGGGTAAGATCGCTGCTACAAAATGGTTGTGTTTGCATCTGATGTGATGTTATTTCTTGTGCTAAGTGTATTTCTTCTGAGGTTTTTTATCTGTTGTTATATCTTCTGAATGTGTCATGCTCAGGGAGAAAGAAGGTGTCTCCTGACAAGATGGTGGAGATGCAGGCGAAGATAGAGGAGGAAAGAAAGGCACTGGAGGCCAAACTAGACATGGAGGAGGAAGAGAGGAACAAAGCGCGTGCAGAGCTTGAGAAGAGAGAGAAGGACCTTCTCAAAGCCCAGTAAGTATTAATATGGTACGAGTCATTGAACAGGTGCAGGCATCTTGGATCTGTCCACAGAAACGGTGCTCTCTAAACCTATCAGCACAAATGTCGGCGCCATATAGTATAAATCAGTGGTTCTCAACTGGTTTGGCCGTGGGACCCACATTTTCCAATGATCATTAAGCTGCGACCCAATTTTTAGGAATTTGAACCAAGCAAATATGCTTTACATATTTGCTTTACAATTTGCACTTTTCTTAACATACACATAAATATACATAATATACATACACATGAATATATAGTATAAGGTAAAGCTATTAAATAACAGCCGAAACTAGCGTCTGTTAATACAATACAATTTTACCTCAAAATTCAACATATTGACACAAAATGAAAACTGCAAATCCATGTTTCTCTGCTTGGAATCCATGTTTCTGTGAATTGCAGCAATCCATTTGCTTCTCTTTTCTGTAGCTTTCGGCAGTATGTAAAAAATATAGCTCAGATTTCTTGTCAAATCTGTTTGTACAGTCAATCGCAAAGCTCTTTCCTGTTTTAGATGTTGTGTCTTGCGCGGCATTCACGCTAAAAACCAGTGCTTCTTTTTGCCACTCAGTGGGTGTAACCACAGTCACGCTGGCCGACGGTGACGTCACATGCATACCCTCTTTTGGTACTTTTTGGTAATTTCATGACGTACTAATTGACGACGTATCTATGATGTTGCATGCTTGTAATTTATAATGTATAGTATAGTGAAGTGATATACAGTGCACGCTTCCACATTTGGATTGAAGAGTGAGCGCAGCAAGCACAGTACAACGTCTGACAGGAAAGTTTGTTTTTCTGAGGTGTGGTTTTTATTTTTATTTTTTAGATTTATTTATTTTTTTTTTTATTTCGTAACGTGTTACGAAAATAACGTTAGAATAATGACACTGACATCTTGCCTGACCGCAGATACTGAATCAGGACAACACATTTTTACTTAAACTCTGTATGACAGAAGAGTCAACAGCCAAGAGTCAAGAGTCTTTCAAAATAAAAGTCTTGCTTCAAAAAAACATTTACAATTACTGTTTTTGTTGTTTTGTTTTTTTTGACTACACAATCCATGACCCACTCAAAACGGTCTTGCAGCCCACCGGTTGAGAAACACTGGTATAAATATTAATATAGTGGGTGTACGAGTATAATATAGCTTTGTGTCATTTCCTGTATCTCAGACAGGAACATCACTTATTACTCGAGAAGCTGTCTGCTCTAGAAAAGAGGGTTATTGTTGGTGGGGTTGATTTACTGGCTAAAGCCGAGGAACAAGAGAAGCTTCTGGAAGAATCCAACAATGAACTGGAGGAGAGGAGGAAGAGGGCCGAGCAGCTCCGAAGAGAACTGGAAGAAAAGGAGGTGAAGATGATGACAAGACTTCATACTTGACCAGTATTCTTGTATAGTTTCTCACACAGTGATTCATAATTGCATATGTCTCTAAAACAGCAAGAGCGCTTGGACATTGAGGAGAAATACACCAGTTTACAAGAAGAGGCTCAAGGCAAGACCAAGAAGCTGAAGAAAGTGTGGACCATGTTGATGGCAGCAAAATCTGAGGTGCGGTAGATTTCTTAGGCTTTCAAATAGCGTAGTTGACATGATATTGAACTACTCCATTACGAACGTCTCTTCTGTTTCAGATGGCTGATCTGCAGCAGGAGCATCACAGGGAGATCGAAGGTCTGCTGGAAAACATCCGACAGCTGAGCCGAGAGCTGCGTCTGCAGATGCTCATCATTGATAACTTTATTCCTCAGGAATATCAGGTCTATATTTATGCTCTTGCACAGGAACTCCAGTCAAAACCTTGTTCTTTATTGTTGACATATTTTATAACAACAGTGAAGTTATCAAATAATACCTACAGAAGTACAGGAATTACGTAGTGATGAATAAAATGTTGTTGATAAAGATCTTGGACTTGAGCTTCTACAAACCACCCTTTTCTAGGTCACAACAAAATCCTCCCATATGTACATATCAGAGCTCTGTCAAACATATTTTATTGGATTGTAATATGTCTATGTATCTGAGAAAAGTTTAGTTATAGAAGTTTTATGAAAAAAGGGGTCTTATCTTATTTAGTTTCTATTTTACATTTTAATATGTATGATTTTGCCATGAAAATTGCCAAAAAAAAAAATCTGGCATGATGTTTAAAAACAATCTAGATCACAGCTCAACCGACCACCCGAAATGCTTTTTAAACAGTATTGAAGGAGTTCACATGTATGCTGAACACTTGTTTTTTCTGCTCCAACCATTTCTGAATTTTAAAAAGTGCTTTATAAAGAAACGCAGTTAGACTTTTTTTTTTATATTTTTCGGTAACGCTCTGCAATAAGGTTTTATTTGTTAACATTAGTTGACTAACTAAGAATGAACAAGACATCTAAAACATCTATTAAGCTTAATTTCAACATTTACTAATACATTTTTAATTCAAAAGTTGTATTTGTTAACATCAGTGCACTTAATAACGTTAACTAAACGTTAATGCACTGTGAACTAACATGAGCAAACAATAAAAACTACGGTTGTTATTTAACATTAACAAAGATTAATAAATGTTGTAAATAAATGTCTTGCTCACTGTTAGTTCATGTTAGTTAATACTTTAACTGTTAAAAAATGAGACCTTATTGTAAGTGTTACCTATTTTTTAAAAAACAAACTCATTTTGAGTCATTTTGACTGGTTGTGTGTGTATGTGTGTATATATATATATATTACTGTATACTTTAGTACAGTACTACTGTAGTTTTCAATAGTTGTAAAAGGAAGCATTACTTATTTCTTTTCCTGCACAAAAACAGCACTTCATGCTTCAGGCCGCTGCACATGCATAAATAAGGATGCTAATCATTTTTTGCTTTTCCCCGCTTATCAGGATTTGATTAATCAGATATTTTTGCAGATAATATATAAAGTGTGAACTGCTGCTCTTGCACAACAGAGGCATAAATGACAGAACTGAGCTGGCATATACACTATATAGAAAGTCTTAAAGGGATAGTGCACCCAAAAATTAACATTGTCATCATTTTCTTGCCCTCATGTTGTTCCAAACCTGTATGATCTTTTTTTTTTTTTTCTTCTGTGGAACATAAAAGAAGACATTTTGAGCATTCTTCTAAATATATTCTTTTATGTTCCACGGAAGAAAGTCAGTCATACAGGTTTGGAACAATTAAGAACTGAATAAGTCAAATGCAGTTCAGATAATGAGTGGTATTAACTAGCTTTACGCATTTCAAAAGACTTTCAAAAGTCCCTAAAAGAATATCCAGAGTGTCTGAGCTTTTTTATCTCAGCGTTTCAGGTTTTACTACTATGAAAACGGGTGCAAACGACATCTTGTTTGTTGTCTTGTGTACAGGAGATGATTGAGAACTATGTGCACTGGAATGAGGACATTGGAGAGTGGCAGCTGGTGAGCTTCTTTAACACTTTTCATCCTGTGATTCTCTCAGATCAGCAATGAAATCCTATAATACAGCTGATCTGTTTGCTGTTTTTAGAAATGTGTGGCCTATACAGGCAACAACATGAGAAAACAAACACCGGTGTCAGACAAGAAAGAAAAAGATGTAAGTGACGGTTCATATCGAATGTTTTCCAGAGGCACACATGCACATGCTTTTCCCTTTTCATGTTTAATTTTTGTTTTCTGCCCCTCTTTCGTGACTCAGCCATTTGAAGTGGACCTCTCCCATGTTTATCTGGCCTACACGGAGGAGAGCATGAGACAGTCCCTAATGAAACTAGAAAGGCCTCGGACATCAAAGAGTGGAAAGTCCAGGCCTAAAACTAGTCGTAGGTGAGGTGTTGCTTGAGTTTGTTTTTTGCACCTTTGCACAGTGGAAGCACAGTCATAATAAAAATGCATCTGACTGTTACAACGGTTACATTTAAATAATTCTTCAGTTTAGTTCAGTGCATGATACATTAACAAGCTGTTGATAGTACATTGTTGAAATGGACACTTTAAGCATACAGTATATCTCAATATTCTGTGTCCATAATTATATATCATGATATTTTTTTATGGAAAAGTGATTCAAAACCTTTTTTTTTTTTTTTTTACTTTATATCATTATTAAATTAAATAATCCAAATAAAATTTAAGCTTTAACAGTGTTTCTCATGTTTTGTGTCAGTAAGATTTTAATGTTTTTGAAAGAAGTCTCTTATGCTCAACAACGCGGCATTTATTTGATCATAAATAGTAAAAACAGACAACTTAATACTTTACAATCTGGTCTCATTAGTTAATGCAACTAACATGAACTAATATATTTTTGCAGCATTTATTAATCTTAGTTAATGTTACTTAATGTTAATGTTCATATTAGTTCACAGTGCATTAACTAACGTTAACAAATACAACTTTTGATCTTAGAAATGTATTAGTAAATGTTGAAATTAACATTAGCAAAGATTAATAAATGTTGTAGAAGTATTATTCATTATTAGTTCATGTTGACTAATGCTAACTAATGAAACCTTATACTAAAGTAAAATAGAAAGTAAAAATGGTAATATTGTGAAATATTACAATTTACATATTTCGTCCTTTTTGAGTCAATACACTACCAGTCAAAAGTTTAGAATAATTCTGATTTTTTTTTTTTAATGTTTTTGAAAAAAGTATTTTATGCTCACCAAGGCTGCATTTATTTGATAAAATGCAGTAAAAAAAATTTGTGAAAATTTGTGATATTGTGGAATATTATTACTATTTAAATAGCATGTTTCAAGGTTCTTTGAAGAACAGAAAGTTCAAAAGAACAGCGTTTTTTTTTTTAAAATATTTTTTGTATAAATGTTTAAGTCTTTACTGTTACTTTTAATCAGTTTAATGCATCCTTGATGAATGAAAGTATTAATTTCTTTTAAAAAAAATATCTTAAATGTCTGTTTTCCCCAATCACATTGTTTTTTGTTTTTAGGAAACGCTCCTCCAAACCAGAGGCGGTGATTGAATCCCTGCTGCAGTGAGCCTTTTTGTCCAGTGAAGACCACCATGTTTTGTGCATTTTCAAGGCCAGTCCAGTATATGTCTTAGGGAATACTGATTCTTTGACACTGACATAAGTGTAGATGAAAAGAAATCATGTGTTTATATGCAGAAACTCCAAAGCTGAGGAAAGTTTTCTGTAAAATGTCCATCATGACAGCACTCCAAAAGGTACATTTCACCTTTAACATAAACACTGTTACTGTATATTCTGCTTGACACTGATGGCTGTGCTGGCATGTGTTGAGCAGCTTATTGGTCTGACACAAGGAACATGCTATTGAGAAACCAATCTAATCTTAATGCTTTATAAAATTGGCAGCGTGCAGTTACTTTAGCTCCTTGTACACAAGCTTATGCTACTTAATTTTTTATAGCGAGAATGTGCATGCCATGTTCCCCTGGCTGTAGTGCCATTAGCTCCGTTTACTCTAATTGTAATGTATTTCCATTGTGCACTGTAGTAAAACCGTTAGTTTTATGTATTATGTAAAAATGTTTACATTTACTGTTTTGTTTTTGTCTGTACTCCTCCTTTAAATTATTAAATTATTTTACAAGGTAAAAATCTGTTGTTGAATAATAATTTCAAATTTCAAATTCAGCAAATATTTTTATTCATAAATACAATAAATATGATATAAATATCACAAAAACATACAAAAATATAGTATTAGCTGTAAGTCTCAGGTCATTT
Organism: Mylopharyngodon piceus; assembly: GCA_039654765.1. NCBI lineage: Eukaryota > Metazoa > Chordata > Actinopteri > Cypriniformes > Xenocyprididae > Mylopharyngodon > Mylopharyngodon piceus. The sequence continues at coordinate 1,850,651 of CM077439.1, forward strand.
CACTTTTTTTGGACATGATGAAAGTTAAAGAGAAGTGATTGGCAGCAAACTTTGATTTTTTTGAGAAATTCCTTCATTGGATGTTCCTCTGAAGCTGTAACGTTGCAGTTCCGGTGCTGTGGAGAAAAACACATTCAGCACTGTTAGATTACACTCGACCTTTTTCTTCAATGGAAAATGGATATGAAATTCTGTTATTTCTATAGTGTGAGAATCATGCTAATAGTATCATCACACAGCATTGGTTTAAGCAGAATGCTACTCCCAATATTACAGACACACTATATGATAAGGGTTATAAATATGATCTGTTGTTTATCATCTAATTCATTGAATGAATATCGGACGATGACTTACCCCGGTTAAATCTGCATAGGCGAACAGATGCCTATATAGCAAGTTATATAGATCTTTGTTTAGATGCATGTTCTTCAGGACCTTTGCTGCTTGGCAAAGGGCTTCGCCCTATGTAACCGTAGAAGTAATTGTGAATTGGTGAGATCATGGAATCAAGTTTTTACAACATTACCAAAATTAGTTCTGTAGTTTGATATAAAATACAACTTACTGAGCATTCCCCGCTCTGAAATATGTCTCTCACAAATTGTTCAAGATTCTATGGAAGAAAGATTGAACTTTGTTAGACTTTGTGAATCACGTTTTACCTCTTCAGAGCAGTTACAGAGCAAGACCAACTGATCGATTTTTGATTCTTACCTCATCTGTATGATTCAGGACATTGTTCACATACCCTATGGATTCCTTTAAAAGAGTCTTCTTAGAATCAGATTGAGATCCATTAACGGCTACAAATGTCAGTGCCAAGAGCAAGAAAGTCCTCATGCTTGGTTTCTCGTTGATCCCTATTCAGGTGTGTAGATGCTGAGATGCTGGTCTTCACAACTTCAGCGCTGATAGTTGGTCTACTTATATTAGTGAAGAGGATGTGATGCTGAGGTGATCTCCGTGATGGAGCTGCTTACACGTCACACATACACCCACCCTCACAATCGCTAATAGATTCAGAGAATGTTGAAACTACAGAATTCACTCCAACAGAAGCAGGAAGACACTTGGCTCATTACTATTATAGGTTAATATAAATCTAGTGTTGAATAATAATTTCAAATTCCAAATTAAAAATTCAGCAAATATTTTTATTCATAAATACAATAATTATGATATAAATATCACAAAAACATACAAAAATATAGTATAAGCTGCAAGTCTCAGGTCATTTCAGTTTTTTCAGTGATACAGGTTTAGAGAGAAGTGATTGGCAGCACTCTTTGATTTTTTTGAGAAAAATCTTCACTGGATGTTCCTCTGAAGCTGTAACGCTGCAGTTCCGGTGCTGTGGAGAAAAACACATTCAGCTCTGTTAGATTACACTCGACCTTTTTCTTTTAAGCAGTCTAAAATAAGTAAATCTACAGTGTAGGCATAGTTCATACTTTGAAGTAACTGAGGTTGTTTAAACAAATTATTAAAAAGGAATTATTAATTAGTTGAGTCAGTTCCATTTGGCGCTACACTGATACACTGTAAACCCGAATAAGTTGGCAAAACTCAAAAAAATTGAGTTGCTCTCAAACTAAGCCGCATGCATCACTTGGTAACTCTCTAAAAATTCACATTAACAGAAACTCTTCGAAATTAGCATAACAAAAACGCTACTGAATCACTACTAAATCTCCCATTTAACATTTAATCTTGCACAAAAAAAATAAAATAAATAAATAAAACATTATATAACACTTAATTTTAGCATTTACTCTCCCTTTCGATTGCCATGTACAAAGCATGCTTGGAAACCGAAATCCCAGCCCAGTTTCACTTAAACTTAAGTTCATGTAAATGAAAAAATGAGTTCATAAAACTCAAAACAATGAAACAGTTCAGTTTACTTAAAATATATCAGTTCTGTGAAATTAAAAGAAAAATAAAGTGCTAAATACTCAAAGTTCATTTGACTGAACTAATTTGTTTAAGTTTGTCCTACTCAAACCAATTAATTATTTTGTAATTACTGATTATTTTGTTAGGGTTTACAGTAACAAAAAAGCCAATTACCTGTTATAGCAGGTAAAATTACTACTTTATTGGCTTTTTTGTTACTGTTATTTTTCTTCAATGGAAAATGGATATGAAATTCTATTATTTCTATAGTGCGAGAATCATGCTAATAGTATCATCACACAGCATTGGTTTAAGCAGAATGCTACTCCCAATATTACAGACACACTATATGATAAGGGTTATAAATATGATCTGTTGTTTATCATCTAATTCATTGAATGAATATCGGACGATGACTTACCCCGGTTAATTCTGCATAGGCGAACAGATGCCTATATATCAAGTTATATGGATCTGTGTTTAGATGCACCCCCTTCAGGACCTTTGCTGCTTGGCAAAGGGCTTTGTCCTATGTAACCGTAGAAGTAATTGTGAATTAGTGAGAGTAATTGTGAATCAAGTTTTTACAACATTACCAAAATTAGTTCTGTAGTTTGATATAAAATTCAACTTACTGAGCATTCCCCGCTCTGAAATATGTCTCTCACAAATTGTTCAAGATTCTATGGAAGAAAGATTGAACGTTGTTAGACTTTGTGAATCACTTTTTACCTCTTCAGAGCAGTTACAGAGCAAGACCAACTGATCGATTTTTGATTCTTACCTCATCTGATTTGCCATGCAGGACATTGTTCACATACCCTATGATGTCCTCTAAAAGAATCTTCCTAAGATCAAGTTTTGATCCATTAACGGCTACAAATGCCAGTGCCAAGAGCAAGAAAGTCCTCATGCTTGGTTTCTCGTTGATCCCTATTCAGGTGTGTAGATGCTGAGATGCTGGTCTTCACAACTTCAGCGCTGATAGTTGGTCTACTTATATTAGTAAAGAGGATGTGATGCTGAGGTGATCTCCGTGATGGAGCTGCTTACACGTCACACATACACCCACCCTCACAATCGCTAATAGATTCAGAGAATGTTGAAACTACAGAATTCACTCCAACAGAAGCAGGAAGACACTTGGCTCATTACTATTATAGGTTAATATAAATCTAATGTTGAATAATAATTTCAAATTCCAAATTAAAAATTCAGCAAATATTTTTATTCATAAATACAATAATTATGATATAAATATCACAAAAACATACAAAAATATAGTATAAGCTATAAGTCTCAGGTCATTTCACATACAGATTTAGAGAGAAGTGAATAGCAGCACTCTTTGATTTTTTTGAGAAATTCCTTCACTGGACGGTCCTCTGAAGCTGTAACGCTGCAGTTCCGGTGCTGTGGAGAAAAACACATTCAGCTCTGTTAGATTACACTCGACCTTTTTCTTTTAAGCAGTCTAAAATAAGTAAATCTACAGTGTACACTGATACACTGTAAACCCGAATAAGTTGGCAAAACTCAAAAAAATTGAGTTGCTCTCAAACTAAGCCGCATGCATCACTTGGTAACTCTCTAAAAATTCACATTAACAGAAACTCTTCGAAATTAGCATAACAAAAACGCTACTGAATCACTACTAAATCTCCCACTTAACATTTAATCTTGCACAAAAAAAATAAATAAATAAATAAATAAAACATTATATAACACTTAATTTTAGCATTTACTCTCCCTTTCGATTGCCATGTACAAAGCATGCTTGGAAACCGAAATCCCAGCCCAGTTTCACTTAAACTTAAGTTCATGTAAATGAAAAAATGAGTTCATAAAACTCAAAACAATGAAACAGTTCAGTTTACTTAAAATATATCAGTTCTGTGAAATTGAAAGAAAAATAAAGTGCTAAATACTCATAAAAGTTCATTTGACTGAACTAATTTGTTTAAGTTTGTCCTACTCAAACCAATTAATTATTTTGTAATTACTGATTATTTTGTTAGGGTTTACAGTAACAAAAAAGCCAATTACCTGTTATAGCAGGTAAAATTACTACTTTATTGGCTTTTTTGTTACTGTTATTTTTCTTCAATGGAAAATGGATATGAAATTCTATTATTTCTATAGTGTGAGAATCATGCTAATAGTATCATCACACAGCATTGGTTTAAGCAGAATGCTACTCCCAATATTACAGACACACTATATGATAAGGGTTATAAATATGATCTGTTGTTTATCATCTAATTCATTGAATGAATATCGGACGATGACTTACCCCGGTTAAATCTGCATAGGCGAACAGATTCTTATATATAAAGTTATATGGATCTTTTTTTAGATGCATGTTCTTCAGGACCTTTGCTGCTTGGCAAAGGGCTTCGCCCTATGTAACCGTAGAAGTAATTGTGAATTAGTGAGATCATGGAATCAAGTTTTTACAACATTACCAAAATTAGTTCTGTAGTTTGATATAAAATTCAACTTACTGAGCATTCCCCGCTCTGAAATATGTCTTTCACAAATTGTTTAAGATTCTATGGAAGAAAGATTGAACTTTGTTAGACTTTGTGAATCACTTTTTACCTCTTCAGAGCAGTTACAGAGCAAGACCAACTGATCGATTTTTGATTCTTACCTCATCTGATTTGTCATGCAGGACATTGTTCACATGCCCTATGATGTCCTTTAAAAGAATCTTCTTAGAATCAGGTTGAGATCCATTAACGGCTACAAATGCCAGTGCCAAGAGCAAGAAAGTCCTCATGCTTGGTTTCTCGTTGATCCCTATTCAGGTGTGTAGATGCTGAGATGCTGGTCTTCACAACTTCAGCGCTGATAGTTGGTCTACTTATATTAGTAAAGAGGATGTGATGCTGAGGTGATCTCCGTGATGGAGCTGCTTACACGTCACACATACACCCACCCTCACAATCGCTAATAGATTCAGAGAATGTTGAAACTACAGAATTCACTCCAACAGAAGCAGGAAGACACTTGGCTCATTACTATTATAGGTTAATATAAATCTAGTGTTGAATAATAATTTCAAATTCCAAATTAAAAATTCAGCAAATATTTTTATTCATAAATACAATAATTATGACATAAATATCACAAAAACATACAAAAATATAGTATAAGCTGCAAGTCTCAGGTCATTTCAGTTTTTTCAGTGATACAGGTTTAGAGAGAAGTGATTGGCAGCACTCTTTGATTTTTTTGAGAAAAATCTTCACTGGACGGTCCTCTGAAGCTGTAACGCTGCAGTTCCGGTGCTGTGGAGAAAAACACATTCAGCTCTGTTAGATTACACTCGACCTTTTTCTTTTAAGCAGTCTAAAATAAGTAAATCTACAGTATAGGCATAGTTCATACTTTGAAGTAACTGAGGTTGTTTAAACAAATTATTAAAAAGGAATTATTAATTAGTTGAGTCAGTTCCATTTGGCGCTACACTGATACACTGTAAACCCGAATAAGTTGGCAAAACTCAAAAAAATTGAGTTGCTCTCAAACTAAGCCGCATGCATCACTTGGTAACTCTCTAAAAATTCACATTAACAGAAACTCTTCGAAATTAGCATAACAAAAACGCTACTGAATCACTACTAAATCTCCCATTTAACATTTAATCTTGCACAAAAAAAAATAAATAAATAAATAAAACATTATATAACACTTAATTTTAGCATTTACTCTCCCTTTCGATTGCCATGTACAAAGCATGCTTGGAAACCGAAATCCCAGCCCAGTTTCACTTAAACTTAAGTTCATGTAAATGAAAAAATGAGTTCATAAAACTCAAAACAATGAAACAGTTCAGTTTACTTAAAATATATCAGTTCTGTGAAATTGAAAGAAAAATAAAGTGCTAAATACTCATAAAAGTTCATTTGACTGAACTAATTTGTTTAAGTTTGTCCTACTCAAACCAATTAATTATTTTGTAATTACTGATTATTTTGTTAGGGTTTACAGTAACAAAAAAGCCAATTACCTGTTATAGCAGGTAAAATTACTACCTTTTATTGGCTTTTTTGTTACTGTTATTTTTCTTCAATCAAAAATGGATATGAAATTCTATTATTTCTATAGTGCGAGAATCATGCTAATAGTATCATCACACAGCATTGGTTTAAGCAGAATGCTACTCCCAATATTACAGACACACTATATGGTAAGGGTTATAAATATGATCTGTTGTTTATCATCTAATTCATTGAATGAATATCGGACGATGACTTACCCCGGTTAAATCTGCATAGGCGAACAGATGCCTATATAGCAAGTTATATGGATCTTTGTTTAGACACACCCCATTCAGGACCTTTGCTGCTTGGCAAAGGGCTTCGCCCTATGTAACCGTAGAAGTAATTGTGAATTGGTGAGATCATGGAATCAAGTTTTTACAACATTACCAAAATTAGTTCTGTAGTTTGATATAAAATTCAACTTACTGAGCATTCCCCGCTCTGAAATATGTCTTTCACAAATTGTTCAAGATTCTATGGAAGACAGATTGAACGTTGTTAGACTTTGTGAATTACTTTTTACCTCTTCAGAGCAGTTACAGAGCAAGACCAACTGATCGATTTTTGATTCTTACCTGATCTGATTTGTCATGCAGGACATTGTTCACATACCCTATGATGTCCTCTAAAAGAATCTTCCTAAGATCAAGTTTTGATCCATTAACGGCTACAAATGTCAGTGCCAAGAGCAAGAAAGTCCTCATGCTTGGTTTCTCGTTGATCCCTATTCAGGTGTGTAGATGCTGAGATGCTGGTCTTCACAACTTCAGCGCTGATAGTTGGTCTACTTATATTAGTGAAGAGGATGTGATGCTGAGGTGATCTCCATGATGGAGCTGCTTACACGTCACACATACACCCACCCTCACAATCGCTAATAGATTCAGAGAATGTTGAAACTACAGAATTCACTCCAACTGAAGCAGGAAGACACTTGGCTCATTACTATTATAGGTTAATATAAATCTAATGTTGAATAATAATTTCAAATTCCAAATTAAAAATTCAGCAAATATTTTTATTCATAAATACAATAAATATGATATAAATATCACAAAAACATACAAAAATATAGTATAAGCTGCAAGTCTCAGGTCATTTCAGTTTTTTCAGTGATACAGGTTTAGAGAGAAGTGATTGGCAGCACTCTTTGATTCTTTTGAGAAAAATCTTCACTGGACGGTCCTCTGAAGCTGTAACGCTGCAGTTCCGGTGCTGTGGAGAAAAACACATTCAGCTCTGTTAGATTACACTCGACCTTTTTCTTTTAAGCAGTCTAAAATAAGTAAATCTACAGTGTAGGCATAGTTCATACTTTGAAGTAACTGAGGTTGTTTAAACAAATTATTAAAAAGGAATTATTAATTAGTTGAGTCAGTTCCATTTGGCGCTACACTGATACACTGTAAACCCGAGTAAGTTGGCAAAACTCAAAAAAATTGAGTTGCTCTCAAACTAAGCCGCATGCATCACTTGGTAACTCTCTAAAAATTCACATTAACAGAAACTCTTCGAAATTAGCATAACAAAAACGCTACTGAATCACTACTAAATCTCCCACTTAACATTTAATCTTGCACAAAAAAAAAACAAAAAAACATTATATAACACTTAATTTTAGCATTTACTCTCCCTTTCGATTGCCATGTACAAAGCATGCTGGGAAACCGAAATCCCAGCCCAGTTTCATTTAAACTTAAGTTCATGTAAATGAGTTCATACAACTCAAAACAATGAAACAGTTCAGTTTACTTAAAATATATCAGTTCTGTGAAATTGAAAGAAAAATAAAGTGCTAAATACTCATAAAAGTTAATTTGACTGAACTAATTTGTTTAATTTAAGTTTGTCCTACTCAAACCAATTATTTTGTAATTACTGATTATTTTGTTTACAGTAACAAAAAAGCCAATTACCTGTTATAGCAGGTAAAATTACTACTTTATTGGCTTTTTTGTTACTGTTATTTTTCTTCAATGGAAAATGGATATGAAATTCTATTATTTCTATAGTGCGAGAATCATGCTAATAGTATCATCACACAGCATTGGTTTAAGCAGAATGCTACTCCCAATATTACAGACACACTATATGGTAAGGGTTATAAATATGATCTGTTGTTTATCATCTAATTCATTGAATGAATATCGGACGATGACTTACCCCGGTTAAATCTGCATAGGCGAACAGATGCCTATATAGCAAGTTATATAGATCTTTGTTTACTTGCATGTCCGTCAGGACCTTTGCTGCTTGGCAAAGGGCTTCGCCCTATGTAACCGTAGAAGTAATTGTGAATTAGTGAGATCATGGAATCAAGTTTTTACAACATTACCAAAATTAGTTCTGTAGTTTGATATAAAATTCAACTTACTGAGCATTCCCCGCTCTGAAATATGTCTTTCACAAATTGTTTAAGATTCTATGGAAGAAAGATTGAACGTTGTTAGACTTTGTGAATTACTTTTTACCTCTTCAGAGCAGTTACAGAGCAAGACCAACTGATCGATTTTTGATTCTTACCTCATCTGATTTGTCATGCAGGACATGGTTCACATACCCTATGATGTCCTTTAAAAGAATCTTCTTAGAATCAGATTGAGATCCATTAACGGCTACAAATGCCAGTGCCAAGAGCAAGAAAGTCCTCATGCTTGGTTTCTCGTTGATCCCTATTCAGGTGTGTAGATGCTGAGATGCTGGTCTTCATAGCTTCAGCGCTGATAGTTGGTCTACTTATATTAGTGAAGAGGATGTGATGCTGAGGTGATCTCCATGATGGAGCTGATTACACGTCACACATACATCCACCCTCACACCCTCGCTAATAGATTCAGAGAATGTTGAAACTACAGAATTCACTCCAACAGAAGCAGGAAGCAGGAAGCTCATTACTATTATAGGTTAATATAAAGACTGCTGGAGGCACATGATGCAACTTGTAATATACCAAAGCTATGTTTTATGCATAACTAAAGACGACGACATTTCTTAGTCATTTGTCTTAAATTAGGAACTAATTCTGTCCAGTGTTGTAATGAGAGATTCCATTAATGTCTGTCATACAGCTGTGATCATCATATGTGGGCTTCTGAAAGAGCCATCTGCCACTTCCCTTTGACCTTCTTTCATTTTACATGAAGGGACAGTGTATCAGACAGAATATACGTACAGTGATGTAAATGCCAGTGTACCTTTTTTTTTCACACGTCGTCTGAAGATGCCACAAAACCACAACAGATTATTGCTTCATCATGCTGTACCAAGAAAAAAACTGCATCTAGGTCAGATTTAGCACTTTCGGAAAGTAATGAAAGATTTACTGTTTCGTTTTCATTATGTCATTAATTAGATAAATTATTTTTGTTGTTGTTGGTATTGCTAGCCTATTCAATCAAATATTGCCATTATAAAACAGTAAATTTGACTTCCTCTCTAATCCAAAATCTTTTTTTCATCTTAACCGCAACAAGTCAGTCGGAAATTTTCGCATCAGTTTCCAACTGATATTAGTGTTTTTGGTAACACTTTATTTTGCAGTGTCCCTCTTACACATCTTACTTGTACTTAATATAATAATACCAACATTAAATTATGCATAATTACATGCAACTAACCCCAAATCAAATTCGGTCATGGCGTCACACTTTAGATTTGGGTCCAATTCTCACTATTAACCACAACTTTTGCCTTAATAAACTCCTAATTACTGCTTATTAATAGTTAGTAAGGTAGTAAGGAATGTTGCCTCGGCATCTAACTGAAAACAAGTGCTAAAATTACTAGAACTAAAATAAAAATAAAGCTAAATAGAAATATTAAAACTGATACTTTACTAAATCTTAACCTAAATGAAAAAGAAATTTGAAAATATGAAAATAAAACCCAATTCAAAATATAAATAAATACTATAATAGTGCATTGTAAACCCTAACGCTCAAAATAATAAATTAAGTTTGAGTAGGACAAACTTAAATTAGTTCAGTCAAATTAACTTTTATGAGTATTTAGCACTTTCTTTTTCTTTCAAGTTCACAGAACTGATATATTTTAAGTAAACTGAACTGTTTCATTGTTTTGAGTTTTATGAACTTATTTCTTTTAATTTAGACGAACTTAAGTTTAACTGAAACCAGGCTGGGATTTCTATTTCTAAATGCTAAAATTAGGTGTTATGTGGGGTTTTTTTTGTGTGCGAGATTAATGTTAAGTGGTAGATTTAGTAGTGATTAATATTTTGTTATGCTAATTTAGAAGAGTTTCTGTTAATGTGGGTTTTTGGAGAGTTACCATCATGATTATAAGTGATGTATGCAGCTTGGTTTGAGAGCAGTATGTTAAATGCCTTATATTGCTGCACTCATTCAGCAAGTGCTATACCATAGTGTTAACATATTAGCAAGTTAGCATTTTCTGAATTCGCTCGTTATAGCTAGCTAAGTTTACAGTAATAAGAATGTTCACATTGAGGTTACATGAAATTTTTAAGTTAAATGTATGAATTAGTGTACTCAAACATTTCAAGTTAAGAACAATTAAACTGATTGCCTCATTTTTTGAGTTTTGACAACTTATTCAGGTTTACAGTGTATATAAATAATACTAAAATAACACTGGATTATGGCAAATATTTAATCCAGTAAGAGCACCATATTGTAAAGATTGGATGCAGTTTTGTGTGCTTTTAATGATTTTGTGCGATCATGCATAAAAATCCAGCGTTAGCGTCAGTTCTGGCAGGTCACGTCAGTCAAGCTCGCATCAGCTGACTCCCAGGTGACTTACGTCTACCTATGGGAATACGACGCCTATCACAGCATCCATATATAAGATCCTAAGTATTATCAGCAGCTATTGCATTTCTCAGGAGCTAATTACCCTCCTCCATCCCCAGCTCCTCCTCTCTTCAGTCAGGATTGGCCTTATGATTCCCCTGAATCAGACTAATTCTTGAAATATGTGTACATGTTAAAATATTGACATTAATTATATCTGCATATGTTGGTTCTGTTCTGTTTACCCTAGGGGGGTTATTGCTGCTCTCCCTGCTCTTATCCATGCTAGGCTGCATGGATGCGCAGGGAGTTCTTACCCAGAACAGAACCATACTGAAACTTACTCTGCATTTTATTTTATTTTTATTTTACACTTTACTTTAGAAAAGTTTGCATCCATAATATATTACAGCATACAGTATTTAAAACTAGTTTTAGTATGTTTAATACAGGTGCATCCATAATTTATACCTGAAAAAAATGACATTATATCCGTTTGTATAAGCATATGATTCCTTTAAAGATTTTTATGACAAAAAAAACTAATAATCTAGTTGAATGTTTATCTGCAGGGGGTGCTGTCGCTCTACTGTCTCTCTATGTTCAGTTTGACACCTGCTGGATAGTGTGAGATTCTCAACTCTAGAGATGTATCACACATCATTATTTGTGAAAATTTTAAAAATGAATTAATGAACTAAATGTACTGACTATAGAGTTACGTTTAGGGTTAGGTTATGGTTTAAGGTTAGTTACTTATAATTATGCATAACTTAAAGTACATGTACATTGTAAAAAATTTAGAAGTTAACATCAAAGGGTCTCAAGTGAAAGTTTCACAGTTTGTCACAAAAGTACAAGAGTTGTTCCTTTATGAGAAGCTAAAAGATCTTAGAAAAAGTTCTTAGAAAGTGCCTTAGCAGTTGATCAGGCTTAGTGTGCCTTCAGGTAGTAAATAAAGAGAAACTATAATCTTAAATATAGTCTAATGCAGGCCTGGTTTCACAGACAGGTCTTAGATTAAGCCAGGATTAGGCCTTAGTTCATTTAGGGCAGCTTTTATAAATGTGCTTTAGAAAAAAACATTACTGGTGTTCATCTTCAGACAAAACAATTACACTGACCTATTTTAAGATATGTCAGTGCAAGCTACTTTCAGTTATAACAGCTCAAACATGCATTTTAGTCTGGGACTAGGCTTAAGTCTTGTCTGCAAAACCGGAGGGTAGTGTCATGAAACTCTAGAGGACGCAACCTGATCCTTTACATGCAAGCAATCACATCATTACCACATGGCACAAGCTGATTGGCCTCTGCTGATCCTGCAGCCAATGAGATTGCTTGCTCAACATTTGAATAGTCTCGTTCATTGTTTGCTGTATCAGCGCACTATCAGAGTTCCTCTGAACCCCTCCACCTCCCCAGCTCCAACTACCTAGATCTGCAACGTGTCTGTTTGTCTATTAGCAGTAGCAAGTCTATACAGATCTAGTCCGCCAAGACCAAATACATTAACATTGCTAAAACTGTTCCAAATCACCGTTTCAACTCTCGGAATATATACCAGCACACGTTAAAAAACAAAAACAATCAATATTTTAGTTATAAACCAGAGTGAACTGAACTGTTGTTTGTGATCAGTCTACAAGCTAAATTTGGGATCTAGTTTTATCCCTTTACTTGGTTGTACTCTTTAGCCATATGTATACAAATGACCTGAATTAGTCTGTTTTAAAGTTAAACTACTGTAAAGTAAGCGTACGCCATTTGATTAAAAACCTGCATCTCACACCATCATATCTGTTCATTTTAACATATACGATCTACACCAGTCCTGAAGCACGGAAGAAATTCACGTAGCACTTCTTTCACAGCACAATACTTGTATTATGTATAGAATTATTAATTTATACATAAAACTGTTCTAAGCCCGCATGGCTTTTGAGTGGAAAAAATAACTGTCTGTGTGTATTTAATAACTGTCTATGAAATCAGGCTTCAGCATTTTTAGTCAGACGTGTATTACAGCTCTTGCTCAGATGTGGCTTTGCATTGTGATTCCTATCTCTGTTTCTAGAAATGCTCTGTGCAGTTTCCTGTGTGATCAGTGCTCTCTGCTGACTTTGCTCTTGGCCTAATAAGGGTTAGTATAACTGTTTTATTTAATATGAATCACCTCTTTATTTATCCCAAGCAGTTATAATTAAAATCAATTAAAGATAAAGAAATGATTAGGGGGAAAAAATGGAAACCATCTCTCTTAATTTCTGAAATAATTTAAAATGCTGACTCTTAAAAATAAAGGTTCCAAAAGGGGTTTTTCACAGCAATACCATAGACGAAACATTTCTGGCTCCCCAAAGAACCTTTCAGGGAACAGTTCTTAAAAGAACCCTGTTTTTCTTAGTTTGACGAACATTTTAAAAATCCAAAGAACACTTTTCCACTATAAATAATCTTTTGTACAATGGAAAGGTTCTCCAAGGTTCTCCCAATTCGTATTGTTAAACGTTATAATACACATATGTAAAGTACATACAATGGCCCCAAAAAGTATTTCAACACTTAAATTACATTTAAAATCATATGAATATCATGGTTTGATATTGTGTATCTAATACAAAGTGGCATTTATTTTAGAGAAAGTTAGCTCAAGCACACTTTAAATGACAAAACGGATCTATTGCTGAGGACGAACAGTATTTGGCTATTTTCTGTGTCAGACATTAGTGGATTATATTCACAGTTAATGTGATGAACTACATCTGTGGTTACTCTGCTGCGACACCTGCGGGATCTTAAAGGAAAATACTTCCTTCACTAAAAATGATCTTGTTAGTTCAGAGAAAAGCTCCAGCATTGTATGTCTGAAGATGCCACTTTGGTAGAGCTTTACAATAAGGAGTGCGTCTCAATCAGCTCCTTAGGTTAGTATATCATGTGCACGAAACGAGCACTGATAAGGATTTATTTCTTTGCTCTCTTTCCAGCAACATAATGCTTATATTCGCTATCAATGCTGAAATATAATTTAATAATGATTCGTTTTGAAAAACTTCTATCATGTGTCATGGTATGTATCAAATTGGTTCTGTGACTTGTGTTTCACACAATCAGAATTTCCGTAAAGGGAAAATATTGAGCACTGTTGCTCCCTGGTGTTTACAGTTCTTTATGGGACTTTTTTGGGTGCTTTTCAGTGCAACGGAAGGATTTTGCAATTTAGACGGCACTTAAAATGTCCGACTCCCTGATCAGTGTCCTGACTACTGAACTAGGGAGCTGACTGAGACACACCCAAGGTCTCATTTGTTAACATCAGTGAATGCATTAGCTAACATGAGCAATATACAATATAGACAAAAGTATTGGGACACCTGATCATAATGACATCGCATTCTAAATACATAGACATTCATTCTTTTGCAGCTCTAACAGCTTCCACTTATCTGGGAAGGCTTTCCAAAAGATTTTTTCTGTGGGAAATTTTGCCCATTCATCCAGTAGAGCATTTGTGAGGTCAGTCACTGATGCTGGATGAGAAGGCTTGGCTCGCAATCTCTGTTCCAATTCATCCCAAAGGTGTCGGATGGGTTTGAGGTCAGGGCTCTGTGCGGGCCAGTCAAGTTCTTCCACACCAAATTCATCCAAACATGTCTTTATGGACCTTTCTTTGTTCACGGGGGCACTGTTTTGCTGGAATAGAACCGTTCCTATAGTTGAAAGCGTAGAATTTTCCGAAATGTCTTAGTATGCTGAAGCATTAAGATTTCCCTTCACTGGAAGTAAGGGGCCAATCCCTGAAATACAGCCCCATACCATTATCCCTTCTCCACTAAACTTAAAGCCCAAAGTATACTTCAATACTACTTTTTATGTGTACGCGAGGGTCATCGTAAGTGTGACGCGAAATTTCATCTTCAGAAGAGTATGCGCACCGCCGGATTTTTGCGCCGTACTTTGTACGCGCAGGTCGCACATGCGCATTTAATTTTTTCTGCAGTAATTAGTTTATCCACAAGGTGGCAACCGTGCTCTTGTGGGGTGTTCCCAATCTGCAGTGGTCAGTATCTATCAAACGTGGTCCAAGGAAGGAACAGTGGTGAACCGGCGACAGGGTCATGGGCGGCCAAGGCTCATTGATGCACGTGGGGAGCGAAGGCTGGCCGTTGTGGTCCGATCCAACAGACGAGCTACTGTAGCTCAAATTGCTCAAGAAGTTAATGCTGGTTCTGACAGAAAGGTGTCAAAATACACAGTGCATCGCAGTTTGTTGCATATGGGGCTGCATAGCCGCAGACCAGTCAGGGTGCCCATGCTGACCCCTGTCCACCGCCGAAAGTGCCAACAGTGGGCACGTGAACATCAGAACTGGACCACGGAGCAATGGAAGAAGGTGGCCTGGTCTGATGAATCACGCTTTCTTTTACATCACGTGGATGGCCGGGTGCGTGTGCGTCGCTTTCCTGGGGAACACATGGCACCAGGATGCACTATGGGAAGAAGGCAAGCCGGCGGAGGCAGTGTGATGCTTTGGGCAATGTTCTGCTGGGAAACCTTGGGTCCTGCCATCCATGTAGATGTTACTTTGACACGTACCACCTACCTAAGCATTGTTGCAGACCATGTACACCCTTTAATGGAAACGGTATTCCCTGGTGGCTGTGGCCTCTTTCAGCAGGATAACGCGCCCTGCCACAAAGCAAAAATGGTTCAGGAATGGTTTGAGGAGCACAACACTGAGTTTGACTTGGCCTCCAAATTCCCCAGATCTCAATCCAATCAAGCATCTGTGGGATGTGCTGAACAAACGATCCATGAGTCTGATCTATGGAGGCCGATCCATGGAAAATGTTTTTAAATAAAGACTGAAAATGTTGTTGGAAGATTTGTGATGGTGACGTTGAAATTGTGCAACTGTGGTGTAGTTCGCTTATAGCCTACCTTTAGCTTAATTCTTCTGGCGACTGAACAGTTCATCAAAGTTGTGTTCATCTGTGAAAATTATCTTGATGGACACAATGTGCAAGTATTATAAACTTTTGTTTGGTCACAGAGCTTATTTTTTGCAATAATCCAAAAGCCTATTGGAAAGTCCTATTGGGTTTTTGTTGAGGGATGCTAACTGCCCCTTAATGTAATGCAGCTGATGCAATGCAATAGCCTTTCTACATCAGCCAACCACACAGACCTGAAGAAAGCACTGGTGCTGTGCTGGGCGTTAGTTTCTATGGCTATATAGTGCTCTCTAGTGGCACTGATGTGGAGATGCTCTGCTCACTGAAGAAAAAAAGAAAAGTTCTCAGTCTGTGCTGCAATTAGCCGAAGAGCTGAAACTTTCTTATGACCTGACTGGTCATCTTAGTAGCCTGATCAAGCAGCAACAACAAAAAAGTTTACCTGCAACTGAAATTTATGCACAACACTGTCAGTGGGAAGTAACATCTTTGTTGTGTCGTTATTAAGAGGTGTAAACCACAAGATTTTCCTGAGCAGTTTTAGTTTTGTGTTTTACGTGCAATTATAGTTTAACATCACTGACCCAAAGCAACTTATGAGTATGTAATTTCTGCCCACATTATAAGTTCAAGCTGATGCATATGATCCAGAACGTCATCCTCTCACCACAACTTGCTCACATCAATGATTGTTCATGACCTCTGCATTTTAGGAATTACTAGCACATTTCCAGCCCTTCACATTCTCTGTCCCTTAGTGGTGAAATGATGATCCAGCCATTTTATCACACTTTACACAAGACTGCAGCTCTCAGCTCTTCACAGTTCTGAATCAAAAATATCTGCACTAAGACACATTTTCATTCCGGAAACTCGAAATTACTCTCGCTATAGTGTTTGCATCTCTATGCTAGTTTGAACACTTTTAGCATTTTTGACTCGTCAATGTGCTCATGTCAAATAATGTGCAGTGTCCCTTTTAAAATAAACATTATATTAATCACAAATCATGGACTTACTTTATATTAAGTATCTTTAACTACTATGAACTAAAATTTTAATTAATCCTTTGATACAGTGCACTTATGGTGTATATATGTTTTACTAAACTCTTAAAAAAAAAAAACACTGGGTTAAAAACAACCTAAGGGCTGGGTAAATATATAATTTTCCTATAATACTAGCTGCTTCTTTTTTTTTTTTTTTTACTTCATATATGAATTAATGTTTGTGGATTAACTTAAATCCTCTAAACTTTTTTTTTTTTTTTTAAATGCTCCACACAACCATTGGTTTGCATGATAATTCCTATATTTTCGAGCATATTTTATAGTATAGCATATTTTATATAGTTTTTAATACATATTGCCTACATTTAAGCTCGTTTAACAAATATTATAAGTAAAACTTAAACATTTAGAAGTAATTCAAGTGTAATCGACCAGTCTCTGTTGTCCTGTTTCCACCGGAGCGGCGCTGGTTCTCGAGCCGGAGATGGCTCGCATTCGGCGGGGGAACTGATAACTTAAGACCGCCGCCTGCGTTTCACTCGTAGCCGAAAAATGCTGTGACTGACTCCATAACCTGTCCATAAATAATCAGTGTACAATTCTGAGAACACATTTTAACATCCTTGGTATTTAAATTCTGTATCTTTTTGAATAAAATCAAAAAATTGTATGCAAGACATCAGGCGTTTCCATCACGCGAAAAGACCGACGCGACACTCATTTAGGTGACTCACATCGCGCCCCTGTATGTTGCTTTGCATAAAATTAAACGATATACAGAATAATAACGCATTTTTAGATAAAATAAAACGCACACACCTGTATTTTACCGAAGACATGCACCAGTTTGACGGAGCTGCACTGCTCTCTCCTGAAGAGGTCGCAAAAAGCCCGCGAAAAATAACTCAACCCCTGGGTTATTACGTCTGACCCAGGATCTGGGTAACACAAAAACTAAAAAATAACCCAAGATTTTTAGTGTAATGTTCACAAACATTTCACAAATATCTGTATGTAAATACAGCTGTAATTTGCATCTGTTGTTGACCTTCATTTACCTCTTAACCCACCCTTAAAACTAACCAGACCACCAAACCTGTGCCTTACCCATATCCACCTCAATAGCAGCAGTGTTTTGCAATACAACATAAACACATTAAGTGTATCATACATAAAAAAAAAATGAAAGTGAAATTACTTTTTTTTTTTTTTTGAAGTACATAGTAAAGACAACTAATAGGCCTATAAAGTGGGTCCCAATTTGTTTGTTACAGTGTTTAGTAATCTTCATTAACGTTAATCCATTATTATAGTTCAAGTTAGCTCAGGTCCATTAAATAATACTGACAGATATAACGTTTGATTTTAATAATGAATTAGTGGAACATTAATTTAGCATTTAAGCATGTTGGA
Source organism: Mylopharyngodon piceus (assembly GCA_039654765.1). Lineage (NCBI taxonomy): Eukaryota > Metazoa > Chordata > Actinopteri > Cypriniformes > Xenocyprididae > Mylopharyngodon > Mylopharyngodon piceus. The sequence continues at coordinate 1,868,755 of CM077439.1, forward strand.
ATTTGCACAAAATGTCCATGATTTGTCATGTCCTTGCACCTCTGAAGATCTAAAATGTGAGTCATATCTTCGTATTCGTGCTAAGTGCTTCCTCTTCGGTAAGCTGTTTTCTCCCTTGCGGAGAAGGAGCGCAATGGTAGAACCTGGGTTTGAAATTACCGTGTTTTGCATATCACCGCACCATCTCTGTTATGTATGCAAAAATGCTTGCCCTCCCTCGAAGTTCAACAACGTAGTGTCAACCGCTACCTCCAGTGACACTCACGCTTATGTTGTCATGGCCCAAAAAGTCTCCAGAGGTTTGAGAAAATGAAGCCGGGGAAGTTCAGCTGGTATGGATGAGTCTGATTATTCCTTTTTTTAACGGAATGATCTATGGATTTCTCAGTTCACAAACCACATTGACCTCAAGATCAAAAATGTTTCATGAAGCCCATTGATGACAAATGTGCTGAACAATGCAAATCTGGAAAAAGTCAAGTGTTATACATTATATGCAGATATTATATACTGTATTTTATATATATATATATATATATATATATAATACATACACACATACACACTGAGTTTTTTCAGTAGGGTAGAACCACATAGGGTGAATTCCACTAAATAGAGACTGTGGGCTGACAACACTTAAACCTCTTTTTTTAAGCAGCTGATGGTGTTAAGACAAGACAAGTAGTAGAAATGTAGACTCATCATGCTGATCACCTGAAATGAGTCAGTTCTCTTTCCCATGTTCATTTGAAGCACTTAAACTTGCATCTCCACAACATAAAAATGTGCTGACATTTATATTTTAAAAAACATATTACATATGACACAAGCATAATCAAATATCTAAGGCATATATAAATTGCCATATTGTAAAGTAAAATCTCCAAATTGCCATATTGTATAAGTTAAACTTCTAACAAATTGCTTCTAGTAGGGCTTTTTTTTTTTTTTTTCTTTTTTTTCTTTTTTTTTTGGTCGTATACCATTTTAAAATGCAAAACTTCTAATTAAACTAGCTTCTGCAAACTGCAAAAGTACATAAGGCATAATTTAAAGGTAACCAGTCGAAATGAAACTCAACAGTGTGATCAGGACCCTTACGTGAAGCAGACGTTTCCCCGAATGAATATTTACACCTGCTGAGGGCCCAGCAATGCCTGTTCATGAAAGGCTTCGTTTCAATGTAATTTTGACTGTACAACATACTGATTATTAAATAGCTACTTACTAAATGATAAATAAATGTACCTGAGTTTAATTTATTTTAATCAAATGTAAAAAGAAAGAGATTGTAGAGTATGTCATGACACTAGCTCAACAATTTAGAAAAGCAGATAGCGTCGGTTATGCTGTTGATAAAACATGTGCAATTATAGATAAAACATCTATGGGTTGCGGTTGTATGTAGACTTTCACTATCAATGCATTTTTGTCAGCGCATTTATTTCCTTTTGGCTGTTTTTCATCTGATTCTTATGTGGTTTTTAAAATTTCTTTCGTTTTTATGTAGCAACTTGAATGTGAACGACATGTAACTGCACAAATAAACAGATAAATACTCAAAATGTAGCATGGATGAAATCTAAACACTTCTCCTTAATTTTTTAATAAAATTTTAATAGAATGTAATCACATCTGTCCTAAATATTGAAGAGACACTAAACACTGAATGAAATTTGGTATAATTTATTATTGTTATTTATTATCTATGAGTGTAATGCATTACTCTTACATCATCTACGGGTGTAATGCATTAATTTGTTACTGTAATATAATTACTTTTCAATAATTACAGAACTACATTTCAATAGGAATTGTGAAATCTGGAATTTTAGCAAGAGGGATTCATTCCCCCCACACGGATTTCACCTCAGATTCAAGTTTGTGAACTTGAACATGCAAATTCACTGTATTGATCATAAGCTGCTTTACTTGGAAGGGACCTTAGTTAGCACTGCTTCTCGAATCACTGCATTATTGACATGGACTCTTTGCCTGCAATCTCGCTCAAGTTATACTAACATGACTGCCTCAAGAACAAGTTTAGAAGAGATCTGCGCTCCTCAAATGAAGGAGAAAGTTATCAAGAAAGAGATCAAGCATCCACGTCACAGCTGGCTATATTCCACCCTCCATCTTCGAACATCTTTATGAAGCTAAGTTTTTCTTTTTTATCAGGTTATTGGCCACATGCTTGTTGGTTAAGGCTATCTGGGTATCAACAACACAAATGTTGCTTAAGGCTTACCTAGATGTTCAGTAGCATGCTTGTTGCAAGGCTTGTGATCCTATTGACAATGTGCGTTACTTATCTATTGTCAATGGCAACATGCTTGTTGCTGCCAACATACTGTGCTTAAAGTCAGGTCACTTTTGCAAGCGTTCAACACGTGCGCAGGTTTGAGCAATCTCTCACCACGAGTTACAACACATGTAAACAGCTTTGTATTCTTTCATGCTAGAGTTGTACAAATGAGGGTACTTTCTAACTTCTTTCATGCGTGCCGGTCTGTTCTGTTTTATGCAGTTTTTCTTTAAATCAACGCCAATCAATGTGGATAAACTAATTACTGCAAAAAAAAATTAAATGCGCATGTACAAGAACGCGCGGTTACAAAAATCTGGCAGTGCACGTACGAGCGTACTCTTCTGATGACGAAATTCGCGCTCACCCTCGCGTACGCATAAAAAGTGAACCATACTTTGCGTTTAAGGCTCATCTGGCTAATGGAAACATGCTTGTTTCTTTAAACTTTTCTGATTATTATTGCCAGCATGCTGTGTTTAAGTCAGGAACATGCTTGTTGCTTAAAGCTTATCTAGTGAATCGGAAACATGCTTATGCTTAAATGCAGAGGTCTCTTATTCAAACACTAACAAAGCTGTAGCTTGATGATCCTGTGAAGGAGTGTGGAATCATGGGAGTTGTCATCTTTACCTCCACAGCCATTGGAATCAGTCTGATGGGAGCAAAAATCATGTTCATGAATGAAGAAGCACATTGTGTTTTCTTGGTTTCAACAGGAGTAAAACCAACAACTGAGGATAACAAGAGCCCTGTTTCCACCTGGTATTAAGATGCGTTTTGATTGATCGGATCACAAATGGACAAGGGAGACACATTGCCGTTGACACCCGGTGTTTTAATCCGTCTCTTTTGTCCACTTTCAACCACTTCTGTCTTGATTTCTTTGAGGGGAGGGTCTATGGGAAGGTAAATATGTTTTTTTTCAGATCTTTCAATCTAATGGACAAAATAAGCTTGCGCAATTTACATATGAACACGCCCATGATGACGGAAAAACACACGGAGAGCATCAGCTTTCGTTTCTGCTTTGATAGCTGCAAGACCACGCTGAACCCGGTGAGTGTGTGTTAGTAATCAGGAATGGTGAGAGATCATTGTGCTTGGTACATTTTTCATCTTCAAACCAAGCTTGGGTCTTCAGTCGACAAAGTTTAAATAGCGCACTTTCCATAACATTTACATGTTAAGTCAGTATCATAGGTCTTTTGCACTGTTCAACCACATGAACGTTTACGCTACGAAAGTAATCCGGTTGAATGCGTTTTCGACTACCTATGGAAGTGGTTTAAATTGGACAAGCTCAAAACATTTTACACCCTGTTTACACCTGTATTTAGGCCGTCCACTTGTGATTACTTCAGTATTGTGACGTACTTCCAAGTGAAGAGGATATTTGAAGTCTCCATCTCTCATCTCTAACTCACAGCAGTCTGTTGCAGGGGAGCAGTTAAGAATGTTTTGTCAAGTAGTCAATTGACGCATCAGAGAAGGAATGGCATTCCAAAAGGGAAGCCATCTTCACATTTTGAGCAAAATTATTAAAAGACAACTTGCACAGATGAAGGGTTTACCACAGGACTAGCTAAGCTGTGCTACAAACAGGGTCAAATTGGATTTCATGTTGACCTTAAGGTTTTTTAGGTTATCAGCAATATGGTTGTTGCCTAAGACTTCTGATGGTTATTGGTAAAATGTTTGTGGCAGCTCAGACACAATAAGCCTAGATCAAGAACTAGTGGAAACAAGCAACTGTGGTTTACGTTTACGTTGCCTGAATCTGGGTCAAGTTGAGCTTGAACTCAGTGCAAGACTACAGCCAACAACCATGCATATCTGCACCTGCATGAGAGGAAATGACTGTCCACACCAGCAGGTGGGAGTAGTCTGTATTCAGAACTCTAAAGAAACTGGAACTTGGACTGCGGATATGAAAACCATAAACAAGCAGCGCTTGATCGATGTTGATCACTTAATCTTCTCTTTCTTTCGCTAGAGATGGCATGTGGTTTACGGAAATATTGCATTGGAATGCTCAGAAGAACCACCCTTCGGTGTGTGCCCTCTTGACTTCGATGTTTGCTTGTTTAATCTCTTGCTTTTTCTTCTCGTGCACTGGTTGCAAAGCTGAACAGTCTGGGTAAGGGCAACATGCTTGTTGCTTAAGCTTTTGGGGTTTTGGTAACATGCCTGTTGACTTAAGCTCATTTGGGTAATTGCGTTTAAAGGGGCATGCTGCTCTTCTCAGATGATTGTAACAGAAGAGCACCCCTTCGCTGCTATTCTCCTTCTGTAAGGGCCAGTCTCTGCTATTTCAGAGGGACATGCTGCTCCTTTCCAAAATATCCTATTCTTGTCTAACTTTTGCAGTATTAGAGTTTTTTTTAAAAAACATTCAGATTATTTGCTGTCAGTTTGTGGTTAGGGTGGATGACAACACATGGTTTTGTTTGGGGGATTTTCACTGTGCTTTCTGTTCTTATGGACAGGGAGTTCTTACCCAGAACAGAACCATACCGCCAATCCAAACTGTATGCTAACTGTCAATCTGTTAAATCATACTAACAACATGCTAACATGTTAAATCATGCTAACAACATGCTAATGCATGCTAACAACAATCCTAAATCATGCTATCAACATGCTAATTCATGTTAAAACATGCTAGCAACATGTTAAATCATGTTAGCAAAATGCTAAATCATGCTAATATGTTAAATCATGTTAACAACATGCTAGCAAACATTCTAATTCATGCTAACAAATGTTAATTCAGGTTAACATGTTAGCAACATGCTAAATCATGCTAGCAACATGCTAAATCATGCTAACATGTTAAATCATGCTAACAACATGCTAGCAAACATTCTAATTCGTGCTAACAAATGTTAATTCATGTTAACATGTTAACAACATGCTAAATCATGCTAGCAACACGTTAAATCATGCTAGCAACACGTTAAATCATGCTAACAACGTTAATTCATGCTAACATGTTAATTCATGTTAACATGTTAAATCATGACATGTTAATTCATGTTAATATGTTAACAACATGCTAGCAACATGCTAATTCATGTTAACATGTTAAAACATGCTAACAATGTCAAATCATGTTAGCAACATGTTAAATCATGTTAGCAACACGCTAATTCATGCAAACAACGTTAAAACATGCTAAATCATGATAACGTTAATTCATACTAACATGCTAATTCATGCTAACATGTTAATTCATGTTAACATGTTAAAACATGACGTTAATTCATGTTAAGAATATGTTAACAACATGCTAGCAACATGTTAATTCATGCTAACATGTTAAAACATGCTAGCAACATGTCAAATCATGCTAGCAACACGCTAATTCATGCTAACAACATGTTAAAACATGTTAGGAGCATGCTAATTCATGTTAGCAGCATGTTAAAACATGCTAGCAACATGTTAATTCATGTTAACAAATGCTAATTCATGTTAACATGTTAAAATGCTAAAACATGTTAGTAACATGGTAAATCATGTTAGTAATGTGCTAAAACATGCTAGCAACATGCTAAATCATGTTAGCAATATGTTAAGTCATGCTAGCAACATGTTAATTCATGCTAACAAAATGTTAAAACATGCTAGCAACATGCTAAATCGTCTATCTGTTTTTCTGATAGACTTTATTTTTAACTTTAAACTTCAAACTACTTCAAAAGTAAAACCTTCAAACTTCTAGCTTTTAATTTTCTTTTTTCAAACTTTCTGGTCTGATTCTCTCAAGCCAACTTCAAAGTTTGTCATCAAACGTTACTCATCTAGTTGTCATTAAGAACAGTATGATATCTGCATACCTTATATTGGTTCTGTTCTGTTCGGACCGAATGCAATGATTGGACAAACATTTTTTGGTTCTGAGACTTCCACAGAAGATACATGTAGGCCTACATTTTTTAAATATTTAGACCACTTCTATTATTGATTGCTATCAGGATGTGAAGAGAGTTTCTACCGGAATAAAACAAAGTGTTTATGAAAAAAAGCCTACCCTACCTTTAATTACTTTTTTAGAGTAACTTACATTAACCAAACACTGTCTGTGAATGCTGAATGTTTGTTTCTGAGTGTTCAAAGAAAAAAAAAAAAGAGTGAAATATTTCAAATATCAGTATTCATTATTGTGATGAGTCATTAATTTGAAATTCTAAGTTTCTAATGACAGCTTGTGAGGGTGGAGCTTATATTAATTATTATTACATCATCAGTGGATTTCCCTCAGCAAGGCTACAGAATACTATTATTACACAAGCCCACCTCTTCCGGATTTGAAATGCAATGTGAAAACACCCAGCCTAGTTAGTTTCTCAGATCTCTAATGTATAAATATCTGTGCTATGACCTTTTTTATACTAATGTAAACAGCATCAATTTGTCCTCACCACACAGACCGTCTACAGAAACCACTGACACCTACATGAATTGTCAGTTTTAAAATTGTCAGATATAAAATTCCACATGTCAAGAGACAAATACATATCCAAAACTAGTTCACACATAAGCTGTCATTATTTACTCACCCTCAATTTTTTCTAAAACACATCTGAATTTTTTGTGTGATTTACATATTCCAGCCACTGTTTTTCAATGAAGTACCGGTAACCTACATCTGCTCTTTTGAAGTTTGATGAAACTCTCATGGTGCTTTACAAACACACTTGAAATTTTTCTGTGAATTACAAACCGTGAATATTCAGGCCACTTTTTTTCAATAAAATACCATTAACCTAAATGTTTTAATGTAGGCCTTGATGAAACTCTCATGGTGCTTTAATTTCAAAAGCAGATGCTGTTGAAATTAAGCTGATTACAATAAGCTGGTTCACATTTGAACACCTGTATCCCTGTCATATGGAAAAGACCATGATTTCAAGACCATGTTACATGCATTATAATAATAAAAAAAAATTAATATAACAACATAAACTTTACTCGCAACACGATGAAATGAACCTATTCACAAACAATATTGCATATTCCCACCCAGTTTTCCTCTGTGGGCAGTAAAACATTCTTAATGAAACCCCAGTATTTTCCCCTTGAACCAATTTAGAAACTTGATACATCACGGATATAATTTAGGTGTGAGCGCATGTGGCATTAGTTTCCTGTTTTAAAACGTATATAAGGGTTAGAGTGCAGAATGAGATCATTATCTCTAGAAAGCATCCTTGTGAACAAGAACATGAAACTGCTAATTCTTCTCGTCACACTGCTTGTTCAAACTAACCCTAGTTTGAGCATGCCTACCACCTCAGGCCTTAAAGTGATCTTCCATGAAATTTTGGAAAACCTTAAAGACCTGAAAGAAGAACTTAGTCTGCATGATCTCAAGGTAAGTCAGTTATTTTTGTGTTACGACAAGGGAGAGAGACTTCATGTGATTTTACCATATTTATCATACTTGCTTTAGTGCAGCTAAAAATAGTTAAACGCCAAGCGTGAAGAGAGAAGTATTTGTCTTCATGGCTTATGTTCTATACAAGCAGATTTGTATAGTAACATCAGTTGCAGACATATCAACTAACCTACTTTATGTCAATTTCTAGGAATTTAAACATGCAGTACAAATCCAAACACCTCACGATATCGAGAACGCAGTAAGTATTTTGTCATTCCCTCTATATTGCAGAACATTGAAACAAATGCTTTACATGTAATAATAATATGCATAAATTTGTTTTTATGGGGATTTTTTTCCACCCACAGTGTGAGTGTGAGGCAGCATTTGTTCAACACCTGAAAGCTGCTCTAAAGTCAGTTAAAGAAATATTACACACGGCTGAAACTGAAGATCCCATGGAAATAATTCAGAACATTTTAGACAACCTAAACAATCATCAGCTGCATAAGATCAAGGTAAGACATCTGCCTTAAATTACCTGCATCATCCATTGGGTTATTAATGTTTAACCCTGCAAAATGCATGAAAGATTAGGTTAGTTAAAAGGCCCATGTTTTTTTGTTAAACATTCTCATGTCATTTTAACATCTCAAAGGCCTCAAAGACAACGCAGTATAGAAAGAGCTGCTTTATCACGTAAAATAACGCAATGCATTTATTATTTTCTTTTGCTTTTTTCCCCAGAAGTCAAATGACAGCTGTTCCTTCATGAAACATAAGATAGAACTTAGAGCACTCTCAAATGTCTTGATTAAGAAGAACACAGAATTCATCCAAAACTGGAATCATAACTGCTAACCGAAGAGAAACTAAACGGACGTCCTGTTATGGAGATGGAAATTACATGTTTATTTATTCAAAAATTTCACTGTATTTATTTATTTATTTATTTATAGGGCTATTTATTTATTTATTTTGATTGTTAAATGATGTAAGCAACAAAGTGTATAAAGTTTCATCCTGGGAAGAAAAATATACTATACTTTATTCTTTAAAGTTCTTACTTGTATTGTAGCAATACAAAAATCATGTTAAATTACGGTCCATGTTTTTTTTATACTGAATGTAATAAAAAGAATATTTTTTAAAGTAAACTCTTTCTGTTGCTTCATTCTTGTTTTTGTGTTGATTCTTAAAATCAGTGCATTTATATGCTACAAAACTTAATGCACATTAAGTTGCATATAATATTTATAGGCCCCTCAACAATTGCTGCAGTGGTGCTGTCGTAAATTAAACTTCACTCACTCGTAACCGACCCAGTATTGTTTATCTTCTCTTGGTTTTACTGATGGGATGCGGTGCATCTTGAAAGAGGCTGTGTGTACAATATTGAGTCTGATGGATGGAAACGGACAGTCCCGCAGCTGCCGGCAGTGTCCTGACGAGATGGAACATCCCTAACAACACAAGAATGGAATATTCAGGAGACAAGTGACTAAGAACATCCAGCTTCCGAAGTGTGTTTCAAAACCATTGTGTCAGAAATTGTGCTTCCTCAGTCTTACGAAGACTTCAGGATATATCAGTTCATGACTCTTTCCGCCAAGGTACACTTCTGTGTCCCTTTAGGTTTTTTGGTATCACTTTACAATAAGGTTTATTTGATAACATTAGTTAACATTAAAGGGATATTTCACCCCAAGGGTGTAGTTTTGGTTTGAACATTGGGGTGGTTGAAGTGTGAACCATTTTAGCAGGGTCCCGGAGCATGATCCCTTGTGAGATTTATTTGTTTGCTTGTTTTTGCAAAACGGTCTTTTGTGTGGTATCATCCATACATGCAAAGTTGGTTGATAGCATAACTGCAATAAAGTAATAGCCTAGTTCACAATTACACCTAAAACCTTATCAGTTTGACAGAATTTTCTAAATCAAAGTGCCATGGAAGGACAAACTAAATTTACTTACATTTTTCTTATACTGAAAAGTATCATAGTTCTTGCAATTGTTTAACTATTTGTTGCAATAAGGATATAATTACAGGTAAGATTGATGGCTCCTCATTAGCATGCTCAGGCCAATGTTAACTTTGTCGTGGAAAACAGCAATCTACACAATTAGAACAATATATACTCTAAAATATGCTGGGTTAAAAACAACCCAAGTTGGGTTGAAAATGGACAAACCCAGCAATTGAGTTGTTTTAACCCAGCGGTTGGGTTAAATGTTTGCCCAACGTGCTGGGCAGTTTTATTTAACTCAACTATTGTGTAAAAATTACTATATGGCTGACTTAAAATGAACCCAAAATATGTTGGGAATTAAAAATCAGACACATAATTACTAGAGGCAACGATAATAATCAAAAGGTGAACATTTATTTAATGAATGTTCATTGTTTAATTGTTACTCATTAAACTTATTAAATGTTCATTTATTAAACATTTATTTCCAACATACTTTGGGTTCATTTTAAGCAATACAGTAATTTTTAAACAATAGTTGAGTTAAATAAAACTACCCAGCATGTTGGGCAAACATTTAACCCAACCACTGGGTTTGTCCATTATAAATTCTACAAGTTAGTCAAAATTTACCACAATAAATACAATAGAACGTGATAAATTCTAGTAAAGATGATTTTATGCGTTGGTGCAGGGATGATGTTTTCTCCTCTTTTCATCAGTCTTTTTAGTTTATGTGGCCGTTTTTGACCAAGTTTGACTTTCTCCCTAGCATTTTAAAGTGGTACATTCTCAATAGAGTTCAAATGGGTTGCACATTTTATCATCAGCATCACGATAGGAACGGCTTGAGCAAATCGTATCACACTTTTGGAGCGTGCTGGTGAACAATTGTGGGGCACCAAACATTTACTAATACATTAATACAATAAAGTTGTATCTGTTAATATTATGTAATGGACCTGAGCTAACATGAACTACCAATGAACAGCTGTATTTTTATTAACTAATGCTAACAAAGATTAATAAATACTGTAACGTGTATTAGTTAAGGCATTAATGGGTAGTGACCGTCTGATGCATATGGCACACTTAACTGGAAACACTTCAGGATTTTCAAAGTCGTCATCTGGTTGGTTGAATTCTACAGGATATCCAGGAGACGTGTGTCGCGTTCTTTAATGGCCCGCCTGGAAACAAATGCCGTGACGCCAAACCCCCTCGTGGAAGAAGAAAGCCATCATGTTAACAACTGTGACAATGAGCGTTTTCCAGGATCAGCTAAACGCTGGATTTTCAAAAGTATGTGAAGTTCGCGGCTCCAGTGTTGCAGTAAACTTGCACAACATTCTTAAATTAATAATTTATTAGATGCACGCCAGTTTGTTATTGGACAGACATCAACTTTACATTTTCATTCCCCTAAACATGACGAGGAACAAAACTAACTGTGATTGGTTGTCAGTCAAATGTCCTCTTGGGCGGTCCTTGGCCAATGAAAGCTGCGACCATCTGCCATCAGTCTGAAGGTCTGGCAGTGTTGCCAAGTCCGTGGTTTTCCTTGCGGAATTGGGCTACTTTTACACCGTTGCGCGGGTTGTTTTTCATGTCCGCGGGTTGAAGCGACCCCACATAACATGATATTTAGCCTCTGGAAATGCGAATTTTACTAGAGGAACCCCGCCAAAAATGTGGATTTTTCCCCCCGGAACGCGATTTTTATCAGGGTAGCCCCCCCAAAACGCGATTGGGCTAGTTTTGAGTACCAATTGGGCGTGTTTTGTTGTGAAAACCTGGCAACCCTGAGGTCTGGCTTAACTAATAGAAGCTTAAAGGATTAGTTCACTTTTATATAAAATTTTCCTGATAATTTACTCACCCCCATGTCATCCAAGATGTCCATGTCTTTCTTTCTTCAGTCGAAAAGAAATTAAGGTTTTTGATGAAAACATTCCAGGATTATTCTCCTTATAATGGACTTCAATGGCCTCCAAACGTTTGAAGGTCAAAATTATATTTTCAGTGCAGCTTCAAAGGGCTTTAAACGATACCAGACGAGGAATAAGGGTCTCATCTAGCGAAACGATCTGTCATTTTCGAAAAAAATGTAAATGTACATGCTTTATATAAACAAATGATCGCCTTCCCAGTGCTTCCGCCAAAACCGTACTTTCATATTCTTCAAAAAGCTTACGCTGTATGTCCTACGCCTTCCCTGTTCAACTTACGGAACGAACGCAGCGCCAGTTACATTTTTCCGTAAGTTGAATAGGGAAGGCGTAGGACATACAGCGTAAGCTTTTTGAAGAATACGAAAGTACGGTTTTGGCGGAAGGCGATCATTTGTTTATATAAAACATATACATTTACATTTTTTTCGAAAATGACCGATCGTTTCGCTAGATAAGACCCTTATTCCTCGTCTGGTATCGTTTAAAGCCCTTTGAAGCTGCACTGAAACTATCATTTTGACCTTCAACCGTTTGGAGGCCATTGAAGTCCATTATAAGGAGAATAATCCTGGAATGTTTTCATCAAAAACCTTCATTTCTTTTTGACTGAAGAAGGAAAGACATGAACATCTTGGATGACATGGGGGTGAGTATAAATTACCAGGAAAATTTGATATGAAAGTGAACTAATCCTTTAATGTAAAGTGTTTGATTAGATGCACAAATCCTTTCTGAACTATTAGATATGTTTAAAAAAATACTAACAAAAAATTAATGTTAAGAAGCTAGTTATAAACATTAAATGTCTGTATAATGTCTTACAATAAGGTCCCATTAGTTAAGTAAGGAATAACTGACGACGGGCCGTTGAATTCTTAGAAAATAATGCACACCCGAGGCGGTAATGCGTCAATTATTCCGCTACGGTTACCACACCTCAAGATGCTGTTCCGATGTTTCATTTCAAGACATTTGTCAGTTTTTGTCCTTAAAACACTCTTGTGTGTGGGACTACTTTTTTACGCATCTCATCCCAAGCCTCCTTTGCTAATTCCAAAACGTCATCTCAGAACTAGTAACAGAGGCTTGATCCATTGATAGCAGACTAATGTCATTATTAACACAACTGAGAGAGAGAGAAAGAGAAAGAATAAGCAGCATATGTGAATTAGCCTCTGTGCGTCTCCCACGGCAGCTGTGTCTCTACTAATAGCGAAACTATTAGTTTATCTACCTCACAGTTACTATCGCTGAGTCATGTATCTTTTAAGTCGCTAAACTATTTGACTGATTAATTCATCAGAGCAGCGCTGACAAAACGTTTCTGTGCAAGAGTGTGTCCGTGCTATACAGTGTGTATGTTTGAAAGAGAGAGAGAGTGCGAGAGAGTAAAACGTAAAACGTATTTTGTGGCAAAAACCATAAAAATAATTTGTCGTTTTCATCCTATTGTTTACTATATTTATTTGCTTGGTCGGTGTCGTTGTGGGTTTTGTTTCTTTTGTAGGCTGTAAGGCGAAGTGATATGGATGTAATGTGGTCAAGACCTGCTAGAACTACTTTAGCCGTGCGTTTCCCTGAAAATAATTGCACACCTTAGAACGTTGATCAACCAATCAGATTCGAGCATTCAACAGCCCCGTAGTATAACATTAGTTAAAGGGTTTGTTCACCCAAAAATGAAAATAGTGTCATTTATTACTCACCCTCATGTCGTTCCACACCCGTAAGACCTTCGTTCATCTTCGCAACGCAAATTAAGATATTTTTGATGAAATCTGATGGCTCAGTGAGGCCTGCATAGCCAGCAATGACATTTCCTCTCTCAAGATCCATTAATGTACTAAAAACATATTTAAATCAGTTCATGTGACTACAGTGGTTCAATATTAATATTATAAAGCGACGAGAATATTTTTGGTGCGCCAAAAAAAACAAAATTAACGACTTATATAGTGATGGCCGATTTCAAAACGCTGCTTCATGAAGCTTCGGAGCGTTATGAATCTTTTGTGTCGAATCATGATTCGGATCGCGTGTCAAACCGCCAAACTGCTGAAATCACGTGACTTTGGCGCTCCGAACCGCTGATTCATAACGCTCCGAAGCTTTTGAAATTTAGTTTTTTTGGCTTTATAATATTAATATTGAACCACTGTACTCACATGAACTGATTTAAATATGTTTTTAGTACATTAATGGATCTTGAGAGAGGAAATGTCATTGCTGGCTATGCAGGCCTCACTGAGCCATCGGATTTCATCAAAAATATCTTAATTTGCGTTGCGAAGACGTCTTACGGGTGTGGAACGGCATGAGGGTGAGTAATAAATGACATTATTTTCATTTTTGGGTGAACTAACCCTTTAATGCATTAACTAACCATGAGCAATCTATTTGTTAGTATTTATTCAAGTTATGTTAGTTATGAATGTTAGTTAATAAAAACACAGCTGTTCATTGTTAGTTCATGTTAGCTCAGGTCCATTAAATAATATTAACAGATAAAACTTTTGATTTTAATAATGTATTAGTAAATGTTGAAATTACCATCGACTAAGATTAATACATGCTGTAGAAGTATTGTTCATTCTTAGTTCATGTTAACTAATGAAACTTTATTGTAAAGTGTTACCACATGTATAGTTTATGTAGATACTTTGACCTTCTGTCAAACCTTCTAAAAAATTGAGTTTTTGACCTTATTTCATGCCCTATCTGTGAAACCTTTACTGATTCATCTAACATTTTGTACTTAAACAGTACACGCACCTTATCTGGACTCTGTCCACATCCACAAAGGGAGCCATCAGCTGCACTGCAATTACTTTATTTATAAACTCCATCTGGTTAAAACTGGACTAGTCAGAGACATGGCCAAGACAGGAAGCACTCACAAAACACACTGCATACATATGCTTGTTTTTTGTGGGTGTTATTGCCACACTGAGAAGCTTTCTATAGAAAATCCATCCATTTCACAACTTAGCTGGTCAGTTCCCTGTTTTGGGTTTCTGTGACATCCAGTCACGGTTGTGAATTCAGGTCTATCATGCATCAGAGAACAGATATTTTTTTCTTATTAGTTGGTACAGTCAAAAACGTACTAAAACATTTGATAAGATGCTATCTTGACAGTCATGTCAGTATTGCGAGGAGGAGCATGGGGAAGAGATTTCTTGTATACAAAAATGCTTTACGTGTTCTCTATGAATGCTGTTGTAATTAATTCATTGTTACTTACCATCACAGATGAACACTTCGTTTTTTTTTTTTTTTGTCCAACTTTCTGTTGACCGCATTGCATCGGTATTTATAGAAGGTCCTCATATGCTTTATCAAATAAAATCCCAAGGCAAGAAATCATCAGACTTTCACTTGATGATAATGACAAGTGATTGCAAATGAGTCATGAAGGACTACATAACTATACTTAGATTTGTTGCTTGAGATAAATAATTATGTTTAACAAAGATGACTGAAGGAATTCATACCAGTCAGACAATGATTTTAAACGAAACTCCAAGAGCAGCTGGAGGTTGTGTAAACTCTCATCCGAGGACAGATCGTCTCCTTTGAAGCTGTGATTTATGGGCTTCTGGTGGCCGAATCTAAACTCACAGATCACTGTGTCTTTGATGATTTTTCAAGTGTCCACATTCATCACGCAGACCTGAGAAACCAGTAGCCATGTCTGCATTGATCTAGATCTGAAACAGGCTGACCTTAATCAGGAAAGAGCCAGAGAAGGAAATGATCAGAAAAAGTGTCAGCACACCTTACATGGCAACCAACCCAACCATATACACCGATCGGGCATAACATTATGACCACTGACAGGTGAAGTGAATAACACCGATTATCTCTTCATCACGGCACCTGTTAGTGGGTGGGATATATTATGCAGCAAGTGGACATTTTGTCCTCAAAGTTGATGTGTTAAAAGGATTTGAGCGAGTTTGACAAGGTCCAAATTGTGATGGCTAGACGACTGGGTCAGAGCATCTCCAAAACTGCAGCTCTTGTGGGGTGTTCCCGGTCTGCAGTGGTCAGTATCTATCAAAAGTGGTCCAAGGAAGGAACAGTGGTGAACTGGCGACAGGGTCATGGGCGGCCAAGGCCGATCCAACAGACGAGCTACTGTAGCTCAAACTGCTCAAGAAGTTAATGCTGGTTCTGATAGAAAGGTGTCAGAATACACACGTATGGGGCTGAATAGCCGCACACCGGTCAGGGTGCCCATGCTGATGGATCCTTTCCAGGTTTCAATGATTGACCTGATTATAAAAGCAATATAACAAATGATATTTAAGCATTCAATGACTACCAGTGAATTTGATATGTATGGGATCAATAACTATAATTATGCATTTATGCTTATAAAAACTGCAATTGATTGGCTGTTATATCACTGTGGGAATGTGGCATCAAAAACACACTGTCATAATAAACGGAAAAAAAGTAACTTTTAAGAAAAAGGATATTTATTGGTAGAGAGAATGTATGAATTGATGCATGCAAAAGATGCTCGTTCAAAGCATTGCAAGATTAACCAAGCTGTTGCACAGAAAACACACTGAGGAAAGACCACTTTATAGTCCATTATAGATTTAATGCATGTCTTTTCTGTTCACAGTTATGTTGCTGTAATATAACAGTTAAGCAGCATTGATCTGTTGCATGCTGTGGATGATGATGAAAGTTGATGACAGCGATGAGGTCAGTCATGTACTCATGATTTCTGCTGCATCATACCTACCAACATGATGTCATCATCATCGTCATCATCACAAATATTACTCTCACACAATTCCACTAAACTGTAGGTTTGAGCAAATTTTAAGAGCAGACCCACATATTTACAGTGGAAATGATAGAGACATTACATGAAATACTCACGTATGACTTTTTATCCTGCTAGTGGCTACTTTTCACACCCTCCTCTTGCCAGTGTGTTTATACACAATTCTTAAAACATGTTGATCATTTGTGAGAATTTTACTGTTAAAAAATGTGAATAAAAGATATTTATTTTTTCATACAACAATTTTGTGTGGAAATTTGATGTCTAGTATACAGGACATTTGGACAGTATTTCACAATACTGCATTACATACACTTAAAAATAACCCAAGTTGGGTTAAATAATTGACCCAACCTGTTGGGTAGTTTTATTTAACTCAACTATTGTTTAAACATTACTGTATCGCTTGCTTAAAATGAACCCAAAATAGGTTGGAAATTAACATTTATTAATATGTTTAATAAGTGAACATTTATTAATGCGTTTAATGAATAATAATTAAATAATAAACATGTATTAAATTGCTTATTAATAAATGTTCATCTTTTGATTATTATTGTTGCCTCTAGTAATTATTTGTACAACCTATTTTGGGTTCATTTTAAGTCAGCCATATAGTAATTTTTAAACAATAGTTGGGTTAAATAAAACTGCTGCAGGTTGGGCAAACATTTAACCCAACCGCTGGGTTTGTCCATATTTAACCCAACTTGGGTTGTTTTCAACCCAGCATTTTTAGAGTGTATGTAAAATAATAATAATAATAATACAATGCAATAATATGACTAAAAATAACAGTGTGTAAGGAAATAATCAATATTAAATAAGCTGTTCTTCAGTATGACTCACTACTTATTCATATGATGGCACTTTACAGTAACAAATGACTAATTAGGGGATTAACCTGTTAACCGTCACCCCCAATTTTTTTTTTTTTTTTTTTTTTTTTTTTTATGACATGAAAATGCACTATCCAAACTTAAATGGTTGTAATTCAAGAATACTTTGGAATATAGACATAAGGCTGGTCTTGTTTTAAAGATGAAATTTGGCAGATTATAGTAGAAATGAAAATGTAAAATGTAAAAATATAATATTTTATATTGTATATAAAATATATATTTTACAAAACAAGTTTTACTCTAAAACTGCAAGAAAATCAAATCCAAAAATCTGAACAAGTTGTGTTCCAAATTTCAGGTTGATGTCTCAAAAAATGCGCTTTCAGTAAGATTTTGTTTGGGCGCAGTACCACACTTTTTCACTAGATGACAACCATTACTGACCATATAAGGGCGCCTCCATTTCAATATATGGTTTGAGTGATCTGAACCATATATTTCCATTATTTTCATACAATTTATGAAGTAGACATACTATATAGAAGTAGAATGGGATGTTTGGCAGAATTTGATATGAATTCAACCTCTAATAAACATAAAAACAACATGTATGTGGGTTATAGCTCGCCACCACAATCATAAATTTATTTTTTTTTCTATTAAAAACATTTTCATACCTTTCTTTCTCAAAAAAAAACTGAATGGATGTTATCTTTTGAACTCTTGGCATGAAAACAAACATGTTTCAACCAATCTTTCATGATTTTTCATGTTCATCGCTATTTCAAAATAAAGGTCTGAACATGCCTTATGAGTATGAAAATATTCTTGTTGCAAATTGATGAATTACTGCTCCTCTGTAATTTATTTTGAAAATCAGTCACCAAATATGAAAAGCTTTCAAATGATATGTAATTTGTCAAGATTAGTTTAGGTTTAGTATAGGATATTACTGTTTAAATATATAATGGCTCTGGGCCCACCGGTGGACCAGTGACAGTTAACAGGTTAAACATGCAGTATTAATCATTTTATTAATATTTTATCCGATAAACCCATTAGTTGAACATTTTACATGCATGAAATGCGCACTGTGCTGTCTTTTAATCTTGCAAAACTGGCAAAAAGATAATTAAATATGCAGCAATTATAATTTTTTTTTTTTGACATGAAAATGCACTATCCAAACTTAAATGGTTGTAATTCAAGAATACTTTGGAATATAGACATAAGGCTGGTCTTGTTTTAAAGATGAAATTTGGCAGATTATAGTAGAAATGAAAATGTAAAATGTAAAAATATAATATTTTATATTGCATATAAAATATATATTTTACAAAACAAGTTTTACTCTAAAACTGCAAGAAAATCAAATCCAAAAATTAAATATGCAGCAATTAACATTTTTAATAATGAAGCATTGTTTGTTTGTAAAGGACTAAAGTAACATCGCTGGATATCATAAATAAGAGCGTAATACAAATGTAAAAGCATGTAAGAAACACATTTGCTTAGTATAAGACTCCCCAATAGGTGGCCTCATAGACTTGATTTCTAGGTTATAACATCTGGCAAACCAAATATGTGAGTTTTGCAACACATCTCCTTAATTCAGGTAGGCTATCTCCTTATTTTCGGTGTTAGGTGAACATTAGTAGTAAAAAAAAAAAACCCTGCTGAATGCAGGTAAATAAATAAATTAGCAATTCATTCACACAGAAGCACACTGAAGTGGAAAACTATACCAACAATAAAGAAACGTAGTCATGTAATTAATCGCCTGACCATAAAATAAAGATTTAATTAAGATGAACGGATCATGAATAATAATAGGATTGTAATTTTAGAGGGCATCGCGTGCACGTGCACAGAGTGTGCACACACTGTGTGTGACTCACAATGTTTTGCTTTCCTTCAGCATCGACTCTAAAACTGGACGACCTACTGTTAAGAGTAATTTCTCAAGCCCCTTGGGCTCGGACACGACACATCTCGGTGTTAAGTCTATTTGTCATGTCACTCGGTGTGCAATCTCGCCACGCGCGCGCAGCAAGCAAACGACGCGCATTAGTCGCGTGGAGCTCGTGCTGCTCTGGCATCCTGATGGAATAACACCTGATCTTCGACAGGATGAAGGTGCGCTACAGTCAAGTTTTCCTTCTAGTTCATTTAAATGAATCGTCCTCTACGGACAAGACGGTTCAAAGAGCAAACTGTGCAACATTACTCGGATAAATGCACAAAAGAAGCTCTTCGGTATTATCTGACAGGTGAGGATAAGTTTTTTTTCTTAATCATTATAGAGAATTCAGCAGCTGTTTTGTGTATGTGTTCTCTTAATATTAGTTTTGTCCATTTGTTTGACTAACAGAACTGCAGGAACAGGTTATTGCTCACTGGAATCTAAAACGTCCTCTTGTTGCAAAAGGACTCCCACCACAAATATATAAGGGAAGGCTAAAAACTAAGTAATTAGTTGAACTTGTCTGAACAGTTTCGATGGATGCAGGATCACTGATATGCTACAATGATATTATGATCAACTGAACTGACTTTATTGACCACTTTCCACTTTTTATGCAATGGAACGTGAACTGGAAATATTAACTTTGGTATGAAAATGGCTTAAGAAGAACCCACGGTCAACATTACCTGACATGTGACAGGTCTGACGGACTCTAAGATGAAGTGTTCGAACACTTGCATTGATCTTTAATGCACAGCATTATGGCAGTGATGGATTTGAACTTGACAACAGTAATTGACAGCGGTTTCATGGAAAGCGACCGGTCCTCGCGGGTTCTGACCGGTTGCTTTCTTTCCGTTCTAATCCTCTCCACCCTATTCGGGAACACGCTGGTTTGTGCAGCTGTCACAAAATTCCGCCACCTGCGCTCTAAAGTCACAAACTTTTTTGTCATCTCGCTGGCGGTGTCAGACCTGCTGGTGGCCATCCTGGTCATGCCCTGGAAGGCTGTGACAGAGGTAGCCGGCTTCTGGCCGTTCGGTGCTTTCTGTGACATTTGGGTGGCTTTTGATATCATGTGCTCCACAGCTTCCATCCTGAACCTCTGCGTTATCAGCGTGGACCGATACTGGGCCATTTCCAGCCCGTTCCGCTATGAGAGGAAGATGACTCCCAGGGTGGCCTTTGTGATGATCAGCATGGCTTGGACGCTGTCTGTGCTCATCTCCTTCATCCCAGTGCAGCTCAAATGGCACAAGGCTCAGCCAGCGAGCTTCTCCGAGGTCAACGCGTCTCACAGAGCTCTGCTGACGGACAACTGCGACTCCAGCCTCAACCGGACGTACGCCATTTCCTCCTCGCTCATCAGCTTCTACATTCCCGTCGCCATCATGATTGTAACCTACACTCAGATTTACAGAATCGCCCAGAAGCAGATCCGAAGGATCTCGGCTTTGGAAAGGGCTGCGGAAAATGCCAAGATCCGCCATGACAGCATGGGCAGCAGCTCCAACGTGGACTCCGAAAGCTCCTTCAAACTGTCGTTCAAAAGGGAGACGAAAGTCTTAAAAACATTGTCCGTCATAATGGGGGTTTTTGTGTGCTGCTGGTTGCCATTCTTCATCCTGAACTGCATGGTGCCATTTTGCAAGCGCACTTCGACTGGTCTCCCCTGCATCAGTCCAACAACATTTGATGTTTTCGTCTGGTTCGGATGGGCCAATTCTTCTCTCAACCCCATCATATACGCCTTCAATGCCGACTTTCGCCGAGCTTTTGCCATCCTTTTGGGGTGCCAGAGACTCTGTCCAGGAACCAACAGCATGGAGACACCGAGCCTGAACAAGAACTGAAAAGCAATGCTCAATGTGTGAGCACATGTCACACCATTCCTTTGCCAAGGAAATGGATTTGGGATTAAGACTCTGGGAAGAGAGCCCTCCTGCTGCGCTGGAGAGCAGGGAAAGTGGTTGCGACGACCCTTAAGCAAGGCTAATCTCTATAAAAAGCTATGCTTCCCCGAAGAATGACGCAAAGGTGGTCTGTGTTCCCAGTGTCTATTTCAGACGACAGATTATTGAATCCACAAGTGACTTGCAGAAATTAGAGAAGCGATGTTTTATCAAAAGAAATATAGATGTTTCTTTGAATGTTTTTCAGAGGTTGATTTGAAAGAAACTGTACAGCAATACTGTTTGTGAAGCTAAAGTGCTGGGCAAAACTGCAATACACTTGTGTATTTACTGCAAAATGAGTGGATCATTCCATTAATATCTGAATTATCGCTGAATAAATGACCATTTCAGGCATTTCCAATAAAATTCAGTGTAATCTGAATCTAATACATCACTGCTTGATAAACATCTATCTCATCCTCTCCACTCTCATTACATTTCCTTTACATCTTGCCTTATTCATGAGACTTCACATTTTTTTCCAAAACAAGAGGGCAGATGGTCAATCATGAGATGGCCATCCCATTATTGCCATAATGAACATGTATATTGTTCTGTGGTACTTGTTCTCTTCAAAGCCTCTGATTCATTATTAAACTGTGAAAGCTAAACACTACGACTGGCAGAACAGATGGCCATAAAATAAAAATGCAGATGTGGCCGTGCGCTCAGTTACGGTCATCAAGTAATAGATACGTTATTGTTGAGATTGTAATTATGTTCTGAAAGCGTATGGGGCCTTTAGTACAAAATAACATTGGATTGTTATGTGTCTGTGGATGTGATGCAATGTGCCATGTGATAATGTAGAAAATGAGAACGTCTGCGGCAAACTGAATGTAATTAATTGTGATGAGTCTAACTATGTGGTTAATTGAGATATTTTATTGCTTTCGCAACACATAATTTGGTGCTGATACCTGTATTTCACAGTACTACAGTTATTGTTGTGGTGTTTAGAGAAATACACTGATTCAGTCGTTTAGCATTATGATGTTGAAGTAGAATTAAATTATAGTTAACTAAGAATCGACAAGTGATGAGAAAGTACATATGTAAAGCAACCATTAAGTTAATTTCATTGGCTTTTGGTCAATTAAATGTGTTCATTCTTTCTTTGCGAGCATTGTGTTTGTATGTGCAAAGCATGATCAACTTCTAAAAAATTATTACAGTTGCGTTTCATAATTCCTCAGCACTCAATCTCTTATTTTTCACTTGATGAAACTCGAATGGGAAGCAATAACAGACAGCAGGAACCGTGGCTCTCAACCTCTTAAACTTTCATTGGTTACCGTCAAGCGCTTTTTGACACTGTGCAAAGCTGGCATAAATAGAGATAATAAGCTCAGAGGAACTGGGGAGTCAAATTGTTTTTGTTTGCCAGCCTCCATGAATGTGTAAGAGTCAAGCTTTCACAGCGGGGCCCTCAAAGCTGACATTCCCACTCAGCCTCAAATACAACTCTCTCATATCAGACACAATAGGAAGCATATTGGATGAGTTATTAAACAGTAGACGCTGTGCTTAAGATCCAGAAACAGCAGTGCATGAGTCATCACTGTCATTTGTTGCTATACGCTGAGTTGTGTTTGGTCTACGTCGGCCGACAGGAAACAGCAGGGCCACCGTGTAATTAGTGTAATGAAGAGCATTAGTATTGTGTAGCATACTTGTGCATACTTAATGGACAGGTACCATAGGAGTGTATATTGAGTTTACCAGCCCCTTGGAAATACAGTCACACACTGATGTAAAACTAGTAAAGCAACCTGTGTTTCTCTTGTACGACTATAAAAAGTGGTAACCTGAAACCTTAAAGAACTATTTACTTAATTTAACCCATAAATTTAGTTTGGTCAGCATAACGTACACTCTAAAAAATGAACCCAAGTTGGGTTGAAAATGGACAAACCCAGCAACTGGGTTGTTTTAACCCATTAAATGTTTACCCAACCTGCTGGGTGGTTTTATTTAACTCAACTATTGTTTAAAAATTACTGTATTGCTTGCTTAAAATGAACCCAAAGTATGTTGGAAATGAACATTTATTAATAAGTTCAATGAATAATAATGAATGCAATGCAATACAATAAACATTTATTAAATTGCTTATTAATAAATGTTCACCTTTTGATTATTATTGTTGCCTCTAGTAATTATTTGTCCAACCTATTTTGGGTTCATTTTAAGCCAGCCATATAGTCATTTTTAAACAATAGTTGGGTTAAATAAAACTACCCAGCACGTTGGGCAAACATTTAACCCAACCGCTGGGTTTGTCCATTTTCAACCCAACTTGGGTTGTTTTTAACCCAGCATTTTTTAGAGTGTAGTGTATTTAGGTTGATTCAGTTGTGTTAATATTGATTAATATGAACAAACTTATTTAATTTTAAATAGATGTTACCACATGAAGCACATTAATTCATGTTGATTTAGGAATATATAAAAACAAATAACAATGAATAGTAAAATAATGCTTTTGACATGAATAAAATCAGTTAATTGAGATCACATGTGCGTAAATTTGAATTATATATAATGCGACAATTTGTCCACACTAGACGCGACTTTGAGACGTGATAATGTCAATCAAAAATCACAATCAGAAGAGCGCGAAAAGAAGAGCGCCATTTCGCAACAAAATGGATAAGTACATGATCAAATTCACGAATATTACACCATTTTAACATTATTAAAATACATACTGAGTTACTGAAACAATTTTTGTCATAGAATACTATTTACTATTTTTAATATAGGCTATTCTGTTCACAATGAGTTGACAGTTTGAACGTTCTTGTTTCCATTCATTTGTTTTGAAGATCTGAGGTGAATTGTCCATTGTTGCTTTCAGTACGACACACAAAATGATATTCAAACTCGCATTAGATGCTTTTAACATAAAGCACATAAACATTATCTGAGATTATCATTGCCATACTTTGTGTTGTTGTTCCAGCCGCGACGTCGCAGAAAAATAGAAAACAGAAATAGTTTCTAAAATAGAATCATCGTGATATGAATAAATCAAAATAAATCTGATATGAATGAACGTCGGTAAATTATAGGCTATTTGAATGGTTTGTTATTGCTGCTTCCATAGACATCAGTGTATATATCATTGGCTGTTGCGTCGCGATACGTGACACCACAGGTGGAAGGCAAGCCTGCAAACTTTAGCCAAAAAAAACGTAACGGCTAATGCTAACGCTCCGGCTCTGGCGGTACGCAGGGAAGGAGTTTTGAACGGCGGGCACTGATGTCACTGCCATTACACAATTACACGTGATTAAGTTAGCCGTTACGCTTCCTCCAATGGTAAGAGATACAGACCCTCTCATCTCCCTATAATATACAATCTCTGCCGAGTCGGCCGACAGCTCCAGATATTTAGCATGCTAGATAGTTGTCTGGCGTCAGTGAGGTATCGACGACGCGCCAGCGAGCCTCTTTGATGCGTTGTTGAGTAGTTCACACGTAAAGTCTGGCGAGCGCCGATCACCCGCTGATTTTCCCCCGATCACAGCCCGACCTGTCGCCGCGCTTGTTAACTTGCAAATCGGGCTTAAAATCCTGTAGTGTAAACTTGGCATTAGGAAAAAACTTTTATCGCGGTGTCACGTGTGGTTAGGACACGGTGTAAGATTGTTTAAACATCGTTTTCAGTGTATGTAATGTTTAGATGTGTAGCCCCAAATAGTATCTGGACACTTAAGACACATTAAAAAATGTAACAAATAGGCTAGCATAACAATAGTGTCTGAAAATAATGCTAAAAGATGCTAGTTTTCGCTCTTTTTAAAGTAGGCCTAATTTTAGCTTTGACTTTTAATCAACTGCTGGTGTCAAGATAGATTTATTTAGTGGATGGTCAATTCTGCTCAAGTTCACAGTGTAACCACAGGTGTAGTTTATCACATTAACTATGAACAACTAACAATTCACAACCAGAAAGTGTCAGAATATCTCTTGGAATTAATTTTGAACAATAGGCCTATATATCTATTGTTTAAAACCTAAAAAAAAAATTTGTGTAAAATGTTTTGCTTGAAAAGTGTGTTTGTGCTGCTTTTCTTTCAGAAAAATTCCATTTGTTTTTGTTATCTAATGCCACGACATTCATACATTTTTAAGTGTAACTTAAGTAACTTTTGTGGTCAGTGTAGTAGCCTTTAGAAGTAAAGTTACTGATGACCTCAGAGACAGAGAGAGAGAAACAGGATGAGGTCCCTTAGAGAGAGACTTGCATAAGCTGTCTATTACCACAATTTTCCGACAATGTCAGTTTTGGGCAAAATGTGTGAGAATCATGTCTGTGTTTCACCATGTCATTGGGGACTGTCCCATAACAGGCATGGACTGTAAATACGGGTGGGAGAAATTTGCAACACATTGCCTAAATTCCCACATTCTCAGAAAGGAGAATGATGGAAGTGCAATCAGTCCCTTTAGATTAATTCTGTCCCCTCTCATTTAAAATGTATAGGCTGAATCACAACTCCTACTGTATGTATTACCAGAACTAATGCATTTCTAATAGCTTGCATACAATTGCTGTGACAGATTAATAAGTAAAGGGTCGGAAACGGTGAGGGACAATGCGTCAACAGATCCTCATGTCGACTGACAGAACTGTACGTTTGATGTCGAAGGCTAGTGACTGCTGTACATGCTGATGTCTTAATGCGACCACACGAGTGAGTGATGGTTTTGTTTTTGCACAGCCGTTTAACATGTCAGCGATGCCCTGTCACTCAACCTCCAGACCCCTCCCGCGACCTTGTTATATGAGGAGCGCTGGATTCGTAAGTTGGAAACAGCCAAATACCAGCGGTCAGCATTATTCAACCTTATTACAAAGTAAAGATGGGTGGATGAAGCCTGTTGGGAGCAATAACACATTGCACCGCTAAGATAAATCTCAGCAGCCATCAGGCAAACTCTGCTTTAATCCATCCTAATCCTTGCAGTCCATTCACATGTCAGGCCCAAATGGTGCACCCACTTTGCCAAAAGAAGCCCCTGACTGGGACTTAAGAGTGAGGAGTAAATTCCCCTCCAAAAATGAAAACATGCTCGAGTTGTGTTAGAGAGATTATGCAAAATCAGTTGACAAAAGCTGTATAAACTGTGTTTGTTGACAACGGTTGAAACTGTGCCAGTGAATTTAGATGAAATAGAGACGGGAAGTTATTTTGATTAAAGATTAAAAGGGCAAATGAATAATAATAAAAAAAAAAGATTTGCACGGATAAATCGTTTAAAATAAACACTCCAGTATTCCTAAAAATAAAAACTGTCGATTTTGATTTCATGGTGACTTTAAGGAATATCTGCTACAGTAGTAACAATAAATAAATATGATGTTTTATCATTTTATAATTTATGATTAAAATCATATTTTCTAAATATCATAATGAATATGGTGATTACGTATCTCCAAATGACCATTTGATTCTATGTCATGTCAGCATATGGAAAAGTTAGCCAGCCATTTAGGCTTATTATCACATCAATTACTATGTCTTTAGATACTAGGGATGGGTTTTTATCCCAAATAAACTACTTTTACAGTAGCCTACATAATCCTCAGTGTTTTATTTTTATTTCTACATAAATCTATAACATTTTTAAAAACATTAAAATCGACTTTACAATACCTTGCTACCCAAAATGGCGATAAGGATCAGCAAAATTTCCACCTTTATAGTGAAACGAGGATGTTTGTGCTGCGGTGAGTTTTTTTGTGCCATCTAGTGGTTAAGGGAAAAGGAAAGAAAAAAACGTGATTTTTATTTTGTGACTTGAACCAACAAGCTCTGCAACATACATTCCCGGCAATCCCGTTGTGTTGAGAAATCGAGTCCCCCCAGGAATCAAGTCTCCTTTCGGACCCTGAGTGATCCCACAGACTTTTAATGGGTCGTGTCATTATAATTCCTGCAAAATCACGTTATGATTTATATCGCTTAAAATGCGTCATAATCACCATTAATGACTTTTAAATTACATGGTTCATATAACTGAAGCTATAGGTTGTGAAATCAAGCATTTCTCATTCTTACAGTTTTTTAGCTAGCTTATGTACTAGCATAGCATACATCTACCCGATTAGCCTGCTAGCTTAGCTTATATTATATTAGGTATGTTTTTTGCTTCCAATATCTGTTTCCAGTTTGTTTTATTATGCAATACATAGGCATTCATTTTATATTTCAAGCATGTGCACTTAATGCAATAAACATACAATAGTGAAATAGATTATAAGTCAAGACATCATGATAACAACTTTTGATCAGGGATTACCGCCTGGGTCCTAAAGGAGACCCGATTTCTGGGGGGGGGGACTCGATTTCTCATGACACCGGCTGAATCCCAAATGGCACACTTCTATGCACTTTTGGTCTTGTGGACTTACAATGGCTGCCGCGTGCGCATGTCCGTTAAGTCCACGAGACCATAGGGTGTCCCATTCATCATTTTAGGTTTCAGAAGGGTGCTCGCGAGCGCCACCTTTGCGGCCGCTATGCGCCCTCAATGCGCACTTCAGCTGAGCCTGCAAGTTTGCGAGCTACGCAGAGGACTTTACCTGGCAGTCAAAGAGGCATTACGTCACGAAAGTGCGGACTCAGAGGAAGACCGTGAGGGTTTAGGGTGCCATTTGGGATCCAGCCACCATCGGTGCGTTCCAAACGGGATATATCGCCCTCCGAAGGGCACTTTGGAGGGAAAATAGTCATGGCCGCCGTATTGAAGGGTCGTTCAAAACCGAAGTGCTCAAAACTGGCCACTTCAAAGGACCCTTCGGAATGAAGGATTTCGAAGGGTACAACTGATGGACACTTCGGGCCCCCATGATCCTTTGAAAAGGGAAGTTGTTTGGCGTCAGAGAATGGGTACAGGAGGCTTGGATATGTATAGTATTTTTCTATACTACGAGTTAGATTTGGTCAAAACGACATTTACTTCAAAAATACTTACCTTTATCAGTCCATTCAAATGTTTCAAATACATAGACACAATATACAATATGGTGCGATAAACCATAAATAAACTAACGTTAAACAAAAGCCGCAGCTTGCACAATCTACTCATCGTTCAGAGTGTGTTTTTTTAGGGGTCAACCAGCGTACAAAACGTGCGACGAAGGCGCCTCCTTGATTGTCTCATTAAGATGATGCAGAAGTGCGTTCCTTTTTTACCCCTACACCCTTCGTCCCTTCGAAGCTCTCACTCCGGAGGGTAAACCCTTTGAAGGGATTAGGGCATAGGGATTAGTCCCTCCGAATGGAACGCAGGGCTAGATGACACAATGACACCACGATATGACATCATGTACTCAACGCGAATCCCTACTCATTCATTTTTGTGTTATTTAGAACGGATCCGATACACTCGCGGTTCATTTCACGTCTGCGCGGATTGTGCAGCGATTGTTATTTTTCTTATTTTAGTGTTTGTCTGTAGGCTATACAAACTTTCTGCTGCTTCTTTTCATCATATCACAAACGCTACTCCGTCAACAGACACGTTCTGGCATTGCCAGGTTGTGTTCACTTTTTACGTGAAGCTTTAGATTAATGAATTTCAAACAGGCCTAGTTTAAATAGGCCTATAAACCTAAAAAAAATGTGTTTGGGTTTGGTCCCATTCACCTGCGTTCCTCCCAGCATATCCTGGGTCACTTTGTTTAACTTGCAAGACTTGACATTTTAGATCAATCAGAAAAGATGTATACTTTTATAAGTCATAAAATCCATGCAGACTGTTTAAGTTACATCTTAACATCTCTTGTGATCTGTATTTGATACGGTTTGTGCCAGCAACATGTTAAGTGTGAGAAATGCAGAATGAAGCCAGGCATAATGAACGTAATGTAAATTAGAGGTTGATGGTTTGGCCTTTCAAAAATAGGAATGCCCATTGAAGGACGGAGTCTGGGGAAGCTGTGTCATGTTTGAATGGATGCAATGCTAATGCACTGCCCTTTAGGCCTGTTTTTGAAGTGCGGCCTGTCCAATCTGACTAATCTCATCACATCACTGCCATTCGCGGACAGATGCCCTCTATCAACAAAACAAGACAGCCGCCTCGCACTGAGAGGATGAGAGACTGAAGGACTTAGGTGGATAAAAGTGAGGGAGAAAATTAGTTTTCTCTGCATTCCCTCCAGAAAAACACGGACGCATTGGCAACATACAGGCAGAGCCTCCTTGGTGAATGGTGCTAATTTCCAGATTGTGAAAGACAACGTTACCTCTGGTGCGGTTTGGATGCCGTTCAAAGACGCGGGGCTCAATCAAGCATGACTTAGATTCCTGCTCGCTGCCAACATTTAGACCTCCAACAAGGGCTTCCAGCTCTCAAACGATGCTGCAGTGCTTCCTGTGCGTCTGACTCAGCTTTGGGAGCACCTGAATTCCACAGCTGCGTGAGTCATACACAACAAAACACTGAGCAGAAAACTATTGCAGATCAAGAAAGTTATCACATGCTTCTAGTTAAACAATCCCCTCTGCTTATGGTATTAAAGGATTAGTTCACTTCTGAATTCAAATTTCCTGATAATTTACTCACCCCCATGTCATCCAAGATGTTCATGTCTTTCTTTCTTCAGTCGAAAAGAAGGAGGAAAACATTCCAGGATTTTTCTCCATATAGTGGACTTCACTGGGGTTCAACGGTTTGAAGGTCCAAATGTCAGTTTCAGTGCAGCTTCAAAGAGCTCTACATGATCCCAGACGAGGAATAAGAGTCTTATCTAGATAAACCATCGGTCATTTTCTAAAAAAAATATACTTTTTAACCACAAATGCTCATCTTGCATTGCGATGCGCCACACATTACATAATCACGTTGGAAAGGTCACATGTGACATAGGCGGAAGTACAGATCCAGTGTCTACAAAGAGAATGTGCAAAAACTAAGTCAAACGTCCTTAAAAAAAAAAGGTAAAACAACGATGTCGGACGATTTTAAAGTTGGAGGAAAAAATTAGATTAGTTTTTCACCCTACCGCAGTACTTCCGCCTATGTCGGCGTGACCTTTCCAACGTGATTACGTAATGCGTGGCGCATCGCAGTGCAAGATGAGCATTTGTGGTTAAAAAATATGTACATTTCTTTTTTTTTTTTAGAAAATGAACGATGGTTTCTCTACATAAGACCCTTATTCTTCATCTGGGATCGTGTAGAGCTCTTTGAAGCTGCACTGAAACTGACATTTGGACCTTCAATCCGTTGAACCCCAGTGAAGTCCACTATATGGAGAAAAATCCTGGAATGTTTTCCTTAAAAACCTCATAAACATCTTGGATGACATGGGGGTGAGCAAATTATCAGGAAATTTGAATTCTAAAGTGAACTAATCCTTTAAATGCATTGAGCCTTTCCATTTCCATCCAAGAGAATAAAGCTGAGATTTGAATCTGGCCTCACCAAAGAAACACAAATGTTTCAGCATTCAACAAAACAGCCTTTAATAATTTTGCACTGGTGCCCGTATTGAAGTGGAAATTTCACAATAGATACAGCAAATAGCAGGCTAAATATGGCCCTGTTTGAAAAATGCTTGTGTCAAATGGGTTCCTGGGAGCCAGCCGACCCCCTCTGAAAAGGAAGTCAAATAAACTCAGCCGCAGCTGTGTAGGGATTTTGCATCCTGAATATTTTATATACACTGTAATTCAGAAAATGAACAACAAAGGCTTTTAGTCTTCCTCAGTTTTCCCCTTTCGGATATACACTCAAAAAATATTTAAGCCTAAATTTAGAATTTATCTGAATTCCATTTAAAATTTCCATCCATTTTGATTACACAGTTTTAACATAAATAAAATAAATAAATAAAATAATGACGTTGTTTATTATTAACTATTTGCATTTATTTGATTTTATTTAAATGCAAAATGCATTTATTCAAATTGTTAAAGGTACACTATAACTTTTGGCCCTCTAGCGGTTATAAACAAAACTGCATGTATTTTGCGGAAGAACGTTGTTTTGGTTGTGCTTTGGCTCTGTGTGACTGTGCGGATGAATGGTTATCCTCCTGCTCATAAAACATTCACTACTAGGCTTAAGAGATATAACCAGTTTAGATGGAAAGGATCTCAAGCTGAAGACGTTACTGTAGCTTTACCCATTAATACACACGGTAGGCTATTTCCTTGAAAATAAATTCCAGCACAGAGCTACAACAAACATAATGAAATGAGCCTTCAAAATAGATAATGCTTTACACTGAACTCTGTTAGAGAGCTACATATGGCAATTTATCTGCTCAATAAAACACCTTACTCACCTTTTTAGTAACAAAAACACCATCATCTCCGTGTTGCTTTTACAACATTTCAAATTCCTCAGTTCTCGCCATCTATGAAAAGCCAATTCACGTTGGAAAGGTCACGCGTGACGTAGGTGGAAGTACCGCGGTAGGGCGAAAAACTCCATCTCATTTTCTCCTCCAACTTCAAAATCGTCAAACGTTGTTGTTTTATCTTTTTTTTTTTTTTTGTAAAGAGCGTTTGACTTAGTCTTTGCACGTTCGCTTTGTAGACACTGGATCTGTACTTCCGCCTACGTCACGCGTGACCTTTCCAACATGATTATGTAATGCGTGGCGTATCACAGAGCAGTGCAAGACGAGCATTTGTGGTTAAAAAGTATATAATTTTCATTTTTTTTTTTAGAAAATGGCCGATCGTTTCTCTAGATTAGACTCTTATTCCTCGTCTGGGATCATGTAGAGCTCTCTGAAGCTGCACTGAAACTGACATTGAACCCCAGTGAAGTCCACTATATGGAGAAAAATCCTGGAACGTTTTCCTCAAAAACATTAATTTCTTTTCAACTGGAGAAACGAAAGACTCATCTTGGATGACATGGGGGTGAGTAAATTATCAGGAAATTTTAATTCATAAGTGAACTAATCCTTTCAGTTTATTAGTTTTTTTTTAATATATATATATATATATATATATATATATATATTTAAACGGTGTAATCCAAATGGATGGGAATTTATATGTAATTCAATTACATAAATCTTAAATTCAGATCAAAATATTTTTTGAGTGCACTTTTTAAAAAGAGGTTATTTGAAGCAAGTCTAAAAATCAAAGACCTTTAATTACAAATGTCATTTATTAACATGCTGGAAAGTGTTGATATTGCATGTTGACATCATGATAAAATGGTGATTTATTTGAGCAGTGATTCCTTTGTGCAGATGTGCAAAAATCTTGCCAAGCAACGTTATTCCAAAATGATCACTAACCTAAATCTTATAATGTGCTGTTTTCTGCTATTATGTAACCTTGTGTTAAAATCCATCGGGAACTTGTAACACAGATTAAGTGATCTGAACAGTCCTTTAAAAGTCTAGTCAACCATTTAGTTTTTGTTCGGCAAGCTTAGAAACACAAGCCTTTTCCCTTTGATAAAAGCAAGATAAGGGGCCGTATCTTTGCATGTCACATGCGCCCTACAGTCCGACAGAGAAATTGATGACTCACTCAAAACAAGAGCAACAGCTTCCAGAGGAGAAAAAAAATAAATATAAAACTGAAAACAGCTGCACGAACCTCCCTCAGCTCATGCAAGAGTAAAGCAAACATCTACGTGATTCTCTAACATTTGTTCTTATGTAAATGATCGAGATGCAGAGGCAGAAACAGTCACATGATTCTCTTAATATTCATTGGTCTGATAAATCCAGTCAAAGAGAATCAGTATTCATTGAATGTCCAATAATAAACACATTGAAGCAGATGCTGCGGCGTACAAAATCTCACACAGCATTCCCACAGTCATCACATTTAACATGCTGTACAAACACTCCCTCACAGAGAGGTCAAAACTCACTGTGCTTTGTTATTGTGACCTTAAAGCATGCACAGCACACATCCTTTGGAAACATATTTTATATACATTGCATCTCACCCTAAAAATAGTTTTTGTTGTTGTCGAATCAGTGTCATTTCTACAGATGACTGGTTCTTGCAGTGCTGAGGTGTGCAGTATTAAGGTACAACTTGTAGTTGAGGTTATTTAAAGCTGCTGTATTTTTAGTTCACCGGCTTTTTTTCTTTTAGCACTTTTGCTTTGCAAGTGAAATATTTATAACAGAGCCAACCTCTAAGCTAAGACCTCTCAACCTTGCACATGAAGGAAAAAAAAAAGCTCCACTTCCAGCCCGGAGATCAAAGTCAGTGAAGTGCAAGCTCTCGTTCAGCAAAACAATGTCCACACCATTGGCATCAGAGGACCATAACTGTGTTGTTCCACATCCTGTGATGGAGAGTCGTAGGGACGGAGATATAACATTCTCAGACAGTAATAGCCATGGGGGGAGAGCTGTGATCCACACAGTGTTGGATCGGAGGATGTTCCTCTCTCTGTGTGATTGGCTTCAAATTTGACACACTTCAGCCTAAGGTGGCGGTTCTTAACTGGTTTTGCTTCAGGACCTGGTTTTTACATTGGACATTGAGTGATGATTGATGACCCAACACAAAACTTGATTAGCAAAAAATGAAGTCATATTAATTGGCTCTTTATTGGATTCTAAATGTCTCTCTTTGATGGTTTAATGCTTGTCTTTTCTTTTCGTGTGGTTTTGTTTATGGTACTTGAGGATGTCATGGAACCTGTCCATGTTAGCTTCTGCCTAATTTAATGAATTATACTTATGAGTTTGACTGAATACATGGCCTTTGATTTCAACAACAAAAGGAAGTATTTTGTCCTGTGTTGTGACCCTTAAATATAATTATAAGGCAGCAGCTATTTACACAAAGTATTAAAAAGCTACACTAAATTTCAAAAGTTTGGGGTCAGTAAGATGATGTCAATTAATGTTTATAAAAGAAGTCTCTTATGCTCACCAAGGCTGCATTTATTTGATCAAAACTACAGTAAAACAATGATATTGTTAAATATTATGTAGAAATTTGTAATTATAGACCAATAAGTATTCTCTTGGTAATGTCTGTAAAACGGGTGGCAGAAAAATGAATTACATATCTTAAAGGGGACCTATAATGCCCCTTTTACAAGATGTAATATAAGATGTCCCCAGAATGTGTCTGTGAAGTTTCAGCTCAAAATACCCCACAGATCATTTATTATAGCTTGTCAAATTTGCCTCTATTTGGGTGTGAGC
This sequence comes from Mylopharyngodon piceus, assembly GCA_039654765.1. Classification (NCBI taxonomy): domain Eukaryota; kingdom Metazoa; phylum Chordata; class Actinopteri; order Cypriniformes; family Xenocyprididae; genus Mylopharyngodon; species Mylopharyngodon piceus. The sequence goes on from CM077439.1 coordinate 1,903,106, forward strand.
AAAAACACGCCATTTTTGTGTGTCCCTTTAAATGCAAATGAGCTGCTGCTCCCGGCCCCCTTTCCAGAAGAGGGCGGAGCTTTAACAGCTCACGCTTCGGTTGCACAACAACAACAAAGCTGGAGAATCTCACGCAGCCAAAATGAGGATTGTCAGTAACGGTGTTCAGCCTTACATTGTTCAAACCGGAGTCAGACACTGATGGAGAGACTCAGGAAGAAGTTACAACTTTTAGGATGTTTCTGAATGGTTAGTGGAGTTGATTCAGCTCATCGACTAGCATGTGTCGTCATGTTAATCTTTTGTGCAAATCCAGCGTTGAATTGACCCTCGTTTGTGAAGCAGTCCGGCGTAAAATGACGGCATGTCAACAACACTCTACTACAACAACTCTTCCTCTTCTCTAAAGCAGCCCAACATGGCCTCACCCCCTTTGTTGCGTGTTCTCAGGGGCAAAGTGATCGTTTTGAACAAGTATTAACTTAGACATTATTAAAAACATTTTAGATAAAGTATTTGTATCAGTACTGTGTGCCTTTTGCCTCATGCTGGTTTTACCCCGTGAGTTTGTGGGGTAACATACATTTATAAGATTTTTAAACAAAACAAACCACTTTTATGATTTATTTTCACACAAAATCTGTTGCTCCATTAATGTTAAATAAAATCATACATATTTATTCTGCAATCATACACTATGGGAGTAGTGAAAAGCACATTTTTCTTAAGGTGTGCCTTTAGCCCCCTTGTACCCTAGCACAAACCTGGTAAAAATGACTGGTGGGCAATGGAAGAAAGCCTTGTTTTGCCCTCCAGGTGGGCATTCATAAGAGTGTGGTGTCATGTGAAAACTGAATTGTGGGTGGAGTTTGTAAAAACAATATTTGACAACAAGGATCGTTATTTGCACTATAGTGTAAATAGACACTTATTACTTGCATTTAGCATTGTTTTTTTCCCTGCTGCATAACACACTTTGATTCACAAAAAACACTGAGCCTTAAGGATATGAAATAACACCTTTGCATCCTGAATTTGTATTTAATGATTGCATTTATGTCATCATTAGAACAAAATGCAAATAAAGATAAGCATCAATGGCACCTGCATAACTACAGAGAGATCTTCCTGGAGGATTGCTTTTAGACAGCCTCATTCCCCTGCCGTTAAGAGGCTGAATAAAGTGATTGTTTCATAAAACACACCTGCTCAAGGGCTTTGAAGCGAGATAAAGGGATTCCCCATAATGACACCATCTGAAATAAAAAGAGTGTTTCATTTCAGCCTCTGGAGTACAGGAGTCACCGCGTACTCATATGACTCTTTTTGTGCTGTGCTTTAGCTGAAAGATGGATTTCCATTGCGTCTCCATCTACACTAAAAATCTTGGGTTATTTTTTCTACCCAAGTACTGGTTTGAGCCTTTTGGGTCTTTCCTTTTGGGTTATTTTCCAAGTGTTTTGGTAGTTTTTGTGTTGCCCAGATTCTGGGTCAGACGTAACAACACAGTGTTTGGGTAGTTTTTGTGTTACTCAGCTCCTGGGTCAGGCGTAATAACCCAGTGTTTGGGTAATTTTTGTGTTACCCAGATTCTGGGTCAGGCATAACAACCCAGGGGTTGAGTTATTTATCGCGGGCTTTTTGCGGCCTCTTCAGGAGAGAGCAGTGAACCTCTGTCAAATTGGTGCGTGTCTTCGGTAAAATACAGGTTTGTGTACGTTTTATTTTATCTAAAAATGCGTTATTATTCTGTATATCGTTTAATTTTATGCAAAGCAACATACAGGGGCGCGATGTGAGTCACCTAAACGAGTGTCGCGTCAGTCTTTTCGCATGATGCCTTGCATAAAATATGATTTTATTTAAAAAGATAGGATATAAATACAGAATTCCTACAGAATATAAATACTTAGGATGTTAAAATATGTTCTCAGAATTGTACACAGATTATTTATGGACAGGTTATGGAGTCAGTCACAGCATTTTTCGGCTACGAGTGAAACCAGGCGGCGATCTGAAGTTATCAGTTCCCCCGCCGAACGCGAGCCATCTCCGGCTCGAGATCCAGCGCCGTTACGGTGGAAACAGGACAACAGAGACGTGTCGATTACACTCATATTACTTATAAATGTTGAATTTTTACTTCTAGTATTTGTTAAACGAGCTTAAATGTAGGCAATAAACGATATAAAATGCTATCCTTTAAAATATGATCGAAAATAAATGAATTATCATAAACCAGTTGTTGTGTTGAGTATTTAAAAGTTTAGAGGATTTAAGTTAATCTGTAAACATTAATTCATGTATGAAGTAAAAATAAGCAAGTATTATAGTAAAAAAAGAATCAACCCATTATAATGGGTTAAATAAACAACCCAATTTGCTGGGTAAAATTAACCTAACATGTGTTCTGTCCTATATTTAAATGAAGAAACAAAAAAGCAACAGTAAATACGATGAACTGTTCGTATGATTTCCTTTGTTTATATAAATGTGGCCACATTAAATGTCACATTTACAGTAATGTGTACACTCTAAAAAAACAACCCAATTTGGGTTGTTTTCCAAGTCCTGGTTTGAGCCTTTTGGGTCTTTCCTTTTGGGTTATTTTCCCAGTGTTTTGGTAGTTTTTGTGTTGCCCAGATTCTGGGTCAGACGTAACAGCACAGTGTTTGGGTAGTTTTTGTGTTACTCAGCTCCTGGGTCAGGCGTAATAACCCAGTGTTTGGGTAATTTTTGTGTTACCCAGATCCTGGGTCAGGCATAACAACCCAGGGGTTGAGTTATTTATCGCGGGCTTTTTGCGGCCTCTTCAGGAGAGAGCAGTGAACCTCTGTCAAATTGGTGCGTGTCTTCGGTAAAATACAGTTTTGTGTACGTTTTATTTTATCTAAAAATGCGTTATTATTCTGTTTATCGTTTAATTTTATGCAAACAACCCTGAAAACAACCCAAAGTGGGTTGTTTTTTAGAGTGTACACATTACTGTAAATGTGATATTTAATGTGGCCACATTGATATAAACAAAGGAAATCATACGAACGGTTCATCGTATTTACTGTTGCTTTTTTGTTTCTTCATTTATCTTACAGACTTTTCATCACTGAATCATTCTACCTGATTCTCTCTTGTTTTGAGAAAACATGTTTCTCTGAAGGTTAGTGAAGAGGAAAACACAAAGTCTGAAGTTTGTTTCTCTCAGACTGGTTTTGCTGCATGCTCTACTGAGCAGAGAGATGACTGAGCCACTGGTCATGTTGGCAGGTGTGCGCAGCTCAGCACAGCAGCATCGGTTGGCTTCTTTTCCTCCCCATCAGAGCCATTGTGCTCTTTGTCAATCAACTGTGCACTCCTTTGAGCAATTACCACAGTTTATTCTATCTCGGACGCACCACCTCACGTATTTTGTGTAAACATTGCACACAAATTATTTGTTCCTCCGAAGATGGAAGTTGTACTTGTGTGTCTATAAAAAATGACAGGCACCGGAGATTTGTTCACAGATGCAACCTTGAGCAGGTAAAAACGTTGCACGAGATGTACTTCTGTGACATAAAATATACCCGGGGTCTATCAGATGTTAGTGGTAGTATGTCTTTACATTTATTTTTATTTCTGTTGTGAAACATAAAAATAATTTGTCCGCCTTTGTTTCACTAAAATGCACTGTTAAAAGTGCAGTGTTACAATAAATATACTAATAAATATAGATACATTATAATGTAATATCTATAAAGTATTTTATTGTGAACTTTAAAAAAAAATGTCTTGTTGCTTTTTTTATTTAATGTGCATTATAAATGGACTGTCTTTCCTATATTTTCTCAAAGAAATTGCTACATCTAGTGGACATTTAAAACACCAACACTGCTGGATAACAATCAGAATATGTCACCCTATATATTGGCACGAGATCAGCAGGACCAAATCAGTTAGATGAGTAAAATAAATCTGTAAATAGCAGCATCTAGGAAGCCAATTATGTTTTGAAGCTATTGCATTTTTTTTTTTAAATGTGGGACTTAAAGGGATAGTTCACCCAAAAATGAAAATTATCCCATGATTTACTCACCCTCAAGCCATCCTACGTGTATATGACTTCTTTCAGTCAAACACAATCGGAGTTATATTAAAAAATACTCTGGCTCTTACAAGCTTTATAATGGGAGTCAATGGTAACGAGATTTTGAAGCCCAAAAAAGCACATCCATCCATCATAAAAGTAATCCATACGGCTCCAGGGGGTTAATAAAGGCCTTCTGAAGTGAAGTGACGCGTTTTTGTAAGAAAAATATCCAAGGACTTCCGACTCTTTTAACCCTCCTATTGCATTTGGGCACATTTTGACCCGGAAAGGTACATACATTTTTTTAATCAAAATTACGTAATTGTAGTTTTTAATTAAAATTTAAGGCAAATTATTTTTATACTAATATTTTTTTTTACATTCAAACTAAATTGTAACACCTTAAACGTTCGGGTCCGTTTTGACCCGAAAGTGAACTTTGGGTTTGGGAAATAATTTTTTTTTTAACATCTATTTGTTAGATTTGTCTCAAATTACTTCTGTAAAATACATGTAGCCTCTTTCCTACACTCAAACACACACACAGACATTTTGTTTGAAGGGTTTGAAAAAGAAAAAGCAAACATTTCACTTTGCTGCCACCTGTTGATGAACCATTGCAGCATGAGATTCAAGCTGTTTATCATTTTTTCATATGAAAGTAAAAGTGCAAGTGTTTGAAAAGTAATAATGATGTTGTTTTGTTAGAAAAAGATTATGTAGGTTTCATAAATTTAGACTGTTTTGAGCATTCATGAGTTATAGCTTACGTTTCAAATTAATTTAAAGGGGTGGTTGATTATGATTTCACTTTTTTAACTTTAGTTAGCGTGTAATGTTGCTGTTTAAGTATAAACAACATCTGCAAAGTTACGACGCTCAAAATTCAATGCAAAGGGAGATATTTTCTTTTACAGAAATTGCTTTTTAAGGACTACAACAAACTACAACGAGCTTCGTCCCAGGCTAGTGACATTACTAACCCTAAAATTTACATAAACCCCGCCCCCGAGAACACACAACAAAGGGGGTGAGGCCATGTTGGGCTGCTTTAGAGAAGAGGAAGAGTTGTTGTAGTAGAGTGTTGTTGTCATGCCGTCATTTTACGCCGGACTGCTTCACAAACGAGGGTCAATTCAACGCTGGATTTGCACAAAAGATTAACATGACGGCACATACTAGTCGATGAGTTGAATCAACTCCACAGCAACTACATAAATTTATCCACTAACCGTTCAGAAACGTTCAGTTTCATTCTAAAAGTTGTAACTTCTTCCTGAGTCTCTCCATCAGTGTCGACTCCAGTTTGAACAATGTAAGGCTGAACACCGTTACTGACAATCCTCATTTTGGCTGCGTGAGATTCTCCAGCTTTGTTGTTGTTAAGCGACCGAAACGCGAGCTGTTAAAGCTCCGCCCTCTTCTGGAAAGGGGGCCGGGAGCAGCGGCTCATTTGCATTTAAAGTGACACACACAAAAACGGCGTGTTTTTGCTCACACCCAAATAGGGGCAAATTTGACAAGCTATAATAAATGATCTGTGGGGTATTTTGAGCTGAAACTTCAGACACATTCTGGGGACACCAGAGACTTATATTACATCTTGTAAAAGGGGCGTTATAGGTCCCCTTTAACTGGTCAATGGAGTCCATACTGGTCATTCTCATATTATATGTTCATATAAATTTCATCTAATGATACATTCAAACAAAAATGTGAAATTTCTTGATACAAATACATCTTTTCTTGCATTACACTGCTTTTTGCTGTAGTTCTTGAAAAATTTGAAATTTCTCAACTTTTTTAATTAAAAAGGGCATAAATGAAGTAATAGCATGGTAAAAATATGGTAAAACTTTTGTGCGTTCACTCATTATCAAGAAGTTACTGATTAGATACAATATAGTTTTAGTTTAAAAATAAGTTGACTGTTTTATAAGCTTATGTTCCACTAGGTCCAAACAGACCCTGGAATGCAAAAGTTTTATAATTTTTTTTTTTTTTTTATGCATTAGGAGGGTTAAGAGCATACAGAAAATGCATATGTACATATTATTGTTAAACACAATATCTATAGATGTGCCTGTTAGTGACTTTGTTTTATCGATTGTAATGAATTAACTTGTTTCAGTTATATTATAATATAAATAATGCTAAAAGTCAAGAATTGACCCATTAATATTAGCTCTTACTTTTTCTATTTCTATTCTCTTTCTTTTTTTATTTATTTACTAAAAAATCTGGCTACATGTAAATGAATAAATGTAAGAGTTTAAAGGTCAGTGAGAGTCTATTATTTACTAAATGGTTCCTTTTTTCTCTCAGACTCATTTAATAGTCTAAAGTGCAACATTTGCATGAATAAATACAGTAAAAACACCTTTTTTTTTAGACCTCCCTGGTCGTAGTCACTAAGGATCAAAGCCTTCCACTCAATAGACTGAACAGTCAGAAAAACTTGGCATGAGGATCTTTTGAGTTTCGACCAAGATGAAGTGAAACCCTCTCGGGTTGAAAGTCAATTTTGTGCCACAGAAAGATCTGTTATCAAACTAATGTTGCAGCTTGTTTTAAAAACAAAGACATAGAAATGGACTGTGAAATGACTGCTAATTGTAACATGGGTGTACAGTAATGGGAAACACTTTGTCGGTGCCAGACAATGCCACAGTTAAGTGAGCAAAAGAAGGTGAAGCCAATCATGTAATGCTTTTGCTCTTTATCACTGAGCTCTCATACACCATTTCACACTGGTGGAGTTAAACTTGGAGGGTAAGGACAATTAGTAAAGGGTCTGGTTGATGTAGAGCTCGGCATTCACGATCAGTTAAGGCTCAAAGTCAAATTACAATACAAAGCCAAGGGTATTTTTAAAAGGGTAGACCAGGCGGAGAAGACCTATCTGTTCAGTGGTATCGAGGGACATGCTAAGACACGGTTGGTGTCTATGGAAAATAAGCAGTTGCGCTCAATCACTCTGGCTCAGGGACTGTGACTGAAGGGGGCTATTATATTGGGCTATTTTTGTGTGTAGATACCCACATATTTGTAATTACACCAGTAGAAGATTATAGATTATTTCATGGAAAGGCGATACAACAAAGCCAATTAATCCATCATAAATTATATGCAACACTGACTTTCTTAAGATCATTTTAGAAATGCATCAGGTCGACACATTCCTTGGTTGCAGCACACAGAGAGATTTACGAATTGAAATACTTACGCGGCTAACCCAGTGTTTTAGTGCGTCATGTAATGACACCATTTAATTAACTTTCCTGGGACCACCAGCATGAAGAGAGCTCCACAGGTCAACCAACATTTCCACTGATTATGAGCATGGACGCTTAAAAGCCTCTTTTCAGCAGCTCAATTTAAAAAGCATTAGCAATCATGCGACTTAAAGTGTGAGCTGATCTCATTCTCCAATGTTTAACTAAAACACCTCAGAAATTTAAGGAAAAAAAGATTTAATCTTAATAGTTTTTTCCTCTAAAATTTCCAATTAGGAAATGAAAAAATGCACTGGCCTCGGTGTGACTCTGAATCAGTGTAAAATATGTTACATTTGCTTCTCATAAACACATTTGAATTGGGATTCATTATACAAATATACTTTATTCTAAGTTGATGTGGTAGAATAATTAATATATTTGACATTTTCTTTAGTGTGACTCAAAATCACACTTAGATCAATATTTTAATGCAAAACATTGGGTAATATAATATCCTAAAATACCCTGGAAATTTAAGAAAAGTTACAAGAACACATAAAAATCAGAAAAATTAAAGTCCCCCTGTAGTCAATAATTTTATCCCTTAAAACTCATCTTTGATCACCAAAATTACATTTTTAAAGTTTTTTCCTGTGAAAAAAAAATCTTAATGCCTTAAAATAGCTTGAATGTAACTCGACACCCTTGCCTCATTTATTATACGCGGATCTATGAATATGATAATTAGCCCCGCCTCCACTCGCTCACACGAGCTCAGAGATCCACTTGGTCAATGGTAAACGCTGCACACTGGTATCGCTAACACTAATATGATTAGCCTTTTGCTTGACTACGTTATCAAACAGCTAATAATGTGTTGCTAATGTAACACAAACCATGTTCCCGTTCTTCATCTCAGAGTCAGACAGCTGCCTTCTAAAAATCAATATCCTTAGAAACGCTTTGAACAACGTCAGAAGTTCATCATAGCATCGTATTACACTCGCTATATTGCTAAATCTACCTGATTTTTCTTATCAACAGAAAAATATACCGGGATAACCATGGCTTCTCTTTAGACTCCCTTGCGCGGTCAGTTAATGATATGCTAAAGCCCGCCCCCAATCATTGACGTGATTGGTTACAAGGTAGTTTGTGACGTCAGAATCACCAGCGATTTCAAACCACGTTTTTGAAACTGTCTTTAGATCACTGCAGTTTTAACAACGCTGTCTCACGACCAATTCGTACGTATTTTATGATGTGGCTAATTCGTACGAATTCATACGTTTTGTCTAAACCCCAGTGACGGGTAGGTTTAGGGGTGGGGTTAGGGGTAGGTCATTCATACGAATTCATAAGAATTTGGGAACTCGTAAAATACGTACGATTTAGCAAAAAACATACAAATTTGTACGAATTAGCCACCTCGTGAAATACATACGAATTGCCATGAGATCGGGTTGGTTTTAAAGAGAAAATATTTGGCAATGGTGTTGACTTATGAATTTGCACATGGTTTGTCTTAAAGCATATTAAAAACACCACATAGACTTGATTTTCACCACAGGGGGACTTTAAACCTGCAAGTCTATTTTTCATTTGTTCTTTGTGGTTTCCAAAGTAAATTAATGTCACAAAAATTAAAAATAGAAATTAGCATAAAAAGTAATCCTGTGCATTTATAAAATCTTATGACAACCCATGTTGATGTGTCAAATGTCAGTCCAGCAGATAAACCACAGGTGTTTCCACGAATAGTTAATATTGATGCAATGGTTTAGATCCTCTAGACTGGCTCCACAGAGTAGCCGTCTTTGGACAAATGACACATACTGTAACCCACCGGCATGGAGTATATTCCTACAGGTGCAAAGGGCAGCATATGTCTGCTGAAAGGGAAAGACTGTCCACACAATAGAGCTGCTGTCTGGGGTTGCGTACAGAGTGGAAACGGTAGAGTGAGGCCAGGATGCAAGATGGGTTTGCTGGTCATTTTGAGCCTCTCCAGCTCTGCCTCCTGCAGTCGCTTAGCCTTCGCTCTTCGGTTCTGGAACCAGATCTTCACTTGTGTCTCCGTCAGGCTGAGAGAGCTGGAAAATTCAGCACGTTCTGCGATAGACAGATATTGCTTTTGACGGAACTTCCGCTCGAGGGCCAAGAGCTGAGTAGTGGTGAAAGGTGTTCGGGGTTTACGGTTCGTCTTGTGCTTCCTGAGAGTGCATGTTGCGGGACTCGGGGGTCCTGTAAAATTAGTTCATAAATTAGCTTGTCAAACAGCATGGGTAGATGACTAATTTGCTTTAACACATAGCAAAATCATAAAATACATTGTGAACCAGATCATTTTTGCTGTATACAATGCCTGAATACACTCTAAAAAAATCTGAGTTAAAAACAACCCAAGTTGGGTTAAATATGGACAAAACCAGCGGTTGAGTTAAAAGTTTGCCCAACCTGCAGCAGTTTTATTTAACTCAACTATTGTTTAAAAATTACTATATGGCTGGTTTAAAATGAACCCAAAATAGTTTGGAAATTAAAAATCAGACACATAATTACTAGAGGCAACAATAATAATCAAAAGGTGAACATTTATTAATAAGCAATTTAATAAAAGTGTATTATTTAATTATGATTTATTCAACTTATTAATAAATGTTCATTTATTAAACATATTAATAAATGTTATTTTCCAACCTATTTTGGGTTCATTTTAAGGAAGCATTACAGTAATTTTTAAACAATAGTTGAGTTAAATAAAACTAGACTACCAACAGGTTGGGTCAAACATTTAACCCAACCGCTTGGTCAAAACAACACAAATGATGTGTTTGTCTATATTTAACCCAACTTGAGTTATTTTTAACCCAGCATTTTTAGATTGTACTTAGTTTGGAAATCAGACTTTCTTGTTATGCTTGTAAATAATGTCTTTTTCTCTTGTTTATGTGCTTGTAATTTGTCACTACATCGATCCATTTCCCCCCTATTTTTCATTTAAATGACAAAACAAAACCATTTATTCTGCTAGAATCACTAAAAATCACACTGACACTAGTTGATCACAAAAACGTTAGTTCTGGGAAAGGCTCAAGAAGATGCTACGTTGTTTAATATCTGATATAAAATGTCATTCAGACACTATAACGTTATAATTTAGTGTTTTATAAACTGGTAACTTACGTGGTGATGTTGATAATCTGGGTTTATTGATCCAGGAAAAGTCCTCTTTCACAGATTCACAACGTTTGGACGAATCCACTGAATATTTCACGGATCGATCATCCTTATTTATCATGCATGGCATCTGAATCAGTTCCTGTGAAGTTGATTCACTTCTTCCTTTCTTCGACATAAGGGCTTCGACGCTGAACGGGAGACTCTGCGTCCGAACCGAAGGCTCCGGCGGAGATGACCGTGAACCGTGGTCATCATCATCTTCATCGGAGGACACTTTACCTTTATAATGAGCTGAAATCATTCCGCGTAAAATAACTATATCTATATTCCACATGGAAACTTGAGAACGAACCATTAACCTGTGGGCTCGCTCTTCGTTGCTTAACTTACATAACTAACAATAACTTGACAAAAGTTTCGAAAGTATCCAAAGTTTGAACCAATCATCGTTCGGTCAGAGGCTGCGTCTAAATCACTCAAGAGCCGCCTACTTAGCCTTTTTGGACATCCTGAGACACAAAATGAGTGTTTGTAGGGTGATTGCCTCATCAAAAGATCTGCAGTGAAGATCCTGAGCCTTTAAATGATACTCTTCCCGGATAAAGAGGTTATATTTAGACCATAATAGTGGGGATATAAGCTAAAATTAGACTTTAAGTTTCTTCAAATTACTCTCACATCAATAATTTGTACATTAATCAAAGCTTGTCACTTCATATAGCCTACTGACTATTCATATAGGCACATTTTTGTTTACAAGAACCATTTTAAAACGAAATATCTTTCAAGAATTTGGACTGACTCCAAAGTTTTAAAGGGTTAGTTCACCCAAAAATGAAATTTCTGTCATTTATTACTCACCTTCATGTTGTTCCACACCCGTAAGACCTTCGTTCATCTTCAGAACACAAATTAAGATATTTTGATGAAATCTGAGAGGTTTTTTTTTATCCTCCATTGAAAGCAATGGAATTACGACATTCAATGTTCAGAAAAGTAGTAAAAATAGTCAGCGTGACTACAGTGGTTCAACCTTAATGTTATGAAGCGACGAGAATACTTTTCTTGCGTTAAAAAAAAACAAAATAACGACTTTATTCAACAATATCTAGTGATGGGCGATTTCAAAACACTGCTTCATGAAGCTTTACGAGTCTTTTGTTTCGAATCAGTGGTTCGGAGCGTGTATCAAACTGCCAAAGTCACGCCCCCCAGTGGTGAACCATTGAAATTTCGAAACACTTATGACGTATCGAAGCCTCGTTTACTGAAATCACATGACTTTGGCAGTTTAATACACGCTCCGAACCACTGATTCGAAACAAAAGATTCGTAAAGCTTCGAAGCTTCATTAAGAAGTGTTTTGAAATCGCCCATCACTAGATATTGTTGAATAAAGTCGTTATTTTGTTTTTTTTTGGCGCACAAAAAGTATTAGTAGTAAGGTTGAACCACTGTAGTCACGTTGACTATTTTAACAATGTTTTTACTACTTTTCTGGACATTGAATGTGGTAATTTCATTGCTTTCAATGGAGGATTAAAAAAAACTCTCGGATTTCATCAAAATATTTTAATTTGTGTTCCGAAGATGAACGAAGGTCTTACAGGTGTGGAACGACATGAGTAATTAATGACAGAATTTTCAATTTTGGGTGAACTAACCCTTTAATGTTTTTATTTAAAAACAACAACAACAACAACAATTTATTAAAACCTAAAAACAGCAACAGCACAATCTGATAACTGATAACATTTGTGACATACATTCAGAGGGGACAAAATGTTTCAGGCTAGCATGTAAATTACAGTAATTATATTGTTGTTGCTATTAACACCTTGTAATTAGGCTCCTGGAATCCGGTTCTTTTTTACCAGGATTTAACCGTAATACCGGAAAATTGCTACCCTCTCAAGGTGTATGGCGCCCACTCATATAGCCTGAGTCTGTCACTTTAAAGGCTATGAACTCTACTCTGTTTCATCAGAGTTTCGTCACACTGACAAAGTAAAAATGATGGAACAGCTTTACTAAGAAACTAAATGTGCATTTAATGTTAGGATCTTTGCACAAATCAGGCTTGTCAGTGATGTTTATGCAAGAAATCGAAACAAACGCAATGCAAAACAAACTTAACATGCAACTCCCTTTTTCCCACTGCAGAATTTACATTGCACTGTGGTAATTATTTGATTCCTAGAGAATGCAGAAGTACAAGTCAGTCCTGTCAAAACTAACACTTAAGTGTCTCCACCAAGTCTGGGCTCCTGCACCATTATTACAGCTCTCCAGAGGAGTCATACTCTGTAATCGTGACAGGTTTAATTCTGTGGCAAAGGCCTTGGCTTATGGCTTCATTAAGCTTTATGAATCATTGTGTTCGCATCACTTGCGTTCTATACTTAAATGCTATGGGAATCATTTTAGCAATTCACCTTTACATATTCCCCTCTGTAATAGCAGTGATTAGGGTGCACTCCTGGGGTTAAAAGTCAGGCTAATTTGTGTTCGTCTTTAAAGTCGTGTAGAATGTTAAACTAGAGAATTAAGTGGAAGAAAAAAATGTCATTAAGACTATAGCAGGAACAGCATATTGTGCTCATTAGTGGAAAAAGAGAAAACGTCAGGAAGTTCACTCCTGCCAATACTGTCACATAATATGCAATACAAACTCTATGTACAGGGTCAACACTGGAGGGAATTGAACAGATAGTCCTTGACAAGGATTTGGCTGCTGTGGCCTGTGGCGCTGTAAGGCAGATTGTTATTCAGCATGGGCCAAAAGGAATGGCTGTTACAGAAATGGATTGGAAAAACTGTTCAGATATTGTGTGATTATGATTTGATTAAAGTGGAAGACCTAATTAAGTCAAGACACATTTTTTCTGTAAAAAGGGAAATCGAAAAGAACATGGAGTCAATAAGATTTGACATGAACTGACACGGCTACATGTTTTTAATTTGAAAGCAATGCTCACACAATTTGGTCTTCATTACTTTTGTATATAAACATAAAGACCAAAGCATGACACAAACTAAGACAAAACTGCAATGCCAAATAAATGTTAAACACAACAAACGTTTAAATGTCTAGTACTTGCACTGCTCGCAACATATTTTACAGTGAATTTACTTTTTCAATTGAATGTCCCAAATTGCTTTTTTAGGGTCAGTGAGCAAATGATAGAGAAACAGAGACCCGTAAACAACTCAAACTTCTATTTCAATCTGAGGATGGCAAAATTAGCAGAAATGAAGAGTTAGAGAATGCACAGGATAATTGGACATACTATAATCACTTTTCCCATTAGTTTTATTACTTGCTTTGGCTCATAATTCAACAACGGACCCCAACTGACACTGGGCCGGCAGAGAACGACACAATTCGAACTGCAGTTACATCATTTTAACTACTACAGTTCAGATGGATTTAGAAAATACTGTCATTTCATACCCATAAAGGTTCAAGGAATTTCTAAATAGTGCTATATGTTTTATACAATAATTTTTATAAATGAACTGTACTGATTGTACTGATCAGTACTAAATATAGGCCTACTGATTAAAGCATTTAAAGCCCCCCTGTAGTCAATAATTTTATTCCTTATCTTTGATCACCTTATCCTTATCTTAGATCTTTGATTCCTGTGAAAAAAATTTCTTCATGCCTTAAAATAGCTTGAAAATCTATGAATATGCTAATTAGCCCCGCCTCCACTCACTCGCACGAGCTCAGAGATCCACTCGGTCAACTTACTGAGGTAAACCCTGCACAATAGGTATTGTTTTTTACAACATCGGACACAATTAATATGTATAATTAACATGATTAGCCTTTTGCTTGACTACATTATCAAAAAGCTGCTAATAATGTGTTGCTAATGTTACAAACCATGTTCCCGTTCGCCATCTCAGAGTCAAACAGCAGCCTTCTTAAATCAGTATTCTTAGAAACACTTTGAACAAACGTCAGTGGAGAAAGGAATATAGTTCATCATAGTGTCGTAATATACACCATACACCTGCTAAATCTACCCGATTTTTCATATTAACAGAAAAATATACCGGGATAACCTGGCTTCTGGAGACTCCACTGCTTCAGAGCGGTCATAGTTAATGATATGCTAAAGCCCGCCCCCACGTTGACGTGATTGGTTACAAGGTAGTTTATGACGTCAGAAACACTGGCGATTTCAAACCGCATTCTTTAGATCACTGCAGTTTTTCGTGGTTTGTCTTAAAGCATATTAAAAAACACCACACAGACATATAAACAACGTTATTACGCAGATCTGTGGAATACTTGATTCTGATTGGTCAATCGCACCATCCAGCGGTATGTTATTCCCCGATAACAACCGCTAAAAACAGATAACAGGCTCATCCGGGTAACTGAAGTCTGCAGCGCTTGCTAGCAAATAAAATAAGTCAAATCAATATTTTGTGTACAGTTATTTAATTATGTCATCTGGTATCACAGTCTCGCTCTCTCTTGTTTCATACAAACGCAGCTGCTGCCATTTTGGGATTATTTTGTTCACTGTAATGGATTATAAGAAGATAAACAGGTACGATTAGATCAATATCTCTTATGCCCATAATTATTTATGTGGCGAAATGTCGTGTAATATGTGGTAAGACTGCACTGTATCTCTTAAATGTCTGTCAAGTATGAACTTGCCGCGCTAGCAACTGCTCTCTCCGCGGAAGCTTTGCGTTTAAAGAGCTAATAAAATATTTCGACTCAGATCAACATTTCATGTACAATTGTGGCAAGCAGCCGTGTAATAAGCGGGATAATGTACATTCAGCCGATTGTTATCGCAGAATAAACCTCGACAGGGTGATCAGGTCTTGCAAAAGCACTTACTTAAAAACTTGATTTTAAGTTTAAAGAGGGAGACTTTAAGGATATTTTTGTACCAGACTGCTGAATTAAAATAGCTTGAACATAATTTGCACATTTGCATTTATTTAACCTCCACAAATAAATAATCCTAAAAAGTCAAGAAGTTAAAATTGCGTCACTCAATGTGAAATTCTGTAAATAAACAAAATTAAAGATTTCAATTTGGACCTCGTAACAATTTCGCTGTTCAGTGCCTTTAAACAGTCCATTTCTTCTCATGAAGCTACACTGAAATGTAAGCAGACCATTATGTACAATTCATGTCCCTAGAGATGGAGTATTTGATGCAGCAGACAACCCCACTTTTAGGGTTGAGCTGCACTATGGGAACATTCAGTTCATAAATGCAGCACAATATCAAACCTGACCCCATTTTTCAGATTATAGAAAAAAAGCCCACCAGATGAGGCTCTTCACGTGGCAAGAATGACTTTCAGCACAATTGCACGCGGAAAGCGTTTGGTTTGATAGCTCTTTCCATTAGACCCCATACAGTGAAATATGTAGTGCAGTCAAGAAGGAAGCCACTATACTGTGACTGCAACTGCTGTTGAGTGTGAGTTCACATACCACTAGACACATGCGCAGTGAGCCTAATGTTTCTGACACAGCTGGACGGCCCGTCTGTGTCCCACTTGGCTATATGTATCCAGGTTCTTATTACTCCCTCATCAGCGGTTGCACAGTGTAAAGCGCTTGAAGGCTTCTTCCTGACACCATTATATTTCCTCAAGGCAATATGCAATTATATCTGTGTGCTAGCAGTTAAGATGACAAAATCATTTCTGCGAAAAGTAAGATGTGATTTTGATAAGCTTACCAAGAATCTTTTTGGTGTGGCTTCTAAGCATCAAATTTTTCTCAGCTGTCACAGGAGCAACTGCACTCTGTGGTTGCTTCAACCAAGGACTTTTTTTTTTACAGCATGTTTTATAATTCAAGAGGTAGAGGACATTTTATTGCTCTCTGTCACATTGTGAATTAAAAGCCATAAAGCATTGGTTAATGAGATTGCCATCAGCCAGGGTCAGTGGTTCACATCTATTATATGAAGCCTTATTGTCTGTTCTCTGTCTTAAATTGTAGTTGT
Source organism: Mylopharyngodon piceus (assembly GCA_039654765.1). Taxonomy (NCBI): domain Eukaryota; kingdom Metazoa; phylum Chordata; class Actinopteri; order Cypriniformes; family Xenocyprididae; genus Mylopharyngodon; species Mylopharyngodon piceus. The sequence continues at coordinate 1,919,572 of CM077439.1, forward strand.
ATATCATTCACAATCAGTAATTTGGTCACTGTTGGCCTCACCAAATAAAGGATAAGACCACATCCCAGGAGCTACAACATGTCCTGCGTTTCTCAGGTTGTGCTGAATCAGTGCAATACTTTACAGTTTTACACTCTATTGGTGGTATTAACAGTGTTCGAGCAGCAGCTACAAAGTGCCTATGCTTTCACAATATCTCCTCCCATGTGCCTCAAACAAAGAGCCAACTAATTCCAGCTATTCAAAGGGTGATATTTCATTAATTATGGATGCTGTCGTTAAAAGGAAATAAGCTGTGAGGCAAAGGATGTGCAAATGTAACCAGTAGCATAAGGTGTGTGTGGCGGTGTAAAACTGAGTCGTCTTTTTTGTGCTGCTTTGTGTGCATCCAACCACATCAAGCCTGTGCAAAGTTGAGAACCGAAGACAGAGAAGTAAAGAGATTTTATCTGTCTGCTGTCAGCTCGTTATAACATAATGTGTCATTAAACACAATATATTAAATCTGAATGCCAAAGAAGTGACAAAAAAAAGATAAATATAGCTTTATGGTGATTTAGATGGGAGAAAAGAAAATACAACCAAACAAAATGAAAAACTACTGTATTGAAGTTCAGTGAGCCCTTTGAAGATAAACTCAAAGGGATCGTAGAAAGCAGGGCTGATCACAGAAGATACACTCTAAAAATGCTGGGTTAAAAACAACCCAAGTTGGGTTGGAAATGGACAACCCCAGCGGTTGGGTTGTTTTAACCCAGTGAATGGGTTGTTTTAACCCAGCGGTTAAAACAATACAGCCATTTCATTTGTGATTAAAATATCTTAAAATGTAATAAATGTACATATTTTTTATTCTGGCATGATTTTATAACATCATATATCAACAAAATGGTATTAAAATTATGTGTAGAAGTCATTGCTTTTTTATGAGAAAGAATGTCCGGAAAAATGAATTTCACTGATGTCATCCGGAGTAACCAAAATAAAGGGACCATTTTGGATCAAGTCATGTGATCAATATTATGTGACAGGATGTGACATCATTCAGACACCTGCAAAGGACCACATGGTCGTGAAGTAAAGTAACTAACTCTCTTTTAACTATTTGAAAAATTCATGTTTTCACTTGCTCATACGCATGTCCCGAAACATCAGGTCATTCGGTACAACCGCTATAAAACATGGAAAATGTTGTAATATTTTAAAAACTTGTACTAAATATAAAATATTTGATTGTCCTTTTGCTAGATATCAGCCTGTTAGCAATGTTTTAAAATATCGTCATTCAGTATAACCAAAAGTGTCATTCGGTAAAACCAAAATTTTGGTTAAACCGAATGACTTTTTTGGTGACAAATTATGTCTATCTTGTAAAAAATGACAAAAGCAGTGTTAATTGATTATAAAAACCACATAATCTCATTGTTAACACTTAATAAATCTTCGAAATTCTTTTTTTACACTTTTAAAAACCTTATTCGTCAATGACCCATTTACTAAATTGCCTATTAATAAATGTTCACCTTTTGATTATTATTGTTGCCTCTAGTAATTATGTGTCTGATTTTTAATGTCCAACCTATTTTGGGTTCATTTTAAGCCAGCCATATAGTAATTTTTAAACAATAGTTAGGTTAAATAAAAGTTCGCAGCATGTTGGGCAAACATTTAACCCAACTGCTGGGTTTGTCCATTTTCAACCCAACTTGGGTTGTTTTTAAACCAGCATTTTTTATTTTTTTTTTAGAGTGTAGACATAAAAATAAAACAGAAAAATTAAACCGAACAAATTGTATGTGTGAAACAGTTGTAATTGTCATTCAGCATTTGGAAATTGTGTATATTGATGCAGTGTGGTCCAATATTACTGTCATCCTTTGAGAGATAATTTGTGTTTTCCCTGTTCATCCGCACATCATTACAAAAATTACTTTAAGCAACCCCTGCTTGTGGCTAAGGACTCATAACAGTGCTAAAGAGAGGGTGTGGCTCCACTTGTTTAGCATGTTTCAACACATGAACCTAAATGAGCCTGGTGGTGAAAATAATTACAGCTTAATTCAGTGTTGGAATCCATATCAAATGTTAAAGGCCCGAAAGTCACGCAGTCATGTACAAGTGCAGCGCATTGTTCTGGGCTTTCCCTTGCTTAACACTTTATGGCACTTTATGACATATTCCTGTCAATTTATTGCTGATTCATCGTGAGATATTTGATTTCAAGAACCAAACAGGTTGCAAAGGACATATAATCTATTGGAAATACATGTTTAGCTAGTTATTGTGAGAGATCTAAACATCCCTGAGCAACTATTCCTTTTCTTACCTGAGTTCTATAATTTATCCTAATCTACAACAAACATTTACAGAAGTTGCATTTAACGGCATTTAATCTTAGAGATCTACCACTGCCATTTAGCTGATGCTCAAAGAAAACACATAATCATCACAGGCGCCCAGGAGAGGGGAATAAACTATAAGCATCATTGTCTGTAATCAAGCCTTGGGTTTATTGCCCCATTATACAGACTTGACTTGACAACATGATTAATATATCTCAATTTAAAGACAAGTTTTTGACAATAGCTTCTCTGTTTGATGACTTCTGCCACAAACCCACAACCTGCCTAAGCAAGATTTTGAGCTCTTCCTACAGTGGAAATGTAATGCAATTTTATTGTGGGTAAAGTGGGTAAAATATTTGCAGCCAACTGTTTTCACTAACTTTTCAATAACTTTTCTTTTGTTTTTAGCCTCCAGAATCAGTAAAATTATGAACTTTTCTTTCTTTCTTTTACAAACGACTTGACATGCAAAAACAAATAAAATAAATGCTGTCACTATAAAGTTTAACAAACGTTCACACTACAGTTGAGAAGGAAACAAAACAGGAACAGTGTCATTTAAGTCATTTAATGTTAATTTTTCAAACAATATAGGCTTACTACTTTACTGGCATGAATTAACACTTTAACAAAAAACACAAAGGAAGGCCATTCTCCTTGTGAATATCAATAAATAACAAAACAACAACTAGTAAATACAATTAAAAAGTAAAGCATGGAAGTGGGAGCCTCACTGCAGTTTATAGCTGCTCTTAATTTTGGAAATATCACCATCTAGTGGTCATCTGTAAGTCATACTTTTTCCATTTTTGTTCTGAGAATTTAGATTTTAAACTCGTATACAGAACTTATTAGGCAATATAACTGTTTATGAACAATCATATGAAAAGGTGCACAAATAAAAGGTCATTCTATTGCCCTATAAATGACTTCGCCATGTGAACAGCATTCTTTTCCTCTTTAAAATTCACTGCAAGTGGTACCACCTGAAATTAAAACAATAACAAGATCATACTCAACACTCAAGAATGCTAACTTCTTCAGAAGACATGAAGGTCTTGTATATTCAGAGGATTTTAGAAGCCAGCAGGCTGTTTCAAATGGCATTCAAAGGGTTAGTTCACCCAAAAATGGAAATTCTGTCATTTAATTACTCACCCTCGTATCGTTCCACATCCATAAGACCTTCAGTCATCTTCGGAACAAAAATGAAGATCTTTTTGATGAAGTCTGAGAGGTTTCTGTCCCTCCATAGAGATCCAACGCAACTACCACTCCAAGGTCCAGAAAGGTAGGAAAAAGACATCATTAAAGTACTTCATGTGACTCCAGTGGCTTAAACTCAATTTTATGAAGTGACACGAGTGCTTTGTTTGCACAAAAAAAAAACATAATTTACCACTTTACTCACAAAAAATTGATCTGCAACGCGCGTTCACGAGAACATCACGACGCATGAGTTTTGTGTTCAGACTCGCATCAACTCAACACACATGCGCGAGTGTTCACGAGAGCATCACGACACAGGAGTTTTGTGTTCAGACTCGCATGTCAACTCAACGCACATGCGCGAGTGTTCACGAGAACATCACGACGCATGAGTTTTGTTTTGTGTTCAGAGTCGCATGTCAACTCAACGCACGTGCGAGTGTTCACGAGAGCATCACGACGCACGAGTTTTGTGTTCAGACTCGCATGTCAACTCAACGCACATTCGCGATTGTTCACGAGAGCATCACGACGCACGAGTTTTGTGTTCAGACTCGCATGTCAACTCAACGCACATTCACGAGTGTTCACGAGAGCATCACGACGCAGGAGTTTTGTGTTCAGACTCGCGTCAACTCAACGCACATTCGCGATTGTTCACGAGAGCATCACGACGCATGCGTTTTGTGTTCAAGCGAGAGCTGACACTGTTGCGTGAACACACCTTGGATAATATTATTTTGTAAATAAAGTGGTAAATTATGTTTGTTTTTTTTTTGCACAAATAAAGCACTCACGTCGCTTCATAAAATTGAGTTTAAGCCACTGGAGTCACATGGCGTACTTTAATGATGTCTTTACTACCTTTCTGGATCTTGGAGTGGAAGTTGCCTCGGATCTCTATGGAGGGACAGAAACCTCTGATACTTCATCAAAAAGATCTTAATTTGTGTTCCGAAGATGAACGGAGGTCCTACGGATGTGGAACGACACGAGGGTGAGTAATAAATGACAGAATTTTCATTTTTGGGTGAACTAACCCTTTAAGTAAAAAATTCTGTCATCATTTATTCTCCCTAATGTTCATACATAATTTCAGTTTTACACTAAAGAAGGCTTATATAGCCAAGTGCAGTCACAGAGTCATAGACTTTTATAGCGTATTTTTGTTCTTTTTGGAGCTTGACACGCGTGATCAAATTTTCCTTTTGTCTTTCATGAAAAAAAAGAAAATCTTTTCAGTGTGGAACATCATGAGGGTGAGTAAACAGTGACAGAACTGTCTATTTTGGGGAGAACTCACCCTTTAACTGAAGACAATGGGCAAACCTCATTTGCTTTGACTCAGTTGCCTCAAGGTGAGTAACCGCTCTCTGATGACCCTGTTCTCCTCTACCATTTTCTTGATTGTCCTCAATACATCCTGTTTTGTTTGGGACTGATGTGGAAAAACAACACAGGTCATGATAATGAAAATAAAATGGTAAAAAAAATAAAAAACCTACCATTTCCTCCACAGCTTGAGCATCTCTTTGTGGGAATCCAAAAGTATCAGATGAGGGCCCTATACACACAGAGAGAAATACAATTGCATTCATTCTGATGAACACAACTGAGTCTTTTATGAAGACTTGTGCGTTTTATATGACTGTATGAGAGGCTGTGCTCCGCGCGCACCTCTACGAGCGTCACGTTCGGCGCGCTGTAATTTCCCGCCTTCAGATGCCCTCAGATTAACCGTAGATTTCTGCGAGGTCCTCATATTCGAGTAAAACCTCAAAAGATGGTTTGTTTTCATCTTTTTTAAAAAACGTGGTGTTATTTCTGGACTTTTGGTGAAGAGCAAGGGTGAGGGAGTCGCCTCAGTCAGCCTGTTCATATTCCTACTCAGTTTGTGTTTGCTATTTTCCCCGGTATGCCCTGATGTCTTGTCCGTTTGGGACATCTGAGAGCTGAAGCTCGGTGTGTAGAGTAATTTACGGTAAGTTGTCATTGTTAACGACGACACCACACTTTACAAACTAAAATAAGTTATTAAAAAAGTTTTGTTTCACGTAATGTAAAACTTAAATTAAACTGTTCAGATTTATTAGCCTACCACCAGAAGAGGTCGAGTTTATCGACGGTAACTTCACGTTTGAAATTGAGGCTGTACGCAGTGCAAATAACCCGATGCCCTTAAAGGAACAGTTAACGCAATAATGAGAGTCCCCCGTAGTCAATAATTTTATCATTTAAAACTTATATTTGATCACCAAAATTACACATTTAAACATTTTTACCGTGAAAATTTTTTTCTTAATACCTTAAAATAGCTTGAATGTAACGCTACACCCTTCATTTATTATACGCGGATCTATGATATGCTAATTAGCCCCGCCTCCACTCACTCGCAGGAGCTCAGAGATCCACTCGGTCAACTGAGGTAAACACTGCACAATGGTATGGCTTTTTACAACATCGTACACATGACGATAATTAATATGATTAGCCTTTTACTTGACTACACTATCAAACAGCTGCTAATAATGTGTTGCTAATGTAAGTAAGTAATATATATAGTTCATCATAACATCGTAATTTACATAATTATTGTAAAATCTATCCAATTTTTTATATCAACAGAAAAAATATCACCACATAGACATATAAACAACATTGAAAACTTGATTTTACCACAGGGGGACTTTAATTATTTTTTCACCCTCATGTTTCGTGTTCCAAACCCGTATTAATTTATGTAATTTGCTTAATATAGCCTATAGCAATAACATTAGACAACGAAACACAAACACATCAATTATATTCTTTCCTATTGACCTCAAAAGTTAGATTTTGTCTGAGATATCAATAAATGAAATGCCAAAATAAGTTTTTTTTTTTTTTATCATAATCGTAATACCAAGATGAGGAGCCACTAGTGTAAAATCCATATCAAAAATATTTTTAATTTTGATAAATATATTTATATCCAAATTTAATTATCACACAACAAGAGGACTTCCATTTATAAACCACAATTTTGTGTGGTATTGATTATAATACTACCACCGCCAGAGGGTGCTGTGTGTGTCTCTGCAGTAATCGTGTGTAAGTGACCTCTAGATCAGAGTGCCTGCATGCTCAAATGCTATACTGCTGCACTAGATTATTCACATATAACAATAATATGCATTGCAGCATGAGAGGCTCTAAGTGATGCAAGTGAATACACAGTTTAGATGTACTTCTGTACATATAATCATGAGGCCAGCTCCATTAATACACCTTCAAGCTGTAGTAAAAACACTAATAAATCTTAGTAATTCCAGAATAACCAAGGTCTCACCCTGATATCCTCCTTGTAATCATAATACTGTCTTTTAGGCAGCATGCGCTGTATCAGACAAGCTAAAAATAGATTTGACCCCATTCGCAGTCAGTGTGCCAGAAGCTTACATGCATTTCCTATTCTGCTCTGTTCTGTTAAAAGACGATGCCTAACACTTTGATTTTATGTAGGTTGAGTTAAATTAAACAACATGAATTACAGATCCAAAGGTTTCATCGATAACTTTCATGGTTAAGACAAAGACCCCCAGCATTTCCTGCAATCAAGTTTATTCATTCAACATTTCACATTACAAATACTTGAAGCATTCTGTTATAAATATTTAACCGCAAATAATCAAGACTCGACTACCAAAGCACATGTATGACTAAATGATATTTTTCTTTACATAACTCCATATGGATGTAAAATATAAAAATTAAAACTTTTAAATGACATAGCAAAAAAATTGTTCCTCTTATAAAAATCTATTGATAAATACACCTTCCCATACAGTTATAAACTATGTAAATTTAAATAAGCAGTTACATAGAGAATTTTCTGATATTTTTTTTTCTTATCCTTCTGTAGACATGAAGCACAATATAGTGATTATTAAAACTAGAAAATCTAATAAGTGTACTGATCAAAAACTATAATCAAAATGACAATTATTACATTCCAATTAAAAATATATCAGTAAATGGTTGAAACATTATTCACTTAATATTTACATTGTAATCACAGTAGCATGAACTCAAGTAGTAAAATATGTGAATACATAAAAGTAAAAACACCTATAATTTCAGTGGTATTTTTTTTTTTTTACTGTATAAATCAGAGAATAATAAAGTTTATAATGGCTGAAGGAGAGTTTGTGAGGTGAGACATGTTGAAAGTAATGGATTTGCACATACGTGGTTATATTAGAAGGTCTCTGGGAAAAAAGTATTGCACAGATCTCACTGTCAATATTTTGAAAGTGTATTCAAGTAAACCCTGAATCAATATATGACTAAATCATCCTCTTCTTTTTGTCAACTGGTAAACACAGTAAAGTGGGGTATGCACAGTTCGTGCACGGGTAAGGTACATAACTCAAAATGTTGAAAAAGGGTTGAAACAAAACTACTATTAAAGCAAGTGAAAATAATTAAACCTTATTAATTTAGCTCATGCGTACCTAATGAATAAATTAACCTTGTTGCCTCTCAGAATTATACATAACAGTAAACATTGATATTTCAATATGGAACATTCATCATTGTGATACAAGGTGCATCCTAACGTTACTCTAATTTACATTGTTAATTATTTTATTTTCTACAGCCAATAATGAGGGAGGTATCATCATTCTCATAACTGATAGAGGGTAGGTACTGGATAGGTATATATTTCTACATGTACCACACATTTTAAGGAATTTGTGTCATGCTAGATTCAATATTTACTTTGTCCATTAAGATAGAAAATAACACTTTTGCATTTTGCAAATATTAGATATTAGCTTCAACAATACAGTCACCTAAATATATATATGCGACAATCTAGGGATTTCAGAACGCAAATACATAAAAACCTAAACAAAATTATATTAGCTTTTTTTCTTTTCCTTAAGGTATGCTTGCATTATAACCAGATCTCTTAGTAACAAAAGGTACAAAATCTATATTCAACAAGTGAAAAAAAAAAGTATCACAAAAGGACTTTCCATTTGTGGAAAAAAGTGACTTGAAAAACAATATTTAGAAAAGTAGTGCATAATGGTTTTACGTCCATGACAAAATAATTAGCTATAAAACACAGTACAAAAATCAGCAGACCATGTAAAAAATAATATTTGTTTTTCAAATTCTTTGAAATGTGCTCAGCTACTGCAATGCTCAGTTAGAACACCGATTAACCCATGGCAAAACCCATGCAGTAAAACACTATCAATGCAACACATGGTAATTCCTCATTAGCAAATACAACATTGAGTTAGCTTTTAGCACAAAATCCCTGACAAATGAGCCAAAGTTACTGCTATAACCATTACAAGAATCATACATACTAGTGAATAGAATTCAGTTTTTTTTTAAACCCATCAAAACCAATTATGTTTTTAAGCTTTCTATCATTTTAAGCTTATATATATATATATAGATATTCATTGTATCATAAACAGTAGGACATCTCTAAGGCTCATCTTTGGTTTGCCCGACCAAAAAAAACCTGTGTATCAAGCACAACTGCCTCTCTACTGTTCTTAGTTGTTGTCCTTAAATCTTATGCTTGATTAAGTAATAGGTAAATTGGATGTAGTTTAATAGTAATCTTTACAGAATGCTTCAGGATTTGTATCCTGAATATTACAGTGTTTTGAGCATTGTTAGGATTAGAACCTCTAAAGGATTTTAATAACTACATCCTTTTTTTTTTTTTTTTTTTGGCTAAATCACAAAGATTTGCCTTACACGTTAGAACCAGTCCATATAATCCATTCCAGAATAGGTTGCAGTCTCTTGTTAGTTGTTACCGTGTATTTTGTTGAAAGGAGTAACTATGATTCCACATTTGTCATGCAACCATTTAAGATTAGTCAGTGAAATAGCAAATCTCAACATTAAAGTCATATAAATGAGGCTTGAACCCTTACATTTCCAGCCTCTTTGTGGATAGCCTTCAACAAATTCAAGTGAAAATATGACCCATCACAAACAGAAGATGACGCTTCAAGAGAATAAAGATAGAACAGTAATTCAAGTCAGGCTAAACATCTATATTTTTTTTTTAAATCTAATGCATTCAAGTCTTCATGCGCACCAATGTAGCTTTTCAACAAAAATCAGGATTACACCATTTTCTTTTAGCATTCTCTTCTGCAAAAAAAAAAAAAAATTAAAAACTTAAGAATAAATACAATTTTAGACTTAAAAAAAGAACTCTAAATAAAAAGGACTTAGCAAAATGAAAAGTGCATGTATACGAATAGCACAGCCTTGGCCTCCCAGATCAGTTCCAGCGGAAGGAGATGTGGCGAGGCCGGTCTCCTCCCTCCTTCACTAAAGGCTTGTGAAACTCCCGTCCGGCACGCGAGTGAATGGCTGCCCAGCAGTATTCACAGTAGTACTGAAGACAAGTGACATTAGCACAGAAGAACGGAGCAAACTTGCCCCCACAACGCGTGCCCTGACACTCATCGCACAGCTGGTCATCCAGTACATATGGCTTCACTTCCACCTGGGAAAGGTAGACACTTTTAGCTTAGCACATGTAAAGGAAGGCTGGCCCTGGCCATGAAGAACAAAAGAATTAGGAACATAAACCATTGAAACAAATAAGGCAAATAGTCTGACATTATTGTAGTATACAGTAGATCAGATCTCTATGGAAGCTTGTTTCCGCCATGGAAGAAAAAAAAAAAAAAAAAAAAAAATCGTGAACCTCACAATTCAGACTTTTTTTCTCAAAATTGTGATACAAGGTCAGAATTGTGTGAAAAAGTCAGAATTGCAAGTTATAAGGTCGGAATTCTGACTCTCTCGCAATTGCGAGTTATGCAATTCTGACTAAATTTATAACACGCAATTCTGACTTTATATCGCGCAATTGCGAGTTTAAATCTTGGAATTCGGAGAAAAAAAAAAAAAAAAAAAGTCAGAATTGTGAAATAAAAAGTCGCAATCACCTTTATTTTATTTTTTTATTCAGTGGTGGAAACAAGCTTCCATAGATCTCCATTTTCTTTTAGAGGCTTATTTTCTTTTTACATTGCAAGTAACACTTTAACATGAAAAACATTACAAAACTAAACAACCTTATGGGGTTTATTTTAAATAATAAATAGAGTAAGTTCAGGGACCAGACATAAACTCTCTCAAAAGGGACCGTCTAGAGAACTTAAGAGCTTAAGTTTGCACTCTGGGTTGAATTTAGACTGCAGATCTTTAAATGCCAACCACTTTGCACTCTCTGCGCAAAATCTTGACATTGCAAGAAAAATCAAGCAGTGCATAGAATTAGGCCATATAAAAATGACTGCAGGCGAAAACCCTGCAGTACATGGTGCTGACATTTGATATATGGAAGAGCTAAAGAACTTTGTTCAGTGAAGCAAAATGAGATTGACTATATCAGTTTGCATATACATTGCTTAAAGCTCCAACCCCCACTCACCCGTTTATCGATCTCTCCGTGTTGCAGTTGCACAAAGCGAGCGCTGATAGCAGCAATGTAGCTCTGTTGATTGGAGAAGGCCACCCGTCCAGCCCCTTTGGGATACTTCAGCTCAGGGTCAGTGTCAATGCCAGCATAACACACCCCGCCGTACAGTCTGTCCATAATCATTGCGAGCTCCACTGTCATGGGGTAACATCAATTTAAAAAAAATAATAATTTAGCTGCGAGCATCAATTAACTGGGTTCAAGTGCTTTAAGGCCTTGTTAAAAAAAAAAAAAAAAAAAAAAAAAAAAAAAAAAAAAAAAAGGTATTATGTATTATTTAGCAAGCCTGTTACCACCTAGATCATAAAAGACCATGTTCAGCCAAAACATGCAATTTACTAAGGAAATCTGTTTTAAAGCTTTTTAACAGTTTTTGAGGTTGAGCCAAAAACCCAGGACTAGTTTGCGAAAGTAGGTTTTTAAAATAATCTCCAATATTTAATGAACGATCTGATTGACAGCGGTGGTCCTAGAGGCAAAGTTGCTCAGAATGAGGTGTTCTACCATATGGTATGAATGTTGTGGGCATGTGCGAAAAATCGCGTGATATACAACCCTATCAAAATGCGAAGGCGCCCCCCAGTGGCCTATGTCTTTCAATTTTCTCACAGGCCTCCAGTGCCGTGAGTCAAACAGGCCCAGCAAGAGGCCGATTGGATCGAAACTATTATCCTTGTCTGACAGCCGCTCGAACTTCATTGGCCGACGGCGACCTTGTTTTTTGAGAAACGCAAATGTCCTCGTAGAACATCGCAGCACCTTGGACAAAGACACCGCATATCAGTTTTCAAATCGAACTGGGGTGCATTTCCCAAAAGCATTGCTAGCCAACTAACAAACATCGCAAGTTCCTTCGTTACCAACATAGTTTAACGATTTGGTGTTTCCCAAAACCATAGTTCAAACGAACATTCGCAAACTTCATCACAAACTTGTGCGGTTGGAACGACTCTCGAGCTGTCGAATATATACAAATGTCATTTACATATTTTAGTTTGTCAAGAGATTTTAAGCACCATTTTTGAAGAGTGCACATATGAGTATGTGCTGTAGTGCTTAAGAACGAGCCAATGAGTGAATCTGGAAATAAAGCTAAAAAAACTGAGAAAAATGAGAATTAGTCCTCTGATTCCATGTCCGTAATTTATAGCAAAAAAAATCTAGCATTAGTTCGATCTCAAACAGATTAATTTAAAGAAGTTATTTCTGTCACTGCATGACATCATTCACCAACGTGGTTGAACGACAGGTTTGCGACAATACGGTTTCGGGAAACAGTCGTGACTAGCTAGTTGATTTGTTCGACGATGCATCGTACTATGGTAGTGAAGCAGCGAGTTACGTCATTGTACGGGAAACACACCCCTGAATGTTGCATAGCTATAGCCGTTTGTGTTTTTTTCATTTTATAGCGCCATCGAGTGGCCAGTCGCTGCGTCCTTTTTCACGCGACCATAGTTTGGTGCAATTATCTCATTCCGTTCAAGAGGGATAGCCGTTTTAGTAAAAGTAGCCACACCCACTTCGAACGTTTTGATGTCCCGTCGCGAATGTGAATCGAAATTTTCACTTTTTTTGCTAATTATTGAATATCAAGACTCCAGAGAGTCTTTCTGCACTGGTTTGGTTTCGATCGGGTGAAAAACTTAGGACTAGTTCGCAAAAGTAGGTTTTTTTGAAGAATCCAAAATACCGGAAAATTTCCATCCCTCAAAGTTTCAAGTCTCTATGTCTTACGGTTTGGAAGTTTGGAGAATGCTGATCCTTGGAAATTTTAACAATTACAATAGAGTTTCATCACTATGCGCTTGAACCCCTAATAAATAGAAATAATAATTTAAAAATGGCTCCCAAAAACACTCTCATACTCAATACGTACTGCAACATGCTTGAATTCTGTATCATCAAGACCGAGTTAATTTTACTCTTACTAGATGATGCTTACAACACACTGTAACTAATAATTTGCAAAAACCTTATTGTATTTACTTTGACAACTAAAAAGGAAAATGTTTTAATTCATGGGATTATCTGAAAGCCAAACAAACCAGCTCGTAGAGGTCGTGGAACTCCCCCAACAAAGATAGTTTTCCTGGGGTCAAGGGGCTGAGAGCCATCCATCACAAAGTCACTGTCGTTCAAATTCCAGGGTCGTATCTGGACCTAAAGATGTACAGCAAATATCACTGTATTTCTACGAAATCCCACTGGTATAGGTAACAGTGTTGGAGCAGGTTACAACTTTCAGGTTTATATTTAACTTTAAAATGCACTACTAATTATTCATGACTTGCATAAGAGCTTAAAAATAAAATCACACAGGAACAGCAGACATACAGCCTTTTCATGAGGTCGCCTGCCCATCCAGTCCTGATAGCTAATGGTAAACGAAATTGGCTTGCGGTCTTCAAAGGAGGCTCGAACCCCCATAATGGTATTATGTACAATGAGAGAAATGGAGAAGGGAATGCCGGAATAATTGTTGCTAGGATGGTACAACATATGATTGTAATTATGATTGACAGGACTGAATGATTAGGCTCCTCATGAACCTATGTTAGTAACCATTTTATCTCTTACTGGTTTGTCTTTGATTGTAGGGCTAGAGACACAGAGATAAAGCTTCCCGTCCTCTTCCATACAGGCGTCAATCAGTGCCTGGACTGAGCTCTCGTCTTGAAACAGGAGGAACGCATAACCTGGAAGACAACAGGTTCACTGAGGGTATGTATGCAAGAAGCAACCAGCAGTCACTTTCAGTAACCTTCATGAGTAGCCTTTGCTTAGGACCCACTGATGCTATTCATCTTGAGTTTGGCTTTAAACAATGGTTTGCATCTACTTAGGATTACAGAATTAATCAGCTAAAATGAGAAGCTGATGTCTGCATGACTCATTTCTTCATAAATGTATGAGTCCTTGCAAATTAACTCACCTTTCGGTGGAAAATAAGATTTGCTTTCTGCTTTGTGAGGCCAGTCCACAAACAAATGTCCAAAGCGTCGGAAACTGGCGGTGATCTCATCTGAAATTGTATACACAATACACGTGAGGTGTTTGTTGTTGCGCACTTTAAAAAACCTGGAGAGCAACCCTTCTTATCCCTTAGTACCTTCGTCTATGTCTGGAGGTAGACCACCAACAAAGACCTTGCGAGAATATCGCTCAATGCGTTCACCATTCTGGTGAGGGAAACCGTGTGGTGAGCCCAGTCCACTCAGACTCTGATCAGACCGCTCATCCTCTCCGTAACTCCGCTCATCCTCCATGGGAAACAATGATGAGTGACCTGTCACACAAGAGCCCCAAAAGCCATTTAGTGGGACTGATGCTGAAGTCGCCTAACAAACCTTTATATGTATAGAAAAGCTGCTGTAGATCTTGTAGAGAAGCAATTAACAGGGTTCCTACGCAGTTTGGAAAAGTATGGAATTTGATTTGAGTAATTTTCAGGTCTGGAAAAGTATGGAAAAAAGAAAATGGAGTGTTTCCAGAGTATTTCCCTTATTCAGTTTTCTGAAATATAAAATTAAGAATTTCTAAAAATAAATTAATCATACAAGCAGAGTGATTTCATAGCAAAAGTTTATGATTGAATGAATTTAAGGTGCACATTTTCATTACGCAAAAACGTTTGTCTTTACCATAAGCAAGTCTCTTTTGAACTTCACTAAATGAATGTGTACATGCCAAAACGATATCGTTGGGATCACTTTCAGAATGTTTTTTTTCCAGCTGTTGAATGATAAAACACTGACAGCCAATCAGAATCCATTCTAATTTAAGGGCACACACACATTTAAAATGGCGGTCGACATTGCGGAGAAGTTAATCACCGAGGTCCAGAAAAAGCCACCACTGTTTGACAAGTCAAACCCTCTTTTCAAGGATACTTTAAAGAAAATACCCTCGGAATAAATGGTGAGAAGTATTAACAATATATGCCAAGCTAGCAAACAGCGTAACATAAAATGACCTCAGGTATCCAGCGCTAGTTTCGATAACATTGTCTTGCTTCCTTTGAAGTTGCAGTGAAAAAGACTAGGCGTTGTTTTTATTCCACTATATTGACTTCGTCAGCTAAATTCACTGTTAGATTAGATCGATTACGCTAGCTATTCACTCGAAACATAGCATGCTGAGGACATCTGCTGGTTAAAAACATGTACGTTACACACTTTGAAACCGCAGCGCGTGAGCTTAGAATAAACAGACCGTTATCGTTCAATGGTGTGGACATAAATATCGTTATCGTTCTTGGTGTGAACGGTGCTTTACAGTATCGAACTGATGTGTCAGAGCTGAATATGTACAGCAGGGATGTGATTTTTCCATATTTAAATGGATTTCTGTATTTTCCAACTGGAAAAGTGTGACCTATGTGAATTGAAATTGAGAAACAATTACTAAAACTGCAAAATGCTACGTTTACTTGTACATTTATTTCATGCACGAGCTCGCAGTGCCATCTGTGGGACACCATGTTAGCATAGGTTCAAATGTTATTGCTGTTATGATTTTTTTTTTTTTTTTTTTTAATTTTACAGTACAATTTATTGCAATAATAAAATATATCTTTAAGAATTTAATAAAATAAAAATATTGTTAATAATAATGCTGTATGAACCATTTAAATGTTAAATATGGTCAAGGTTTCGAAATTTAAGTATGGAAAAGTACGGAAATTTGAAATGGAAAATGTGAAGGAACCCTGAATTAACACCCATCTACATTTGAATACAATGAGAGATCAAAGTTTCTAAACACAACAGAGTACAGAAACCTTGCCTGGCAACCAACACAATTTAACACAAAGGCATGCTGTAACTTGAGAAGAAATTACATGAACAAACAAAGTATAAATACACTTCCAAGATCTTTACCTCGTCGCCTCCCGTAATTCCTTGCTGCATGTGAAATAAGACAGAATAAACTTAAGGAAAGACTTGCAATTGCAATCAGATGCTATTGGTCTAAAACACTGTTGGTTTAAAAAAAAAAAAAAAAAAAAAGGGTGATATTTGTATTAAATGCACAATAGCACATACAGTTAGTAGACATATAAGTCCACAGGTATTGAAAAGCATAAGGTAACCTTAAGCAAACTCTGAAAGATCATTTGGTTTGCCACATTTGAGCCATTCAAATATATAATCCTATATTAGAAAGTATTCTTCACCTTGATCTAAAAAAAGTACCATAAATTATGTAACAATGTGCAAACAACCAAACCAGTTCTGTGCAAAAACTACGTCAAACTCCCCAGTGTTTGTCCTAGATTAGCCTTCAAATCCTGAAGGTAGCTTAGGTGATATATTGGGAGCGTCTCCATGCCCCTTCTTTCATCCTATTCTGTGACTGTGCTTTCTGAAATACATCCTATGGCACAAATACATCACAAATCCCTAAAATATTCCAAAACTAAACATAGAACTGGGTTGTGTATGTGGGTTACTTGAACGCAAGGAAAATGTTAGTATGGGGGACAGTTTTTATTTGTCATGTCTGTTATGACAAGAATGGAAATAACAAACGTATTTTTTGACTTTGGTTGGGGAATAAAAATTTGGAGTTTTGGGGAAATCAAGCAGTATAATACAGCAAATACGATACAAAAAATTAATTTTGCAGACCTGATGCAACATACACACTGAGACTGTGTGTTTGTGTGTGTCTGTGAATCCAGATTTTAAACCCAAAATATCAAAAAGGGCATCCAAAAAAACAAAACATGCATGATGCTGCAAATATAAGCATAAAGCCAAGTAAACCAAGGCTATATTTGGTTATTTTGAGAAAGAATCTATAAAATGCATTTAAATATGCTATATTGAGTGTTTGCTATGAATAACACTGAGTCATAAACAAGTATAAACTAGACAATTGACTTTCTGTGCCTGGCTTAAAAATTGTAAATGATTAATCATTTTTATTTTTCAAAAGATACTCAATTTATTCGTTCAGACTCATGTGAGGCAGGATCTGTAATGATGGCAGTGAGTAATGTACCTTTCAAAGAATCCTGCTCGGCTCTCATGATGTCGATCAGAGAGTTCTCTAGAGAGTGCATGCTGAAACCATCAAAGGACCGACTGCGCTCCTGCAAAAACGACAAGGGAGACGTGATTAGACTCTGTCATTCGGTCTTAAAAGTAATAAATGGATTTTATAAAATAATGCGGACAAAGTTCTGTTTAAGCGACATCAACAGTTTCTGAAACTCCCTATAATTCACATAATTTTGTTTTGAACTTGAAAATCTGTAAAATCGCAGATAAAATACATCATGCCACCAGCTAGGGCCCACATTAACATACAGAGACTGACACAGTTGGGCACTTTGTGTGTACAACAATAGTGCCATTAGATAAATGAATACATCAATCAAGGATTCCTTCCTAATTCTCTGTGTAACAAGTCTGTTTGCTTGCAAAGAAACCCATGTTTCGTAATTCAAAAATGTACGTGCCGTCTGTAGTCACCTGATTTAGGATGCCCTCATAGCCTGGATTGACCACAAACACTTATTTTGATGAAATCCACTATTACCCATGGGTGTTTCAGCACAACAATCCTGTGCTTACCAACAGAAAAAGCCTTACAAACAATACAAGGTCTGTTCTTGGTATTAGGCTACAAACTGAACAGGGAGGACACAATGAGCATGTGAACAGCGAGTGGTTCAAACAACTTCAATCACACTGGTAACAGGTAAATCATACAGTTACCACAAATAATGCAAGATAAGAAATACTAATTCTAAAAGCAGTCAAATTCAAATCACAAGGTACTGTTTATCAAATCATCCACTGTTGCTAAATGTACGATAGATATGAAAGGAATCAGAATAACCTCTTTAACTAAATTTGGCAACATCCCTCCCTGATATTTATAAATGTTAATATCTTGATAATTGTGTGAACATGATAAATGGTTAAACGAGGATCAGACTTTCCAGTTCCCCTCCTGTTGCCCGTGCGGTGTGCCATCCCCTGATTTTGACTCACTCATCCATGTCTTTTTATATCATTGACAATCACAGCTTGCAGAAGTGGAGCAACAGCACTGCATTACTCATTTAAGCTTTGATCTATCACATTTATCCAACAAACAGGCCACATGAGCGCTTTGTCACTATCAGATTAGATTAGGCCAAAGGGAGCAAATGCAGAAAGAATCTCATCCCCAATACACGGGTCATTGACGAATAAGGTTTCTAAAAGTGTAAAAAAAAAAAAACATAATGGAGATATAATTAATTTTGAAATTTATTAAGCGTTAACAATGAGATTAATTGGTTTTTATAATCAATTAATGCTACTTTTGTCATTTTTTACAAGATGGACAAAATTTGTCACCAAAAAAAGTCATTCGGTTTAACCAAAATTTCGGTTTTACCAAATGACGCTTTTGGTTATACCGAATGACGATATTTTCAAACAATGCTAAGAGGCTCATATCTAGCTAGCTAGCTAGCTTGCTAACAAAAGGACAATCAAACATTTTATATTTAGTACAAGTTTTTAAAATATTACAACGTTTTCCATGTTTTATAGCGGTTGTACTGAATGACCTGATGTTTCGGGACATGCGTATGAATAAGTGAAAACATGAATTTTTCAAATAGTTAAAAGAGAGTTAGTTACTTTACTTCACGACCATGTGGTCCTTTGCAGGTGTCTGAATGATGTCACATGATACTGACCGCATGACTTGATCCAAATGAAATTCATTTTTCCGGACATTCTTTCTCATAACAAAGCAATGACTTCTACACATAATTTTAATACCATTTTGCACTATGTTGATATATGATGTTATAAAATCATGCCAGAGTAAAAAAAAAAATATACACATTTATTACATTTTAAGATATTTTAATCACAAATGAAATGGCTGTATTGGCCTTTGGACGGTTAAACCGAATTACCTTTTGACACTTCAAAATCTTTAAAATACCTTTATATGTAGCTAAATATAATTAAAACCTTTTGGATTCAGTAAAAGAGATCTAGTTGTACTACCTTACATACTTTGGATGTCATATCTGTGTTTTATTAAGGCCTTTGGACAAGAAAAAAAGAAAAAAAGAGCGGTCACGTCATTGACCCACATCAGTAGCTAACGATTAAGAGAGACTGAGCTTTAGTTACCTGAAATGGAAAGATGCTATCATTACGATTTATGGTATCCTCCATCCAGGGTTTTGTGTTGAAGCCGGAATTGTTGCGCGGATACTTTTGCGTTGGTGTCTGGTTATTTGGGAAAGACTTCTTTAAAGGCGAAATCGAGTTGAGGGGATTGACCCCTCCATTCAGCCCTCTTCTATACTCCCGTCCCTGAGAGCTCCCCCAGCCTCCATACCCTCCACCTGGGCTCCACGAAGTTGAAGACGGGGTGGAAGAGGGGCTCTGATAGCTTCCCCAAGGTGATGGAGGCTTACTCAAGTTATTCCCCAAATGGGGCAACTGGTTGAAAGCAGCACTGCGGTGGGAAAAGGGAGGCGGATGGGGGCTCGGTGAGGACCTGCGGTGCTGATTATGAGGGTGTTGGAAATGGGGATGATGAGATGGATGGTGCTGAGATAGAGGCCCTATCTGGTGAGAGAAATTCCCCCCGAATCCTGTATTGGTGTGATGAGAGAAACTTTGAAATAGCAGCGGAGGAGGAGCATTGTTAGTAGTAGCAGCCTGATTGAAAAAGCCAACCTCTTCAATCAAGGTAGAAGGGTTAGGGGGTATAGCAGTGGACCAGCTGCTGAAGCCAGTAAGGGACGATGAAGAAGAGCTACTGGACTGTGCTAAAGTACCAATACCAGACGTCTCCTGATAGTCAAAGCCTGATAACACTGGAGATTCAAGCCGCAGTGCCTCTTTTCCGTTAGCATTCTCCATGGTCCCTTTCTCCAACTGATTCTCCTCTGGCATGGTGTTGTCCAAATCCGATATGATTCCTGGTGCTTCTTGGTGACCCGGTGGAGAGAGTGTCTGCTTGTCTTGTCCTTCCTGACTCTCCAGTTGCGGCTGTGAAGCCTTGGACGTCTCAGACTCCAAAATATCATCTTGCATGTTAGAGTGGGTCGTCACAGCTGGGAAAAGCCAAGCGGACCCAACACTTCCACCATTGGTAGTGTTGTTGTTGCTGATGAAAGCTGGAGGGCTTGGAGGAGCGTTCTGGTGGTGGACCGTATGCTGCAGGTGTGGATGAACTCTTACCGGAAAAACTGATTTGTTTGCAGCGTTGTTTTTAACCAGAAAGCCGTAATCCCCCATTTATGTAGCTTAATCGTGTAAATCTTCACTTGTGTGTAATTCCCTCAGTTTCTCTTAATACCCTTGTGTGTGTGAGAGAGAGATGAGAAATATTTAGAATACTAAACAGCTAATGAATCATATCATCCAACCATTAATACATTCATATGCGACCCTGGACCACAAAACCAGTCGTAAGTCGCACGGGTATATTTGTAGCAATAGCGAACAATACATTGTATGGGTCAAAATTATCGATTTTCCTTTTATGCCAAAAATCATTAGGATATTAAGTAAAGATCATGTTCCATGAAGATATTTTGTTAATTTTAAATATATCAAAAAATTATTTTTGTGAGTGGATATGCATTACTAAGGACTTCATTTGGACAACTTTAAAGGCGATTTTCTCAATATTTTGATATTTTGCACCCTCAATCTCTGCCAAATATTATCCTATCCTAACAAACCATACATCAATGGAAAACTTATTTATTCAGCTTTCAGACGATGTATAAATCACAATTTAAAAAAAAAAATTGACCCTTATGGCTGGTTTTGCGGTTCAGGGTCACATATGCATTTTCTAATATACACTTACGACCTTTGCCGTCACACACAGTACTGTTATATCATGAATTTATGCACTTTGTTTTCAATCTTAATGAAATCAAGAGAAAAAGACGCTGCAATGAGAAACGCCATGGGGAGTGCATTGTTGATTTCATCTTCCAAGCAAAACGGGGTCGTCTTTAAACACATCACGACTAGTCATCATGACACAGGCCACCTTATCTAATAATTCAGCACGCCCGCTGATGGAGGATTTTTACGCACGGATTTAAAGCAATGTCATCGCAAATGATTCAAGAAAATGCAATTGACCTACCGGCGTTCTTCCTTATTTCAGCAATGACCTCCTCTCTCTCTCAACCATTTAAATACAGGAAAATGTTGATGACGTTTCAGTCTATGTGCGATAGGGTCCCCCCTCAGTCCAAATTTTACCTTATAAATTCTCAAATTTACATTGACGCGTCGATTAAATCCTACGGTTGTGATGCCAAACGCTAATCGGTGGATTTCTGGTATATTTGCTTCATAAGCAACGCTAAATTACTTCAGATCCCACACTGCAAACGACAGCGTTCGTGTTCTGGTTTCTTAATGACACCGTGCATCGCAGTCGGCGTTATAATAAAGACAGCGGCTAAAAACGATCACGCGTCATCGTCGGCCAACAATTTACACTCGACACATTTTGGCTGTCTTTGCTAAAGATTTGTCCGAATCTACATTGAGAATGATACAGGTTTTCTTACGTTTCCAAGTTGCAAGGACGGGCTGCGGATGACCATGGTTTGTGAGTGTTGCAACCGACCAACCAATCCAGTTGAACTTCCGTCTTTAACCCCGCCCTTGTATAGTAGAATCTCCGCCCAGGTTTGAGTAAACGCGGCCTCTGATTGGACTGGAGAATTCCAACCACACCTCTTTCTCAACCAGTTACTTTCTATCACCGAGAGAAGGGTGACTGTACCTGCCCAGAATGTAAATACTTAATAGAACCGGCTTTGAAATGTTTAAATATTTGCTGTCTAGACCGCGTCTTTCTCTAAACAATAAAATATATAACAATAAAAAAATATATATAATTAATTTACTGAGTGCCTTTAATGTGTTCATATGGTCTATAAATGAAAAGCAGCTTATTTTTAATCATTATAGGTGTTGTCACATTTGTATCAAAAGTTTAGAGTGAAATATGAGATGTATATATGAACTTAAGCATTTTCTTTATCTGGAAAGCGTATGCTTCAGGCATCTTTACAGGATGAATAGCCTAATTACCATTTTCTATCAGGTTTTAAGAAGAAATATTGGATGATAGATTCCTGCCTTGTTCACATTCATTCGGTCTGCACACTGCTGTTACTAATGGGTAGATACAGTCTATATCTTTTTAATGATGGGTTTAGAGGCTCAGGGATGCCTTCAGTAGGCCAGTTCTAGTGCTCACTGCAGCCTGCAATCCCATTAAAGTAAGCTGCTACTATTTTCAGCCTGTAATCGAGTTTTAGCGCTTGACTATTCATGCCTGGACCAGATCAAAATCAATCCATTTCTCTGCAGCCCTGGATTAAAAAAGTGTGCAAAATCCATTGGATGAATCTGTCTCAAGTAATTCATTTTTGTGTATGTCAATTTTAGTATTTGTACAGTTTGTATGCAGACTAATGATTTATGGAGAAATGACATATTTGGTCTGTCTATTGAAATCAAATAAACCTTTTTTAAACCTTTCTCTAAAGTTAACCATGTATGTGCAGGGTTAGCTCATGTTAATTAAAAAAAGAAAAAGAATTATTATAAATCATGTTGAATTAAGTTAGATAAATTACCTTAACATTCGCTAAATGTTTATATTCTCTAATAAATAGCACATGCAGATATTTTGATGAAATATATTTAATACGCAAGTTTGAGAATATATAATAATTCCTCTTGCATGCAAGACTTTCATACCACACTCTAAAAAACAACATAAACAACGGCGCTGGATCTCGTGCCGGAGATGGCTCGCGTTCGGCGGGGGAACTGCTAACTTCAGACCAAAACCTGAAATAAATATTCAGTGTACAATTCTAAGAACTTATTTTAAGATCCTAAATATTTATATTCTGTATCTTTTTGAATAAAATCATACAATTTTATGCAAGGCATCAGGCGTTTCCATCACGCGAACACGCGACACTCGTGTAGGTGACTCACATCGCACCTCTGTATGTTGCTTTGCATAAAATTAAACGATATTCAGAACAATAACAAATTTTTAGATAAAATAAAACATCCACAAACCTGTATTTTACCGAAGACACACACCAATTTGACAGAGC
Organism: Mylopharyngodon piceus; assembly: GCA_039654765.1. Taxonomy (NCBI): domain Eukaryota; kingdom Metazoa; phylum Chordata; class Actinopteri; order Cypriniformes; family Xenocyprididae; genus Mylopharyngodon; species Mylopharyngodon piceus. Next base: position 1,942,790 of record CM077439.1, read on the forward strand.
TGCACTGCTCTTTCCTGAAAAGGGCGCAAAAAGCCCGCGATAAATAACTCAACCCCTGACCCAGGATCTGGGTAACGCAAAAACTACCCAAACACTGGGTTGTTACGTCCGACCCAGGAGCTGGGTAACGCAAAAACTACCCAAACACTGGGTTGTTACGTCCGACCCAGGAGCTGGGTAACGCAAAAACTACCCAAACACTGGGTTGTTACGTCCGACCCAGGAGCTGGGTAACGCAAAAACTACCCAAACACTGGATTGTTACGTCCGACCCAGGAGCTGGGTAACGCAAAAACTACCCAAACACTGGGTTGTTACGTCCGACCCAGGAGCTGGGTAACGCAAAAACTACCCAAACACTGGGTTGTTACGTCCGACCCAGGAGCTGGGTAACGCAAAAACTACCCAAACACTGGGTTGTTACGTCCAACCCAGTACCTGGGTAACACAAAATCTACCCAAACACTGGGTTGTTACGTATGACCCAGGATCTGATAACACAAAAACTACCCAAAGACTGGGTTGTTACGTCCGACCCAGGAGCTGGGTAACGCAAAAACTACCCAAACACTGGGTTGTTACGTCTGACCCAGGAGCTGGGTAACGCAAAAACTACCCAAACACTGGGTTGTTACGTCCGACCCAGGAGCTGGGTAACGCAAAAACTACCCAAACACTGGGTTGTTACGTATGACCCAGGAGCTGATAACACAAAAACTACCCAAACACTGGGTTGTTACGTCCGACCCAGGAGCTGGGTAACGCAAAAACTACCCAAACACTGGGTTGTTACGTCCGACCCAGGAGCTGGGTAACGCAAAAACTACCCAAACACTGGGTTGTTACGTCTGACCCAGGACCTGGGTAACACAAAATCTACCCAAACACTGGGTTGTTACGTCTGACCCAGGACCTGGGTAACACAAAATCTACCCAAACACTGGGTTGTTATGTCTGACCCAGGACCTGGGTAACACAAAAACTACCCAAACACTGGGTTGTTACGTCTGACCCAGGATCTGATAACACAAAAACTACCCAAAGACTGGAAAAATAACCCAAAAGGCCCAGGACTTGGGTAGAAAAAAGATTTAAAGATTTTTTAGAGTGCACATATTAAAAAAGCAGGCATAAACAGCCTCAAATGAATCAGCCGTGTTTAAAATGCATCCATCATTGACATCACTCACTTTCTGTTTCCCAGAAAACAGGCCGAGCCGGGACCTGAATAACCATTTGTGGTCTTTGCTTTCATCAGTCTGTCTGTGGGTCTGTCACAAGATACTGTGCACAAGGTCATCTCGCAGAAGGACAAGTAGAGCGAGGGGGCTGCTCAGAGGATTAAAAAGGCAGCTATCCTCACTTGTAGCTCACAGTGTTGTTCTGTCTGACACAGCTGCGTTGTAGGTGCTCGCTAGACATCGCCCCAGGTGATGCAATCAGTTTTGCCTTATTTCACATGCTGTTCAACGATTCAAGAAGAGCGTGTCTCCTTAATTCAAAAGATTTGCCATTAAAACTACCAAGATACATTTCCTTTAGCTGCTAATGTAATGTCGTATATCTCAATGCTTGCCGGCATGGGTGTTTCTGAAATAATAAAGCAATTAATATCTCTCCATGGCAACAGTATGACTGACTTTGGTTTGAAATGTAGGCTGCAGAGAATAGCACGCGGTATGCAGTAGCCCTCAAGGTTAAAGATATGAAGGGCACGATTTCACGAATCAAGAATGCTTATTAAATTCCTTAAAATGCAAGCTTTGAAAAGCAAAAATGAGCTTGGTAGAAGATGCATCTTTAGGGTATAGTCTGATGAAAGCATATAAATCAGGAAGGCATTTATAAGCTCTTCAATCCAAATTCCAAAGTTCCCATCTGACCCTCAGCAGATCTTTGCCACATTTTCAGCCTATGATGGGTAAACAGTGAGCCATGCTAGAAGAGGGATTGAGATACACTTACTGCAGTGTCATAAACCATGTGCAAACACTGCAACAGCTGGGAAAGGACCCCTCCCTCTTGTTCCTCCAATGTTACACTAAGAAAACACACACGTATATGCACACACTCTTTCTTCTCCCTCCCTTTCTGTCTTTTTCTGATGTGTGGCTTAAAGCTAAGCCGATGTCAATGTATGTACAGGGACAGCTGGGAAGATGACCATGCAATTTAACAGCATGCAATGCCTCTCTCTCTCTCTCTCTCTCTCCCCCCTCCTTTGACCTTCCTCAGTTTCTCACATCGATTCCCCTGCAGTCCTTTTTCAGGTTCTCGGTTTCAATTAAAATCTTCGAGCTCTTGGCCTCAGGTCTCCGTCTCTCTCCTGTTCTTTTTTAAACCGTCCTTTATCTGTGTTAAAGGGAGAAGCTTTAGTGTTGGTGTGCATTGACTGCTAGCGCTATGTGGCACATGCCCAGGCCATGTGACTAAGGGCTTTGGCCATGTGAGAACTTCTGCTTTGGCCTGGCAGCAGAGAGGAGAGTCACAGCGCAAGAGGATAAACAATAACACACATAGACACACACACACACACACACACACTGAGCGCAATGCAACAAGACACACTGCAGGAGTACAATGACAGTTTTGTTCTCGCACTGAATATCCACTTCACGAGTCATGCACTGAGCAACAAATCTCTGTGCATGACAAAATCCTTAAATTGATATGCTTTATATGAATCCAGCATATATTTTATTTACTGGAATGCACCGGTCATGATAGATGACAAACACAAATGCAAACCAGGCTGTGCAGATATGTACATCCATTCAATTGGTTGTACTGTTGGTTATCTTTCAGATCATGAATCAGAGAAAAATGTTATCATCTTGAGTTACCAAAATAAGCTGTGATTGTGCATTTTCATTTGTGTCAAGTTAAATATAGTATCTTCTCTGATTGAAGTCTTGAACCCTATAGTATCAGATACTCAAATGATACAGAGCAAATCAGATAATTCAATCAGAAAATGATAGGGAACAGCATTGATGGGACTTGTGGCCATAAAAAATCAATTTGGAACTTGGATGGGTCAGTCAATAACTCTGAAGGGAGGTCAGCGTAGTACTTATTGACCACTGATTCACTCCCTGTGCCTTGTTGAGAGCATGCAACCTTTGTTAAACTAATGTAATGTACTTCACTGTGTTGCCAATTTGTTATCTAATGTTTGCTTCCAGATCTTGACATTAACACCCGCCAACCCACCAAATGCGGGTGGATTTTAGCAGTGGCATGTAACGCAGTCACTCCTACTAGCCACTTTGGCGGGTTGAATTTTATATATAATATATACTTTTTTCAATTGTAGTCTTTTAAAAAGGCGTCTGAATAAACTAAGTGCAATGTAGTGTTGTCAAAAATATAAATTTTTCGATACATATTGATACTGAAATATCTGAAACGCTTCCAATACTCATTTTCCACAGAATAGATACGATACCAGCTGGGCTTTCTTTCAGGGCTTATTTTTTTACGCATAATTTTACTCATTGCCTCAGATTTTGTTCTCACACCCAAATGCGCACACATAAAGCCGCCTCTTAGTACTAATTTGAATTCTTTTTCACTGATTATTGCGCTTAAACAGTCAAATACACACAAAATAATGTCAAAATGCCTCTCTTGGCACGGATTCACGTAACGGAGTGTCTGTTTACACTAAGTGCAAATAGTGTCCCTTGTTGGCAAACGCTATTTACACTAGCCCCGCCCAACAATGTCTGATTGGGCCAAAAAGACGCATGACTCAACATTTTCAGTGGTGCAGCAGTAGCGAGTAAGGCTCGCAGACCTGGCTTTTAACATGATCGACGCGGGTTTGAATCCGTCTTTTACCGAGTTCGCATTTATTTTCAATAAAAATGAAAATAATGTTCTAAAAGTGGAAATAAACTGCGAACGAGTGTTTAATAATATTAAATGTGTTTATTGGGTAGGGTTAGGGGAAGGTGTAGGGAGGGTTTTTATTCTCCCAATAAGGCAGCATCATTTAATAATTTTAATAAATATAATCATTTACACTCTATGATATTATTGCATCTGGTTAATGTACAAAAATACTGAGGTGCAAATAGTATCTGCCAATATAAAGCATCTATCGCTACTTAGTGTAAATAGCATCTATCGCTAAGAAAATATGCTATTTTCACTTAGTGTAAATAGCATCTATCGCTATTTACACTTAGTGCAAATAGCCGCTGTCATTCACGTAAACACAGTCAGTTATGTTTTAAGTGAACATAAACAGTTGAGAAAGAAAATACATGTGTAACAGTATAATGGATCTGTACGTCAGGTCTTAAAGTGACAGCAGCCTAATATACCTGCTGCCAAATTATGAGGTAATATTAAAAATATCTATATGGCAGTTTTCCCCATGGTATCAATGTCAAAATTGTGGCCAGTGAAAATGCTGAGTAGCTAGTAACTTTGGAAAACCACTTGCCACAGTGGCTGGTGAGCAAAAAAGTTAACGTCAAGCCCTGTTTGCTTCTGTTTGCCATTGGTTAGTTCATGATAAAACTAACATTCCATTACAAAAATAAATACTTAATTAATTGTTTACTTGCATACAAATAAATAGCTGCAGTGGCTAATTATATCAATCGACCTGGAACGCCTCACTGTCCTCAGCTGTTGAATCTGAGCACTCATTTCCTCTAGAAGGTCTAATCAATGGAGACAGGCCATTTTTCTATTCTTTACACCTGACTGGGTTTCTCAGTCTTCAGGCTTGAAGCTAACACAGCAATATTGTACATCTAAGTCCACTTTAACCCAGGCCAAAGTATTAAACCCTGCAGACAGAGTATGTTAAGTCTAAGTAATACTGAAAAAGCGATAATCCATCTGTCTGTGTGAACGTTTTAAGGAAGTGAAAAGGAAAGTGAGAGATATGTTGTACTGTTTCAGCCTGCCTTCGAAAGTGCTGATATTGTCTAATTTCATTCAAGTGGAACGCAATGATTTCTCTCAGTGTTCTCAGAGCCACACACCTAAGCCCGAGGCTTCCAAACTGGCTTGCGTTCCTATGTTTTTCCAGTCTTGCTACGACTAGAGTGTGCTTGTGGCCTCTTTTTACTTTTGCTAGGAAGTAGTGCAGAGAGAGCAAGAAAAACCGGGTTAGAATACATGCGCGCTCAGCAAATTTTGGATTGACAGGTAACATGCACATGATACTGATATGAAAAGTCTTCTAAAAACCATTAACAAAAATTGTTTTCCATTTAACCAAAGTTTCATATGCAAACTATTCTTAATATATGATTAACCATATACAGGAAATTTGAACTCAGATTTGCCATTTCATTAGTCATTAGAAATTTTTATTTTTTATATTATGTTTATTATTCCTCAGCTATTGGTGGAAAACCAACACCCAGACACACATGCATGCCGTTTTCTTGGCCGACGACATGTAGACTAAAGGAGCATAAGCCAGACAGCGTGTGCTGTATTATCTGGGTTGAGTGCGTGAACAGAACAGAAATAGCTCAACGGACGCACTGCTCTCTGCTTTAGTCTGCAGATTCCACCTGCAGAAGCACTCGCACTGTGTGAGAACTGATTACACACACTAATGGACTGCATATAGGGCAGAATAATGGCACATGTATGGCCAGATTTATGACTGCAAACATAAACAACTGTAAATCAAGATCCTAATAAACCTGGATTTCAAACTCAGATTTGAGTCTATGCCCCCAGAAATGTCTCCGATTTTAGTGTTTGTGAATAATCTACTGTGTTTAAGTGGTTGGCTTAGTCAAAGGTCTTGAATTGATCTTGTCAAGAACTGGTTTTGACCTGCAAAGGTCTTAGCTGGGATCTTTAATAGTGAAGGCGTGGGGAATCCTGGTTTATGTGTGCACAAAATTAAAATAAATAGCAAATAAACATACAAACACAAATAACTTGGCTATTTCTGAACCTTTGACCCTCAGACCTGAGAACAATGGGATTTCAGCTGCTGTCAGCTTTATCTCCAAACCACCTTCATTATTCATCAGGCCTTCGTAATCACTTATTCATGGCCCACGTAGATCCTGGGAGCTTTAGTTTCTCTCTCTCCGAAAGGCCTTTGATTTAAAATGTGTGTCCTTAACTCTGTGTGTTTTGCTTTGCAAAAACTATGTTTGGCTGTGTCAGGATGTTTGTGTTCTTTAAAGGAGAGCATGTGGGATCTTCTGTTTTGAAGTTAAAACAGTAAATAGTGGAGTGAAGTAGATGACAATGTCAAACCTTCTTTCATAATAACACGACAACAATAAAATATCACAGCAAGGAACGAATTGAGAGTAGGCATACATTATACACTCTAAAAAATGCTGGGTTGTTTCAACACAAATTTGGGTCAAATATGGACAAACCCTACAGTTGGGTTAAAAATTTCATTAAAAAATTTAACCCAACGGTTGGGTTTTTGCATTTTTGACCCAAATTTGTATAATAACATATTTTAAAATATTAAGTATAATTATTATATTAAATAGAATTAATTTGTTTTTAAAATAATAATAATAAACCCAACCATTTAAAAAAAAGTATTACCAATTTTTGGACATAACATGATAGCATACACTCTAAAAAAATGTTGGGTTTAATATGGCCAAACCCAGCGATTGGGTTGTTTTGACCCAGCAGCTGGGTTAAATGTTTGTCCAACATGTAGAGTGTACACTAAAAAATGGACAAAAATGGACAAACCCAACTGTTGGGATAAATTCCAAAGGTTGGGTTTGTCCATATTTGACCCAAATTTGGGTTGAAACAACCCAGCATTTTTTTTTTAGAGTGTAGGAAAATGTTGAGTTGTATAACATGTTTTAACATATTAAGTATAATTATTATATTAAATAGAATAATAATAAACACAACCATTAAAAAAAAGTATTACCAATTTTTGGACATAACATGATAGCATACACTCTAAAAAATGCTGGGTTAAATATGGCCAAACCCAGCGATTGGGTTGTTTTGACCCAGCAGTTGGGTTAAATGTTTGAGGTTAACTCAACTATTGTTTAAAAATTACTATATGGCTGGCTCAAAATGAACCCAAAATAGGTTGGAATTAAAAATCAGACACTAATTACTTCACCATAATAAATGTTTATTATTTAATTATTATTTATTAAACTTATTAATAAATATTCATTAAACATATTAATAAATGTTAATTTCCAACTTATTTTTGGCTCATTTTAAGTGAGCATTATAGTAATTTTTAAACAATAGTTGAGTTAAATAAAACTACCCAGCAGGTTGGGCAAACATTTAACCCAACTGCTGGGTTAAAACAACCCAATTGCTGGGTTTGTCCATTTTCAACCCAACTTGGGTTGTTTTTAACCCAACGTTTTTTAGAGTGTAGCATGATTATTTATATATTGAACAGAACACTGAAAAACAATTGTTGTAGAAACAATTTTCACTTGGAAATTGCTGGCAGGTTTAACAAATTTAATTAGAAAGAAGAAAAATTTAATTTTGGTAACACTTTATTTCATTGGTCCACTTTAGTCAGTCTACTAAGTAACTTTGCAACTACATGTCAAATTATTCTACTAACCCAAACCCAAACTCTAACAGTCTAATGAGAGTTAGTTGACATGAAGTTGCAATGGTACTTATAGTTAGTAGAGCGTAAAGTGGACTGTCGAAATAAAGTGTAACCATATTTTTTTACAGTAAATGACAGAGGGAAAGAACCAAAGACCCTTGTCTTTAGCAAGATGAAGCTGTTTCCTTGGAAACCTTGTCATGATTATTATAGTTAACCTTCAAGCTTAGTCACATACAATTGTAGCATAATGCACCATATTGTGTTTAGAATGACACAGATGTTTAATTCGTAGAGATATTTTGAGCAAACCAGGGCAAGTATAAGGGAGGGAACATCTGTACTCTAAAATAGCATCTTTATACAGACGTACACAAGGGAGGGCTGTGCTTTGGAAAGCATGTTTTATTTCACAACTTCTGAAAGCACAGTTGCTGTGGAGAAATGAACTTAACAGTTTAAGTAACACTTTTAGATGGGTTAGTATCACTTCAGTTATTTGGGTAGAAAACATTGACAAATAATAATACGGTAAATACCTACTAGAACCGAATTTATCGTTTTCAGACATCCACCCCGCCATTAATAAATCACGACCACATTTCATTTCAAAATGCATACTATCACACACCTTATAATAACCTGTCTCAGAACTGTGAATCTGTCATGCCTGATGGGACTGTGGCTGCCATAGCAACAGTGTCCCATCTTATTCAGAATGGCAACGTGAGACCAAGAGTGATAAGCAGCCAAGCAGCTGGCAGCCCGTGCAGCACACAACCCCTCACTGCAGCCTCAGCATCTGTCACTCTCTGAGTCCTGTTCGCCCCACGCACAACTGAGGAATACACTCATACAAGTAGCTGCTCATGTAAAACCATACATCTGCAGTGATCAGAGCACAAACTGTGATATACATTAGCTATAAATTATTAATATCATATATAATGTAATATGTAAACATTAAATAATAATATTAGGGGCGGGTGGGGTAAGATGAGCCAACGGGTAAGTTGACCCACCCCCTGTATCTTGGCAAATGTACACTTTTATTGTCATGTGACCCTATATTTTGGAACCACCCATTATTTCTGCCAGACTGTGAAAAGGAGAAGCACATGGGAGGAGTGGAAAGCACCAATTTACTTTAAAAAAAAAATGTTTGGCTTGTTAAAGTAAAAGTTTAGCATAACAGATGTAATTGTCCAGGTCTAAAAATATTTATGATGCATGTTGGTGATTTAGCAACGTATAAAACCATGCAAATCATTTAGCTAAATAGCATGAATTGGTAAGCTAGCTAGTTTTTCCAAAATGGCAGCTATGGGGCAAAGTGAGCCAAATGCTGTGGGGTAAATTGAGCCAGTGTTTAACTTACCCCACCATAAGGCACTGAAGTTATGTTAAATATCTGAAGTATAAACTGGTATAATTTCAATGTAATATTACGCAGCTGTTTAGTTTATCTCCTTTTTTTCGAGTTTATTTGATAGGAACAGTGTACATCAAATCCTTCTCAATCATATATATCTTTCCACCTGATGTCCCTATAGGCCTAACATAGCAGAAAAACTACCATATGCCAAGAACCTTTTGACTAAAATGTTTATTAGTTTCAGTGACATTTATTCATTCATTCTAATTTAGTTTTTATTTAATTTTACTCAACAAACTCTCTGTTTAGTCTGTTTTTGGGAAGGTTACTACTTTTGGTGTTCAACATATTGTTTCAGAAATGCAAACAATTAAAGATATTGAAATTTTTAACTTCATTTGGTTGGTTTTTATGTTGTTTAAATTAGCTTTAAGAAAAGAAATATGCATATTTGTAAACGGAAATTTGATTATTAAATTAGTTTTTAAAAGAGGTGAATTATCTTTACAATTTCACATGGGTTTGATTCAGATTCAGTTAGATGATCAGTTTACACACACCTACTAACTCGGCTCAACTTACCCCTAACATGGGGTAAATTGAGCCACATGAACACTTTTTTATAAGAAGCCATATTTTTAGAACCCTTTGTCATAGATATATTCTGATCATTTAAAATGATAGGAAACATCCTTAAATTACTTTACTTTCATTGTATTTCTGCCTTATTTTCCCTTATCTCGAGGACCACATAAGTAAAAATGGCTCATCTTACCCCACTCTCCCCTATAGCATTTTATTGCATAAAAGTAATATAATAAAAATGTGACTTAAAAGGGGTGTATGTGGGCACACAGATGCAAAATAAATGTTCTTTGTCGTTTTCCTTCATTATATTTGTGTGTAAATTCATGATCAGGCTACAATATGAAACAATGAGTCATCTTTGAATCACTCTGTTGAAAATGCAACACAAAAAGACTATTTCACTCTGTATTGTGAGTAATGATGTTCAATAATGCATTTCTAATACATGCAGCTCCTTTTCATTACCTCTCTCTGACACACTCTCATTTAGAGATGATCTCAGGCAATGTTAACCTTCATAACTGTAAAAAAAAATAGCTTTTGCAGGTCGTGGGCAATGGCAAAACAATATGTGTTGAAGTTAAATTGCCCCTGTTGGCAATTTTTCTGTGAAGAATATCAGCAGGAAAGCGCATAATCAATATACAGTCATGCAGAGTCATGTATGCTGCAGGCTAATATCATTAACTTCAAACACTTTACTGCAGATTCACTGGACTCATTCAGCTGCGCAAAATACACTGCTTTCCTGCCTGAGATTATGTAATACAAAAGACACTGCATAATCTATGAAACACATAATTTTGTCCAAAATTTCAGTCCAAACACACAATGAGCTGTCATATCATAATAAATCTGCAGCCATAAATGCTCAGGGCTGTCATTATTCTACTGAAATCCCAATAGTATACTGCCATAATACTTTTACAATTTCTCCCATATAGAGAGACACAAATAGCAAGAGTATGGTCAAATTCAGTACAAGAATTGTCAAGGTATATAAAATAAGTAAGACAGCATCCTCTAGTGGTAGCTGGTGGATTGTTGGTAAATTAGTTTCCCCCGAAGTTTTTAAGGTCAGTGTAGAATTTGACAATCTTTTAAAATAATAATATTAAAAATAAAAAATAAAAATCAGTGAATGAAACTGAAGGTGATTTGAACATTTAGTCATTTTTAAAACATTGCAGGGGCCACTATATGTCTAAAAAATGGAAATAGTTGGCAAATAAATGCATAAAAAGAACTTTTCTGTTCAGGAAGACCACCAAAAAGCTTCTTAGGTTGCAGAGGAGAAATATGCAGAATGCCTGAAGTGCAATAAACTGTTTTGTCTAAGGGTTTGGAATTTGTTGATTTGTTGCAAAGGGTGTGCAAAGTGAGCTCACACTGAAATTATGATGGAGATTCATTTAATAAAATACATTATTGTGTTTCTTGATCAATATCCACCATAAAAGAAATATTTTTTTTCTCAATTTACAACCTTGTAAATAAGAAGTGCCGTTACAAAAAAATAAGTATACATCAGGTTCATTTTATTAACTATACTTAGGTAAAGTTCAAGTATATTTTAAGTATATTTTATGTAGTAAGTATACTAATATCAATGTACTTGAAGTAGTATACTTGTAAGTGTACTATTCCAATACTACTTGGGACTAAATTGGCCCACTTTTTAGTGTATAAAAGTATTGTTTAAGTGTAAACTTTGAGTACACTAGTTTACAACTATATTTTTCATTTGTACTGCAACTATAGGCCTACTACAAGTGAATGTATAGGTACTGATAGTTTACTAGTTAAATACCTGTAGCACATTTTCAAGTATACTTGTAAGTTTTCTGTAAGTGAATATAACATCATACTTATAATTTACTATTTATATATTATTTTTGCACTTTAAGTATAGCCTACTACTATGTTCCTGTTTAGTTGTTAATTTTTATACTTGAAATACCTTTAACTCATTCCCCATCATTGCCAGCATTTTTGATCATTTTCAAAAACCTTTCATGGCTCCCAGAAGGCAATATATCAAAAAACAAACAAAATCTATTGCTTCATGCATTCTTCTTTTATCAACACTTAAAAAAAGCAACATTTTGAACAAAAGCTGAGAAAATCTTGTTTTTGGCAAAGACTACGTCCAGATCGGATTCAGAACGATGATCAAAACATAAAAGGAATAGATTGCTTCCATCAACACCCCCAAAGCTTGAACAGTCATTACCTCTTCCTGGATTGACATTTAATTTGGTAATGTCATGCAGTTTTGATTTATATGCTGTTTAATATTTGATGATCGCATTATTCTTTATGTGCATAAGCAACACTTCTATCACTTGTTTCTGCTTCTTCTTTTTCCTTGTGTTTTGATCCGTAGATTCTGTAGCCTTTCAATAGATGTGTAATAGCACCCCCTACCATATAACAGTGAAAACTTGGATTGCCGGAAAATTCTGTCAATGGTGGTAAGCGTTGTTTTATAAATGACGAAAAATTCCATAAATTGCGGGGGGGAAGTTAAGCAGATTTGAAGTAAATTCCTATGTATTTCTATGTATGTCCGTAGACTACAAAAAAAAATCACATAGGCTACTCAACATTAGGAACATATCGGTTTTCTTTATAAATCAATATTTTCAAACAATGTAAGTTTATAAGAGAGTATGTAAATATGTGACAAAATAATGTCAAATAAAGTTTTAAATATACGTCACTTCACATCATGGCTGCCACACCAGATTGTCGCCACATCATGGCCGCCACACCAGAGTCTCGTCACGTAATGGCCGCCACGCCAGAGTCTCATCACATCATGGCTGCCACGCCAGAGTCATATTTAAATATAAATATAATTTTAAATATAACAGTAGCCATTGACTTCCACAGAAGGAAAAAAATACTATGGAAGTCAATGGCAACCGTCTGGTCCGTCATTTTTGGGTGAACTATCCCTTTAAGTCCTACTTCAGTTGGTCAAAATCACTTTAGCTAATTGCATTTAATATAGATTTAAACTATAATACATTTTCATTCAGTTGTCATTGAGTCCACATTTAAGTCACATTTAAGTCTTTTTTTAAAAGTATATTATTTCCGTAATTAGTACTAAAAATATAGTAAAGTGTACTTCTTTTTCACAAGGACATGCAACCAAAAACAAACATATTTTAGTCCCGTTGTTCGTTTATCTCAGTAGTGACACTAAAACCACACTATAATCGTTTAAGTGTGTGTTCTGTTATACAAGCCAGTATGAAGACAGTTGGAAAAATGAGTTGGCACAGTCCATGGCACAGTGTAAGTTTTATGAATTGCCAGTAAACCATGCAGTAAACCACTCTTGTGCAGACTGATTGATTGTATGTGTGTCTGTTTATGTGTGTGTGGTTTTGTGCCATCGTCTGCACAAGCTGGAGCAACTGTGTGTGAATGTAGGGGATCGTGTTGCCGTTTATGTCATATCCAATAAATGTGGGTTTGCACAATAATGACCTCATCATCTTCTGTTTGTGGTTCCCAGTGCCACACAGACCACGCAGGAGGCGTACAATGGCAAAGTCCACCTATCCAACAGTAATTGCCCCCGTCATAATGTACCACTGTAGACCTAGTCCAGATTGCAGGCATTTACTTGTTTCCATGCAATTTGATTTAACCAAGAAATGAGGTAACGGCATTGCTAATGGGGGTAAATGATGCGCATTGTAACTAGGCTTGTCTAGAAGGTCTGATGACCACATTTGACTATAGATTATTCATAAGGAGACAAAAGAAGGCTTGGAGAGAGCACTGGACTTTGAGCACGTCTCTGTTTTGGGTCCCTAACTGCCCTGCAGAGCCACACAGGGCATTGTTAACCACAACCCACTCTGTGTGTGTGGACGTCAAGTCCTTGGCACTTTTATTTGAGTTCCTGTCCAAAGTTCTAGCGCTGTGGGTGACGCCAGCCTTGCCTCGGTCACACGGGTGTTCATGAGTTTCTCAATTTACGCTCATCGTGAAAAATTATACTAGACTGTGTGCATAATATCAAGGCTTGACTTCGATGGGTTGTGTAGCCTGCATGGTAAAATCATTATAAACTCATTTTAGAGTACTTGGACAAAACAAAGGGAAAAATTAAAAAATAAATGTTAATGTAATTTTATTTAACCTGTTCAACATATTCAGATGAATTCCATTATGTGTTTGGGTGCATCTCCAGCTTCTTTCTTTTCTCACAAAATGTGTTTTGTCTTCACAGCATGAATGAATGAATGAATGAGTGAATGAATGAATTTTCTTATCACCATCAGATAAATAATAAATGCCAAATTTACTGTATATAATATAAGCCAAATATTTATTAAACACAAATCTAGCATCTACGTCAATGAATGAATGAATGAATTGAGACTACAGGATGGTTTCAAACAGATAGACAGACAGACAGACAGATAGATGATAGACAGACAGATGGAAGGATAGACAGAGAGATAAGCGGCTTTTCATTTACTGTGGGAACTGCGGATGAAAAATCCTGCAATCCCGCAGTAACCATAGTCTCGTCATGTCATGGCTGCCATGCCAGAGTCACATCACGTCATGGCCGCCACGCCAGAATCTCGTCACGTCATGGCCGCCACGCCAGAGTCAGGTCACACCAGAGTCTCGTCACGTCATGGCCGCCACACCAGAGTCTCGTCACGTCATGGCCGCCACGCCACAGTCTCATCACGCCATGGCCACCACATCAGAGTCTCGTCACGTCATGGCCGCCACGCCAGAGTCAGGTTACGTCAGAGTCTCGTCACGTCATGGCCGCCATGACATGCCAATGTCTCGTCACGTCTTCAGCTGCACCTTGGTGGTCTTCTGCTCCACCTACTGCTCCGTGGTGGGTGGGGTCTGTCACGAATACCTTGTTTCTGTTTTCATGGACTTACATTTTGATATTCTTTTGTCTTGTGGTACGTATGTTTACTTCTTGTTTCCTGCGTTTCCATTTCCATCTTGTTAGTTTCGGTAGATACCCTTGTATCTGTGCTTCTTTTAGCATCTTGTTACCTTTGTGTATTTAAACCCTCAGTCATCGTCTGTTCATTGCCTTAATAATATTCATTTTACAATTTTATATTAAAAAAATAGAGCTTGTATGAACTTAACACAGGTGAAATATGGAAAGAGAGCCATCATGATGAGATAGATTTTGATATTACCACTTAAATTATTTGAATGAGATCCCACACTAATGTACAGTGCTCAGCGTAAATGAGTACACCCCCTTTGAAAAGTAACATTTTAAACAATATCTCAATGAACACAAAAACAATTTCCAAAATGTTGACAAGATTAAGTTTAATATAACATCTGTTTAACTTATAACATGAAAGTAAGGTTAATAATATAACTTAGATTACACATTTTTCAGTTTTACTCAAATTAGGGTGATGCAAAAATGAGTACACCCCACAACAAAAACTACTACATCTAGTACTTTGTATGGCCTCCATGATTTTTAATAACAGCACCAAGTCTTCTAGGCATGGAATGAACAAGTTGGCGACATTTTGCAACATCTATCTTTTTCCATTCTTCAAGAATGACCTCTTTTAGATACTGGATGCTGGATGGAGAGTGATGCTCAACTTGTCTCTTCAGAATTCCCCATAAGTGTTTGTGCCTGGGCTTTAGGAAAGGCTTCTTTCGTGGACGGCACCCATGGATGCCGTTCCTCTGCAGCGTACGCCGTATTGTGTCACGGGAAATAGTCACCCCAGTTTGGCTTTCTACTTCTTTAGATAACTGCAGTGAACTTGCATGCCGATTTTCTTCAACCCTTCTCATCAGAAGACGTTCCTGTCGAGGTGTTCACTTCCGTGGACGACCTGGACGTCTCTGTGAGATGGTTGCAGTTCCATCTTTTTTAAATTTTTGTACCACTTTTGCTACAGTATTCTGACTGATAAGTAAAGCTTTGCTGATCTTCTTGTAGCCTTCACCTTTCTGGTATAAAGAAATTATTTTCTTTCTTAGGTCTTGTGACATTTCTTTTCCATGTGGTGCCATTGCTGACAGCATGAAATGGGAAGGGGTTTTAACACCCTTTTATAGTCGACTGTCTGCTGGACACCTGTGTAATGAATAATTAGACTCACCTGTGGTTGAATTCTTGTTAAATTAGACATTTGTAGTCTAAAATTTAGCTTTGCTCCAGAGACTTTCAGTGGGGTGTACTCATTTTTGCATCACCCTAATTTGAGTAAAGCTGAAAATTTTGTTCTCTAAGTTATATTATTAACCTTACTTTCATGTTATAAGTTAAACAGATGTTATATAAAACTTAGTCTTGGAAATTGTTTTTGTGTTCATTGAGATATTGTTTAAAATGTTACTTTTCAAAGGGGGTGTACTCATTTACGCTGAGCACTGTATCAGTGTTTTCACTTATGTCACATTGCTCAGCTCCGTCCCTTCATCAGTGTCAAAGATGCTGAAACAGTCATCCATGCTTTTGCTACCTTGTCTATGTATAGTTTTGTAATATTCTACTTCTCTGCTTGAACTATTGTACTCTATTGCTGTTATCCCTTTCTTATTGTATCTACATTGTAAAGCATCCTTGAGCAATGGAAAGGTGCTTTATAAATAAAATTTTAATATTATTATTATCAAGGCTTCGAGGGAGTAACAATAAGTCAAGTGACTGTAGTATGTTGGCAGAAACTATGGTTATCATAGTAAAATTTCCAATTCTGTGGCAAACAAGAAATTAGACACATTTTTTTAAAGCAAGGGAACAGAATGTAATGATATGTGGTGGCAGATTGTGCCAAAAACAACCAGTATTAAGCATGCTAAGTTCATTTGGCTAATAATAAACATTGAGGCTGACAGTAAGCGTTGTGTGAGGTGAGTGCTGTGGAGTCACCGGGCAGTTTTGGGGTAGCACGTCCTGTACTGTAAAGTGTTGACCTCGCAGGGATCCACAGGGGAGCTAGTGTCCCTGGATCCAGCACTTCTCCCTAATGCAGCCTGACAGCATGAGAGCAGGGCTTGTGCTCCCTGTGCCGAACTTTCTAATTGCCACTGCAACAGAAGGGGCAGCACAGAGTGCGTCTGTGTTCCCAGCAGGTCAGGCATGCTGGAGACACTCTGTCGAAGACAGAATCATCACTCAGGTGGTGCAGGCCAGGCCTAGGCCACATTCAACGGCCCCACATAGAGCACAGCATTCATCAACTCTTGGCTTCTGTGGAGGAGGAGTAAGAGGAGGGGACCCAATGTGATGCCTGTACGTCGAAAGCCAGAAAACACCAAACAGACTTTTGAGTGTCCTGAGGTTGCACATGCAACCACAGTTTCTTCATCAGTGCTTAGATTGTGAGAGTGATAGGGCGTCAGAGGCATGTGCCCTGTCAGATTTGGCCAAGTGGATTTTAAATACAACTTCCAAATCAAATATTTGAATCTTTGACAATCAAGCCTGATTATTGTTGGTAAAAGTGTTTAAAACTGTGGCAGAAATCACACGTTGACATTTCTAAATGTGGTCACTCAAGTCAAGTCTGCAAATCATTTGCCTAATTTGTCATCGTATTCTTTCCCTCATGTCTCTACAAATCCTATTTTTACCTGTCAAATAAATAAATACAGAGATGGGGTTTTTTTGTGGAAAAACACAACAAAAACAAAACCTGAAGGACTCCAAGTGGTTCATAAACTGATTGACCTATTTAAAAAAAAAAATAGACTGAAATGTCTAAAAACAATTATAATTGACAAAATGGAATCATAATTAATCAACTGTTAACATTTTAATTTGTGGTAAAGTATTTCTGTTTACTCACTTCATTAATGTTACTCTGGTAAAAGTGGTACTTCCGCCTACGTCACGCGTGACCTTTCCAACATGATTATGTAATGTGTGGCGCATCGCAGAGCAATGCAAGATGAGCATTTGTGGTTAAAAAGTATATAAATATGTATTTTTATTAGAAAATTGTTTCGCTAAACAAGACCCTTGTTCCTCGTCTGGGATCGTGTAGAGCCCTTTGAAGCTGCACTGAAACTGCAATTTGGACCTTCAACCCGTTGAACCCCAGTGAAGTCCACTATATGGAGAAAAATCCTGGAATGTTTTCCTCAAAAACCTTAATTTCTTTTTGACTGAAGAAAGAAAGCCATAAACATCTTGGATGACATGAGGGTAAGTAAATTATCAGGAAATTTTAATTCTGAAGTGAACTAATCCTTTAACCACCCATCGTAAACTTGAAGAACTACGTTTTTTTTTTTTTCTTTTGCTTTCAGGTGTCTTGCAGAAACCAAGTGAGCCAGAACTGCCACTATTGCCCTTTCAAAAAATATGTAGCAGAACACATCCATGTGTGTTTTTGTTTCATAGTGATCCTTATGTTCCAGTGCAGAAGGGAACAGAGCGCTGGGTCCATGGCAAAAGGTGTCCTCCAAATCCTCCAAGTTATGAAATCCTCTGCTTCTGCCAGGGTGTAAAATCTCTCCTGTTGACAGACGGACAACGCATTCCTCTGGCCTGAGCTGCGTGCCACCCCAGTGTTTGGAGGAGAGGCTTGCGTTTTTGCACATACATGCCTCATTTCTGTGAGTGGCCACTGAACACGTACACCTACTTAAGGGCCGTTTCGCTTCCAGAGGCAGAGCGCAGACTTCACTGCAGCGAGCGGAGAATCAGGCTCGGCTATGTGAAATATGCCCAGCAGGGACAAGGATTGATTGCTGCAGGCTGAAGGGTGTTGGATCCTCACCTTTCCGCCATACACAACATTCTCCACAGCCAAGCGAGTGAAATACCAGCCTGACAGCACTGATCCCGTACTGGCCTCAGAGTGACCAGTTGTTCATGCGCTAACTAGGTCATACACACTCACAGAATGTAAATTACACTGACAAACTTATGATTTACAGCAGTAAGTGTGCACAGAGAAAAAGTATATAAATGTTTATGCTACGGACATGAACGAAACGTCAAATTGTTTTACATATATTTTACATATTATATATATATATATATATATATATATATATATAATTCCTTACATTTATATAGCGCTTTTCTGGGTACTCAAAGCGCTTTACATTTGGAAGGGGGAATCTCCTCAACCACCACCAATGTGCAGTATCCACCTGGATGATGCATATATATATATATAGAATATGCCTTGGAGAAAAATTACAGAAAAATTACAGAAAAATACTACATACGCTGGCTATGTAGTAGAAATGAATCCATGATGCGTTTCGGTGCAAACTCAGGAGGTTTTATTTACAATATTGAAAAGAACAGCAACATGTTGAATGAAGATGGTAGGGTAGAAAATGGGAAATAAACAGAAATTAAATGATAGGTCAACAGAAACTGAGCATCCCAGCTACTCACCCCCTTCCTCCATGCCATGCACAGGAAAACTAACAGGTAAATACGCACCTCTGCTCAAGTGACATGTCAATAAATACATCGAATAAGACATCGAAAAGACATCAAACCTTTCCTGCACCTACAATTATGTATGGTAGGAGTGTAACAGTACATATATTCGTCCCAAACCGTCACAGTACAGGCGTCACTGTTCGGTGCATACAGTCAGACAACGAATACAGTCAGTCACAGGCGATCCACACTCCAATCCAGAAAGGGGCGAGTGCGGTAATGCAACGCTGTTTGCTAACCGACACAACAGGAATAGATCTATGAATAAATATGTTTACGTGTAATTTCTGAACCAGTTTTTCAACCTCAAAAAGACAATAAAACAGCTCAACAATATCTCATGTAGCATTACATTTACCTCAGGCAAGTCATTTAGTGTCCACAGCATGTTAGTTCACTAGAGAAATAAAGCATTTGTCTAAATATATGCACTGTATTAGCTTATATATTCATTATATTTAATTTACCTGTTAGTAATGTCTTAATTATTTAATATATGTTTTAATAAATTTGTCATGAAAACAAGTTATGACAGTAACTGTGTAAATGATTATATTTCAAAAATGGAGTAAAAAAAATAATTGAAAAATAATTATATTATTAGATTTAGAAGTTGAAAAACCTGCCTTGTGTGCAATTTACGTTTTTTTATTTGAGCGTTGATTATTATTTCTAAAAATAAATAGCAACTGAATTTAATAGTTTGGGCTCTGTTGTTAATTTATAATCTTTAATATCATAGTAATGTGCAAGAAAGGTTTCCTGTATATACAAACCCGATTCCAAAAAAGTTGGGACACTGTACAAATTGTGAATAAAAAAAGGAATGCAATGATGTGGAAGTTTCAAATTTCAATATTTTATTCAGAATACAACATAGATGACATATCAAATGTTTAAACTGAGAAAATGTATCATTTTAAGGGAAAAACAAGTTGATTTTAAATTTCATGGCATCAACACATCTCAAAAAAGTTGGGACAAGGCCATGTTTACCACTGTGTGGCATCCCCTCTTCTTTTTATAACAGTCTGCAAACGTCTGGGGACTGAGGAGACAAGTTGCTCAAGTTTAGGAATAGGAATGTTGTCCCATTCTTGTCTAATACAGGCTTCTAGTTGCTCAACTGTCTTAGGTCTTCTTTGTCGCATCTTCCTCTTTATGATGCGCTAAATGTTTTCTATGGGTGAAAGATCTGGACTGCAGGCTGGCCATTTCAGTACCTGGATCCTTCTTCTACGCAGCCATGATGTTGTAATTGATGCAGTATGTGGTCTGGCATTGTCATGTTGGAAAATGCAAGGTCTTCCCTGAAAGAGACGACGTCTGGATGGGAGCATATGTTGTTCTAGAACTTGGATATACCTTTCAGCATTGATGGTGCCTTTCCAGATGTGTAAGCTGCCCATGCCACACGCACTCATGCAACCCCATACCATCAGAGATGCAGGCTTCTGAACTGAGCGCTGATAACAACTTGGGTTGTCCTTGTCCTCTTTAGTCCGGATGACATGGCGTCCCAGTTTTCCAAAAAGAACTTCAAATTTTGATTCGCCTGACCACAGAACAGTTTTCCACTTTGCCACAGTCCATTTTAAATGAGCCTTGGCCCAGAGAAAACGCCTGCGCTTCTGGATCATGTTTAGATATGGCTTCTTTTTTGACCTATAGAGTTTTAGCCGGCAACGGCGAATGGCACGGTGGATTGTGTTCACCGACAATGTTTTCTGGAAGTATTCCTGAGCCCATGTTGTGATTTTCATTACAGTAGCATTCCTGTATGTGATGCAGTGCCGTCTAAGGGCCCGAAGATCACGGGCATCCAGTATGGTTTTCCGGCCTTGACCCTTACGCACAGAGATTGTTCCAGATTCTCTGAATCTTTGGATGATATTATGCACTGTAGATGATGATAACTTCAAACTCTTTGCAATTTTTCTCTGAGAAACTCCTTTCTGATATTGCTCCACTATTTTTCGCCGCAGCATTGGGGGAATTGGTGATCCTCTGCCCATCTTGACTTCTGAGAGACACTGCCACTCTGAGAGGCTCTTTTTATACCCAATCATGTTGCCAATTGACCTAATAAGTTGCAAATTGGTCCTCCAGCTGTTCCTTATATGTACATTTAACTTTTCCGGCCTCTTATTGCTACCTGTCCCAACTTTTTTGGAATGTGTAGCTCTCATGAAATCCAAAATGAGCCAATATTTGGCATGACATTTCAAAATGTCTCACTTTCAACATTTGATATGTTATCTATATTCTATTGTGAATAAAATATAAGTTTATGAGATTTGTAAATTATTGCATTCCTTTTTTATTCACAATTTGTACAGTGTCCCAACTTTTTTGGAATCGGGTTTGTAGTTTACAGCATTAGCTGAAAAAGATGTTAATTATAATTGAATTTTTTCAAAGAAAGATGCACTAATTGTTCAATTAACTATTGTTTAATAAAAAAAGAAGAAAAAAGAAGCAATTTTATGTTTAGTTTTCTACCCCTGCTGTACCGAACCGTCATGTTTGTGTACCGTTACACCCCTAATGTATGGATTGTCAAGTAAACCAAAGTTACTTTAGTCCAGTAAGTGTTCATCTTGAAATATTACTTACAATATAAAAGTTATTCTGACATTTACTTAATAAAAATCAGACATTTCACAGCAAAAACACAGGTGTATCACAACCTGAATGTGGACATTTTTACAATTATGCAAAAATTTACTTGCTAAACACTATTAGGCATGTAGTACATTCTGTACCACAGTTTTGATAATATAGAGGCATATCAAATATTATTCAAAACTGATAATGAATCTGCTAAGAAAAACTGCAACAAAATAATCAGTACAAGTATTTGCCATTGGATTCTAGCGCAGTATTTGCTATACTCTCGGGGGGTCTCTGCGGTGTGTGGTTTCTGGCTGATTGAGTTCTTATCCATGATTCTGTGATTACTGCAATTAAGAAGGTCAGAGGTCATGACGACATTGACACAGAGGTCCCTGTGTGTGAGGAGCAGGCGCTAATTAGTTCCTCTCTGCTCTGTGTGTGAGATCATGGCATTATATGTGAAAACACAGTTCACGGACAATATGTATAATTAGGGGACAACGGGGCAGAGAGCAGTATACGCACATACTCTCCGCCTAGGGCCCGGCACAAAACCATTGTACGGAAGAGACTTGAAAAAAGACAGCAAGCAAAAAGATGACAATAGACAAATGAACAAGCAAAAAAAGGACCCTAAGACACAGTGTCCTCATTTGATAATGATTTCCCATGTGTAAAAACCTTGGGCTTGAGAATGGGGGTTTTGTGCAATGGCACAAAGCAAGCACATGGACCGGCGGAGGAAGTTGGAGAGGAGAGAGAGCGAGTTGTGGTAAACCTCACTGTTTGGTGTGAGAGAGCATGGGAAATGCGTGGGACCAAACACGGTCATGGTAAGCGGTTCTGGCCTGTCACTTTGGGGCTTGTCCAAATTTGACACAGAATGGGAACCAAAGTCCAGCAGAGCGCTCTCCGATTCGCCTGAACAGCCACTCATCTTCTCCGCTAGCCCAAAGCAAAGACAGGCCTTGACATTTATGGCTTTTCATCCCATAACTCATAGGCATTAATGTTTCCCAAAAATGTTTAAAATGGAGCACGGCTTTCTGTATCCCATCTGATTCTCACCCTGCAAGGTAACTCGCACACACCCACCATCGTAGACAACAAAATGTCTTCCCCTAGGCAGAGGAAGCACTCTGCTATAATGATCGCTTAAGTCAAACCTTGACCAAGGTCATTTTTTAAGATTTAATGTTGAAGGCATGTTCAATGTTCAGTCTAAAGAAATGCCAGAAGGAATGAACGTTTTCCTTCAAAAAGGAGCAAGACAGGCACTAACAGGTTTGACACACCTGGAAAAAATTTATCTTGATTAGAATGAAGTCACTAAAAAGGCTCTGAATGCTGAGAAAACCAAGGATATGTGTATCGATCTGCGGTGTACTATTATCGTTAAGTACACTGTAAAAAATTATATTCATGATTTGTTATGACATTTTTTCTTTTGTCAAATCAACTTAAATAATTAATGTGGTTCAAATAACATAATATTTTGAGTTTCTGTTGATTAAACCAATCATCTTCATTGCATTAACTCAAATTTTTAATTTCAGTGAATTCAAAATTTTAACTTACTTTTTTAAGTTAAACCAACAATTCTTTTTGTACCTAGGCACTATTATCACTATATAAATTAAATTTTGTAGAGAATACTGATAGACTGTGTAAGATGAGTCAACAAAGACTTTACTGTCTGCGGAAATTAGCCAAATTTAATATTGATAGGACATTGATGACTCTTTTTTATATGGCATATATTGAATCGATTTTAACGTTTGAAGGTCAAACAAAAGAATGCATTGTCAAAGGTTGTAAATAACTGCAGTAAAGTATTGGGTGTGAAATTGCCGGGGTTGTCGGATTTGTTTGATATGCAGGTGATAAAGAAAGCGCATCACATTATATCTGACACATCCCATTTCAGACCCTCCCCTCAGGATCTTTGTATAGGGTCCCTTTATTTTTGCCAAGATAAATAGATTTAAATTTTCGTTTTGTGCCATAAATTTGCTTAATTTAAATAGGAAGAGGTAGTTTTTAAATTTTGTTTTCCCTAATGTGCTATTAATGTTGTGTACTTGTATGTGGTGTAAAAAACTCCCATGCTGCAGAACAAATTCCCCCTAAGGGGGACAATAAAGTTTTACAATACGAAACAATAATTTGGTAGAAGTGTATATTTGTAGCTCAGACACTGATCCAGTGTAATGATAACACTAAATGTCTATGATATATAATTAGCATAATTAATGAATGATTTCTTATACTAAAACAGTCCACAGGAGAATGAAAGCTTGCATGGGACTTTTAAGAAAGAGTGTGTTATGGGAAATGGTTTAAATGTAGCCACCAGGGGGCAAAATTATTTCAGTTACAATTAACTGCTACATTTCGTGCCTTCTTAATCTATCTAGTGTCAATTTTCTGTTATTTGCCGTGTACTCTGCCTTTTAAAAATACAAGGGAAATACATTTTAACAGTACACTCTTAGAAAAGAAGGTTCTATATATAACCTTTTAAGGGTTCTAAATATGAAGCACCTGACAGAACCCTTTAGAGTTCTATATAGAACCTTTTCTTCTAAGAGTGCTTTGACAGATGACCAAAACGTTCTACCTAACAGCAGGATGAATTCCAAAACATGTCTGTTTATACTGAAAACTAGAGCTGCCCACCAAAACCAAGCCAGGAATTTTCCTCAAAAGAGTTTCACTCAACATTAAATCAAAAAAACAACATTTCAGTATTGGAAATTAATGGAACACTCAACAAAAAGTGGACTGACATTAATTGCTATTATACACTCTAAAAAAATGCTGCATTAAAAACAACCCAAGTTGGGTTGAAAACGGACCCATGCAGCAATTGGGTTTTTAACCCAGCGATTGGGTTAAATGTTTGCCCAACCTGCTGGGCAGTTTTATTTAACCCAACTATTGTTTAAAAATGACTGTATTGCTTGCTTAAAATGAACCCAATTGCTTATTAATAAATGTTCACCTTTTGATTATTATTGTTGCCTCTAGTAATTATGTCTGATTTTTAATTTCCAACATATTTTGGATTCATTTTAAGCCAGCCATACAGTAATTTTTAAACAATAGTTGAGTTAAATAAAACTGCCCAGCACGTTGGGCAAACATTTAACCCAACCGCTGGGTTTGTCCATTTTCAACCCAACTTGGGTTGTTTTTAACCCAGCATTTTTTAGTGTCACCACAGCTCAAAAAAAGGTAAGTTAAGCAGTCGCTCACAACTTTTTTATTTCATTAATTCAGCTACTGGACTATTACTTCTCATTCATTTACTCCATCGAGTGTAGCTATGTCGAATTCTTCTCCCTGTTGAAGTATTTTGTTATCCTATGTGATAATGACACTGAAGATTACTGGTGTTGAAGCCAAACCATTAGAAATCAAGCTGGTTGCAATGAGTTATGGCAAGCCATTAACAAAACATGAAGTGCTTTCTGGAGTGGATGAACAAAGTATAAATAGATCTCTCAGAGCACAACAACCGAATGCTTCATCAGAAATGTTTGGCATTACATCACTGCCTGTGTGAGAGAGACTCTGGAGTTACCCGACGCTCTCTGAGCCAGCTATTATGGTTTGTACTAATGTTCTGGTTTTAAAATCCAAACATTCTCAAAGCTGTTATTTGCTCTCCCTTTTTCCTTTTGCTCAGAAATTCTGTCTCTCTTTCAGCAAAGTGCCTCTGTCTATGGTGAGGAGAGACAGATTTCACAAGGCCTGCTACTGTGTTTCAGGCTCATGGGACTGTTTTGTGGCAGAAATCGGTGTAATGTTCCTTGTGTGCATGCGGCTGGACACACGTACTCACATGCGCACAAGAGTGTACATTAAAAGGTATTTATGAAAATATTACATCTTGTCTGGCTTTAGGATGGACTGTCAAGTGGACGTGGAGTTAAAAAAAACGATCAAATATGCTAAAAACTACAACAAAAAGCCTTTTGTATATATAATGGGTTGAGTAATTCATGAAACAAAGACAGAAAGTGCAACATACCACTAACAATTAATTTACAGCTGTGATCGTCAACACAAGCAGGCTCATCGGCACATCTGACGACTGTAGCAAAAAACAGACCATCTGATTAAGCTCTAAATAATGCTTTGATCCCGGTCCTTGCACTCAAGTGCCCAGACTTCAAATGGAATGAGTCTTTCTTATATGCATGGTATTGACATACGTTAAAGCTGAGATTTTATGTCCTCATTATCACACACATGCACATGCCCAAACACGCACTCATGAGACCTACCATCACTGCATCACATCCGAATCTATAAACCCACCTGATAAACAAGCCTCAGTTAAATGCATGTCATGATCCTGACATTGTCACCATGAGCAAACAATATTTACCTTCCTATTTATCTGTCACTGAAAATAAATACAAGGCATTCTTTGCATGCGAAGTGAATGAGCAAAACCAAATGTTAAAAATTATGCGTGCCACAGTGTGCTTCAAAAAGAAATGTCCTTTAGGAAATTCCAGAGCAAAAAGAACTAGTTGAAATATCTCAGAACTGCATTATCATGTTATTACATGACTCAATATTTGTGTTTTGCTGGTTAAAATCACTGTACACTCGATTGGGTTGTTTTAACCCAGCGGTTGGGTTAAATGTTTGCCCAACCTGCTGGGTTAAAACAACCCATTCGGTATTTAAGCATTTTTGCTTATTATTAAATGTTCACCTTTTGATTATTATTGTTGCCTCTAGTAATTATGTATCTGATTTTTAATTTCCAACCTATTTTGGGTTCATTTGAAGCCAACCATATAGTAATTTTTAAACAATAGTTGGGTTAAATAAAACTGCCCAGCACGTTGGGCAAACATTTAACCCAATCACTGGGTTTCTCCATTTTCAACCCAACTTGGGTTGTTTTTAACCCAGCATTTTTAGAGTGTACTTTAAGATTTTGAACAGTTGGTTGATTCGTAAGCCAGCAGCTCAAAAGATGATTTAATGCCATTTTATAGGACTTTCTAATATTTTGTATTTTGTTCTGTCCTAAAAACCACAAATTGAGCACTGGAAACTAATAACACTGTGTGTTACCATCATATAATTGCCACGAACGTCTTCATGTCTAACTGCACTTTAACATAATTACTGAACATAGAATGGAATAAAAAAGTGGAAAGAACACTGTGTAAAAATACAAAGAGAAACAAAGAGTTGGGTAGATGCTGTATTTAATATTTTCAAATGAAAAAGAATTAGCTTAGGCTATAGTTGTTTCCATCTTAAAGGGCTATAGTTCACCCAACTCAAAATTCTCACGTCGTTCCACACCTGTATGACTTTCTTTCTTCTGCAGAACACAAAAGAAGATATTTTGATGGATGTTGGTAACCAAACAGTTTTGGTTACCCCTGACTTCCATTGTATGGACAAACAAAACATTCCTCAAAATATCTTCTGTGTGCCACATCAGAAGTCATACAGGTTTGGAATGAGGGTGAGCAAATGATGACACAAGTCCTATCATTTCTGATTTCCACATTTATTTTCACCAGAACTTATTTCAACATTATGTTTAAAGGATTAGTTCACTTCAGAAGTAACATTTCCTGATAATTTACTCACCCCCATGTCATCCAAGATGTTTATGTCTTTCTTTCTTTCTTCAGTCGAAAAGAAATTAAAGTTTTTGAGGAAAACATTCCAGGATTTTTCGGTTCATTCCAGGTTCAACGGGTTGAAGGTCCAAATGTCAGTTTCAGTGCAGCTTCAAAGAGCTCTACACGATCCCAGACGAGGAATAAGGGTTTTATCTAGAGAAACAATCGGTCATTTTCTAAAAAAAATAAAAATGTATAGGGTACAACGGGGCTAAAGGCACACCTTAAGAAAAATTGTGCTTTTCACTACTCTCAAAGTATATGATTGCAGGAAAAATATATATGTTTGTATTGGACATTTATGGAGCAACATATTTTGTGTGAAAAAAAAATCATAAAGTGGTTAATTTTGTTTAAAATCATATAAATGCATGGGGTAAAAGGCCCCCCAGCATGGGGTAAAAGGCACACAGTATTTATACAAATACTTTAGCTAAAATAATATGTTTTTAATAATGACTAGGTTAATACTTGTTCAAAAGAATCACTTTAGTTTGTACTATTTTCTATTTATTTTGATAAGTAAAAATTCATTTTTGTTCAATAAATATACTGTCATTAAAATAGGCCTACGTGATATATATTTTTATATATAAAATATAAAAATAGATTTTAAAAATACAGAAACAAAATTATTTTAAAAAGTAAAGATTCTGAAAGCATTGAAGGAGATCCCATAATAGCCTATTTAATATAGATTTACAGTAGTAACAATAAATTATATTTTATTATGATATGATTAATATATTTTAAAATATGATTGTTTCATTATAAATATGGATATTATCTCTAAGATGGGTACCCAATTTGATATATGATATTTTCTATGTGAATCTAACCATGTCATGTCAAGAAATGTAAAAGTCAGCCAGCTATTCATTATGATGTTAATTATTGTGCCTTTTGCCCCAACATCAGCGGTGCTTTTTACCCCAAATACCATACTTTTACATATTCTTCCGTTATTGAAAAGCTGTTGCTTGAATTACCTTGAACAAAACTGAAAATCATTAAGAAGATCTTTGTCTGAAAATACAAACATTAATTTAATCGATTCTCATTTGCTACTTAAATCAACATTTTAAAAAACATCAAATATTAGATCAAACTACCTCAGAATCAACTTTGCGTTGCTGCCCGCGATCGCGTCAAAGATCAGACAAATTTGCACGTGCATTTTGAAAAGCAGACATTTAGGAAAGTGCTGCGGCAAGTTTTTGTGCCATCTAGTGGTTTAGAGGAAAATAAAATCAAAGGCGCCTTTAGCCCCGTTGTACCCTATACTTTTTAACCACAAATGCTCGTCTTGCACTGCTCTGCGATGCGCCATGCATTACGTAATCACGTTGGAAAGTTCATGCGTGACGTAGGCGGAAGTACCGCGGTAGGGTATCTTATTTTCTCCTCCAACTTCAAAATCGTCCGACATCATTGTTTTACCTTTTTTTTTTGTAAAGGACGTTTGACTTAAGTCTTTGCATGTTCGCTTTGTAAACACTGGATCGGTACTGTCACGTGTGACCTTTCCAACGTGATTACGTAATGCATGGCGCATCGCAGAGCAGTGCAAGACGAGCATTTGTGCTTAAAAAGTATATAGCTACATTTTTATATTTTTTTTAGAAAATTACCAATCGTTTTTCTAGATAAGACCCTTATTCCTCGTCTGGGATCGTGTAGAGCTCTTTGAAGCTGCACTGAAACTGACATTTGGACCTTCAACCCATTGAACCCCAGTGGAGTCCACTATATGGAGAAAAATCCTGGAATGTTTTCCTCAAAAACCTTCATTTCTTCTCTACTGAAGAAAGAAAGACATGAAATGGATGAAATGGGGGTGAGTAAATTATCAGGAAATTTTAATTCAGAAGTGAACTAATCCTTTATTTCCCATTTGTATGACTAGGCCTATATTCACAATTCAGCATGGTGTTGAGTGCCGTTTAATAAGTAACCTTAGAACATCCTAAAACGTGTTAAATACCCAAAGCTAAAGGTGACAATTGATTTCATTTCCGATGTCATCTCAATTCTGCTCTGCTATTTTTAGGGCCGGTTAAATATATGCTGGAATTTGCCTTCGCATTTCTCATGGTGAGCCAACCGCATGCATGTGGGAAATCAAACGTTATTACAGCGATTCAGAGCCGAGAGAGAGAGAGAGAGAGAGAGAGAGAGAGGCCGCGCGAGACCGGACATTTGAGCTGTCATTCCACGCGCGTGGGATTTAGCGCAAACATTCCCGCGCTGCGGGAGATAAGGAGCGCCTGGCTCCGTTGGCACGCCGCCGCGATGCCTGTTGAATGCCAGTCATTTCTAAAGCTCCCGGCCGAGCTCTGGTGTTTATGCACGGGTGACTGTGGAACCGGCAAACGTCCCGGCTTAGCTCCATCCAAAACCGTCTCGCCTGTGCACATCTGCCTCCGTAGCCGCTGAAAGTTTGAAGCCTGTGTCTAATTACGTCGTTTTGGACTCGAAACATCACATCTAATTACGGCCGACGAGTCTTCAGCAGAAGAAGCCCCGATGAGAGACAGAGCTTTCCGTGAGCCGAGAGCTCCAGTCCTGCACGACAGGTCCAGACCTCATTTAAACCCCCAGCACGAGTGGCTTGCGTGGGACGAACAGCAGTTGTTTATGGTTTATTCTGTTCTCCTCAAAGCACATGTGTCACGCTCGATGGAAAAAGAGCAGATTCTATAGACACACACACACAAACACAAACACACAGATGACTGGACTCTTGGCTTTGGCCAAATATAGCTACAAACCTCAAAAAGCAAAGGCATGTAGCTAATGGAACAGAAAATGGGTTTATCTGGTTATTTTGGGTCTTAACTCTGTTTGCCATATTAAACTAATCAACTGACAGAAAATTACCAAAGGCATAAACATGAGAGCTCATGGAAAGATATAAAGATAAACAAGATATAAAGCAGGTTGGAAACTTTGTGACACAGGTAACAGTTATGAATATCCATTAAAAATTAGACCACCACATTTAAAATAAGTCACCTGTAATGAAGGGAAAAAGGTGGCGGGTACCGCCAAACGATTAAAGGCACAATATGTAATATTTTTGCAGTGAAATATCCAAAAACAACTAGGCCAGTGTTATATATTTTGTTTAGTTGAGTACTTAGAATATCCCAAATGATTCCAACTATTTATTGTGATTTTAAGCAAGGATATGGGACTTGTCCAGGAGTCGCCTGTCAATGGCGTCATATCTGCGTTACCCTCGGTTTACGGTTTTATTTTGTAGAAACCATGGAAATACCAAAGACACTTTAATATATTAAATGTTTTATTAGACAACTGTTTGGTTACATTTATACACAGAAAACGAATTATTGTTATATAGCTCAACACGTTTAGTCTTATTGTTTAAATCTAGTTTTCTTGATTTTCCAAAAGTAGTACCATGCTTCATAGAAAAACACTATTTTGTCAAGTAGCTAAGTAATACAGCATTTTCTCCATCATACAATACGTTTTATAATTAATTGCATGCCATTTATCAACACAAGCCACCCAGCATTTATTAATATGTCTTACAGCAGTCGCCGAGCGAACGCACAGAGTAACGTTATAACATCATTTTCAACACAGTCAAATGTATTTAATATGATAAACAGCGATGCGTTACCCCACATATGCTTGACCGGAAGAAGCGGAGACTGCGGCATAATAAAAGTCCGCTGCTCTTGATCCGTGTGTCGCGCTCGTCTCTCATTAGCAATAGCTCCAGCGGCCTAACGTTAATAATCTCATCCATGAACATGATTTCTGCCCGAGTCCGGTCCCGATTCTTTTCCACTGGCTGTGAGGTGAAGACGACATCTCCCAAGATTCTGCACTCAAACTCGGCGTCATCAAGCTACAACCTCTAGCGGTGAAAAGCTACATATTGTAGCTTTAACGTAACTTTAATAATAATATAAACTTAAACAACAAAACGAAAGTAAAGGAGCGGCCCCTCACGGACGACTGCCGCATAAACTAAAACAAAACAACAATATAAAGTCCAGAGGCTTGATGTAGGCTATAAACATTGTGTACACACAAAATTGCATTGAAATGTGCAATTTTCAATGCACATATTGGGATTCATAAAAAATAAATTTAACGTAAATATGTTCGCACCGTCCGCAAATTTCTACACTGTGTGTAAATTACAGCCTTATATTCACCCGTAACCATTTTATGGTAAAACTGAGCTGTAAGTGAAAAGTCTTTTATGGTTTAATGGTGATATCAAAAGTTTCTTCAGCTCTATTACAGTTTGCTGCAGTGGGGATCTGTCTGTCATTAAAATGTCTTACCCTGCTGGGTATTTTCAGAAATCATCCTCATTCCCAGCTGCATACTAAAGCACTTCTATAAGTGAGACAAAAACACAACATTCAACAACTAGAGCTGTACTTTTTAAATATTGTATGATGATCCAATGCTGTTACCTTCAACCTTATAGCAATAGTTAACCCAAAAATTAAAATTCTGTCATAATTTACTCTACTCTGATGTGGAACATGAAAGAAGACATTTTGAG
This sequence comes from Mylopharyngodon piceus, assembly GCA_039654765.1. Classification (NCBI taxonomy): domain Eukaryota; kingdom Metazoa; phylum Chordata; class Actinopteri; order Cypriniformes; family Xenocyprididae; genus Mylopharyngodon; species Mylopharyngodon piceus. The sequence continues at coordinate 1,974,614 of CM077439.1, forward strand.
AAACAGTTGGTTTGGTTACCAACATCACAGATCATTTATTATAACTTGTCAAATTTGTCCCTATGTGGGTGTGAGCAAAAACATGCAGTTTTTGTGTGTGTCCCTTTAAATGCAAATGAGCTGCTGCTCCCGGCCCCCTTTCCAGAAGAGGGCGGAGCTTTTACAGGTTGCTCAACAACAAAGCTGGAGAATCTCATGCAGCCAAAATGAGGATTATCAGTAAAGTTGTTCAGCCTTACATTGTTCAAACCGGAGTCGGACACTGATGGAGAGACTCAGGAAGAAGTTACAACTTTTAGAATGAAACTGGACGTTTCTGAATGGTTAGTGGATAAATTTATGTAGTTGCTGTGGAGTTATTTCAGCTTATTGACTAGCATGTGCCGTCATGTTAATCTTTTGTGCAAAACCCGTATGGACACCCACTAGCGTATAGGTCAGATGTTTTGTAATGCGACCGCAGTGAACAGTCATACTGGAATTCATGCGATTTTTACGTCACTCGAGATCAACATTCGTCACGATTCTGCGCTCATGGGAGTCTATTCAAAGATTTTACATACCCAACGTTATCAAGACAGATGCGAAGGGTAGTCAGTAGAAGGAGTTATGTGTCAGAACTCGTAAGTATTACAGGGACAGCTCTATAATACAAGCAAAACATGAGGGCTCGTATCATAAAAGTTTCAAAACTCTGCTCTTTTGTCACTTCGTTGTCTTTATTTTTCATATTGCCTGCGCAATTTCGCTGGTTTCCGCGGAAGATCGCACTATAAATAAACGCGTAATCGCTTACTTTAATGCCCTCGGTGTTTACTTCCGTATGACAGCACGCTGTGTGTGTTGCCAAGTCTGCGATTTCCCCTCAGAATTGGGTTACTTTTTCACTGTTGCCGCGGGTTGTTTTGCAACTCCGTAGGTTGAGGCGACCGCACTAACGTGATATTTACCGGGATACCCCACGCAACGCGATTGGGCTAGTTTTGGACTAGTTTTGAGAAGGAATTGAGTGGATTTTGTGGTATAAACCTGGCAACCCCGTTTGTATCGTTCTTTTGCGCATGCAGGTCAGTTCAAAACTTTGATCTGTTCACACTGGAAATCTGATATTGGCAACATTTAAAACAACAACGTGAACAGCTATACAAAAAAATCTGAGCAAAAATCGGAATTGATCAGTGTGAACGTAGCCTGAATTTCCAATAGATGGCATTGTTTTGTCATTCTCAATTTGCTTCTGATTTCAAAAATGCAGTACCTTTACTTAAACATCTAAACGGAACTCTGCAATGTTGAAACATTGTAATTTCAATTTGCTGGTCTAAATCATTACAAAAAGTGCAGGTATTTTAGGTAAACTGTTTTATTATTTTTAACATACTAATTGCAAGGCAAATTCCTTTAATTGTAACCCCAGACTCTGAAATAAACAATGCCGAAAAATGTAACCCACAATTATGGTTTTCAAACTCCACATGTGGTATTTGTGAAGCTTTTGCCAAGTCTGTTTTCATGTTCGTCTCAAGTTACTGCCTAACATAGCTTCCCTGAATCATTCATCAGCACACAGCCCTTAATGAAAACACTCAGCCAGTTAAGAGATATATGCATTGAATTTGGCCTCCACAATTCATTCCTGCTTCAATTGAATGTTCCAAATATAATGATGTCCTTAATAAATCAACACCGATGAATTATCCCTAAAATGACCTGGCCCATGCTATCAGCATTCATTCACTTCCAAGAAATACTATGCAAGTGCTTCATTTTCTTCATCAAGTTATCTTAGGTCACATGCTGAAATGCCCTCCACACATTTCCCTGGAAAATCCCAAACAACACAGAGCTATCAGAGACAGCAATGCTGACACACAACACCAGTCGCAGTCACCCTGGCAGAGCTGCTGGTCAGCGTACTGTATGCAGTGCGTAATGGGACCTGTAGTGACTTTACTCAAGAAAGTTTTCTTAGTCCAAGTGTGGTAAAGTACACTGGGAGAAAGGTGTGCTTTGAATATGCATACACAGTATAAATGTGAGCATGTGCGTATGCACACACACACACACAGTAAGAAAAACGTGTTGGCACTTTGCATGAAGTATAATACTAGCTGGCTGATAAAAATATCAACCACAAGAGACTGAAGAAAACAGGCCCCAGCCTAATTGCATGCAAAATAAACATGAAATTAGAGGCATTTTTCCAAGGCTGTCACGACATTGGCACTAGTTCAGTGGCATACTTGTAGTCTGCTTCATTTAGTGTCAACACTGACATTAGCTTCTAAAAACCAATATCATACAGCAACAGACCCAAGTCAAGTCAAGATTTGTTGATAAGGTTTCAATTTATTATATATAACTAAACTTAGTAACTTCAAATTTGAAATTCTACAAAGCAGGTCAGGTCTGAGTAACCTTGAATTATAGGAATAGTTCAAACAAAAATGAGAATACTGTCATAATTTCTTGCAAGTCATGTGGCTTAATGTCATGATGTTTTTTTCAAGTTTCCATATTTGATTTTGGCTCGTTAAACATGGGTTGAATAATCACCCATGAATTCATCATTCAAAGTATTGCTTAAAGGGCAAAAAATTGAAATAATCCCATAATTCACTTGTGATGGCCCACAAGCCATCCTAGGTGTATATGACTTTCTTCTTTCAGCCAAACACAATTGGAGTTATATTAATAAAATTTCTGGCTCTTTCAAGCTTTATAATGGGAATGAATGGTGCCCGAGACCTTTACTCTTATATCGAAATCCTCTGACATTTCAAAATTCTCGTTTTAGATTTCTAATTCGTGGCCGATGTTTTTGCGCTTCCGTGTTTATTAATACGTCATAGGTCGGGTCAGAGGTCACTCTTCTGCCGGAACTTGACTTATGCACAGCCGTCTACCGGAAGCCAGTGATTATAGTTTATAAAGTTATAATTATGGATATTTTTCTTACAAAAACCCATTGCTTCGCTTCAGAAGGCCTTTAATAACCCCCTTGAATTGTATGGATTACTTTTATGATGGATGGATGTGCTTTTTTGGGCTTCAAAATCTCAGGTACCATTCACTCTCATTATAAAGCTTGGAAGAGCCAGGATATTTTTTAATATAACTCTGATTGTGTTTGGCTGAAAGAATAAAGTCATATACACCTAGGATGACTTGAAGGTGAGTAAATTATGGGATCATTTTCATTTTTTGGTGAACCAAAGACTTGATGAACCGCTGAGTTTTGTGGATTACTTTTACGTTACCTTTATGTCCTTTTTGGAGCTGCAAAAACAACTTCAAATATCCTCTTATATTTGGAACAACATCATGAGGGTGAGTAAATGATGACAGAATATTCATTTTGGGGTCAGACAAATACTATGTAATGTCAAAAGGTCACAAACAAGCAATTTCTGTCCTTTTTTCAATCTTGTCAAATCGATTTTACAAATACATCACAAGATGTCCTACTCTCTTTCAGCAAACGGTTGCATATAATACCGTCTGTGTGATCAGTTTACAGCGCCCGTGGGTTTGAAGTACCTGCAACCTTTCCCAGTGTACCCGCAGGGCCAGGTTCCTTCACGATCGCCAAGGCTGCTCTGGATGTGTGTCAGCACAGCAAACGGGGTGGGCATGCCGCCAGTGTTGTGTTTGGCCAGATGCATTGAATGCTCTTGGGTTAGCAGAACACCCACTTTTTTGAAGAGTGCTGGCAAGCATCTGCCAGGGTTGTCACACAGAGGGGTAATGATTTAGGGGCCCAAATTAGGCTTTACACTGTACTTCATTTGTTCCTCTATGTTTATAGATCATTTGCAACCACCATTCCCACTTCTGCAGGGTCTCCGCACCCCCCTAACAGACCAACGACCTTCCTAGTCCAAACCATCACGTTCTCTCCTGACCAGTGCAGAAACAGAACAGCGCTGTAGATTACCGTTCACATGCCATCAGGTACATGATAAAATGAACTTCATTTACGGTGCCTAAAAGTTGAGCAATGTAAAGTACATCTGTGGTTGATGGTCCTCAATGATACTTCATTTTTATTCTTTCAGGCTGAAAATTAAAAGGATAGTTCACCCAAAAATGAAAAAACTTTAATCATTTACTCGCCCCCATGTCGTGCCAAACCTGTATGGCTATGAAGATATTTTGGTGACTTTCTCACTTTTATTTTTGTCTTATTTTCCAGTACAGATATCTTAATATCCTCAAATCAAGATACATTTACTTGCTAACATAAAAAACAATTGGGATTAGCATTCAGTAGTACATTTTGTACAGAAATTTAATTCCAAACTTCTGTAAAATTCTCACCAACATGAAAGTGAGGGATCCATTTCTTGAGCTGATCCACCTCATCTGGCGCTACCTCACGTAACCCCTCTCCTCTCGCCCTCCCCTATTCAAATGCTATACTGGAGACTGACATAAAAGTCAGACTCAGATTTCCTCCTCAGCCCTGGACAAAGTTCATTTTAGGGGAGATATTTTAATGAGTTCGCACTGATCTGCATAAGCCAGCGGGATCGGGCTCTCTGCAGGGTTCCTGAGTTCCAGCGACTGTTTCTCAATCTCCACTTGAGGCGAATCATTAGACATTAAACTAATCCTCTGTGCTCCCAGCTCTTTTAAATTTATAATGAAAATAAAACTTTGTAGCGGAGTGCACTTGCTGTGTTGGTTGCGTAATATGAGATAAGGAGATTGTTGTGGCATGGGAATGCACAATGAGAACGCTATTAGACCCAATGTGCATAACACTTGACATTGAAAAGTTAGCAATAATACCTTCAGTAATAGATTAAAGGGATAGTTCACCCAAAAGTGAAAATTCTGTCATCCTTTACTCACCCTCATGTCATTCAAACCCCGTAAGACTTTCGTTCATCTTTGGAACACAAATGAAGATCTTTTTTGATGAAATCTGAGAGCTTTCTGTCCCTCCACAGACTACTACGCAGCTACCACTTTGATGCTTCAAAAAGTTCATAAAGAGATTGTAAAACTAATCCATATGATTTGAGTGGTTTAGTCCAAATTTTCTGAAGAGACTCGATCGCTTTATATTATAAACAGATTTAATTTAGGCTTTTATTCACATATAAACATTCATGAACTCACACATAAGTTGTGGTAAACAGAAGCTCAAGCATTTTTGCATGATGTACAAGAACCAACGAGGTTCATTCTCGTGTTACGCAGCACGATTGAGCTTCTGCAAGAACCAATGAGGTTCATTCTCGTGTTACGCAGCACGATTGAGCTTCAGCAAGAACCAATGAGGTTCATTCTCGTGTTTCACAGCATGATTGAGCTTCTGCAAGAACCAATGAGGTTCATTCTCGTGTTACGCAGCACGTTTGAGCTTCTGCAAGAACCAATGAGGTTCATTCTCGTGTTACGCAGCATGTTTGAGCTTCTGCAAGAACCAATGAGGTTCATTCTCGTGTTACGCAGCACGTTTGAGCTTCTGCAAGAACCAATGAGGTTCATTCTCGTGTTACGCAGCACGATTGAGCTTCTGCAAGAACCAATGAGGTTCATTCTCGTGTTACGCAGCACGATTGAGCTTCTGCAAGAACCAATGAGGTTCATTCTCGTGTTACGCAGCACGTTTGAGCTTCCGCAAGAACCAATGAGGTTCATTCTCGTGTTACGCAGCACGATTGAGCTTCTGCAAGAACCAATGAGGTTCATTCTCGTGTTACGCAGCACGTTTGAGCTTCTGCAAGAACCAATGAGGTTCATTCTCGTGTTACGCAGCACGTTTGAGCTTCTGCAAGAACCAATGAGGTTCATTCTCGTGTGTCGCAGCACGTTTGAACTTCTACAAGAACCAATGAGGTTCATTATCGTGTTACGCAGAACGTTTGAGCTTCCAGAAGAGATTTGTTCTAGTGTGTCAAGCAGGATCGGTTGAGCTTCTGTTCGCTGATCAATGTTTATATGTGAATAAAAGCCTAAATTAAATCTGTTCATCATATAAAGCAATCGAGTCTCTTCAGAAAATTTGGATTAAATATGGCTCAATTCATATGGATTCATTTTATGATCTCTTTATGAACTTTTTGAAGCATCAAAGTGTCAGTTGCGTAGCTGTCTATGGAGGGACAGAAAGCTCTCAGATTTCATCAAAAAGATCTTCATTTGTGTTCTGAAGATGAACGAAAGTCTTACAGGTTTGGAACGACATGAGGGTGAATTTTCATTTTTGGGTGAACTATCTCTTTAAGTGTTAGACATTGTTGGCAGCAGGTGTTGTATTATTCTCTCTCAGTGCTATTTTCATACATTATCATGTTTACACACCTTTTTCAATTGTGCATGTAGCTTTTACAGTATTTTTTTAACACAGTTTCATAAAATGTAATCAAATGCATTGAAGGCAGAGGTATTAAAGGTTGCAATGGTTGGAGAGTAATACTAGAAGTTGTTATAGCTCTCTAGCACAGGAAAAGATAAAACTAGCACTATTGAAAATAAACATAGTGGTTGTAGTAATAGTATTAGTAATGGTAGTAAAAGTAGAAGGAGTAGTATCAAAAGTAGTAGTTGTAGCAGTATAAATAGCAGCAGTGGTTGTTGTGGTTCTGGTGTTGTTAGTGGTCACAGGGCTAAGGCCAGTGTGGTGAGCTGAAACACAGTACAAGAATTTGAGGCTTAAATGTGGGCGAGACGCTGCAAAAAAAACGAAAACTTTTTAGTAGTTTGAAGCTGTTCTTGGCAACCGTATAACGACGAGCACCTTTACGGCCACTGATGGATTATTATTTTTTCCGTGACAGTCAGGTTTACCAGACATCAACAACCCAGGAGCTTTGAGTTACATCACATAAAACTGAGTCACTGGATAAGTTTAGTGCTGGAACGATGTTTCTGCTCTCTGGTTACAAACATCTTTATTTTAACTGCGAATTCTCCATAATCTCAGTAATTCCTTCATTTTAGTTTCACGCTCTCCTTACCTCTGATCCTTTGATTTGGGGTAGTTCAGATAATGAATGCTACCCAGAAAAAGCCTGCTTTGTCCTCCACTTATCCACTCAGTCAAACGCTTACATCTTGGCCTGGATATGCAGACAGTATGCGGAGCTGGGCTCCTCTTTGCCACTATCTTCTGGCACGACTCCCTCGTGACTGAACGTGAGCCATTGGAGCCTCTACTTTGCTGCACATAAGCTGATTTTTGGAGCCTTGGGCCAGTCCTGCGGTTGGCAAAAGAAATCCATTAATATCAACTTTGGTCTCAACGTAAAGTGAAAAATGTAGCCTGTCTATGTATGCAAAAATCTGATGGAATGAAAAGACTCACCACAAAAGGATTACACTTGGCCTAACATCCGTAAATGCCATTCATGCAAAAACATTTTGACAGCAAAAACCAAATTCCACAAGGATTTGGTTTCTACTCCTCTACATTGTCACTCCCAGGTTTTTAAACACTCTTTCACTACCCTGTAGTTGAGCCTCTGGAGAGCGGTAGAAGAAGCTCTCAACAGTTCGTTGACAGCAAAACTAGAGCAATTTTTCTAACGAATTAACTCAATCATATTCTGAACAGTATGTGAAGCCAATCTGTGGTGAGTTCTGCTTACTGTCTTGTCCTTTTTACTTTTCTAAACCAATTGGTTCCAACAAAATATCATGTTTTCTGCAGTTATTGTTATGAAAACTTCTGCAAACAGTGTAACAATCTTTAATTTTAAAGAGCAGCTACTTTTTTTAAATTGAGATAATCAAATGCTGTTCCAATTCAAACCGTAGTGAGTCGACTTGCTGTCTTGCTGCCTACATAGACCACTGCACAATTAAACGTTAAAAAATCGCGATCTTGATTCAAACAAACATGCGATTTTATTCCTAAATGACAACAATTTGCCTGTGTCTTAAACCTTTGACAAAACAACAGCGGAACATTCAAATCTACGTTTGCGCTACCGCTGATCACCTTACGAAAAATGACCATGGTTTTACTTCGAATAAAACCAAAATGATTCTTGTAGTTATTCCATGGTACAAAACCATAGTTTAACTATGGTTTTTTGTGGTTATACAAATGGTCATCAATGCACCAAAAACATGAATTTACTATAGTAAACCATGGTTAATTTGACCCAGAGAAAGCATATCATGTAGGCTTTTGGTATGAAACAGCTTTACAGTCTTTTCAACCATACAGGGCCCTATTTTAACGATCTAAGTGCATGGTCTAAAGTGCACGGCGCAAGTTTGTTCACTTAGGGCGTGTCCAAATCCACTTTTGCTAGTTCAACGACAGGAAAAATGGTCTAAAAGTGTTGTCCCTATTCTCTTAATGAGTAATGGGTGTGTTTTGGGTGTAACGTGCAATAAACCAATCAGAGTGTCATCTCTCATTCACTTTAAAAGCCAGTTGAGCTCGTGCCATGGCAGATTCGCTATTTACATGGCGGAATTTGCAAGCGGAAAAACTGAACACTTCTCTAGTGAGGAAACGGACAAGCCAGATTCCACCAAAGCATTTTTATCTTTTTGCACACAATAATAATCTTTTACATTGTAATCCTTTTATTTTTAATATTTGGCATGTTTGTGTGCTGCTGCGCATCCCTGTGTGTGTAATAAGCAGAGTGTAATAACGTGCTCTTTAAATAACAAAAAAATATTGCGCCATTGACTTTAGAGCAGGTTTCAGTTGTTTTCAGTTGCCTCAAAATAGCAACACGCCAACAATGCACCTGAACACACCTCGTTTTCAGACCAGCACACCCATGGGCGAACAGATGGGCATGAGTGCATTTGCTATTTAAACAACGTGGCACTGGATGTGAAAATGATAACTGCGTCGGGTTGAAACTAGCAAAAAACACTTGCGTCGTGCCTGGCACCACATTGCGCCGGGTGTATGATAGGGACCACAGTATCGTTATTTCTGTGTTACAAATATTCATATTATCACAAAAGTACTAAGATAAAAGTTTATAGTTCTGATATAAACACTCTGATGTCTATGGTAGCGATCAAAATCAAATCACAAGCAAATCACCTTTTGAAAGTAACATGGTGCTTCAAATAACGATCGTATCAATTACATCGTTACGCCAGTAGGTGGCGACAAGTGTCTGTTAAAAATGTATTTGTCATTGAATCATTCATTCAAAAGATTCATTCAAAAATGCTGATTCATCCAGTCATGAAATGAGTGAAGTATTTATGAGTCATTCATTGAATCATTCATTCAACCATTTTTTTAAAAAAAATAATTCCTTCAGATTAATTAAACATTTTAAATCAACTGCAGATATAAACATTTTGTCAGAACCTCTAGTAAATTGCATGTTATTTTGTTTAGTTGTCTGTTGAGAATCGTGGGAGATCACCTCTGTTTGAAACAAAAAAACATTGTGATTCTCAGCAGTGTATCCAGTATTGTTCAGCTCGCGGTTTTCCCGCAGAATTGGGCTGCCACAGGTTGTTTTTCATGTCCGCGGGTTGAAGCAACCCCAAATAACATGATATTTAGCCCCTGGTATGCGAATTTTACCAGGGGAACCCCGCCAAAACGCACATTTTTTCCCGCAGAACGCAATTTTTATCAGGGGAAAACCCACTGAAACGTGATTGGGCTAGTTTAGGGCTAGTTTTGAGTAGCAATTGGGTGAAAACCTGGCAACCCTGGGTGTATCCAGAATCATGCAGCTGAGTGAGTGATTTGGAATACTCTATATAGGCAGCAGCTCATGTAAATTGATTAATATTTTGGTGATAACGTTGACACAATAAAAATATATGGCACACACAATAAACTTATAACCAGTTTACATTTCTACAGGGATTGCTTTTAACATGAAGGATACATGTGATGCAATTTTGTTTAGATGGAAAAAGCGTTTCTTGTGTCTCTGTCATGAAAACAAGAAAATTTTGGAGCTTATGGAAATAAATGTGAATTCACACTGGTTTGACAGGTTATGGCAGTACAACACCCAGAATTTATGTGATCAGCTACGTGTCTCCTCAGTCACCTGGACTCACATCAAAGCTATAAATACCTGCTCCAGTGTGCAAAAATACACGTCTTTGGTGAAGAGACAGAGAGATGAAAGTTTATTTTTATTTGTGTTTTCATTTTGCCTTCTCAAAATTAAGTTAAGTCCTAACTCAACACTCAAAAGGTGGCCAAAAACCAAGCGTTCTTGATTTAATGTGATTAGTGGTGAAGAGCAGAAGTTCCTCGAACTACAGATGGAGCAGGACATGGCATCGGTTAGAAGATGCAGGGTGTCACGAGAGACTGGAGATCAACAATCAGCAGCTGTGACACGCACAAAACTTCAATGACCCAGAGATGTAAGCGTGACTAAAAATACCGAGAGGAAAAAAAGAACTATTAATAACTTAGCCGTGAGAGAAAGGAGTGAATTACTGCAACAATGAGCCACGAGACACACACATGCACTTGGACCTTGAAGCGACTGGGGTACAAAAATTGGTACCAGCTGTCTAGCCTGCAAATATGTTGCTGTGGAAAGGCAAAAGTGTCCAAATGTGAGGAATTAATCATTTACTCATAAAATCTGGCCACTTAAGAAACCTCAGGCACTCCATGTATTTGCTTCCATTTATGTGTGGTGGTTCTGGCTCTTCTCTTTCTGCATCCACTTTGCAGTCCAGTTTTGCATGGGAATGCTGAGCAGAGGTGGAGACGTGAGAGCTGTGCCACCTACATTCCAGGTGGTTTAGCAGCAAGTGACACGAGCTGCAACCTCTATTGTTCCTAATCAATAGAGTTCACAGAATAAAATCTTGTGTTCTGGTCAGTTGTTAAACTGCATGCAAATGAGCTTTTAATCCCACCAAATACCATGATAACCAATATATTCCACCAGAATATCAAAAAATGCTGGGTTGTTTCAACCCATGTTTGGGTCAAATATTGACAAACCCGACTGTTTGGTTTAAAAATTTAATTTAAAAATGTAAACATTTGACCATATTTGACCCAAACATGGGTTGAAACAATTCAGCATTTTTAGAGTGCATATTTACTAGTTATTATGTAAATTATGACACATTAATACAAAAACGACTACACTCTAAAAAAAACTGCTGGGTTAAAAACAACCCAAGTTGGGTTGAAAATGGACAAACCCAGCGATTGGGTTGTTTTAACCCAGCGGTTGGGTTAAATGTTTGCCCAACATGCTGGGTAGTTTTATTTAACCCAACTATTGTTTAAAAATTACTATATGGCTGGCTTAAAATGAAATTAAAAATCAGACATATAATTACTAGATGCAACAATAATAATCCAAAGGTGAACATTTATTAATAAGCAATTTAATAAATGTTTATTGTTTAATTATTATTCATTAAACTTATTAATAAGTGTTCCAACATGCTTTGGATTCATTTTAAGCAAGCAATACAGTCATTTTTAAACAATAGTTGGGTTAAATAAAACTACCCAGCAGGTTGGGTAAACATTTAACCATTCGCTGGGTTTGTCCATTTTCAACCCAACTTGGGTTTTTAACCCAGCATTTTTTAGAGTCCCAGCCTTCTGGGTGGTTTTATTTAACCCAACTATTGTTTAAAAATTACTGTTTTGCTCGCTTAAAATGAACCCAAAGTATGTTGGAAATGAACATTTATTAATATGTTTAATGAATAATAATTAAACAATAAACATTTATTAAATTGCTTATTAATAAATGTTCACCTTTTGATTATTATTGTTGTCTCTAGTAATTATGTGTCTGATTTTTAATTTCCAACCTATTTTGGGTTCATTTTAAGCCAGACATATAGTCATTTTTAAACAAAAGTTGGGTTAAATAAAACTGCCCAGCACGTTGGGCAAACATTTAACCCAATCACTGGGTTTGTCCATTTTCAACCCAACTTGGATTGTTTTTAATCCAGCATTTTTTAGAGTAAACTAAACTATACTTAAAAAAGAAGTATAGTTAACATGGTTAATTTTTGTAAAGGTCCAGGCATATGGAGGAGAGCTGTGTAAAAACATAAGGCTGACCTAAAAAAGCATACAATGTGCACATTTTCCAGTCTCATTCTGTTCTGATCTTTTTCTGTTAAATTACAGTGAAACTAATTAAACCTAAATTTGAATTCAAAGAAAAAGTTTAAAGTGTCACGACTGAATGCCTTTCTTTATAGTCTGAATTATAACAACTCACTGTGATTCAATGGATTCCTGTCGCAAGAGTCAAACTCCACAAATGACTGGTAAAATAAGAGCTTTTCTCCTCTGTCATATGCAGAGTTGACCAATGCCTTTCATTTCACAGCCTCTGACTTGGCTGACTTTTCATATCAAAATACCTTACTCACTGAGATGGCATGAATAAGTGCTAAAGACTCATTTTACATGAATGACGATAGAATAAATCATACATAAGTCATTCTGAGTTGGACCAGAGATAAGTATCTGTGTTTGGTGAACTGATGCCTCGGTATCTAAGAACCTGTCAGCCAGTGCTCTTAAATCTAGTGACTTACTCCCAAACATTCCTGGAAAAGCAGGCCTGACTTCGAAGAAGAGCGTGTCACACGTCTCAGTGAAGGGTGACATGATCTCAAAGCTAACTCTGGTGACTCAGTGCTTTTGCTGAGAAAAAAAAGATCACTCTCTCATATACGCACACATACAAACACAACATAGCATCTGTGAGCCTTTGGTTTATGGGTCTAGAGCCTTTCTGCAGCCTGAGAGGACTCTGTTGACATGACTGTTTTATAAGTCAATAAAATATCATTCAAAATCACTGGGCTCTTGTATAACTTGAAAAGCCACATCTGTGGACCGTTGCTCTCTCATATGAGAATGTAGGGAATAGGTTCAAATACTACAGGCTGCACAGACCCCCATAACTTACATCTGAGAAATCTGCCCTTTCTAATTAAACCATCTGTTACTCAAACACAGCTGAGGTTTGAAAGCAGCTCTGCTTATCCTGCAGGTTCAACGTCTGGGTCTAGTGTTTGGAGAGGGAAAATGACACACTGCATCAGTATGTCTGTGCAGTACTCGTGTAAATAGCCACGGATGTTGGTCATTTTCAACTGCATTGATTTGAGCAATATATATATATGTATGTATATATATCAGTGTCCTGCACAATATGCATGAATTCTAATTAGGCAACATCAATAAAAAATGCATATATTACCATTTAAAAGTGCTCAGCATGACTTCATGACTTTAATGCTTTTATTTGATCAGACAAAATCTGACTTTTTCCATATTTAAGTGCTATAATTGGGTCCCCGGTGCATCTACCAACCCTGAAAACATGAAAAAGGACAACCCAGTAACTTTGTTTTGGCAAGCCTTTCTCTGCAAGCATGTGAAAAAACGAGCCGCTCAGATTTCGCTCTTCTAGTGACGTAGGAAGGGGATCTCATTATAATATTACCGCCCCTTAATTTGCACGTTTCCACCCACAGCGCTGCCATTTTGTTTTCGCAAGCGAAAACAGTGTACCAGTTCTAACGCCATAGCAAAAGTTTGAGCAAAGCATGCTAACTGTTCTGTCGGTTTGAACAATATAACGCTGAACACCGTCATCATTTTGGCTGCGTGAGATTCTCCAGCTTTGTTGTTGTTGAGCAACCGAAGCGTGAGCTGTTAAAGCTCCGCCCTCTTCTGGAAAGGGGGCCGAGAGCAGCAGCTCATTTGCATTTAAAGGGACACACACAAAAACGGCGTGTTTTTGCTCACACCCAAATAGGGGCAAATTTGACAAGCTATAATAAATATTTTGAGCTGAAACTTCACATTCTGGGGACACCAGAGACTTATTACATCTTGTGAAAAGGGGCATTATAGGTCCCCTTTTAATGCATCTTTGCTGAATAAAAGAATTAATTTCTTACAAAAAAAAAAAAAGGAGTGTCTATTTACACTAACTCCACCCACCAATGTCTGACTAATTTTAATAAATATAATCATTTACACTCTGTTATTATTGCATCCTGTTAATATACAAAATACTGAGGTGCAAATAGTATCTTCCACTATTTATAAGTATAAACAGCATCTAACAACTATTTGCACAAAGAACTGCTACTTTTATATAGTGTAAATAGAATATATCACTATTTTCACTTAGTGTATATCATCTATCGCTATTTGCATAGCTGCTGCCAAAAAATAAAAAAAAATCTTATTGAAACCAAATTTTTGAAAGGCAGTGTTATTTCTTTTCAGCTTTCCAGGAATCACACATTTTATAAATCTTGTTTTATGGCTTTTCAGCAAAGCACAAAAGTAATTTGTTAGTTCCTAGAACTGCCCTGATAAGCATTACTTATCAATAGCACTCAACTACATAGCAGCTAGATTTACAAACACCCTAATAAAACAAGTGCGCAGGTATGCAATTAGAGTCTGGTGACGTCATATTTCCTCCAGCCAAAGTACAATGCATGGAAACTTGTCCTACTGAGAACCCTTGATGAACAATGCATGAATGCACGAGCTCACAATCATGTCTGTGCTCAATCTGTGTTTGTTAAGCCTTCAATTTCTTCCAGGATCAGTCTGCATGAATACTATCTCATTCACCATAAGCTTTTGATAGTCACATTGTTTGGACTAAATACCACCAAGACTCGCTTGCGTGCTGAATTTGAAGGTGTCATTCGTGTTGTGAGGGGATAATTTGTTGCAGCTCTTGTAAGTGAATGAAACACTTGAAAATAATCCAAGCTACAAAGGGAGGAGAGGACAAACAGTGATCGAAAAATGAGAAGCAAGTCAGAAGACAATCTTGGTCAAAGCTGAGGTCTGTTCACTATCACACTCAACGCCCTCATTTTACACACCACCAGCGCCGGTCAGATGCTTTTGCCCACACCGCCGTCCTCCAGCCAACTTGAACCCCAACAACTGTCCTCTCTCAGCCAGCTTCACAGCACCAAGAATGTGAGAGCAGCAAATAGCTGGAGGGGAAGAGATGACAGATGGCCATCCTGAAGATAATAATTACCACATATTTCTCACTGCTATGCATGTCTCTGACGTGTCCCCTTCCACAGCACAATGGACTCCCACAGAGAATGAGAAAATAGAGAGATGGATGTACACAGGAAGAGACAACAAAACAAGAAACATAACATAGGCCTATAAGGTTTTTAAAAAAGCAATATACTTGAGTTAAGGACAATAACTGTAATGATAATGAAATTGAAAAGAGCAGCAGCATCCATACCACATCTAATAACAACGGCAAAGAGAAGAAATATTGTTCAAATCTCTTTCAAAACTATTTTTTCCAGATGATGAACGAAAAAACACTGGCAGCCAATCAGAATCCATCCTCGGTATAATGTACATTGATTTCAATCACAGATTTTTGTAAAATCTTGGGTTATTTTTTCTACCCAAGTTCTGGGTTGAGCCTTTGGGTCATTTTTGGGGGTTATTTTTCCAGTGTTTGTGTAGTTTTTGTGTTACCCAGCTCCTGGGTCAGACATAACAACCCAGGGGTTATTTATACTTTTTGCGCCCTCTTCAGGAGAGAGCAGTGCAGCTCCGTCAAATTGGTGCATGTCTTCGGTAAAATACAGGTTTGTGTACGTTTTATTTGATCTAAAAATTTGTTATTGTTCTGTATATCGTTTAATTTTATGCAAAGCAACATACAGAGGCGCGATGTGAGTCACCTAAACGAGTGTCGCGTCGGTCTTTTCGCGTGATGGAAACGCCTGATGCCTTGCATAAAATTGTATGATTTTATTCAAAAGGATACAGAACATAAATACTTAGGATGTTAAAATATGTTATCAGAATTTACACTGATTATTTATGGACAGGTTTTGGAGTCAGTCACAGCATTTTTCGGCTACGAGTAAAACGCAGGGCGACGGCGGTCTGAAGTTATCAATTCCGAACCTGTCAGCCAGTGCTCTTAAATCTAGTGACTTACTCCTGGAAAAGCAGGCCTGACTTCGAAGAAGAGCGTGTCACACGTATCAGAAAAGTAACACGTATCCGAAAGTATCAGAACGCGAGCCATTTCCGGTACGAAATCCAGCGCCATCACGGTGGAAACAGGACAACAGAGACTGGTCGATTACACTTGAATTACTTCTAAATGTTTAATTTTTACTTCTAATATTTGTTAAACGAACTTAAATGTAGGCAATATGTATTAAAAACTATATAAAATATGCTATACTATATAATATGATCGAAAATAAAGGAATTATCATGCAAACCAGTAGTTGTGTGGAGTTTTTTAAAAAAGTTGAGAGGATTTTAATCCATAATCATTAATTTATGTATTAAAAAAAAGAAGCTAGTATTACAGGAAAAATGAATCAAATGAATCAACCAAATTGGGTTGTTCTTAACCCAGTGTTTGTTGTATGTGTTTGATTCAGTAAAAAGAACTGGCTCATTCGAGTAGTTCGTTCTGGAATCGGACTACACTGGTTGCGCTAGTAGAAAATCTCATCAGAAAAATCTCATCACTTGACAATGGAATTGCATTTTCCCCAAGATTATTTATTGTATAAAAGGACTAAAAGAATCAGTAATGGAATCATTAACTGGAAGCATTAAATGCTTTGCAATGTCCATTGCTAACTGAAACCTGACTTAGCTTGAATAAGCTCCACATCTTCCTTGTTTCACGAGGCCATGTCGTTGTGAGAATGAATGTGTAGTCCAGTGATCCGCTCATGGCAGGTTAAGACCTCCAAAGTAAGCTTTCCTCAGGAAGCGATGATAGATGATGAACTTTCACCTCTAGGTCAAGAAGCCAAGTGACTCTGGCATGTCAGTACTTGCTTTGCTTGATTCATGTGACATCTGATATCAGAGTTGTCCTTCATCATGACTTAAGATGTGTCATGTTCATAGTAGTGGGATATTTGTTGGTATAGGCTACCTACTGCACAATGTATTGTGAAAGAGGAGTATGTCTTAATTTTTCTATAACCACATAGAAGATTCCACACATAGACCTTTTTTGCTCCTACTGGCACGTCAGTGAAGACTGGACACGGCTGTACGATGTGGGAGAAAAAATGAAGGTGGAAGTGTCAGAAGCACCTCGGATGTCATAATTATGAGGTAGCTTTTGGAATTCCTCTCTGGGATCTTTATATCTGTCACAAAGTCCAAGCTTGCTGCCTTGGAACAATTTGACATGTGCCAACAGACAAAGGGAGAAAAGATAAACAAAGGTCTGTGAGATTATAGAGTCAGTTTCCTCAAGCCTCTGTAAACAGTGTCACCACCATTGAAGCAAAGATGCCATAGTTTTTATAGAGCTGTTATATTATTAGGGTGCCTTGTGATGCATTTCTGAATCAGGTTGAAATGAATGACCTATCATTATACAGAGCCAGTCTGGACTCTTATCAGGACATTTCATCCGTCACAAATTGGCACATTTGGTACATTCCCGTCCATTATGAAATTGCAAGTCTGTGTGGAAAACATTTTTGAAAACCTTCGAGTCTGAAAGCTGATGTGAAATGTAAGGATTGTGCCAGCATATAAGTGAGAGAAGCAGGATAAGTAATATACGCTGTTCGCTCAGTATTTTTTCAAGCTTTTGTATAATAATATGACTTTATTAAGTCTAAATGTGTTAAATATGTGATAAATTTCATTGGAGGCACAGTGGAATTGGCTTAAAATAAGTCATGATTTACGACTTCACAGAATTTATTGCTAATCTTCAATAAGCAATGTTTCAGTAGTTTTCTTTGGTTACAGGCCTACTTTTACACAATTTTCAAATGATAAAGCCAGGCAAATGAAAAACAAAATTTTTTTAACAAGGAGGCAAACAAGGGTATGTTTGTTCTGAGAGTGAAGAAAAAATCTTTTAGTTTTGAATTTCTGGGCTGAAATTGTTATTTCACAGAGACAAAAATAGACCTAAACAGTACTGTATATCACTCAGCTTGATTAGAATGAAATTAGAAGATAAGTATTTATAAGATAAGTATAACTGACAATACTTTCACATACACTTCTTATTGTCTGTTGCTATTACAGGGACAGTTTGCCCAAAAATTCTGCCATCATTTACTCACCCTCATGATGTTCCAAACCTGTATGACTTTCTTTCTTCTGTGGAAGATTAAAAATAAGATATTTTGAACAATGTTCATAAACCATTTTGGTTACCATCAATCTCCATTGTACAACCCGAATTCCGGACGTTTTTTAAATTTGAATAAAATGAAAACTAAAAGACTTTCCAATCACATGAGCCAACATTTTATTCACAATAGAACATAGATAACATAACAAATGTTTAAACTGAGAAATTTTACAATTTTATGCACAAAATGAGCTCATTTCAAATTTGATGCCTGCTACAGGTCTCAAAATAGTTGGGACGGGGGCATGTTTACCATGGTGTAGCATCTCCTCTTCTTTTCAAAACAGTTTGAAGACGTCTGGGCATCGAGGTTATGGAGTTTTGGTGTTGAAATTTGGTCCCATTCTTGCCTGATATAGATTTCCAGCTGCTGAAGAGTTCGTGGTCGTCTTTGAAGTATTTTTCTCTATAGGTGAAAGATCTGGACTGCAGGCAGGCCAATTCAGCACCCGGACTCTTCTACTACGAAGCCATGCTGTTGTAATAGCTGCAGTATGCGGTTTTGCATTGTCCTGCTGAAATACACAAGGCCTTCCCTGAAATAGACGTCGTCTGGAGGGGAGCATATGTTGCTCTAAAACCTTTATATACCTTTCAGCATTCATAGTGCCTTCCAAAACATGTGAGCTGCCCATACCATATGCACTTATGCACCTCCATACCATCAGAGATGCTGGCTTTTGAACTGAACGCTGATAACGCGCTGGAAGGTCTCCCTCCTCTTTAGCCCGGAGGACACGGCGTCCGTGATTTCCAACAAGAATGTCAAATTTGGACTCTTCTGACCTTAGAACACTTTTCCACTTTGAAACAGTCCATTTTAAATTAGCCTTGGCCCACAGGACACGACGGCGCTTCTGGACCATGTTCACATATGGCTTCCTTTTTGCATGATAGAGCTTTAGTTGGCATCTGCAGATGGCACGGCGGATTGTGTTTACCGACAGTGGTTTCTGGAAGTATTCCTGGGCCCATTTAGTGATGCAGTGTCGTCTGAGGGCCCGAAGGTCTTCCAATAAAGGTCTTCTGCCAGAATAAGTAGGTCATCCGGGTACTTTTTGCCTACTCTATTATGAGTACTGTGAATTTGGACATACTTTATTGTGACATACTATTTTTTGCCTACTATATAGTGAGGAAGTATGCGATTTTGGATGCAGCCAATGCTTCCCTGCTATTGATGAGTTTTTCCCGCAATCCATGTTTTCACTGTTATACAGTAGGGGGCGCTGTTACTGAAATAGTTCAGCATCTCTGGATCCAAAAGCGAAGAAGAACATCTGCATAAACCAGAAGGATCGGATAGAAGTTGCTTTCTGTAATGCATGAAATTGGTGCGAACCGCCAAAAAAGGGAAGAAGAAGAAGAATTTGCTTTCGCACAAGTAAGCTAACGTGATTACCAAACATTCAACAGCATGTAAATCAAAAAACTGCCTAGTGTTACAGAGAAAAAATGTTGAACCCACAACAAAGGTATATATAATATGACTGCAAGCTTTGGGGGTGTTGATGGACTCTATCTACTCTTGTGTTTTTATCTGTTAAGTCTTTGACAAAAACATGATTTTCTCACTTACCAACATTCAAGTATTGATAAAAAAGAAAGCGTGAAACTAGAATAAAACAGTGCAAGCAGAGGCTCTGTTCTTTCTTTTGATATATTGGCTGTGTTTACATATTCTTACAACAATATATTCTGGGGTCCATTTTATGAATTTGATCAAAACTGCTGCCGCTGGCATCTTTGCTGTCGGTGAAAGAGTATAAAATAACTTCTTTTGTGTTCCACAGAAGAAAGAAAGTCATACAGATTTGGAACAACTTGAGGGTGAGTAAATGATGACAGAATTTTCATTTCTGGGTGAACTATACCAAAGTCCCTTTCAAGGAAATTCTGGTTCACTCGACGGCCATATTTGCAACGCCTCCGGGCAGCTATTTCGTGCATCCAAGACAAAGTCCTATCTATTTGAATGGAGGAATCCCGAAATCTCAAAAACTGCTTGGCGAACTCACAATTAAATAACATATTTCAAATCACCAACAAAATCTGACATGAACTGTCCCATAAATGTTGTTTCTTAAGCTCAAATAGCGTTCAAAAATCGTATTTTTCAGGCTAGACGAGCCAATGTGCATGTGCAGTCCTTACCGCGAGTCTCAGGTTTTTATGGGAACCTGAGCTTCTAATGGCAGCTGCAGTGACGCAATGACTTTATCAATCAGCGATTGGCTCTATTACTTAGAAGGCGGGACTTATCCCGCCATATTGCGCGTTACACCAAGGGAAAAATGATGGAAAATTACTGCTTCACAACATTGTCCTATGACATTAAAAACCTTGAAATAGAGACAAACACCTCTTGAAACTACACAATCATGAGATTTAAACAACAATAGAAAAAAATAATAAGTAATATAAAATACAAAACATAAATGGCATAAATAAATAATAATAAAATGATAAATGATGTAAATGAAATAATATGAATAAATGATGTAAATCAAATAAGAATAATAATAGAATAATAAGAATAATAAGAATAATATAAATAAATGAATGACAACTACATAAATGACTATAAATAATTATAAATAATCATATAAAAAATGGAGTAAATAAAATACAGATGTATGATTGCTCTCTTAAAGTAACGCACACAGGTTGCTATTGAAAATTTCTATTTGTTTCAATTGTTAATAGTCAAAATTTTTCCCATCTTCATCTAACAGTAGGCTATTTACCTGCTGGTGAGGTACAACTAAGCCATGTTTACTCAAAGTGTGCCATTAGATTAACATAAACCCTCCGAACAGAGATGGCAGATCAGTCATTGGTGTTTACAGAGGAATTGTGAGCGGGGGAAGGTATGGGAGAGAGCGCTGCTGCTCAACAAAAGGCCTGTAAGCTGATTGAGCCCCCTGTTAAGCCTCCTCCCCATAGATCCAGGCGGGAAGCTGCCCTTCCTCTGCCTCAGGCAGGGTCAGAAAGACCCCCTCCCTCAGGCTTCATGCGATCGCATGCTCCCAGTCACATAGGCAATGGCTGCAGATGAGGGATCCATGTGTCTGCTTACTCACACTCAAGTGAGCAAATGCATGACCCACACCATTGCCACTAGTCAAAGAAAAGTGTAGGGTGCAATTATTTCTTCAAACCACTTCTGGAATGATCTCTTTATAGTCATTTTGTGAAACTGCCATTCAACTCTCGAAAATAGTTTAGCATGTCAATCAATGGACTTTCTACCACCAACAGACACGCTACTGTGAGCATTGCTGCTGCATGAATAGACATACATAAATCCCGTAGCAGATCTAGACATGTGGAGCTGGGGGAGGTGGAGGGTTTCAGAGGAACTCTGACTAGCCAACAGCGAACACTGAACCAGGTTATTTAAATGTTGAGCAAGCAATCTCATTGGCTGCTGACTCTGCAGAGGCCAATCAGCTGGTGCCGTGTAGTAAATGATAGCAGATTGCATGTAAAGGACCGATCAGCCTGCGCCCTCTAGAGTTTCATGACTGAACTAGATATATGTATTTTTGTTATCCACCTTATTTTTAACGTAAGTGTGGGCACAGCCATTTGTAACTTAAATGTGCGAGTCTTTCTGTGTCATCTGCTTCCAGTTATTTTTAGCTGTTCAAAACAGCCCGTTATGCAGCTTGCAGCAAACTGGTATTTCTTATCATATTATTCTAATGTTTTAAACACCGGTTTAAACATAAACACCAGTTTGTAGTGCAATTAGTTTTATCAATTACTGACTTTTGTTATTCTTCTAGTTATTTACCTATACTCAAAAAAATGGTGTAGAAAACAATTTTCACTCTGAATTGCGACTTTTTATCTCACAATTCTGACTTTTTTTTTGCACAATTCTGACTTTTTTTGTCAGAATTGTGTGATATAAAGTCGCTATTGCGAGAAAGTCGCAATTGCGTGTTATAAAGTCAGAATTGTGATATAAAGTCAGAATTGCGAGTTATAAAGTTGCAATTGCGTGTAATAAAGTTGCAATTGCGTGTAATATAGTCAGAATTGTGTGATATAAAGTCGCTATTGCGAGAAAGTCGCAATTGCGTGTTATAAAGTCAGAATTGTGTGATATAAAGTCAGAATTGTGTGATATAAAGTCAGAATTGCGAGTTATAAAGTTGCAATTGCGTGTAATAAAGTCAGAATTGTGTGATATAAAGTCAGAATTGCGAGTTATAAAGTTGCAATTGCGTGTAATAAAGTTAGAATTGTGTGATATAAAGTCGCTATTGCGAGAAAGTCGCAATTGCGTGTTATAAAGTCAGAATTGCGTGATATAAAGTTGCAATTGCGTGTTATAAAGTCAGAATTGTGTGATATAAAGTTGCAATTGTGAGATATAAAGTCAGAATTGCGAGTTATAAAGTTGCAATTGCGAGTTATAAAGTCAGAATTGTGTGATATAAAGTTGCAATTGTGAGATATAAAGTCGCTATTGCGAGAAAGTCGCAATTGCGTGTTATAAAGTCAGAATTGCGAGTTATAAAGTTGCAATTGTGAGATATAAAGTCAGAATTGTGAGTTATAAAGTTGCAATTGCGAGTTATAAAGTCAGAATTGTGTGATATAAAGTCGCCATAGCGAGAAAGTCGCAATTGCGTGTTATAAAGTCAGAATTGTGAGTTAAAAAGTCAGAATTGTGAGTTATAAAGTCGCAATTGCATGTTATAAAGTCAGAATTGCGTGATATAAAGTCCCAATTGCGAGATATGTGTTTTGTAAACCATGTTTGGTAGAAAATGAAAAAGACTTATAGGATATGTTAACCTGGTAAGTATTCAAGCATTCATTCCTATTGGGATACATGTCAGCAGGCGAATGTGAACAAAACCGGTCCCAAAGACAAGGAGATAGAGTGAGAAACTCTTCAGTCTTACATGCTCTTTCCTGAGCATTGTCAATTATTTCCCCATGCATCCGATGGCTCTACACAGCAGCGAATGTGGGTCACGAGGCACACAATCTTCTCTTGATTGACAACTAGTAAATACAGCATTGAGGAAGGGTTTTAATGATCCTCCGAGATCTCAGACCAACCACAATGTGCTATTCATCTCTAATGAGGAGTAAGTGTGTCACAGTGCATTGGCTTGTTGTCTTTGGACCTCCACGGCGATAAATTTAGCATCCTTTGGGGGCAGTGTTATGGATCAAAACTGCGAAACCCACGGAAATCCAAGCGTTGCCTTACATAACAAAAGTCTTTCCGTAATTCATGAATTGCTCCATCTCATTTTCCAGGTTCCCATTGTTTCCGGCCGCATCGTTGTCCGAGAGTGTGTCTGTTCCAGAAGCGGATGACATCAACCCCTCTCCTGATCGACAGTGCAAGCAAGGTAAAGGGTCACATGGGAGCATCACTGAGTCTATTGTGCTGCAGTGGGAAAGCCACACGGACTGTAATGAGCTGGAGGGCTTGGCTGTAATCTGCCAACACTGCTGCAATATAAATCACAGCATAAAAAACACTCTATAATAGCACATTGTTCGAGGCCAGTAAAAGCTGGGGTCCAAGGCACTATTTTCACATGTTTGGAATGAAAGCGCATTTTTGGCGCATCGTACCACGCTTGTAAAAACACTCTTTTCACGAGTCAGGTGAGTTTACGCAGCAGAGTATGCTTTCATGTTGCAAGTCTTTCCAGCATAGTAGGGAGAGTTTTATGATCTGCTGATACACACATATCTTTTTCTCCACTGTCACGGTTCCTGGAAGAAGCTTGGACATTCCAGGTCTCCTTCTCTGCTTCCAAATCACCAGGCATCCTAGGCCCTCTCCATTTCACCCAGGATCACTCTGAGCCCCCTGGAATGTGGGATTAATGGCCCTGTACATAGTGCAGGCCGCTTGAGATATCCGAGATGACTCGCGCTCTCCGCGCAGCACGTTCTCTTATCAGTAACACCCAATCATCATGAAGTGAGTGGTCAGGGGCACATTAGCAAGTAGATTATAGATTAAAAATTCACCACCAAACCAGAAGATGGAGCCTTTCATTTTGTAAAAGTAACGCTAGTCCAAAATGATGATGGACTGATGGGATTAGCAAGCTAAGCAAAACAGAAATTGATGCACTTCAATATGATAACTCACATTTTAACAGACCGTAACTGCCAAGAGGGAATTAATAAGCACTCTTGCTGACAGCCTCATGCAATCTGTGAGCAAGGCTGGCATTTTCCAGCAACACAGCAAGCGAACGCAAGACATAAATTACAGCATGATTAAAGACCCTCCTGAGAGATGTTTATGTATTTTATGCATGGTTTTGGTCTGCTTCATCCCCGTTCATGCGGATGTGATTGCCTTTAATTATTGAGAAGCATCTGATAATGCCAGATGACTGCACCTCTTCTTTTAAATTATGATGTAGACGTCACGTTGAAACTGCATTAAAATAAATATAGGCTATCTTTTAGTTCGGTAATAGCACATTTTGGGCTGCCGCGGTGCGCTAGCTCTCTCTCTCTCTATGAGACACGCTTTTAGGCATCTCAAAAGTACAAAATATACGGGTAAACCATCAGTACTCTTTTCGGTGCTCCAGTCGTCTGTGGTGACACGCGTCATTACGAGGTTGCGGTCTGTGTCCGCGCGCTGATTGGTGGACACCGAGGGTGTGCGCGCATCATGGGCTGGCATTCTTACAGAGCCTGAATCCCTGATTCAGTCCATGCTGCGAGGTAGGCACAGCCTAAACCACCGCACCAAACAGGTAAAGCAACATACCGAGTCTCTCCTAAACGCCTATTTTCCCCATTTAGCAGAGTATTGAAGTCTTGAAGCCACAAAACCATTCGCTCTTTCATTTCCTGGAAAGCAAAGCTTAGAGAACTGAAATACCAGATTTTAATTTATAGGCTTTCTGTTGTGAATAATCCTGCCAGTAGTATTTGAAGTGCTTAATAGGCTATAAAAGCTTTGACAGTTCTAACCATGTTTTATTGTCCTCTCAGCACGAGAGAGTGTGTTGACCAAATATTTGTCTGCAGCTTCATCGCTGTTCATCTATTTTACGCCTACGGGTGGCCGCACAAGAAACCGTTTCAAATCTCAGTATGGCAAACCGTTTTAACATTTAGTGCTTAAAACTAGCGAATAGCGTTATTATGTTATTACTGATTTATTACATAAATGCATTCCTTTGATAGGCTACAAGTCACTATAGGACCAGTAATTACACTCTAAAAAATGCTGGGTTAAAAACAACCCAAGTTGGGTTGAAAATGGACAAACCCAGCGATTGGGTTGTTTTAACCCAGCAGTTGGGTTAAATGTTTGCCCAACCTTTTATTTAACCCACCTATTGTTTAAAAATTACTGTATGGCTGGCTTAAATTGAACCCAAAATAGGTTGGAAATTAAAAATCAGACACATAATTACTAGAGGCAACAATAATAATCAAAAGCAATTTAATAAATGTTCATTGTTTAATTATTATTCATTAAACTTATTAATAAATGTTCATTTATTAAACATCTTTATAAATGTTAATTTCCAACATATTTTGGGTTCATTTTAAGGAGGCAATACAGTAATTTTTAAACAATAGTTGAGTTAAATAAAACTACCCAGCAGGTTGGGCAAACATTTAACCCAACCGCTGGGTTTGTCCATTTTCAACCCAACTTGCGTTGTTTTTAACCCAGCATTTTTTAGAGTGTGTGCATTGCAATTGGGCAAAAATGTTTAAACATAGTATTAAGTCATTTTAATTGAAATATAAAGTAGCCGTTCTTGCTAGTCATTACATATGAGAAGCAAAATGCAATCGTAACAAGTGAGATAAGAAATAGTAATGTATTACTGGTAATGTGTTACTAGTGTCTCATAATACATATATATATATATATAATATCACAACACATGACATAACATATAAAGTATGAAATATAAAATAAAAACAACATAAAAGTAAAGCAAACCAGCATGAAATAAAAAAAGCATCCAAATAAATAGTTAGCAGTGAAATTTAAATAGATAGGATTACATGACTCTAATTAAAACATAAGTATTAGTAACATAAAATTGTCATATTCACAGTTTCTTAGTAGTCCCACATCCATGGCCTGCATCTGATTTCTCATTTGCAATGGATTTGCATGACTTGAAGTGGATCCCATTAGAGTATACAGCCATAAACCGTAGTTCTGTGCAATTCTCAAAATGTTATAATTAGAAGAAGAGGTGATTGATTACTAGCAAAAACATCTGAGAATTCATTGCAATCGATATAAAATGAGGCCTAATAACAACTAAGCCTTGATTCAGCTGTGTGACTGTATATATGTTGTGTATGTGTGTGTCAGAGTCAGATATGCACACATGTCTATATGCCTTTTGTGTTGCTTTGTCTAAGTATGGCAGCTGCCTGGAGGGGGTGGTTTGAATGATGCAATCCCTGCCATCCATTAGCAAATTTGTCCCATTTTCTGCACTGTGTGGAGTTGGCACATTGTGACAGTGGGACTATATAATTAGCTCTGTCGACTGAGTTTTCAAAAACTGCAATGTAAAAAGTCACATTATCATTATGTCTTTTTTTCGTGTTCATCGCTGGGTCACCAATATACCAGAAGCAAGCAGAAAAGAATGTGCCATTCCCTGTAAATGCCATATTTAAAATTTTTTAGAAGGGTTTTGGGAATCCTGATATAGACTCACTGAGCATTTTATGTACATTGTCATATAATGGTTACTTATTCCAAATGTTTGTATTTATTGTAACATTATGTGAATTGTTTGAAAGAGATATATTCTATTATAGCGTATGATACTTTATATCTATCCAAATGATTTATAAAGAATTGATCAAGATTTAGTTGCAATCTATTTAATACTCATATGTATGCAGCATGGTATTACAAACTCTTAAGCTTACACACTAAAAACAACCCAAGTTGGGCTGAAAATGGACAAACCCAGCGGTTGGGTTAAATGTTTGCCCAACGTGCTGGGTAGTTTTATTTAACCCAACTATTGTTTAAAAATTATTGTATTGCTTGCTTAAAATGAACCCAACGTATGTTGGAAATTAACATTTATTAATATGTTTAATAAATGAACATTTATTAATAAGTTTAATGAATGATAATTAAACAATGAACATTTATTAAATTGCTTGTTAATAAATGTTCACCTTTTGATTATTATTGTTGCCTCTAGTAATTATGTGTCTGATTTTTAATTTCCAACCTATTTTGGGTTCATTTTAAACCAGCCATATAGTCTTTTTTAAACAATAGTTGAGTTAAATAAAACTACCCAGCAGGTTGGTCAAACATTTAACCCAACTGCTGGGTTAAAACAACCCAATCGCTGACTTTGTCCATTTTCAACCCAGCATTTTTTACAGTGCAATGAAATTGTAGTCAGCTATATAGTCACAGCAATGAAACACACAATTCTGTTTTATCATATTTATTTCATGGTATGAATAGAATTAGTGTGCATGGAAATATCATTGTATAGCCTGTCCTATCACAGACATGCACGGTACACTTTATGATTTGATTTCTTAGAAATTACGGATCGTAAATGCAACATTCTTTTATATTTGATCAGTTACAGCAGTAATACCTATAATGATAGTCTCGCATGCTCTTGTCCTTACAGCAGTCTGATGCCTCACAAGCACTTGTAGAGTAAATACCCACCCACTCTTACACATTTTACAAGCTTAGTTTATGGCAAGTAGAGACAACTTTCGCCAGACACACCCCTAAAACTTGGACGTGGTGGTCTGCGTCTCTGATTGGTCGGGAAGCACGACTGACAACACCTGCTTAACTCCTTCATCCAAATTGACACCCGGACTCTAGGAAATATATCCAGCATCCATCCCGTTTCCACTCTCACACGCTCTCGCTGTCATCTCGATCAGTATCCACACCAGATCCCAGGCTGACAGCCTGTTATTATTCATTCGAGAAAACTGAGTGTAGAAATGTTGATCAAATTTGCACTAGCCTTGCTACTTGTCTCCGTCTTAGGGGAAGTGGTAGGAACGGATAATGCTGATGTTCACGAGAGTCACCCCGAGAAACCGGCCAGTCAGAAGGGACGTCTCTCCTTACAAAATACAGGTAAGAGAATGCAAGTGTTGTGAACCTGTGATCACGTCTCGCGAAGCCCGGAGTGAGTCTTGTGTGTGCGGGCACGTGCGAGCGGCGCGGTCAAAACGCGATTTAAGCGCAAAACCGGCCAGTGCACATCTTATCACGCGCTGCGCTACGTTTTCCCATTACGCAGGAAGACGATATCTCGTAAATCCGGAGCACACGTAGAGAAATCCAATATCTTCGTAAACTATTAATAGCATGGCACAAGGTAGGCAAAGATATTCGGTGACATTACTGTCAGGTTCGCGTGCGTGTCTTGTTTTCGAGCCCAGAGTGGATTTGTGTTTACATACGACATCCTACGCTTGTGTTTTATTATTATTAAGTGGCGATTCAAAGTGCTCGCGTGCATCAAATATAGACGTACGTGCGCAACTTTTGTTGCATTGCGTGGACAAGCAAGTTAAACCTGAAATGTGGATCTGAGTGATGCAATGGCTCTACATGTTGCACTAGAGGTGGGTCAAACTTAACCTTTCTCACGGTAGGAAGGGCGATACAACCCCATCCATACATGACAATGAAATAATGCAGCTTTTGCATGGGACCGAGTGCCCAGAGTAGGTTTGTTTCACGCAAGATCCATGTCCCTTCCCGCACAAACGCCAACACAAGCAAGCACTGCAGACTCAATTTACCTGTGCAGCCCCATACACACAGATCCATTGCAATACATTTAGACTGGATGCAAAAGCAGGCAATATTGGATAGTATTCATATACAAGACTATAAAAAACCTCTCATATACTGTTTTGTCCAACTGACATACTTTAGGATTACTGAACATGAATCTTTAGGTGAGATATTTTGGAATACTCTTAAATTAGAGTAAGTAATTTTTTAGAAATACTATTTCAGTTAGAATATGTAAGAATACTCAGTGAATTTGAATCTTTCTCTGAAAATAATGCCCACTCATATCTGTAACATTAACAAAATAGCACGTTAGTAGCTTACTCATGAAGAGCAGATTAAAGAAAATGTCTTCAGCATTGTTGTGTTAATGTGTTTGGCAGTCAGATTGGCACAAATAACGTGATGTTAGAGAGAGACAAACAATTTTATCTTTAAAGTCTCTTTGCACAAATGCATGAGGGTTGAAATAGCTGTTGTGAGATCCTTAGAAATAACATTTTAAAATAGTGCAATTTGTAATGAGATAGCTGCAGAGCTTTTTCCTTTTCATGAACTGTTTTGCCTTTAGCTTTGGCTTTATACTGACACAATGGGGTTTAAATTTTACAAGTTGAATTACCTATTTTCCTTGCTTTTTTTCTTATTACAGCACAGGATTTCTTCATTTTAAAATAAAAGTCCTTAAATTGCCAATATATGTATAGTTTGCATTTACCCTTTGGTTGCAGTTGTACAACTAAAATGTTTAATACATATAGTTCAATGCAAGCCTTTCTCTTACTGCTGTTCTGTATAATAGGACACGACTAACAGACACATCTCAAACTATTTTATAAAAGCTGCTGATGTGGTCATGAAAATAATACTGAATGTCTGTCTTTGTGAGCTGATCTATAAAACATACATCAGTGCATTCACACTCTCTAAATCAGCAAGTAAAGCAAATACACTTTCCTTTGACTATTAGTACAGTTATCGGTGAATCATAACCGCCATTATCAGTTCTGATTAAAAGTCAAAAAGACGCTTAATGCTGCCCTGTAATTAAGTGTATTGCAGATTTAAGTGGAATTGGTAAGAGAGTGACTCTATTTTCCAGGTTTTTTTCTTAAAACTCGGTAGTCATTACTAATCTCCACAGCAAGGTAAAAGCAATCTCGTCCTGCCCTATATACGGTTAACCTTGCTTTCCCACATCTCAAGCAGTTACTGCAAGATGCCTCCCAGTTTGATGGACTTTAATAGCATACCTTAATTACCACAGCGCTCTCTCTGCTAAATTTGTCCCCTAAATACAGTTCTTCAATTTTCACAGCAGAAACAAAGCCCGAAAATAGGCCTCAGCATAAATTTTTGTGCATGATGTAAAAGTATATTTCTAAAGCAACTTTATTTCTTAAATGAATATAGATCTGTTGTGGAGATTGTTATGAAATATGATCAGCAAAATCGAGTAAATTCTTTATTTAGCTCTCTCTTTCTATTCTCTACAGCTGAGATCCAGCACTGTCTTGTGAGCGCTGGAGACGTGGGCTGCGGTGTGTTCGAGTGTTTCGAGAACAACTCCTGTGAAATCCGGGGCCTCCAGGAAATCTGCATGACCTTCCTGCACAATGCTGGCAAGTTCGACTCACAGGTAAGCACATGGCTGCCCCAGTCTCCCACGGGGTTCATGTCCCTCAGACGCATCCAGAGGATGACCTTTTGGCCGGCTCTGTCCAGCTGGCACTGCCTCTAATGTGGCTTGTGTTTCACAAGGTGCAGGTGGATTTGAAGCAGAGGGTTTCAAGCTTGTAATGCGGTCTCAAGATGTGTGTCTGTACGGAGACATGCCCTATTAGTCCTTATTAACAGAAAACGAAAGGCTGTTTATGACTGCAGATCTGATAAGACTTTATCTTAAATACTCACAGGGCAAGTCCTTCATCAAGGATGCTCTGAAGTGCATGGCTCACGGCTTAAGGCACAAGTTCAGCTGCATCAGCCGAAAATGCCTGGCCATAAAGGAGATGGTGTTCCAGCTTCAACGGGAATGCTACATGAAACATAACCTCTGCTCAGCTGCTAAAGACAATGTCAATGTCATGGTGGAGATGATACATTTCCAAGACTTATTTCCCAAAGGGTAGGTATCACGCTCGAGTTTCACCCTGCTCTCTTTTGCACATACTATGTGGTTTTCTGGTTGTGTGCTTCAGTATTGTTTGAGGTTTTGCGACTAGGCCTGCCACGATTTATGTCTTTATTGTGTTTTGTTCATGTCATTTACAGTGTAATCCTAATACATAAATTTTAAAAAATATTTTACTTGGAATCATATAATAAAATAGTCCCATATGATTATATAATAAATTTTTTATGTTTAATAATATAATATAATATAATATAATATAATATAATATAAACAAAAGCCTTCATTTCATTTGAAGGAAGACCTTTGACTATCTTTGTGTACCTTACCCAGAAAAAGCAGACGCCATATCACACTTTTGATGGCATTTCATTAAGCGCTGACCGCTTTTGATGACATTTCATTTCAAAACTGTCTGATTCACTTTCTTTTGTGGAACACAAAAGAAGATATTTGAAAGAATGTTGGTAACCAAACCTTTTCGGTTCACATTTGACCATACAATGAAAGTCAATAGCCCCTTTCACACAGTAATCCCTGTAAATTACCGTAAAATTACCAGAATGACTTTAACGGTAAATACAATAATATGCTGTTCACACAAGCAATGGCGTTCTGGCTTTTCACCGTTAAGAGACATATTCACTCATCAGCACCAAAATACCGGTAAATTCTGTGATGTCAGTCATCTGAAATGATTGTTAAATGCTGCGCCGTTGCCTTCATTCACCCACATTAAGGAGAAGCGCTTTAGTTTCACTATCTGTTTAATTAGATGCACATAATAGTATCTAACTGCAGAGCCGGAGCACTGATGAATGGAAAAGAAGGCAGGGTCTCGACCGCGACACACTGAAAAAGCTTGCGAGACTCGGCGCAACGGTCTAAGATGATCATCTAGCGCATAATTACATAGAAAACAGTGCAAAGTAATTGCGTCAGAGGAGATACGAGGGTCCGTAGCTCTAACAATGGAGAAAGCGTAGCGGCTAACTTGGATCACATGTGACTTGATAACCAATCACATTACAGCCTTGACACCACTGGCTGTTTCTCAAATCTAAGAACGCGTTCTTGTGAGATCAGTCTTGCCAGGCTACCTTGAAAAAACAAACTCGGAAGAACACGAGGAATCTGAATCACGATCTCCCCAATTTTGAGATGTGCTGTTGAGACTGGAACAAGCCTTTGGACTTATCTATTTGCACAATTTAAAACACAGAATTGCATTAAACAATCAGTTGTCAAAATAGTCATTAAACCTTTAAAACACTGCAATGACTGCATAGTCTTCACTGTATGAATTAAATATACATTGACAGCAGTCAGTCATTGCTGTATTTTAACATTATTACAAGGACATAAAAGATCACAATCTCTGCTATTCGTTTGAAAAGTAGATTGTAAAAGTCTTCAAGATTGATCACATCAGATCAAAATCATCAGATCACCCACTCGTACATCACGTATTTGCGAGCTTTCAGCAGGAATCTCTTGAGTGAGAACAAGCTTACAGGTCTCCGTATGTCGTCCGCCTGCGACGGCTTCTTAATGGTTCGATTCTCTCAAGTCTGCATCCTCAGTATCAAGAATACGTCTGGGTTCTTTCATGCGTTCTCTGTACTTGCGTTCTTGAGTATTGGAAAAGGACTTTGACAGTTGATGATAAACGTAGAGCAAGAACACAAGGATACAAGATCACATAAGAACACATATTGAGAAACGGCCACTGAATTTCGTTCAGAGTTGTGCGACAGTTATTCACTGTTTGCGGATACCATAAAAATGAATGAGAAGTGCCGTAAACTGAATCATACCTGTCGTGCAATTGTCCGTGACTTCTCTTATAAAACAGCATTTTTTTCTGGTGTAAATTCTACAAAATAGATCAATCCAAGACTAATGTTGAAGATTAGCTGATGGGCTGTCGATTCATTAAACGATAAGCTATTTCCTCACAAAAGCGGTTTATTCAGCATAATGAAGCCTTTCCAACAGCCTCTGCGTACCGCAGTGTTAGCAGGCATTGCGCATTTTTCGGCTACTGTTGCAGGCTTGCCTTCAAGTGGCTTTGATCGTGTCTTCTCCATATGAACTTTATGATTGGCCCAAAGCAGACTTCTTACGTCAGCGCATTCAGACCTCATACGTGCTCATAATCTTCATTCATTGTTCACAAACAGCATCATAGTGATAATTTACTGGTAATGTTACCATTTCTCATACTGGTAAATTGCAAGAACCGATTTACTGGTATTTTTGAAAAGGTCCTGTTCACATAGGATCTCTTAACGGTAATTTATCAAAGACTGTAGCTGCGTCCCAATTCAGAGGCTGCATCCTTCGAAGGACGTGTAATTCAAAGGACAGAACGAGTGTTGTTAAATGGGATGCTCTAGCCTATGGAGGATTTATATCATTAGATATTTGATATATTGAACAAGCCTATTTGTGAGTCAGGGAGCTTGTTTATTAAATAAATGCAGTTTGATGACATCAAATTCAAGTGTGTTATTTTCGGTTAACAGAATGTTTCCAGGCAATTAATGTACTTTTCCATTAAAAAATACATGTGGAGCTGCGTTAAGTTCTGTAAATGCACAGAGTTCATTTATTTATTCGGTCTGAGGGCCGAGACCATTCCGTCAGCTGTTTAAAGTAGAGCTGTCACTTGACAAGTCACTTTTACCATGACTGACCGCCAGGGCATTGACATTAAAGGGTTAGTTCACCCAAAAATGAAATTTCTGTCATTAATTACTCACCCTCATGTTGTTCTACACCCGTAAGACCTTCGTTCATCTTTGGAACACAAATGAAGATCTTTTGATGACATCCGAGAGGTTTTTTTATCCATAGAAAGCAACGAAATGACCACATTTAAGGTCCAGAAAAGTAGTAAAAACATTGCTAAAATAGTCAACCTGACTACAGTGGTTCAACCTTGCAGAACTTCTGTGTTTACGTATTGGCCAGCTTTTGTTTTTGCGCACAAAAAGCATTTTTGTCGCTTCATAACATTAAGGTTAAACCACTGTAATCACGTTGACTATTTTAACAATAATTTTACTACTTTTCTGGACCTTGAATGTGGTCGTTTCGTTCCTTTCAATGGAGGATAAAAAAAAAAACCCTCTCCGATTTCATCAAAATATCTTAATTTGTGTTCCGAAGTTGAAATAAAGGTCTTATGGGTGTGGAACAACATGAGAGTGAGTACTTAATGACAGAAATTTCATTTTTGGGTGAACTAACCCTTTAACTATTTTGCTCACCAGCCTCTGTGGCTAGTGGTTTTCCAAAGTTACTAGCCACTCAGCATTTTCACTGGCCATCATTTTGACATCGATACCATGGGGAAAATCTGCCATATAGATATTTATAATATTATCTCATAATTTGGCAGCAGGTATATTAGGATGCTGTCACTTTAGGACCTGACACACGGATCCATTATACTGTTACACATGCGTTTTCTTTCTCAACAGTTTACGTTCACTTAAAACATAACTGACTGTGTTTACGTGAATACTCACGAAGACCGGCATTTTGACATTATTTTGTGTTTGTTTGACTGTTTAAGCACAATAACAGCGAAAAATACTCAATTTAGTACTGAGAGGCGGCTTTATGTGGGTGTGAGCGCAAAATCTGCGGGAATGAGTAAAATTATGCGCAATACTCGCAATCCCACACCGAAATTCAAGTCCTGTAACACCAATAATATTCATCTGGAGTAAATGAAATGAGGCGCGTTTGTGTGTCGACTCGCTGTTGGGGAGATAAGAGAGCGAGAAAGCGCAGCTGGTATCATGTATCTATTCTGCGAAAAATTAGTCTTTGAAGCGTTTTAGATATTTCAGTATCGATACGTGTCGAAAAATCGCCGATATGTGTCGAAATTTTTGCCAACACTACATTGCACCTAGATGCCTTTTTAAAAGACTACAATTGTATATATGTAAAAATGTATATATTATATATAAAATTCAACCCACCAAAGTGGCTACTAGTAGTGAC
Organism: Mylopharyngodon piceus; assembly: GCA_039654765.1. Taxonomy (NCBI): domain Eukaryota; kingdom Metazoa; phylum Chordata; class Actinopteri; order Cypriniformes; family Xenocyprididae; genus Mylopharyngodon; species Mylopharyngodon piceus. The sequence continues at coordinate 2,009,703 of CM077439.1, forward strand.
TGCGTTACACTCCACTGCTGAAATAAACCCGCATTTGGCGGGTGTTAATGTCAAGCCCTGCTGATCGCTATCATTCTGCTTTCTTAGGCCATACGTTGAGCTGGTGAACATCTTGCTCGGCTGTGGAGAGGAGGTGAAGGAAGCCATTACCCGGAGCGTGCGTCTGCAGTGCGAGCAGAACTGGGGCGCTCTGTGCGACAGCCTGAGCTTCTGTACATCTATAACCGCCGCTCCAGCGCCAGGCGGCCTCGAGCGACGTCCGGCGGTTTCCTCTCATTCAGAGGGGGAGCACCACAAGGGCGCTCGACAAGGAGACAAGGACAAACCTGGCAAGGTCGGGTTCAGTTCCCACACAAGAAGTCGGAGCCAAGGCCCACGCCGCGCCAGTTTAGATGCCGGCGTTGCCGAGCAGGAAGACTCTAAAATCAGTGACATTCGGAGGTGAAATAGCAGGATCACCTAAACTGACCATGAGACCCCAATCCCCAACTTAACAGACTCAGAAAACCTCCTAATTCAACCCATCCACCCTCACATCTCCACAGTCATTCCAGCACTCCCAAACTGTACATTTTGCAAGGGTAAATGTGGTGCAGCTTTTTTGATACTCCAGATTATAGGACCGATTGTTAATTTTGTAGAGTTCAGTGCTTTTATTTTAGTTCTAATACAGCATCTCTATTTCGCAAATCATATCCTCCTTAAGATTCAATCACTTTATTTATTTCATGCTTTATGCAATGTTTGAATATAAACCATGTACATATAAATCTATGTATATCTATATTTATATAAACATGTCTAAATGATATAGCCTCCATATTCGGTAATGATAAACTATATGTAATATAGTGCAAAGAATGCTTGCTGTTGTATTAGTTACATTATTGCACCAATTACGCATCTGACTGTAGATATGTAAGATATGTTTGTTTGTTTGTTTCAGAAATGTATGTGTAATTGTTATTTTAAATACTTGATTAAATACAAGCTGTACAGGATTGAAGTCCAGGTCTAGCACATACAATGCTCTGTGCTTCTTAGAACAAAAAGTCATTTCACAAAAAAACAATGTCCAGTAACAAGTTTATTGTGCCTTGAGAATATTTTTCCCCAAAAATAAACCGTAGACCCTTAGCAGATGTATTATAGGAAAATGCCCAAATATAACAGCCCCGTTCAGATCTGTGCTTAGAAATATAAACGTTAGCTGTCTCAAAGAAGCGCCCTGATAATAACACTTAAGTCTAATATGTATGCTGCATTTCTAGGCTTTGCCCAAACAGATTAGTTCAACATGGGAACAGCTTCAGTGTACGATGTCTCATGGAAAGCAGGCCTGTCTGTGTTCTGGCCAAGTCCACAGCCAGCCACTGGTGTTTCCAAGTAAAAAATAGCCGGGTTTTTTTTCTCCCAGAGCCACTGAGAAGAGCCAGAAGCTGGAACTGTAGTCGGCTGGCCTTAGACCCAGGAACTAGGTTAAGTCTACACAAGAACCTCAGGGTATTACTGACAATAATATTGAAATGGGTGAATTATTGTTTACTATAGCTGCGAAAGAATTGTTTTGGGCCCTTGCCACGTGATTGGTTAATACAAATGTCTGGAGCTGATTGTTGGTTTAAGAATAAGGAATGGCTTGTATAGATCTGCTATTCATCAGCCTAAGGATAACAGTAGTTACTTTGACCAATCGTATTTTGAATTCGCTCAGGTATTCTGATGAACATGAGGGCAAAATGTGATCAACCTTGGGTTTAACCCTGGAAAACATTTTCAAATGGTTATAATGAAAAAAAAATCTGTGTACAACAATTACATGGAATGATTGATTCCTTATCACTACAGATAGCATGTGTTCCAATTGTTTTAGGAAAATAAATACTAAAGTTCATTTCTTACTTGGATGTGTCCTGTTTTTATTTACTTACAGGATTTTTTTTTTTATAGGAGGTCATGAATGAGAAACAGATTTATAATATATATTATTTTATATATTAATATATTTTATAGGCTAATATTTAGCATTTGCAAATGTTTTTGTTTAAATATTTGTAATATCAAAACTTTATATTAGCATTGAATCATCAGCTAATTGTGGCTATGTTTTCGGGCTAATGTTATTAGTCTGTGTTTAAAAAAAATTAACAATAATGTGTCTTATTTGAATTACACATTAAATTACTCTTTAAGTAGTTTTACTCTTTAAATGTAAATATTTGCATATTATATGTTAGCTACTGTATGTATATGATTTTTGCATGTTTATATACAGTATATAAATATCAAACCGAACCGAAAAACCGCGATACTCTCCTGGCCTACCGAACGCGCCCCGCCCCCCTGCTGCCCCGCCTAGCCCTGGCCCATTGGATCAACACGACGAATACAGCGTTGTAGACTAACCACCATCAATCGCAATAAGTTCCGCGTTTTGTTACTTTAGATAAGTAAAAGTGTCATCTTTCAAATTCTGTCCATTTAATCACGAAATTCAAACAAAAAATTAAAACTTTAATGTGACGTGAGAGATCACTGTAATGGCGCTTCATTTCAACTGGCAGCGCGGAGCGCGAGTGAATGCGATCATCTCTTCCTCTTTAATAGTTACAGATTAAACATGAATGAACATCTGAAGGTATGTTGAAACATACAGTACAACTTACTGAAACGTATAATATATATCGTGTAATCGCTCAGTGTTTCAACGGCGGAAAGACGTCAATAAACCAGCTTGTAAACACTGTGTTACTTAGCAATAGCATTTACCTCAGGTCAGAGAAATGAACTCTTGCTAAATATATGTATTATATTAGCCTATTTATTCATTATATTTTACTTAACTTGTTAGTAGGTAATAGTCTGGGCTCTGAACCTTTAATATTATAGTAATGTGCAAGTAAGGGCTATTTTACAGCATTAGCAGAGATAATTTTTTATCTTTAAGAAACTTTTAATTATAATTGAATTCATTTAAAGACAGAGACAATTTGTTCAGTAAACTACTGTTTAATAATAAAAAAAGCAATTTTGGTTAGTTTTCTTCCCCTGCTGTACCGAAACGAACCGTGACTTCAAAACCGAGGTACGAACCGAACCATCAGTTTTGTGTATCGTTACACCCCAAATATATATATATTTATCTACAGACATACGTGTGTGTGCATATTTTATTTCAGTTTTATGTGCGATTTAAATACAATTATAGCCTATTTAGTGTCATTAAAATTATATATATATATATATATATATATTAATAATAATATATTGTGGTTATTAATTATTCTGCATGTTATATGCATCATGCAATAAATCATTAAAAGACTTTATATACATGTACTGTATGGGTGGGTGGATGGATGGATTAGTATTAATTTGACAGCTTTGTGCACCATTAAATTATAATTATACTTACCATAGTAAAAATGTATAGTTTTATGTATAGATAAATAGTTTAATGTATGTATATATAAGCTGTAACAAACAAGCGAGAAAGTCAAAAAATTGTCTCGTTGCAAAAAAACACAATCTGCCTCTTGATTTCCACAGTGAGGGTGATGAGTCCACATAGACATTAATCACAGTAAAACTCAATCCAAACAGCCCTGAGTTTCTAAGAATCTGGTTTCTAAGGGGAAAAAGCGCATTGATGTTGGTCAGGCCCATGTTGCCCGAAGCCAGCTCTGATGATCTGAAGAGCGTTCCTCTTGACTGGCACATAAAGCTGTCAGGGCGTGTGGCACGGGGTTGGCGCCAGGCTGAGCTGCAGCTGCAGCGGGCACCTCCACCAGCCTCCTGCAGAAGCACTCAGCTCATCGCAGTAGTGGGGGAAAAAACGCTCTTTCTCTCTCGCCAGAGTGGAATGAGACCACCGCACCGTAAACAAGCTCTCCTACACTCTGGCTCGGGCTCTCCTGTCATAGGGCTGAAGATCTATAAACAGGCTTTATGAGGCTCTGGTGGCTGTGGTCAAGCAGCAGGCGAACTGGTTCTCAGGCTGGGGCGCTGCAGCTAATATATGACAGGCCAACACCACAACAAAGTGGCCATTCTGAACGCTGATGAATTTACTGAGCTGAAGGTGTGGGTGATCTGGTCAAGTGGTCAAAGACGCGTATAGTCAGACTCCCAAAGATCCCTGGAGCCCAGTTTTCAGAGATTGCTGTAAGGATGAAGTGTGAATCTCATGCATCATATTACCAACGGACTCTGTTCATTATGACGGAGACATCATAAAGGCATGTCAGAAAGCAAAAACACCAGGCCTTAGTTAAGCATAGCCACGAAGGCAGAGATAGAGTAGACTACAGACATCACATCAGACACCATATTTTCACATCTAAACAACTGTAGGGATTCAAAGAGCAAGACCAAAAAAAAAATCTATATTTTAAGAATTTGATTAGAATTCTATTCTGTGTGTCTTACTGTCTTTGCATCAATGCTCTTCTCTTGGATGGCTGCTATCCTCAATGTAATGCACTGCGTTTCTGCCCTCTAGCGGTCATTTATATACAATGCCTGTGGAAATAAACGGCTTTCGTCGTGCTGTTCAAAATTTAAAGGTTTTACATTTTTGACGTAATGCAGTGTGAGAAAAACGGGATTTTGGGAGCGTTGAAAAAACATGATTCATATTTGTTTATGAGTAAAAAAAAATTTGCACACTAGATTTAGGAAAATCATATTTGTCAGCCTTCCCTACTGAACACATTCATAGCAATATATGGCAGGACATTATATAGGCCTATATGGTAGTTGCCTTAAAATAACCTTAAAGACAATTATTATTTTTATGGAATATTGCATTTATCAATGTTTTTAATGTATGTGCTATTGTAATCTTTAATCAAAGTAACTTCCCTCACTGTGTTGCAGCCAGACTTTAAAAAAATATGGACGACGCATCTCCACTCTCTTCCATTGTAGAAAAGTGAAGCCTCCAATGTCTCAATATGGCGCTGACATCTTGTGCTGATTCAGGACCTGAGTCTGTGCAGTAGTGAGCACGAAGTCGCGCGCTATCAAGGCCCCGCCCACACTCCCAAAGAATAGTTTGTACCGTTTACTGCAGAACAACTCATAATATCGTGTTAAATAAACAGTTATAGAAATGTAGAAGTTAAAGTTAAAGCTCCAATCTCCTCCCGAAAATCCCGAAAAAAGTCTGTAGTGCCTCAGTGACTACTTCACTCAGGGAAGCTGTCAATCATGATGTCACACCCCCTGTTTTTATAGCATCAAATAACTAACTAAAATCAAACTTATTTTAAAAAACTCTTAAACTTACATCAGCGTGATTAAAAACTACATAAAATGACAGAAACCATCTTTGGAAAAAAATTATTTGAAGTGTAATTTAATTGTTTAGTTTGCCTCAAGTCCCATTACATTACATGGAGAGGGCGGGGTTTATGATCTATACTGGGACCAACCACCTGGGGGCGATTTGGCTTCACTTTTCAGGGCGTGTGGCACGCTTGGTTGCAGCCACATTTCTTCTCTGATAACGTGTTTACTGGCGCGAGTGCGGGACAATCTGTCAATCGCAGAGGCGTTTCCTCTGAGGAGGCAAGGGAGGCAGTGCCTCTTCAAAAAACTGGATGAGAAAATAATGCATATTACAAAAATAAGACAATGCAAATATTACAAAATGTGACATTAAAAAGTGTGTAAATCACTCGTTTTTTTAATGTAACATTGTCCAACAGCGACACCAGCAGGTAAAGTTACAGTGGGAGTCTGCGTCTCTCTTGCCTCCCCTGAGCCCACTGAGTTTTAACAGACCCCCTAAAGTGTGCGGTGGGTTTGGTGGGGGGTAATTAAAAATGAATAGGGGAAAGTCACGTGAGAGGAGGCAATGCCTCCATCGCACTATGATTGGGTATGATTGGTTTGTGCAATAAATCCCACCTCTTGTTTTCATGCGTTCCATGTTTGCGAATCAGTCTGAATGAACAAAAAGATGGCGTTAATGGGAAGACTAATAAAAAAGTAACTCACCCACTTAGGGGCTGTTTATACAACACCATTTTCAACTGTAAACTTTTTATGCATTTTGGCCGTTCGTTTACACGACAAATGCGATTTGGGGGCCTGAAAACGCACTTTTGAAAACAGGATTCTGGATGGAAGTTTTTGAAAATGACACCGTTTTCGTCTGCAAACTCGTGAATTTGCGAAAACAGTGACGTCATGTGCATGCTTATTACATATTCAGTCTAGGCACGTAGTGTTTCTTTACAAAGTGACATCGCCAGCTACTGGCCTGGCATGAATAATACAGCATTTTTAGTAATTTTCACGGATCTGAGTGAACAGGGACTGTTTTGACAAAGTTGTCGTCTGTACGTGAAAAACGCAAAGGAAAAACATTTCCATTTTTAGTAAATTGTTGTCATGTAAACATAGCCTTAGTTGTCACTGATTTATATCACGTCAAAATTAAACTTGAAATGGCCTGAAAACATGACGACTGTGGGGGTTTTAGTGAGTAGCTAAATCAGCTTGGTGAAATTAAAGTTAGATCTACATCTTCGTGTTTGTGACCAGTGTTTACCGAGCTTGATAACTGATGATGATCCGAAAATAAGTTGACTATTAAAAAGATCAGTTTAACATCAGTTCACAAATAAAATAGGGTAGGTTGGAGTAAGATGCCCACGATCGCAAGATCGCTGTGGAAATACAAACCGGAAGACAAAAGACAAAGAGAGCAGGCTGAAAAGGGGCGGGGCTACATAAGGTCAAGACTAGCAACTTCCGTTTTTATGCCGACTTTAACCTTTAGTTATTCAGCTTTTCTCTGAGCTGTATTGCCTAGGAGGCCTATGTGATCTTTAATAAATATATTTGCTAAAGCCTAAACTGCCAAAATGGACATTTGTTAATAATATATGTCGGCTCCGTTGACTGTGTGGTAGGCCTGCATGAATGAAACAGTGACACTGCTATGTTAAAATCTGCCACCAGGAGGCGGGTTAAGCAAAACTACAGGACAGAAAAGTCTCTATTTGCAAATGAGGTACAGTGTAGGCCAAGTTTAATGTCACAGGCAAAATCTGTTTTTTAAATAATATATATATATATATATATATAAGTAAAATAAAGTGTTATAAATAACATAAAGAACATGTGTATATGGTCTCCATCTTCTAAACAGGGATTGTTGCCAGGAAGACAGTCACTTGTCCAAGAGCCTGAACTCCACATCCAGTGGCATTCCATGAACTCAGCAGCCGGATGGTCTGTGAAATCATACGGGAGGAACCAGCTGCAAAAGCCCCTTTTAATTATGATTAATATAGTTACAAAGCCTTTTTGAAATGTGAGCATATGAACATGTTTCAATGTGAGCGAGTAGTCAAAACTATTCTGAGCCATCCAAAGCAGAGCAGGTCATCTGACTCCCTCAGGGAGCAATCATGTTACTGTCTGCTCTGACTAATCCACTGCCAAAGCTCTGAACATGACTTATAAAGAAAATTGTTATTGCCCGAGAAATGGAAGACAAATGATGTGATGACAAAACTGGCAGCTTTAAAATAACTGTAATGATTTTCTTCTTCTCTTCTTCATTCAATATATTTGAGATTATCTACATCTAAACGTATAAGTACCGGTCAAAAGTTTGGAAACATTAAGGTTTTTTAATGTTTTTGAAAGAAGTCTATTAATCTCCCCAAGGCTGCATTTATTTAATTAAAAATACAGTAAAACTGTGAAATGTTATTACAATTTAAATTAACTTTTCTATTTCTGTTGTATTATATAGCCTAGTAAAATGTAATTTATTCCTGTGATCAAAGCTGAATTTTCAGCATCATTACTCCAGTCTTCAGTGTCACATGATCCTTCAGAAATCATTCTAATATGATGATTTGGTGCTTAAGAAACATTTATTATTATTATCAATGATAAAAACAAAGTTTTATTTTTTTGTGGAAACTTTTTTTTCAGGATTCATTGATGAATAGAAAGTTTAAATGAACATTTATTTTATAGGCCTACAGAACTTTTTTGTAACATTTATACATTTTAAAGATGTAGTTTTAGCAATTTAATGCGCCTTTGCTGAATAAAAGTATTAATTTCTTTCATTCTTTTTAAAATCTTACTTACTCCAAACCTTTGAATGGCAATGTACCATGATTTCCACAAATAATATATAAAAAATTAAAATAAAAAAATAAGCAGCCAAAACTGTTTTCAACATTGATAATAATAAGAAATGATTTCTGAAGGATCATGTGACACTGAGAATTGAGCTTTGCCATCAAAGGAATAAATTATATTTTAAAATATATTACAAAAGAAACCAGTTAATTTAAATTGCAGTAATGTTTTACAGTATTACTGTGAGACAAAACAATTAAAAAAAACTTAATGTTTTGTTTTGCAATTTACAACTTTGCATATATTTTCAATTTATTACAATACTGGACTGAATTAATAATACGCACTTGACTTTTCGGGATCAATTAGGCCATCAAAATTCATGACAATAAAATATAATTTTCAGCAATCCCCATAAATGGAAAGGCAAAATAAAAGCACTTGAAATATTTAAAACATAAATGATATAGCAGATAAAAACGTAGCACGCAAGAAATTTTAGAAAAACGTGTCCTTGATACAAACCAAAGATAAACACGACTCTTCAACTGGCCTGTAAATTATGAAATGTTATATATAAATAATAGGCTACCCCACACCACTAATCCTACCTATTGCGTATCATATGCACGCAAAAAGTAATTTCAGCGTATAAATAGCACGCCAAATACAAACATAAACTCGTGCTATAGATATGCAGTAGCAGATCGTATTGAATTGTGTACATAATAAAATGATAAATGTTACATAATAAGAACACAATAAGACATTGTTGAAAAGTAAACGCCACAATCATATGTTAAGGAAACATTTGTGAATAATTCTATTTAATAAAATAGACTCTTGATAGTTCTTAAAAGAACCTTTTTATATAGTGTGAAGAACATTTTAATAATCTAAAGAGCTTTTTTCCATTATAAAGAACCTTTTGTGGATTTGAAAGGTTCTATGGATTTTAAAGGTTCTCCTTGGAACCATAGATGGCATAAAAAACGCCCTAAACGCAACTGCCTCCTCGTCAAAACGTGTTAAATTATAAGTATTAAAAATCCCCAGCCATGCAGGTTCCTTCAGGAGGTGTTAAATTTGGAAGTGATTGACAGGGATGAAGAGTAGCGGAAAGAGGTCTGTGCTCTCATCACTGCAGCAGACTCATTTAGATAACACCCATCTCACCCCTCTGCCCCATCATTTCCTAAACAGGTCGGCCTACAGGAAGTTTTCAAGAACGTTATCCAACTCTTTATCTGCTCCAAATGCGCTGTTGAAAGACAAACCTTCAGATGCAGTTGCTCTGTGGGAGTTTGTGCCTCTTCTTCTCTTGACCATGTAGTCTGTCATAATATTTATTTCACAAATGCATCAAACAAGACGAATTATTCTACACCGGTTAAAAAAAAAATCTTGGTAAACTCTCGGAAACATTTGCAAGTCTTCAGCTCCATCCGTCATGAGGACTGTCACTAACTGCAGTGGCGCTCAGTGGAGGAGATGCGCGATAAATCATCGTGATATAAAGCAGTTTCCATAAGCTGCGGAGTCAGTTTACTTTATTTCACCAATTATTGCAGCGATGGATAGGGGAGTGTTGATTCGCTCATAGAGAAAAGTGCTTGCGTCCATTTATCAGAAACGCCTGTCTGAGACTCAGACACAGATTTTCTCCAAAACTATAAACATGAAGCTCTATAGTGCAGACACGGGCACCATTTACTGCAGCATTAACCGTTAGAGATAAAATTAACGATAATACTGTCTGTCTCCTCTGCACTAGCACAACTGATGACTAATATCCAGAGGAACGGTATTACGCCTTCTCCTGTCCCCTGCTGTTGCAGAAATCCTGGATTACATTTAAAGTGTCCATGTTGCAGCTTAATTAGCTACATATTTAATTACTGTTACTAATGAACTACTTAATATGCAGTTGCGTAGATGAGCTTGTAGGCTAATAATTTTTGTTGTGTTTTGAAAAATGTGAGAAAAATGGTTCTAAACAGTACCAAATTAAGGTTCTTCGGCTTGTAACAATAGCAGAACCCTTTCTGGTTCTAAATGGAATCCTTTTTATATGGTTCCATAAAGAACCATGCAAAGATTTCAGTTAGGCTACAGATTTTAAAAACAAAAAGGCGGGAACAAAGAACCGTTAACTCTAACACGAAGAACCATTTCAGCATAAAAGGGTTGTATAGAATGATATGGTTCGTTACTACGTGCAAAGAATCTTTAAAGAACCATCTTTTTTATAGAATGTAGGATAATAATGTAAAGTGTTATGTAACTAAATAAAAGTACAACAAAAATACAGATACATTCAAATGTATTTATTTTAATATAAAATAAAAATGGTATCTGTGTACAATGCAACCCCCCCAAAAAAATTGATATCCAAAACTAAATAAAATACAAAATAAAACGAACAGCCTATAGCTCCTTTTCATGGACTGTGATGACACATTTTAACGGTCATCAGCATCGTAAATCTTGCAAAGTTTTTTATATTTTCAATTTTTTTTTAAATGTACAATACTTAGTATTGTATTACCTTGTCATCAAACTACAAAAAAACTAGTTACCGCTGCTGTGAGCTTAATATAGCGGCTGTGGGAGTAACGGTAAAGTTGACATCTTTCTCTCTTCTGACTGCCATGATCAATCTCTCTCTATTTTTTCCCTCTTTTTGAAAGTTGTGAAAACACTGTTGTTGAGTTTTTCTTTTGCTATTTGAGAAAATGGGGACACAAAAAAAAATATATATTTAATGTATTCTCTTATTCACCGCCATATAATTTTACCCAACTATGACGACTTCCGCTTCGAGAAACCCGGTCCCAGACATGTGAAAAGGGTCTATATTATATAATTAATAATTAATGAATATCAATTAATTAATTGTATTAAATACAGACTAATTAAAATACATTAAATTCATTTTAATCAGTTAACATAACTAAGATGTCCAAACTATATTACATATCTGTAACATGCGAAGTGTAAAGTGTTATCAATAAATCACAGATGTCCAAAAGTCTGTTTTGTACTGTTCTTCATACCAATTTCCGCCACACAGAGCTATATTTCATATGAATTGGCATGTGTTGCTCTTCTGCTGCGGCTGTTCGGCGTGGGTGGGTTTCTGGTTTGTTGTCATCTGTTATCACGTCTTGATAACAAACCCAGTGGCACCAGAATCTTTCAGTGGTAGACAGTTGGGTAGGGTTTGTCATTGCAGGTTTCAGGTTCCAGCAAAGTCTGATCCCTTGGAGAAAACTCCTCTCTGGCCTGTAGTTTCCTCTGGATTAAGCAATTAAGAAGAAAACAAACAAACAAATGAGAGCACAAGTTTGCGCTCCTTGCCAGTTCCAGGCAAAAGGCCCATTTTGCCGCCAATTTCATCTTTAGAGCTGACAGACTTCTTTGCCGCCATAAAAAAAGCATCGACCTGAATTGCTGTAGCTAATAAAAAAAAGTGATCAGATCAGTGTTACGACCAATAAAAAATCTTTATAAGACAACAGCAATGCAAATTGTTTGTGTTAGTAAAGTTGTTATAATTAGTGGAAACTGTTTCTTGTATTAAGGTCTTACAAGTCATTTTAATATTATGCGTCATTTACCAATGAGAAGCTTTAAAATGTTGTACGCGCAGCTGACCCCGCCCCTCTGCCTCACTACAGTAGCCTATGCCGTCACTCCGACTTACCGAACACCCCGAAAGTGTGTTATGAGGGGTCTATTAGAAAGATGAACGTGCGTATACCTCTAAACACAACAGATTGACCCTATTCATTAAACGACTAGGCACCCCTGATAAATGCCAACTGGATTGTCCACGAGGACCATCATTCCATGGCAATGTTCTCCAGCCAGATGACTTCCACTCCTTTCTCAGTGCGGGACATATTGAACCTGGAGCAGAATCAGGAGGACATGGTCTCTCTGGACATGTCTCAGCGGCTGGACAGTGCCCTTATTCCGCCCTCATCCTGCATGCTGTCCACTTTCAAACAAGAGCAGTTCATGGAAATGCCATCCGGAGCCTCTCTCTTTAGCGAAGACCTTCAGGACGACAAAGGCAACAAAAACAACGCTCTGAACTTCGGTACTGCTGCCTTTTATGGGAAGAATTTCCTAGAAATGGACTATGTTAAAGACGCAAAGACGGATGACACATTTGAAGACAAAGAGAAAAAAGGTGAGGTAAAAAGGTTTACAATTCATAATATTGAATTGTTTAAAGGTTTGTGTGTTTTCCAAAGAGTTTCCACGTTTCTCGAACAATTATAACTTAATGGGTAATTATTATAAATCAATTATTTTTTTAATCGTGATTTACTCAGCTTTTGAAATTACAAATCGTTTTTTTTTTTTGTCACCAGAAAATAAAGTTCATGATTACCTACTGTTAAAAAGGCCTGCCATATAGTGCACAAAATTCAACTCACTACAATTGAAAATGTAAGTTTTAAAGTATTTTTTAAAATCCAAGAGGTTCAAAAGTTACAGCCTGGAGTGAAAAGGTCACATATTAATAATAATAATAATAATAATAATAATAATAATGAAGTAGCCAAGAAATGATAAATTAAATGGTTTACTTTCTACATGAAATGAATGGATGGAAAGAAATGTCTCTAAAAAATGCTGGGTTAAAAACAACCCAATTTGGGTTGAAAATGGACAAATCCAGCGATTGGGTTGTTTTAACCCAGCGGTTGGGTTAAATGTTTCCCCAACCTGGGTAGTTTTATTTAACGCAACTATTGTTTAAAAATGACTGTATTGCTTGCTTAAAATGAACCCAAAACATTTATTAATATGTTTAATAATTGAACGTTTATTAATAAGTTTGATGAATAATAATTAAACAACAGACACTTATTAAATTGTCTATTAATAAATGTTCACCTTTTCATTATTATTGTTGCCTCTAGTAATTATGTCTGATTTTTAATTTCCAACCTATTTTGGGTTCATTTTAAGCCAGCCATATAGTAATTTCTAAACAATAGTTGGGTTAAATAAAACTACCCAGCACTACGTTTAACCCAGCCGCTGGGTTTGTCCATTTTCAACCCAACTTGGGTTGTTTTTAACCCAGCATTTTTAGTGTATAATGATAATTTTACAGTGTGTCCCACTAAATACATTCTGATTAATTATCGACTGTTTTCAGACATCAGCTGTTCTCAGGAAGATCCCAGTGAAGATCTGAAGCTGGATGATGCGGATCGACCCAAACAGAGGAAGAGGAGGAAGCCTCGCGTTCTCTTCTCTCAAGCGCAGGTGTACGAGCTGGAGCGACGCTTCAAGCAGCAGAAATACCTCTCTGCACCCGAGAGAGATCATTTAGCCAACGTGCTCAAACTCACCTCCACACAGGTGAAGATCTGGTTCCAGAACAGACGCTATAAGTGCAAGAGGCAGCGTCAGGATCAGACCCTGGAGATGGTCGGCATCGCCCCTCCGAGACGCATCTCGGTGCCGGTTTTGGTTCGGGATGGAAAACCGTGCCTGGGAGACACGTCCACCTACAACACCTCATACAATGTGGGGATCAATCATTTCACCTACAACACCTACCCTGCGTTTAGTAATTTCCCGAGTCCAGGCAACACGAACTATTCCTGTAACTATCCATCGAGCATGTCCAGCATGCAGCCTTCACAGTCAAACAGCAGCTACATGAACTTTGGTGTTGGGGATCTAAATAACGTCCAGGCTTCCTTTCAGTCCAGCAGCGGGGTTCCCTCACTACACGGCATCCGAGCTTGGTGAAAAAACGACATTGAGGCTACTGCATGAATCATTTCTACGCTCAAACGACATTGATGATTGTTTGAATAGACAGAATCCGGGCCGGGATGGTTTTGCTCTGTCAGATACAAGAAACGTTCATTAATATCTTTCCGTATACGCATCATTTTCTTTGTAAAACTGTCTGAATAATTTGCTTGCACTTGAGTTAAATGATGAGAGATTAACCGCACGTGGAATATATAATTTATAATTTTCACCAGATGTATTATGAGGCCTGTTAAGCCTGTAAAACTCGTGCGAAGTTACCAAGGTCTTTCTTTCTTTCTTTCTTTCTTTCTTTCTTTCTATCAATATATAAAAGGACATCAAGGAACTATTAGGCCTATTATAAGGAATTTTTTTCTTTGCCAGAAAGTACCGCACGAATGCGACTCGAATTAAGGTTTTGTTATTATTGCCTGTGTAAGTTTGATATGTAAACTTTTCGAAAGAAAATAATGGCTAATAAAGGCTTTTCAAGAATGTATGCAATTATTATTTGTTTTGTGTATGGAATAACAATTAAAATATTAACACAACAACAACAACAACAACACTAGCCTACTACTATTAATTAACATTTGTAATAATTATACGTAAATTCATGTTTACGAATTACATTTAAACACTTTTTTTTATTATTATTAGGCAATTATTAATATAGATTTTTATTAAAAAATGTACGGCTTTATTTCAATTATATGACACCAACATTTAATCATGTATAATTTGGTGAACAAAATTAAGTTTAGACACTTTAAAATACATTTTCACGGTCACTGTTTTTATCAAAAAAGGTAAAGCTGAGTTAACATACTTTGCTTTAATTTATCAATACAAATCAAATTAAATACTTTCTAAATTTTTACATAATAATAATATTTAATGTTTCTCATGTGTTTCAGAGAGGACATGAACTAATACTTGCGCTATAAACGTCTAGAAATAATCCCAAGTTGCAAACGCTTTAGAGGACATGCTTCTGTTTAGCTTGTCATGTGATTCGATTTGACAGGTCTTCAGAGTAAAACGCTTTGACCCGATTAGAAGTTTGTGGTCATTGCGATGATCAATCCAGATCGACGCCAGCTGAGATTACTTACTTAAATAGCCTACTATTAGCCTAATATTAAAATGGTCCTACTTTATAGGTGTCTTTAATTACTAGTCTATGTACTGACGTTTAAAATAATAATTTGATACAATGCACTTATTGTGCACATACATGTTCCATTATACTTATGTTTTTAAAAATACCTGTAATTAATTTCTGTAATTACATCTAATTACACTGTTGATCCTTCCATTACACCTTAAAGGGTTAGTTCACCCAAAAATGAACATTCTGTCATTAAGTACCCTCATGTCGTTCCACACCCGCAAGACCTTCATTCATCTTCAGAACACAAATTAAGATATGAAATCCGAGAGGTATATGATAGGACAGGAGATATGATAGGAGAGGACCAGAAAGGTACTAAAGGCATTGTTAAAACAGTCGACGTGACTGGAGTGGTTCAACCTTAATGTTATGAAGAGATGAGAATACTTTTGTGCGCAAAAACAAAACAAAAATAACGACTTTATTCAACAATATCTTCTTATCTGTGTCATTCTCATTCGTTGTTTACGTTCAGCGCTTCCAGGTTCTACATCCAAAAGGCGGCTCACACTGTGTCTACACCAAACGCAAGCGGCACGACGCGACGCGTCAAAAGACAATAGAACTCATTATAATCAGTGATACTGTCTACACTGGATGCAGCGCATCGCGCATCACATGACAAATTCCCGACAGTAAACATATTTCACGTTTTATTTCTGATGTAGTCCAAGTGCTTTGCAACGGTCGGTCGGTCTGTCGCGTTCAGTGTAGACAGCTTTTAGCTGTTGCAGCGCGGTGCGATGCAACGCGAAAGAAGTCGCATCTGGTGTAGACACGGTGTCAGTATTGGCAGACGCTGTTCACGTGAGCAGCACACATTCGTATGATGCTGACGCAGGAGCCGGCCAATAATGAGTCGGCGTTCGTAGAATGACAGGGAAGAGAAGATGTCGTTGAATAAAGTCATTATTTTTGTTTTGTTTTTTGCGCACAAAATGTATTCTCGTCGCTTCATAACATTAAGGTTGATCCACTGCAGTCACGTCGACTGTTTTAAAGATGTCTTTAGTACCTTTCTGGACCTTGAAAGTGGTGGTTAAATTGCTGTCTATGGATGAATCATATACCTCTCGGATTTCATCAAAAATATCTTAATTTGTGTTCCGAAGATGAACGAAGGTCTTACAGGTGTGGAACGACACGAGGGTGAGTAATTAATGATAGCCCACCCTTAAAGCGATAGTTCACCCAAAAATGAAAATTCTGTTATCATTTACTTACCTTTATGTTGTTCCAAACCTGTATGAGTTTCTTTCTTCTGTTGAACACAAAAGAAGATATTTTAAAGAATATTGGTAACCAGACAGTTGACGGCACCCATTGACATAATAGGAAATAAAAAATACGACTACCGTCAACAGAAGAAAAAAACTCATATAGGTTTGGAACAACATGAGGGTGAGTAATTAATGACAAAATTTTCATTTTTTGGGTGAACTATCCTTTTAAACCTACCAAACCTGTCCCTAACCTTACCCATATCCACCTCAATAGCAGCACAAGTGTTTTACAATACAATATGAACATAATATGTGCATTGTTCTTATTTATGGTAGTTAAAGACACCTAATATAAAGTGTGACCCTTAAAACTATCACTCTAAGACAAAAAGGTTCTATATAGAACCTTAAAAATTCTGGCAGTTGCTTCATATATAACCTTTTAGGGGTTCCCATCATGTGATTTAATGAATTAAGTTTGGTTTAATTCACTGTTTAATTTGATTAATTTATATGAATTAAACAGCTCGTAGACATACAGTACATTATCACAAGAATGTATTAGCAATCATTTAAAACATTTAATTTCTCCTTATATAAAACCTTTTTGGCATAAAGTGTTCTTTGAGTCAAGAACCATATAGGTTATATATAGAACCCAATTAAACCTTTTTTTAAGAGTGTAAGAATCCACCCACAAAGTAGTTTTGTTGATAGCAACACATACCCAAATCTGTATTTTTTTTTATTTTATTTTTATGTGAGTGTGCTATTTTTGTAAAGGCTGGTGTCACCCTTGATTGACAACACAAAAGTGCTCTGCTTAGTGTGCAGAATGGCACAATTTGCTTGACATAGAGAGGTAAGGGTGCATGGCTGCACATGCAAAGACTTGGATGGAGGAGGGAAGGAGATCCATATTTGCTGCCACTTCAGATGAGTAATAGATTGTCCTTGGGCATCTCTCTGGCCTCTCCACACATATCAGTAAACACAATTCCCCCTCTCCACCACATTTACCTACAACTGAGCCACAGCATCTAATTACAGATGAAATATAATAGAAAGCGTGACTGTCATTTCGAGTCAAATATGGGGCCACTGAGAGGTAAAGAGAAAGGTCACACAGTTACAATAGTGGCCCACTCTTCAGAGGCGTTGAAAAGAACAAGTCAGATAACATGGACGCACATCTCTAAAAATAACAGACCTTGTCCTCCGGCTACAATGGAAGGAGAATGACAGAGGGAGAGAGAGAGAGAGCATGCGAGAAAGAGACCAGGGATGGAATAATCAGCTTTTCCGGGTCTTATCGGAGGAAAGACAGGGTTGCATGCCTCTTTATCAGCGGAGCTCTGATTATGGCCATAGCTTTTCTGAGCTTTTCCCCCCCGCGATACTCCAGTTCTGTCCTGCCCAGCATAACAGCTGCTGGTTCATCGCTGCCCAGGATGTGAGTTTAACTCAACTAAATTGCCTGTCATACTGTAGGTGTCCATGTGACAGCCTCCAGCGTCTGGAGGCATGGGCTAGTGGCAACACCAATGGTTAGACGCTAAATGAAGCCTTATTTTACAAAAGAAAAACATTTCATGCTGTAGTTTTTATAAAAATAAGTCTTAAAGTAGGTGGGTCATTGACAAGTAAAGCTTCAAAAAAGGTGTTTTTTAAAAATCTTTTCAAAACTGATGTAATGTATATTTTTGAGTCATGAACAATGTGTTTAAACAAGTTTCATTAGTTAAACAACATTTAAAGTGTTTAAATTCATTTTTTGACTGTTTTTATGTCAAATAGTTGTAGTATGTAGGCTATATATCAAGCGTTCCGCACAAATCCTAGAATCCAAAATCCAAAGTCTCGATCGCCCCCAGGTGGCTGGTCCCAGTATAGGTCATAAACCCCGCCCTCTCCATGTAATTTAATAGGAAGTGAGACAAACTAAACAAAGATGGTTTCTGTCATTTTATGTAGATTTTTATCACGCTGATGGAAGTTCAAGTGTTCGTTTTTTAAAATAAGTTTAGTTGTAGTCAGTCACTGAGGCACCAATGGACTTTTTTCAGGAGGAGATTGGAGCTTTAACTTTAATTTATAGACCTTATGTAGCCCCGCCCCTTTTCAGCGCTGCGCTCGTTGTCTTTTGACTTCCGGTAAGTATTTCAACAGCGATCTTATGTATGAACTGCTCCTTTTAAAATCTTCCCGGTGTACTGACATTTGTTAAGACATCTACTTTAAACATTACAATGCTCATGATAACTTTCATTAACCTTACAATAAGAAAATCCACTTCACCAGCTAATTATTCCTCAACAGCAATGCCATAGAAATAAACAGAGCTACCGCAAAAACGGAAGTTCAAAGACAATATTATAAAGATGGCGGCGCACACGTTTCTCTAGTGCATAAGGTCTATACATTTCCATAACTGTTTAGTTCACACCGACATAATGAGTTTATCTGCAGTAAACTGTAGCCTACTAAACGATTATACAGGAGTGTGGGCGGGGCCTTGATAGCGCGCGGCTCCACTTTAGCATCAACACGATGTCAGCGCCATATTGGGACATTGGCGGCTTCACTTTTCTACAATGGAAGAGAGTGGAGGTGCGTTGTCCATATATATATATATATTTTTTACAGCCTGTTGTATATATAGGCTACTGTAGTTGTACCACCTGACACGGAAAGTGTACCAACCAACCCTTACTTAAAATTAGCAGTTTTTAACCAGTATTTGAGAGATATCTACAAACCTTTTCACTCTGCACCAAGGATCAGTTGGGCTCCTCTGGATGATGCATTATCATGTTTACTGTTATTACCTTGTCAGTTCATAATAAAAGAGCCATGTTTGCAGTTGTGCCACCCTGATATTCACATTGCTGGACAAAAGTTTTTCAATTATCTCAACAGCTTTAAAACTAGGCTACTGATATTTATAAACTTTGTTTATAGGAAAGGTTTCAAAAGGCTTTTTATTATTAAGAAATAATTTTAAATAGTTTTCTTAGTCTGTTCATTTGTTCAGACAGTTGCACCAATGTTGTGTTGGCAAGTCTGCCGTTTTCCCACGGAATTGGTCTACTTTATGTGTTGCTGCGGGTTGTTTTTCATGTCCGCGGGTTGAAGCAACCCCAAATAACATGATATTTAGCCCCTGGAATGCAATTTTAACCCCGCCAAAAACGCAGATTTAACCCCCCCTGAAAATTCAGGTACACATTACATTTTAATATATATACTCAAAAGAAAACAGTTCTTTTAAACTGTATATTTTCACAATACTGTTTTTGGTGTATTTTGTGTGAGCATAAGAGACTTATTTCAAAACATTAAAAAAAAAGGACTGACCCCAAACTTTTGAACGGTAGTGTAAGTAGAAAATTTGTACCAAAATGGATTGATATTCAACTCATAAACCATTTTGAATAATATTGTAACGGTTAGGTTATGTTCAGTTTTCTTGTCGTTGTGTTTGGTTTTCCCTGTCTGTGTTCCTAGTTCTACACCTGTTCTGTTTTACCTTGATTACTCTGTGTATTTAAACCCTTAGTTCTGTCTGTTCATTGTTCTGTGTCATTTGTGTTTAACATGGTTTTGTATTATATCTTCTGAGACTTAATATTTCAGTTGGATTTATTGATTAAAGACTATTTTTGTTGTGTTTCCTAAGCCATGCGATCATTGTATTTTACTTTCAGGTCTTCTAATCTTTTGACAACTTTTGTGTAGAAGTTGTCATGTTGTATAGATACTCATTTTCAACGTAATCACTATTTAAAAACTTATGATACAAACTTTGTAATTTCAGTTTTACTGAACTTAAACTGTAAAAAATGTTATTGATAATTCACTTCATTGCAACATTTCTGCTGTAACATCACTTCTGTCTAGATTTTGGTTCTTGTTTCATGTTTTCAAATTATGTTTATCTTCTTTTTCTTTTGAATTTAATATGATTTTGGTGCATTTCCGCCACTACTGGAGTGTGGAGCTTTGATGTAGAAGGGGAAAAATGAATTTTTCAAAAAATATTGCACACACAAGTAGCCTAATATTTACTTTGTAAGAATGGCTTTGTCTTCACAGAATGGGCAGGATTCAAGAAGAATGGACAAGAAACAAGGAACTGAAATGCAATAATAGACACCCAGACGATTTCTCTTGTTATTTAGTGCCCCCTGCTGTTGGCAATTGAGCAAAGAAGAAATTTGTTACGGTGTTATCCCAGTAAAGTGACTCCATCAATTTTAATTCTCAGGATGGTTAACGGACGAACGTACACATGGCAAAAAAATCATATAATAAAAAGCATTCAGTTAAAAAAAAGAAGTTTGCATGCCACTGGCCAAATTACGAAAGAGAAGAAAGGTGGGATCTGGTAGATTCAGTCTCAAGGTGTTTGTTTTGGAAGCGAGGAGTGTCAGCAGTTGTCCAGCTTCAGAGTTTCTCTGATTGTTCAGCTCAGTGAATATTCCTGCGCTGAAGAGTTCAGAGCAAGACACACTTGGAGAACAACAGATTTGAGATGATTCAACATTTCTACAGCAGGTGAGCTTTCCTTTATGGATTTTATTGAGTATTAAATTACAGAAACGTGTTGTATAAAAACCCTGAAATTTTTTATTTTAGATGAAAATTGTTTAGCAAAAAGTGTTAAATGTTTCCCCAACTTCTTTGAAAAATACTCTAGAGAACACATCTCAACTTTTCAGTTAATTCATTCTTATCTGAATGTATGTCAGTGTGGTTTTACTGTGCTCACCTGCTATAGCAAAAATATAATAATATTGGAATTTTAGTCATTAAAAATGATCCTAGTTTAAAACATGAAAAAACACTGCTAAACATACATAGGAGTTTTGTGTTAAAACCTTTACTAAGAAATGCTATACCTCAGTAAAGGTTGAGGCAAAACTCCTGTTTAGCAGTGTTTTTTGTGACGTGTTCCTGTGACCATCTTCCCCATTTTTCAAGATTTAGCCTAAAATGGATTTCACCTTCTGATCACGTTGTTCTTGACCCACCCAGGTGAAAAAAAAGTACACTTCTATAATGTACTTAAAGTGCTGTATTTTCACGCACTAATTTTGTACTTAATATACTAAAAATTCTTCTTTAGTACTTCTTAAGATAATCTTAAGAACATCTAAGTGTACTCAGCTGTGCTATTTTGAGACACCATGAAATATGAACTAAAATGTGCTTTTAATATACTATCTCTGTATTTAAAAAACGTATTTAGATACCACTTATAGTACATTTGAACCCATAGTGTACTACAAGTGGTAAATAGCTACATACATTTTTTTAAATACAGAGATAGTATATTAAAAGCACATTTTAGTTCATATTTCATGGTGTCTCAAAATAGCACAGTTGAGTACACTTAGATATTCTTAAGATTATCTTAAGAAGTACTAAAGAAGAATTTTTAGTATATTAAGTACAAAATTAGTGCACGAAAATAGAGCACTTTAAGTACATTATAGAGATGTACTTTTTTTTCACCTGGGCAATCTTGACACCATGTGCAATGTTGGGAGTAACACATTACAAGTAACGCAAGTTATGTAATTAGATTACTTTTTTTCACGTAACTAGTAAAGTAACATGTTACTTGTTTACAACAAATTTGTTACTTTTTCAAATTATAATTTATAGTTATATATAATTATAGTTTATTATTATTATATGTCAGCAGGGCTTGACATTAACACCCGCCAACCTGTCAAATGCAGGTGTATTTCAGCAGTGGCGTGTAACGCAGTCACTCCTACTACCCACTTTGGCGTATTGAATTTTATATATAATATATGCATTTTTCAATTGTAGTCTTTTTCAAAAGGCATCTGAAATTATAATATAGCCTAATATACCTGCTGCCAAATTATCAGATAATATTAAAAATATCTATATGGCAATTTTTCCCCATGGTATCGATGTGAAAATGCTGAGTGGCTAGTAACTTTGGAAAACCACTAGCCACAGTGAAAAAGTTAAGCATAAATAGTGTGATTAAGAAGAGTAGAATGCCGAGCTATATAATCCACAATTACACTGTTAAAGATTTTGGAATAAATGTGGAAGTTGTAATTGATGAAAACAGGAAAGACATAGTGGGCTACGCTGACCCATTTTCCACACTTGATTCATTGATCTCCATGTTCTTCGTTGCTGAGGGTGGAGTGAGCATCCCATTTTGTGAGTGATGATTTTTCATTCAGAGGAACCTGTCTAGCGGGATTAACTATAGCATTCGAAAGAAGGATCTGCATCCGTGGACTAGAAAGTGTTGTTTGTCAAGTACTTAAAGTCTTTTTTGTATATAGCAGGTGACATTAGTAACTTTATCAGTGGTGTTCTATAGTAACCCCAGAAGCCACACTCCTAATGCCCCTGTATTTGACATTGATTCACTTGACTGCTAACTTCAACAGAGGTTAACTCTTATGGTCCTGTAAAATCATTAAGGGTTAAATAACAAAGAGTTTACTTTCATTTAGCAGATGCTTATATACACAGTACGCTGTGTGTTTGCAATACAGCTACATACAGGGTTATGCCGTCAGTTGCTACAGCACAAGTAAATTAAATACACATGAAGGGCTGATTTCAGGATGATGATATTGACTTTGCAGGGCTGGCTAGCGTGTTTCAGGTCGGCCATCAATAATCAGGCTAACATGAACAAACACTCCTTTGCTTTTGTAACTGATTAGAGTTTACTGTTCTTACACTCTAAAAAACGCTGTGTTAAATACAACCCAGATTGGGTTGTTTTAACAAATGTTTGCCCAACCTGCTGGGTAGTTTTATTTAACTCATCTATTAAAATGAACCCAAAATATGTTGGAAATTAACAGTTATTAATGTTTAATAAATGAACATTTATTAATACGTTTACTGAATAATAATTAAACAAAACATTTATTAAATTGCTTATTAATAAATGTTCACCTTTTGATTATTATTGTTGCCTGTGATTATTATTGTAATTATGTGTCTGATTTTTAATTTCCAAACTATTTTAGGTTCATTTTAAGTCAGCCATATAGTCATTTATAGTTGGGTTAAATAAAACTACTCAGCACGTTAGGCAATAATTTAACCCAACCGCTGGGTTTGTCCATTTTCAACCCAACACTCTAAGAAACACTGGGTTAAAAACAACCCAGTTTGGGTTGTTTTCAACCCAAAGGCTGGGTTATTAGGACACAACACATGTTGGGTTAATTTTACCCAGCAAATTGGGTTGTTCATTTAACCCAGCATGGTTGATTCATTTTTACTATAATACTAGCTTATTTTTACTTCATACATGAATTAATGTTTACAGATTAACTTAAATCCTCAAAACTTTTTTTAAATACTCCACACAACCACAGGTTTGCATGATAATTCCTTTATTTTATCGATTGTATTTTACAGTATAGCATATTTTATATAGTTTTTTAATACATATTGCCTACATTTAAGCTCATTTAACAAACATTAGAAGTAAAAATTAAACATTTAGAAGTAATACAAGTGTAATCGACCAGTCTCTGTTGTCCTGTTTCCACCGTAATGGTGCTGGATCTTGTGCTGGAGCTTGTATCATGTTTAAAAATCTTGGGTTATTTTTTCTACCCAATTCCTGGGCCTTTGGGTCATTTTTGTTGTGTCTGGGTAGTTACCCAGCTCCTGGGTCAAATGAAACAACTCAGTGTTTGGGTAGTTTTGTGTTAGAAGTTCACAAAGCACAAAAATTACCCAAACACTAACATTGGGTTGAACATAAACCAATCATCCAACCTACAATATTAAGTATTTAGAAAGTTTGAAATGTCTTATTTGTCTTCACAGAGTAATCAAGCATCAGGAATCCCCAAAAAGATGCAATACAAAG
This sequence comes from Mylopharyngodon piceus, assembly GCA_039654765.1. Lineage (NCBI taxonomy): Eukaryota > Metazoa > Chordata > Actinopteri > Cypriniformes > Xenocyprididae > Mylopharyngodon > Mylopharyngodon piceus. The sequence continues at coordinate 2,033,902 of CM077439.1, forward strand.
CATGCATCAGACTTTTAAAGGACAAAGATAATCTCATCTTTCCTGTCGTCTTCAGTTCATGATGAACGTGACCACACTCGCTCTGAATCTCTCCAGTTTAATCAACGGGACAGATGCGCCGGTCTCTGGTCCCGTCACCTGGAGGACAGCCATGATCACTCTCATAACCGTTCCACTCTCCCTCATCACCATCATAGGCAACATCCTGGTCATGATCTCCTTTCGGGTCAACCCACTCCTGAGGACAGTGAGCAACTACTTCCTCTTAAGCTTGGCCGTGGCTGACGTCATTTTGGGCGCCATCTCGATGAACCTCTACACTACCTACATCCTGATTGGCGAGTGGACTTTAGGAAACCTAGCCTGTGATGTGTGGTTGGCTGTGGACTATGTGGCAAGCAATGCCTCTGTTATGAACCTGCTGGCCATTAGTGTCGACCGCTACCTCTCTGTCATGCGACCTCTGACCTATCGAGCCACTAGAACACCCAGACGAGCCGCGGTGCTGATTACTCTAGCATGGACGGTCTCGTTTGTGCTTTGGGCTCCAGCCATTTTGTTCTGGCAGTATATAGTAGGTGAACGGACCGTTCCAGAGTGCCAGTGCTCAGTCCAGTTCCTGTCTCAGCCTGTGATCACATTTGGAACAGCCATCGCTGCATTTTACCTGCCAGTCAGTGTTATGGTTGCGTTGTACTGGCGGGTGTATCGCGAGACGGAGAAACGCTCTCAGCAGCTAGCTGGACTGATGGCATCACAGGGAGGACGCGCTGGAAACGCATCTCAGGTGGGGTTTACATTAAAGGGATTGTCCATTATTTTAAATTTTAGTGGGTACGAAGAATTTTTTTTCCCATTTTATCAATGTGTTCCCTTATTTTAGTTATCTCATGCCTATACTCTAAGAAATGCTGGGTTGTTTCAACCAAAATTTGGGTCAAATGTAACGGACGTAGGCCGGTAAGAGCTGTGCGTGTAAATCTCACTCCCCTAAATTCAAGAGGCGCTCTAGCGACTGACACTAGAGACTGTGGTCTTTAGCCTCCTTGATAGAGCGCCCACCTCCCATGCAGACGGGCCCGGGTTCACGTCACGGTTTAAGCGGGCGGTGCAAACTGGAAGGGCTACACAAATACGGACAAACCCAATGGCTGGCTATTTGACCCAAGTTAGGGTTGAAACAACCCAGCATATTTTTTATTTTTTAGTGAATGGTGTACTATTTAATTAAAAAAAAAAGAAAAAGAAAAAAGAGGGAACGATTTAGTACAACATGGCCATGATTTACTTAAAATGAGGGAACAAATTAATAAGTTGTGGGAATGAAATTCATTAATTTGTGTATAAAATAAACCTTTTGCTTATTTGCTAATGCATTTTGCTTAAAGAGAAAGATTACAAATTTCACATTTTTATTTCTGATAAATGTGTAATTTGAGCACATTAGGAGCACATTAGCATACAGTCCACCTTGAAGCTAACAGACATGGACTAGAAATCACAAAACGACCATTTATAGAAAGACGGTGGACTTGTATTATTATGAATGGGAGAAAATGCAACGCGCAATATGGCGGAATAAGGGCTCGTTCACACAGAAAGCGTCTTTGCGTCTAAAAATGCAAGACGCAGCACTCAGGAATGGTTTTTAAAAAAGCGCAGCACAGAACGCGAGGGTCTCAAGACCAGGGTTGCCAGGTTTTCACAACAAAACCCACCCAATTGCTTCTCAAAACTAGCCCAAAACTAGCCCAATGGCATTTCAGGGGGGTCCCACGGTAAAAATCGCGTTCCGGGGGGTAAAATTTGTGTTTTAGGCGGGGCTCCCCTGGTAAAATTCGCATTCCAGGGACTAAATATCACGTTATTTTGGGTTGATTCAACCCGCAGACATGAAAAACAACCTGCGGCAACAGTGTAAAAGTAGCCCAACACTGCTCAAGACGCACTTTCAAGACGTGATGCAAAAGCTTGCAATGCTTGCCCCGCCTCCGAGTTCTTCTGATTGGTCCACTGTTTTGGAACTGACATTGATGAGCCGCGCTGCGTGTAAAAGTTGAAATTCTTTTAACTTGACACGGCGTTTCAAAAACGCGGCGCTCATGTGCGAGGCGCTGCAAAAGACGTGAGCGTAACGGTCATGCACGTCGGACTAGCGCGTATTTGCATAGAAAAACAAAACAAAGTAGCGCATTGGAATAGAAAAACCAGTTCTGTGTGAACGGCCCCTAAGTCCCGCCTTCTAAATAAGAGCCAATCGCCGATTGGTAAAGTCATTGCATCACTGTAGCGGCCGTTAGAAGCTCCGCACTTAGGACTGCGCATGCGCATTAGCTTGATTCAGCCTGAAAAATTCAGTTTTTTGTCATGATTCAAGCATTTAGAAACAAAATTTATGAGACTTTGTGATTTCAAATATGAAATTTAATTGAATTCTTGGCAAACAGCTTTGGAGAATTTGATGTTTCCCCATTCAAAGAGATAGAAGCTGCACTTGCATGACCGAGAGGCGTTTCTAAGATGGCCACCGAGTGAAATGACTTGTCTTAAAGGGACTTTGAAACGACTCATTTGGATTTCATGTGGTTTTTAAATAAACTTAAAATCATTCCAGTTGAAGTGAGCTAATAAATGAAATTCAAATTCATATACAGTAGATGTTAAAGTTTTTGTCATAATTTATGTCTCCCAGAGATCTTGTCACAGCAATTCTTGCAGTGTTGAAGATGTCAGACCACAAACAGACCAGAAGCAGCACAGGAAGGGACAAAGGACCATCTGTCCCACCATCACCCATCGAACAGCAGCGTGGTGGAAGAAACGAAGGGAGAGGGACGAGATTACCAACTCATACACAACGTACAGCCATCCACAGATGGACACGGACAACATTTCTCCAAGAACAGACGAAAATAACAAATACATTCCGCTTGTTCGAATGGATAAGACCGCGGTCAATAACCAATCCATGCGGAGCTGTCAGTCAGGAAGTCAGAATTTGCTTAATATGAGTCCTCTTACCACAAGTGCTGCTCAACCTTCTGCTCTATCACTGACCACAGGCCAACAGGGCCGGAAAGCCCGGACCTCGTGTCTGATCAGGGAGAAGAAAGCGGCCCGGACCCTCAGTGCCATTCTCCTGGCTTTCATAGTAACATGGACACCCTATAACATCATGGTTCTAGTGTCCACTTTCTGTGACGACTGCGTTCCCGAGGGGCTGTGGCAGCTGGGATACTGGCTCTGCTACGTCAACAGCACAGTCAACCCTGTCTGCTACGCGCTCTGTAACAAGCACTTCCGGGTCACGTTCAAGGCACTGCTGCTCTGTAAGTGGAAGGAGCATAAGAAGGGGATCAGGTGGACCCCAACAGGAAATGGCTGATTACATCATAACATTTATTAAGAGTTGGATTTTTTCTATTCATGATATCAGTGGTTCAGCACTGGTTGACCAATCATGAGTTCAGGGACAAACACTGATCTATATTAGGATGCCAGAGAGCATGTGGGCTTGAAAAGATCCTAGAGATCAAGGTTGTGCAGCAAATATATGAAGTTCAGTTTGTGTAATCACGTCTTGGCAGGGCATGTAGCAGTTTTCAGGTTTGAATGGCCTAACTTTGACGCATTGAAAATACAAATGTAGCATCTGGGTATGTGTTTATTAAGTATACAGATTTGTACTAGAGCTGTAGAAATGAAATTAGCGTGACAGTAGTGTGACATGCAAAACTTTTTTCTAATTCTGTGAAAAAATAATTATTCATGACGACCAGTGTTGGGGGTACTGCATTGCAAGTAACGCAAGTTATGTAATCAGATTATCTTTATCAAGCAAGTAGTACAGTAATGCATTACTTTTAAAGGTGACCTATTATGCCCCTTTTTACAAGATGTAATATACGTCTCAGGTGTCCCCAGAATGTGTCTGTGAAGTTTCATCTCCATGGATTTTTTATTATACCATGTTTTAACTGCCTATTTTGGGTGGGAGAAAAAAATGTGCTGATTCGGTGTGTGTACCTTTAAATGCAAATGAGCTTGTGCTCCCCGCCCCCAAGCTCACGACTCCAATACACTGAGGCGTAAATAATACAGGGGAAGCTCACACAGCAAATATAACTCTCAAAATGGATCATTACAAACTGTTCGTGATGCAGCATATCAGATCACGTATTTATGGGATATATTTTGTGGATGTTTGCTAACATTCGATTCTGAACGAGTTTGATAGCATGTTGCACGACTAACGCGGCTAAAGCTACACACTGTTGGAGAGACTCAATTAGAATGGAGATGCGTTTATGAATTATACAGACTGCAAGCGTTTTCATGTTAAAAATTAAAATAACGACATGGCTCTGGTCTCCGTGAATACAGTAAGAAACACTGGTAACTTTAGCCACATTAGCAACGTGCTAACAAAACACATTCAGAAAGACCATTTGCAAACATCATGAAATATATATGAAATTGGATCATGAACAGTTGGTATCGATCCATCTTTTGAGAATCAACTTCTGTGCAAATCCTGCAAATGCAAACTCAGAATATTAATAAAACCTAGATTAATTAAATATCTTAAATTGCACAACTATACTTTATGTATTTAATCTCACTTTACTAACCAATGTTGTTGCTGCTGACCTTCGATGATCCAGTTCAGCCATACCAATAAGCAAAAATGACTTTGGATAAACATCACATTTGTGTTCCTTTTTTGCTGAAATAAGAGTATTAACTTTCTTCTTCTGCGATCCAGAATGGCAGCACAGCTGAAAGGTTTGTTTGAGCTGCGCCCTCTACTGTACAGGCGTGAATTTGCATTTCCTTCAGCCTGAGGCTGTTTCATTTTTGGTGTGAAAGGGCCTTTACATTTGCCAAAATTAACTCATTACTTTCCATAAAAAGTAACTAAGTAATGCAATTAGTTACTTTTTTATGGAGTAACAATATTGTAATGGATTACTTTTGAAAGTATCTTTCCCCAACACTGGTCATGACATTATAAGTTCTTAAATTATAAAATTTTTCATCTAAAAAAAAAAAAATGTATATTTTAAAAAATATATATATTCTCTTATCTCATACATATTGTTTCACATGTGGATGTTTCACTGGGTCTTTGTGGATCTCAGAGCTGTAGTACTTTATATACACTGATACACTGCAGTTCACAGTCTTTATTTACTGTGCTGGTAGTGGTCATAAAAAAATACTCAATTAATATTATTTCTCTGTTACATGTATGTTTATTATGGAAAGGCCAATATGAAAAATGTAAATAAAAAAGAGAAAAATACAGCATTTACATTCAATACCAAATACAAACTGACATGATTTACCAAAAAACAAATACAAAAACGATACAGTACTCACGATAATTCAATATGGTTAGTCAACGATAATAGATATTGGTTATATCACATACAAAATTCTACTATGAAAGATAACCCGCCTTATGAGAGTGTTTTTGTGGGATTAAAATGGATTAATGAGTGAATCCAGAAAATGTAGCAAAAACATGATGATATGATAATGAAATTAAAATGCAGCACCATCTTCTGGTTTTTGAATCTGGACCTTGGCACAATTACTTCCTGAAAGAACAACTTACAAGAAATAATTATATACACAACAAAGATAAACAGATACATTTCTTATACAAATGAATATTTAAATACATAACATCCTTAAAGGATTAAGCCATATGTTTTCTCTGTGTAAACAAATGTATCTTGAGTGAGCATTAAAGAAAAAATATATATTTGGCAATGCATAAACAGGTGTTTAATTATCTGAACCACTGGCCCTAACATGAAGGAATGTGGAAATACTGCACATAATGCATGAAGTGTATATAATCCATTTCAAACGCGTCCTCGGTGCACTCTTTAATTTCAAACACTGCTCATGATGAGTAACAGTCATAGCAAAATAAAAACCAAAAACAATGGTGACGTTAGGGGCAATGATTTCTCTTCCTGCTTCTCCATAATTCAGGAAAGTCTCACAACAGTTTAAATGCGTTTCTGTGCGGATGTCAGGGTTGCGCGTTCTTCAAGGTAGACTGTTGTCAGGGTTCCTCCGTCACTCCATTGCGGCGTTCTGGCTCTGATAAATGGAGGCCTTGTCCTTCAGAAGAGCCAGACACAGATGGCAACTCCAGCTTCCTGTAAACATGATTAAAGCCAAATACTGATCATCAGCGCCAATCGTATAACTATAACTAGTGCCAACTAAAACAAACAATAAATGCATAAACTAGTGTAACCTTGCCGTCGTTTTGGTGTCAAAGACATGTCTTCATAAGACTATTTTGAATATGTACACACACACTGGAGATTTGAGAACTTTTCAAACATTTTTGGTCTGTTTTTCATACAATGCTACTGTACTGCATCACAAGACTTGGAATAAAGCACACAAGTCAGTAAGACAAATGTGTTTGGCTACGTTTATGCGCATATTCAAGCAAATGGACTTTTTTGCGCATTTTTTGGAGATTTCGCTCCTAGCGTATCGAAATGAGCAGTGTAGACATTCTTCAAAATTTCAGCTTTTTGCATTACACAGAACCCAAAAAAAAAGGTAAAATGAGTCTAGAACGACATGAAGGTGAGTAAACAATGACTATGTTTACATGCACCCTCATAATGCGATTATAATGACATTTAGGCAATTTTGCGATTAAGTATTTCATTTTCATAAGATAAAGTTTAGATCAAATTGATGCAATTAAGCTCATAATTGTAGTAACCATAATTGGAAAATATGTGGCGTATGACAAACTTAATTGCAATAAACACTTTAAATTGCATCTATTCCACTCTTAACCAAAGTGCGCATCTTCTTTCAGATGAACACATTTGGAGTTATATTAAATAATATCCTGGCTATATGGATATTTTTCTTACAAAAACCCATCGCTCCGCTTCAGAAGGCCTTTATTAACCCTAGAGCCGTATGGATTACTTTTATGATGGATGGATGCACTTTCTTGGACTTCAAAATCATGAGTGCCATTCACTACCATTATAAAGCTTGGAAGAGCCAGGATATTTTTTAATATACACCTAGGATGGCTTGAGGGTGACTAAATGTAATAATTTTCATTTTTGGGTGAACTGTCCCTTTAAGAAACCAAGCTTATGTTGACAACGTAGTGACACATGAATAAAATGTAGCATATTAATGGTCGAATACATCGAAATGGAGACATTTTAGGCGTGTAAAAGGAAAAAATCCAATACGTCCATAGAAATGTGTTTTGCAATTGATGCAAGTATATTAAAACAGTGGCCAGTAACACTTACTGTATGCGAGTTCATCATTTGTGCTGTGCATTTGGATATGTGAATAATGGCAGTAAAAAAAACAGTTCTCAGAATAATGAAAATTGCATGTAAACGGGAATGAGGTGGTTTGCTTGTGTCATGAACACATCTTACTCTGATTATTGTGTAAAAAAATAAATCACATTATTGGTGCACATGTAAATGTAGTCAATGATAAAAGTGATTGCTTGTACCTTCTGGAGGGTCTGACATGGGAGGGCTGAGGCAGTACATGTGATATCCTCTGTCACAGTCATCACAGAACAGAAGCTGGTCCTGGGAAAGAGGATTTAAACACATTAACAGATGGTTTTAAGAGAAAGGGTTTGTTTGAGTGATAATGTGAGGAGACTCACGTCATTCTCAGATGTGCCACAAACATTGCAGCACTTGCACTCAATGCACTGCCAGCGGTACGTCTTCACAGCTGCCATCATCACGGCAGTGAACTGCAGGCACGAAGGATGTCCTTATGAGGGATGAGAGAAAAAGGCCAGTTATGTGCATACCTGAGCGTAGAGGTTTTGAGTTGGTTCTGTGCCTCTGTGTGTCATACCTGAACGACCACAGTCAGAGCAGGACACCAGCTCTTCAGACTGGCCCGTTTTCTGGTTCATGTTGGAGTCACCCAGGCAGAAGTCGCAATAGTCATTGGGTAATGCCAGGCCATTTGGTCCTTTTTTAGGGGCTGTAATAAAACAGAGGATCAGATCAACTGTTGTCCTTCTTTCGTTAATGTTTTGACTGGCAGGACTATCCAAATCGAAGCTGCAATCCATGTGGTCATAACAAACGCAGCAAATATTTGTAATGTCATTTACAATATCCTTAAATCATAAGGATCTAACAATATCTAACTCGTAAAATGTCGTAAATGCAACTATAAAAGGTGTGGCTCAAATTCAAAGAATAGTACTTCTTGTAATTGTGAAATCCATCAAACTGATAATGCACAAGTGATGTGTCAGGACCGCACTTTAACAAGTCATTTTTCTCAGAGGCCCTGTTTACACCTGGTATTAAGATGTGTTTTGGTTGATCGGATCACAAATAGATGAGGGAGACACGTACCCGTTTACACCTGGTGTTTTAATCCGTCTCTTTTGTCCACTTTCAACCACTTCTGTCAGTAGGCGGACTTTAGTGGCTGTTCGAACACATGTGACCACCTGAGCGTCTACACTACAAAAGCAATCCGGTCGAATGCGTTTTCAACTACCTCTGGAAGTGGTTGAAAGGGGACAAGCTCAAAACATTTTAGACCCTGTTTACACCTGTATTTAGCGTCGTCCACTTGTGATCCGATCGACCAAAACGCATTATAATACCAGGTGGAAACAGAGCCATAGTTTTAGATGACAAACTGTGCATATTGTGTAGTCATCATGAATGAATGAACGCTCACTCTTGGGTTCCTCTGGTGGTGCAGGTGTGTGAATCTCAGGTTCTTCTTTGTCTTCTCCCTCCTCATCAGCCAGGTGAGAGTGAGTGTAGTGGTAACTCAAGCCTGGTCTGTTCTTATAGCGTTTCCCACATACTATTAAATAGAAAAGGATTGAAATTAAAACAGTAGTGTAAAAAAAGTTACGCATTATGGAAAACAGGATTTTCATTGCGCTTTCAATGTAACTTTCACAACCAAAGCTCTCTCTCCAGATAACCAAACCTAAGAAACTAAGAAACTAAGCTGCAAACATGAATTAAACTGTCATGATACTGACATCAAAACCATGAACGTGATCGTATATAGTGAGTTTTCAGCAACTTCATGAACAATAGCAGTACACAGAGGTTAGCCAAAAACAGATTTACATAGACTAGTGTTCAAAAGTTTGGGGTCGGTAAAATCTTGTTTTTGTTTTTGAAAGAAAAGGTTGCATTTATTAGATCAAAAATACAGTAATAGAAAAAGGTAATCCTGTGAAATTATTACAATGCTTTCTGTTTTAGTATATTTTAAAATATAACTTATTCCTGTGATGTCAAAACATGAATTTTCAACCTTACTTCAGTCATCAGTCTCACATAATCATTTTGATTTGGTGCTCAAGAAACATTTCTTATTATTATCAATGTTAATACTTTTTGTGAAGCCTTTTTATCAGAATTCTGAGAGGAATAGTATTTATTTGAAATGGAAATCTTTTGTAACATAATAAATGTCTTTACTGTTACTTTTAAACAGTTTAATGTGTCCTTGAAGAGTATTTATTTCATTCTTTCAAAAAAAAATTTAATTAAATAAATAAATAAAATCTTACTAAGCCCAAACCTTTGATAGGTCTTAAATTTACCACAGTAAAAGCATCCAATTTAGCTGGTTGAAATAGGGTGAAAAGGTCACATAAAACTAAATTTGAACTGTTCTAAGATGATTTCAGGTAAAAAATAAATAAATAAATAAATAAATACCCTAATGCTAAAAAAAAACCAAAACAAAAAAACCCCTCAAACATGTCAAAAACTCACTGTCACAAGCATACGGTTTGTCTCGATCTTCCTGGGCAGCTGCAGCAGCTTCCAATTTCTTTTTTCCATTCCCAACTCCTCGACCCTGGCAGATTAAAACACCATTTTCATAACAATATTCCTCCAGGCCATCGTATGACCAGTAACACAGGCACCATTACATTAGCAGATTATAAATGGTTATCAACATTCAATAAATCAACAGCAGACCAGGCATGTTACCTTAGACTTTCCTTTTCCTCGTCTTTTTGGAGTTTCCTCCTCAAAATCTTCATCGTCCAGATCATCCAAGTAGTCTTCGGGCTCAAGGATTCTCTGAGAATGACAGGAAACAATCAGGCCATGCATTCATATATGAAAATCTATCAATTATGAGCCCAGATTGAAAAGCCCTGCTATGTACCTTCCTGATGCGTGTGGAGCCACTGTGGCTGCTGGCCGTGCTGGTTCCAGTGATCTCAGCCAGACTGGTTTCTTCCTCAGGTGGTCTGAGCTCTGTGGTCACTCTTTTGTCCAGCGGCTCTCCCTTCAGCAAGGCTTCCAGACTGCTGCCATCCAACGGGCCCAACACATCTTTTTTCAGTCCCAGCTCCAGCTCAGCTTTGGAAAGATTCCTTTCTTTAATCATTTAGTAATGATTTACAATCTAATTTTAAGTATCTGCTGTAAGCTAGTTATTTTAGTTAATAAAGTTTTAAATATGGATATTTTTCTTAGAAAAAACCCATCGCTTCTCTTCAGAAGGCCTTTATTAACCCCCTGGAGCCGTATGGATTACTTTTTTGATGGATGGATGCATTTTTTTGGGCTTTAAAATGTTCACTACCATTATAAAACTTGGAAGAGCCAGGATATTTTTTAATATAACCCCGATTGAGTTCATCTGAGTGAAGATAGTCATATACTCCTAGGATGGCTTGAGGGTGAGTAAATCATGGGATAATTTTCATTTTTTGGTGAAGCATGTAGAAGAATGTGTGCAACAGGTTTTTCGTCAGAAGTTTAGAAGCCTTAGAAATTTGAGAACAAGAAATCTATTGGAATACCAGCTTTGAGCGGAGGAAAAACCAGCGCAGGGTCTTCTGGTGGGTGAGCTCTTCTTTTCTTCCTCCAGCGCCGGGCGGGATATGTGTACAGCTGTCCTGGTGCTGTACCTTAAATAGTAAATCATAAAGTCTGTATGTTAGTAACAGTAGGACAGATTGAGAATAGAATCAGCATAATTGGGCTGATGCCAAACCTGCACTCCTGTGTCTCTTCTCCATCCAAATGTAGCAGTTGCTTTGAGCGACTCCGGTCTGGGAGTCCAGGAAGGGCATGAGGATGCTCCTCTCAGCACACAGCCGGGCGTTATAACTATGACACTGTTCCAAAGCATCTTTATAGTACTGTTCTCCAAGTCTTCAATCCACACACAAAGAGAGAATACCATCATATGTAAGTTTCTACAAAGCATGTGATTTAGATTTACTGTTTAGATGCACATATTCACTTTTGATTAGTTAAATCTTAGTTTTGGGAATATAACAGAGTATTTTTATATTACATATCGTGCGTCACAACGTGCTGATATGCAAACAATGGACATCAATGTGATGTATTCATTTTTGCCAGTAATAAAAAAGCAATGACAATTTGATAGACGTTTCTTAAAAAGTTGGACAACGCAAAGCAACAAAAAGCAAACTACCCAGTGACTAGCTAGTGTAACTGATTATAAAAGCAGACACATGGCTGTAGCGCGCTTTGATGTCACAGAAAACGATGAATGAATGAGGTGCAGATTAGCTAACAAAACACCACCGCGATACTTCAGCCTGACTTTAGTATATAAAACCATCCCAATTCAGTGATAAGATAACAATATCATACGGATATTCATTCAAAGAGTTTAAAAACTACATGTACTCACACTTTAACGATATTCTCCACGGCAGTCGCCATTGTTTTGCTGTAGTGGGCTGTTGTTGTCTTCACTGCGCATGCGCACTGGGTCCTTTTTAAACCAACGCTACGTTCTCATCTTTAAATGAAAGATTTAATTTAATCCGTCATATCAGATGTAAGCTAACCAGAATGTTTTTGTTTTTTGTTTACTGAAATACAAACGATAATACTAAACCAAAATAACTTAAACCCATTGATCTCATTCTGCGATGGGCGTGGTTACGTTTAAGTGACATCTTCCGTCCGCACCGCCGCCATTTATATTTCACCGCCATTTTACATCAACCCTGCAGAGATTAGATTACGAAGATGACGGCTCAAATGGAAAATCAACTTTGCAAGCTGTTTGTCGGCGGTCTCAACGTCCAAACCACCGACGATGGATTGCGAGAGCATTTCGAGCAGTTCGGGAAGCTCACTGACTGCGTGGTGGTGCAGAACCAGCAGCTGAAGCGCTCACGTTGCTTCGGTTTCGTGACCTACTCGAGCCCGGAGGAGGCAGACGCGGCCATGGCGGCCCGACCTCATGTTCTGGATGGCAACAACGTCGAGCTGAAGAGGGCCGTTGCACGGGAAGATGCAGGCAAGCCCGAGGCTCTCGCAAAAGTGAAGAAGATATTCATCGGCGGTCTTAAAGACGATATCGAGGAGGATCATCTCCTCGACTGCTTCTCGCAGTTCGGTGCGGTGGAGAAGGCGGAGGTGATCACAGACAAAGAGACCGGCAAGAAGCGCGGCTTCGGCTTTGTTTATTTTGAGGACAACGATTCGGCCGATAAAGCAGTGGTGCTCAAGTATCACATTATTAACGGGCATAAAGTGGAGGTGAAGAAAGCCCTGACCAAGCAGGAGATGCAGGCTGCTGGTAGTCGCGGTGGCCGCGGCGGCCGAGGAGGTGGACGGGGGATGGGCAGACCGCAGAACGGCTACGGCGGGCGCGGCGGCGGATACGGCAACTACGGCGGCGGCTATGGGGGCAATGACGGCTATGGAGGCGGATACGGTGGCGGGTATGGGGGAGGCTACGGGGACCAAATGGAGGGCTACGGCGGTGGTAACGGCTACAATGACTTTGGCAGCGGCTATGGCCAGCAGTCCTCTGGCTATGGCCCAATGAAAGGTAATTACTCGGGCAGAAGCAACGCTCCTTACTCCCGAGGTGGTGGTGGTGGTGGTTACGGCAGGGGGGGTTACGGAGGCTCGTATTAGGAGCGTTTATTAGGTCTGATATTAAGAGCAGCTCCTTCCCCAGCCCACATCACAGTTTTGACCACACATTATCTTCAGCTAAGTAGCCAGATTTAGCCACCTTAATGTGGCTTGGCATTGACTGAATCATTCAAGCTCCATTCAGGAGGTCACAACTTATCCAGCCTAGCAAATCATAGGTAGGGCTCACCTATCCGACTTTGCTCAACATCTTACAGCTGTTACTACTACTACTACACATCCTTTTGCTCTCTTCCCTGAAGTACCTAGGGATAATTTTTTTCAGCAAGACATAGGACTACTACTCTGGATCTCTACTTATTATAAGACTGGCCAGTGGTGGCTGGCGCAGGCTACCTGTTTCTCACACGTTTTTTTGTGCATTGGGATTAAGTTAAGATTAGTATTTTTGCTTGTTAGTGTTGGCATGTTTTTCTCCTTTTAGTATATGTATTGTATCTTTATTGTGTCTTTGTTTTCTTCTTTTCAAGACGTATTTAAATCTGGTTTTAATTTGGAGCCAATCGCAGTGAGATTCAAGATTTCATTGGTTGGCTGCAGGCACTATTTGCATATCACGTGATCTATAGAGTGCAACAGTCTGGTTTTCGAAGTAAAATACTATTATTTTTTTCATTTTTTAAATAAGTGGAATTCCTGGTGAAAAACTACATTAACCATGACTCTGTAAAAAAAAATCCACCAATCAGAATTGAAACAAGCAAATTTTTTTTTTTTTTGTAAAAACACTTTAGCACCCGCTTACTCCCATGAAGCATGGCGAATGAAGTAATAGTCGCTCTCAAACTACTTAAATATTGTGTGTATATAAAAATATTGTTTGTGTACACTCAAATTTAAATCAATAGTTTTAGATCATTTTTAATTTCATTCGCAATTCTTCTTGGGATTGTAGTTCTTTCCCTCATTAAAGCAGTTCCAAATACTACTTTCTTTAAATCATAGTTTGTAATGATGTGATTCACCTTGTAGCTGGTTGATTTGGTTCGTTCATGGTTTATAATGTTTAAACAAAGACTTTTTTTATTTTTTTTTTTATAAAAAACGGGGGGAAATATTTCCAGAAATAAGGCCACTAAAAAAAGTTGACCGGCACTAATGCGCTTGAAAGACTTGCTGCAGAGTCTGTTGCCAACCAATGAAACATTCAACTTTTATTTAATTAGGCTCGATGGCAACTGGAAGTTGTTCGTCCTAACATAAGAAACGTGTTGGAATAAACAAACTTCTGTGGCGTCTCAGTGAAAACAAAGTTAAATGGACTAGTTTCAGTTTCAAATGTTCAGGCTTACTTAAAAATCCCCTCAATATCCGTTAATATAGTGACTCTTAACGTTTGTCTCCCAATTAGTGTCATTTGTTAAATAGTTAATTCTGAAAATATTGTCATTGGTGTTACAGTGAACCTTTTTGACGGGACTCTGAAGACAGATTTGAGTTGTTTTTTCTACAGTTTAATCATTTAGTAAAGGACTTAAATGTTCTTGTCTCATTGTATTACTGCTTCAACGGAATAACCTATTGAATATTCATTGTTTATTTCAGATACAACTGAACTGTATGTACTTCTGTTAATAAAAACCATTACTCCGTAGCCATTATGGTTCTTGACAAGCTGAGATTTATTGGGTGGTTTTGACCTATATATCTATATATATGAGGCCCGTTTAGTGATTTGTCTTCCCAACTAGGTAAGACTAAAATTGGAGGCGCACCCTTTGTCTTTATCAGACATTGGCTCTAGTGCTCCATATATTAATGCCATTTCTTTGCATCAGACATGTGGGGATGTTAATATTTTCCCAACCATATGTTGTCTTTATTCTTAAAATATGTTTAGAGCTTTGTTCCAATACTTTTAGTGATCAAATAAGATGGATCTATACCTTAGCTGTGTCCACTACTACGTCATTGGATTCTCCAGGGGTACTCCAGAGATGTAGAAACCCAGCTGAAAATCCATAGGATAATCGCACCAGGTTTGTAGAAATACTTTATACACAAGACATTACATCAGGTGTGTCTTTAACATACTTTGGATCCACCTGGAAGAAAATCAGGTATTTGTGAGTCGTTAACGTAAAGCGTGCATGCAAAATTTCCTAAATACTAGCTGTGAATAGCGTTAACTTGCGGTGATCATGTAACATAGAGGGAAAAGTGGCAATTAGAACATGCTCTGTAGTTCAATGTGTGTGACGCTGTGGTGATTGTGGTCTATGTAGTTATGTCTTAATCAAATATTTTAGCCGATTTCCAGTTTAAGGTCAAACCGGAGAATGGAGCTTATAGTTCCTGTATACTTGATGCATTAGTTCCAGATATTAATGACATCAAATGCAAAGGAGATCAGCATTTATTAAGCAAGGTTTGTGCTTTCAGTTATTTACTTTACATCTTATCAATCCCCCTCCCCTCCTCATCTCGGTGTTTTGCTCGTGTTTTGTCCTTCTACATTTCTGGGACTCTTAAGTGGACAGTGGATATTGTTCATAATTCAGTGAGACTAGTGAAGATTCAAGTGAGATCTGCTACTCTCATTCTTAAAGCACACCTCCTACATAGACCCTCCTTAAAGGCACAGTGTGTAAATCTGATGGGGTTGTGTCATAGATTGACTGTAGACAGACATGTTTCAGGACACTGTTTGTTGACTTGACACTTACATGCATCTGCATCTGTCTTCTTTTTCCACAGAGGGTATGCAATGGAAGGATTTAAATAAAATCTCACTTCCAACTGCGGCCGCTTGATGAACCTCTGCTGTGGCTGTGAATCCAGTTGCTCTGAAATGTTGAGGAAGAACTCCATCAGTCAGTTTGGTGAGCAAGTTTAAAAAATAAATTATATGTACATAATATGACACAGTCACACCAATTATGTTTACATTCGTTTTCCCTCTCTTCTTTTTGCAGTCTTGCAGAGTTTGCATATGAATGCATATGCATGCTAGATTCCTGTGGACCTCTTAAGAGGCAGGATGCCTATGGTAAGAGTTTGTAACTTGACGACAAATGTAATGAATCATACGTTTCAGTGATTTTTACTTTGAGGTCAAACTTTATCAAAATGTATTCAGATTACATACTCCTTTTGAATTTTCTGTGGTTGGTCAAACATCACTGAGATTTTTTTCTTTTTTTCTTTTTTCCCTTAAAGTGCCCCTGTTATGCAGTTTTAAAATTTCCTAATTTTGTTTGAGGTCTCCTACAGTAGGTTTACATGAATCCAACTTCAAAAAACATCTTGTTGTTGACTCCGTTGCTATGTCTGAAATGGCTTGTAAGAGAGCTGGAGCTGTCGCAGAATCAATATCACAGTCACCTAGTTTTATCCTACATGTAGATTATTTACAATAAAATGACAGCCAATTTTATGTATACAATTACGTTGTATACACAAACGTTATATACATCTGTGCCAGTTTTGTTATACAAAATGCCAACAAGAATAAAGTAATTAATGTGTACATTATTGTATGTATTTAGACTAAATATGATTTTTAGTATCTTGAACTCTCCTGTCCAAGCAGCTTTTTTTGCACTATTACAAGAGATGAAAATGCGCTTATCACCCCCATCCGACCGTTTAGATGAATTAAATGAATTTATTAAAGAATATATTACCTTCTCTCCTGTGTAACTCTGAAATCATATTCAACCAAGGCTTTTTCTCATGTCTTTTTCCCTCTTTAAAATTAGGTAGTATTGGCAACAACTAGGAAATGATGGTGACGTCCATGAAATTGGACTAATTTGGCCAGTCACGCTAAAAGTGTTTTAATAAAGGTAGTTTAAGGCTTCGTGTCAGGGAAAAAAAGAATAGCCTACATTTAGTGTGTAATAATGACGGCAATCTTGTATCCTTATATTGCCGACCCTGTTTTGGCTTAAAGGGTTAGTTCACTCAAAAATGAAAATTCTGTCATTAATTACTCACCCTCATGTCGTTCCACACCCGTAAGAACCTTCGTTCATCTTCAGAACACAAATTAAGATATTTTTGATGAAGTCTAAGAGCTTTCTTTCCCTCAATAGAGATCCAATGCAACTTCCACTCCAGAAAGGTGGTAAAGACATCACTAAAATAATCCATGTGGTTTTAATTTTATGAAGTGACGCAAATGCTTTGTTTGTGCCAAAAAAAACCTTAACTTACCACTTTATTTACAAAATATTAATCTCCAACGCACATTCATGCAACGTCTGCTCTCCCGTCAGCCCTACACGCATACGTCGTGTGAACGCGCATTGGAGATTAATATTTAGTAAATGTGGGAAAAAAATTTTTTTGCGCAAACAAAGCACTCGCTTTGCTTCATAAAACTGAGGTTAAACCACTGGATTCACATGGAGTACTTTAATGATGTCTTCACCACCTTTCTGGAGCTTGAAAATGGTAGTTGCGTAGGCTGTCAATGGAGGGTCAGAAAGCTCTCAGATTTAATCAAAAAGATATTCATTTGTGTTCCAAAAAGGAATGAAAGTCTTACACCGTGTCTACACCGGACTGGAGCGGTGCGACGCGTCAAAAGATCATAGAACCCATTATAATCATATTAGACAATATAATGATATTGTCTACGTTGGATGCGGCGCGACGTGACACAACAAATTCCAGACAGTAAACGGATTTCCCGTTCTATTTCTGACGTAGTCCAAGTGCTTTGGAACGGTCGTGTTCAGTGTAGACCGCTTTTAGCTGTTGCACGATTAATCATAAAAAGATCGCAATCTCGATTCAAGCACCCACGCGATCCTACTTTATTAATGACAACGATTCTCCCGCGTCTATCAAACCTTTGACAAAATCATACCGGAACGTTCAAATCTGTGTTCGTGCTGCCAGAGCCAGAGAGAGCCGTTTTGAATCACACATTAGTTATTTCTGTTACAAATATTCACATTATCACAGAAGTACTGAGATATAAGTTTTAAGTTGGTATTTAAACACCGACGTCTACGACAGCGAAAATATCAAAATAGAGCAAACTACCTTTTGAAACGAACTTGGCACGTCAAATAACAGTTATCAATTACATCTAATTCCACTAGGTGGCGACAACTGACTGTTTAAAAAATGTATTTGTCATTGAATCGTTCATTCAAATTCCATCAACTCCTAGGGTGGGAATCGGAGTCGACTCTGGAAAAACCCAGAATGGAACTCCCCTAACGAATCACAATGATGATGTTGGTTTTACAGTATCAATTCGAGTCCCTGTCTTTTAGAAGATTTGCTTTCACAGCACAGAAAACTACATCTTATCGACGTGCTGACAAAAAAAAAAGTAAACATTATGCAATTGTTTTACAAACCTACATAGGTTCGTGCAGAAAGTTAAGACTAGAATTACTGCCGTCTTGTTTCAGGCAGTTCAGAATCGGTTTGTTCTTTTGGGAGACAATAACTCCATTTATCTGCACTTTGATCTTTTTTGTAAACTTCAAAGTGCAGACCTTTTACATTCACAAACTGCTATATAACACTACATGAAAGGTATAAAAAAAAAGCATAATAGGGGCACTTGAAGTTAAGACGGTGTAGATTGCAACAGAACAACAATTTCTGCTTAGATGTGGTGTTTTTTTTTTCCCCCTTATCTTTTGTGCTCTTAACTGGGAAATGTCTTGTCTTTACAGGCCTGGTGCCAAGATGATGCCATGATAACAGCACCTGGAGGGCGGCTTCATTCGGATGCCATGACTGCAGTTGAATCTAATGCAAAAAGTGATTGAAATACATGTGCATATGAACAGGAATGAACCTGGCATTGAATGTTATATGAATTAAATAAAAAAAGTGAACTGAATACATTCTGAGTCTGTTATTAAAGGTTGAATACAACAAAGTGTTGTCTTAAAGATATGAAATCCGCTTAACGCTGAGAAACATTTACCTAGCTTTTAAACTATAACCGTATCAATGATTAACTTTTTATATATATTTGATGGCCATGTTAGTGCAGTGGTGTGGCTGTGCCATGAAGAGTGACCTTGGTGACTATGGAGCGATTGTATCACTGTTGCCAGGCAACGCGGTGATGATGGAGGGCCATTACGACGTTCTCGGATGTAAAGTCAAAGAGCCCAGCGATAGCTGCGAGCTGCTATCCAGTCAGATAAACAACCACGTCCATCTCATGAAAGACAGCACTGACCACGAAATAGACTGATGAAAACATTTAACACTCGACTTGAGGCTTTAAACGACCACTAACGTCAATAAAAGAAATACCCGAGACTTACAAAACCTGCACGAAAATAATGTAGCAAGCTAACTTTAGCCAACTGTCTAGCGCGATACTGCTCGGATATGGACTGTGACGGGTAAGTGTGTGTTGTAACGGAAAAAAGATGCATTTAACTAACAAATGTTTTTGTTAAAGAGCAAACCGACGTGATTTGTAAAGGGTAAAGTTGTTATTTGAACGTTAAAACGAACAGGAGAACGCATTTTGTATTGCTGTTACTACTATTTTTAGCAGCTAAATTGCTAGCTGTGTGTTGTGCATTCGCGAATGCAGCAGCGAATATTCTAACATTATACCTCATGTTTAAGTTTTATATATAAGAATCTAATTAAACATCTTTGTAAGCGTTTGAAATATTGCAGGCCAGCAGTTGACGAGACATTCAAAGTAATCTCGTGCGGTTACTTGATTCTCGATGCACTGATGTGGTCAATATACTTGCTTTTATCATTCCGTATCATCAAAATAGTAGGTGCAGAACGGTGTAGTGAAGCTGTCACACGAAACTACTAAAAGTTAGTTTGTGTTAAGAGTAAGGGATTCGTTATTTTAGAGTTTAATGGTTTTAAAACATTAGTGTTATTAAACATATTAGTTGCAGACATCTTTTTCTTTCATTCATTAGATATGGACTCCCTTGTCCTCTGCCTAGTTTGGATTCACAGGAGGATGCCAAAGACCCAGGGTTGCACACCTTCAGTCACACACACATGAGGAAAGCCTTTCGGCTTATGAATGACTTGAGAAGGTTGGTAAACTTACTCAGCACCTAGTTATGTTATTCAGGTGAGGTAACCACTATAGACATTGATGGGGACATTTTCAGTCAGTGGTTCACTTGGAAGGAATGGATTCTTTACATTAAATTTGGTCCCCCACAAAATTAAATATTTAGTTATGGTCTTGAAGTTGTCTGTTTTAATTTTGTTGCAAATATTATCACCCAGCTCTTTATATAAAGTTATATAATATACAAGTATGTCCAACTTTATGCTTACATACATGTATGTTTACCTACTATAGCATACACTGATCAGGCATAACATTATGAGCACTGACAGGTGAAGTAAATAACACTGATTTTCTCTTCATCACGGCACCTGTTAGTGGGTGGGATATATTAGGCAGCAAGTGAACATTTTGTCCTCAAAGTTGATGTGTTAGAAGCAGGAAAAATGGGCAAGCGTAAGGATTTGAGCGAGTTTGACAAGGGCCAAATTGTGATGGCTAGACGACTGGGTCAGAGCATCTTCAAAACTGCAGCTCTTGTGGGGTGTTCCTGCTCTGCAGTGGTCAGTATCTATGAAAAGTGGTCCAAGGAAGGAACAGTGGTGAACTGGCGACAGGGTCATGGGTGGCCGAGGCTCATTGATGCACGTGGGGAGCGAAGGCTGGCCCGTGTGGTCCGATCCAACAGACGAGCTACTGTAGCTCAAATTGCTCAAGAAGTTAATGCTGGTTCTGATAGAAAGGTGTCAGAATACACAGTGCATCACAGTTTGTTGCATATGGGGCTGCATAGCCGCAGCGAAAGCGTCAACAGTGGGCATGTGAGAACTGGACCACGGAGCAATGGAAGAAGGTGGCCTGGTCTGATGAATCACGTTTTCTTTTACATCACGTGGATGGCCGGGTGCGTGTGCATTGCTGGGGAACACATGGCACCAGGATGCATAATGGGAAGAAGGCAAGCTGGCGGAGGCAGTTGGGCAATGTTCTGCTGGGAAACCTTGGGTCCTGCCATCCATGTGGATGTCACTTTGACACGTACCACCTACCTAAAGCAATACCTTTCATGGAAACGGTATTCCCTGGTGGCTGTGGCCTCTTTCAGCAGGATAATGCGCCCTGCCACAAAGCAAAAATGGTTCAGGAATGAATGAGGAGCACAACAACAAGTTTGAGGTGTTGACTTGGTCTCCAAATTCCCCAGATCTCAATCCAATCGAGCATCTGTGGGATGTGCTGAACAAACAAGTCCGATCCATGGATGAATCGGACAGGACTTAAAGGATCTGCTGCTAACATCTTGGTGTCAGATACCACAGCACACCTTCAGGGGTCTAGTGGAGTCCATGCCTCGACGGGTCAGGGCTGTTTTGGCAGCAAAAGGGGGAACACAATATTAGGAAGGTGGTCATAATGTTATGCCTGTATTTATCGCCCAGCTCTAATCTGCTAAATGTGACTATAAGGCATGAAGATATTAAAATAGCCTATTATAAACATCAACATTTTCTGTAAAAGCTGCTTTAAATTTTTTGTATTGTGAAAAGTGCTAAATCTGACGTTAATTATTGATTGTGTATGCTGCATGTCCGTAAGACATCTCATTTCCCAAAAATATTGTGATTCTTAGTAGATCGTAGAGTCCATTGGTTTCGACAACCTGTGTAGGCTTATGATACTTTTTGGAGAAACAGCCCTGGTCTAGATCCTCAGTTTTCTTTCATTTTCTGTGTAATCGCAGTAGGAGGATGCTTTGTGACGTTCTGCTGGTGGCGGGTGAAGTGGAGGTACCAGCTCACAGAGTAGTGTTAGCGTCCTGCAGTCCTTACTTCTGCGCCATGTTCACAGGTACTCTTTATAAACACGTACTAATGCTTTTCTTACATTGATGAGAGCAACATGTCTCTCACTGCACTCTGTTGTTCTCCAATACTTAGCAATGTAGGATCTATGATTATGAATTAATAAAATGAAAATTATGTCATCGTTTACTCACCCTCATGTCATTCCAAAACTGGAAAACACAAAAGAAGATACTATGAAGAATGCTGGTAACCAAAAGATTTGGCGGCCATTGACATTTTTCAAAATATCTTCTTTTATGTTTCCACAGAAGAAAGAAAGTTTGGAACAACACTGAGGGTGAATAAAGGATGATAATTTTTCCTTTTTGGGTGAACTAACCCTTTATTGAAGACTGACACCTAACTGTTTACAAGGTATTTAAAGCTATATGAGGTGATATAAAGTGTCTCTGCTGATTATTCTGCATAAAAACATTATGATGTTCATTCTTGCTTATTTAAGTCTCATTTTCAACAGTTCATCTTTTAGATGTTTGAGAGTTTGCTGGATCTGTATGTGTAATGCTCTGTGTTGTGCTGGATTTGTTCAGGTGACATGAGTGAAAGCAAGGCTCACCATGTCGAGATCAGGGATGTTGATGGACAGACGCTCTTGAAGCTGGTGGATTATATTTACACCGCTGAGATCGAAGTGTCTGAGGATAATGTTCAGGTAAGTCAAGACATGTACTGTAGCTCTTTGTGTAAAGGCTGATTTCGCTCTCTGCCTCTGGTGCTCTGTTTTGAGCACTGAGAGGCAGGGCATTTCCTCTCATTATTAGCAGAGGAAATGAGCAGAGCTGGAGAGGAAGTTTTCTGTGATGTGCACTTTGCCCTTTGTGTTGGAGCTCTATTGTCCGAGTGTGTTCTGTTGTTTGTGTGTGGGCCTTTTGTTTAGATGTACAGAACACAGCAGAGGAGAACAGATGATCTGAGAAGCTTCATGCCATTTGTGTAGGAGCAGTGTGAAGTGTCCTAGTTTTCATCTGGAGAGGATGGGCAGATGCTCCAGTGGGGGTAGCGGCTGTTTATGGCTTAGTTGGTCCATGGGAATTTTAACAATGTCATTCAGTGCAGTGATTCACCATATGTTATATTTTCCTATAAACTATTTCCATTCCTTTTCTAGGAAGAAAGTGGCCATAGAGTTACAATGTGAAGATGTTCTTTACTAATTTAGCCTTGTCCTTCCCTGTGGCTGTTGCTTTTATGTTAAGTAGCTGATGCTGGGTTAGATTTATTTATTTAAATAATTCACCATTTTAATTCATATAATTAATTCAGGATATAATTAGAAGTGGAGACACTAGCTTCTATTCTTTTGCAATTATTTACTAATAAATCTCTATTAGAATACCTTTTTGAACGATATACAGTGGGGGGAAAAAGTATTCAACACGTCAAAATTTTCTTTATTAAACAATGCAGCAATTCAGCCGGCCACACACAGGAGCTCCTTGCAGGATTTCTGATCAGGGAGTCAGCAGGTACAGTTGTCACAAAGAAAACAATAGGCAATGCACTACACTGCCGCGATCCATGCACACTCACCCCGGAAGGCTCCATTATTAAAGAAAGGCATGTCGAAGCTCGTTTAAAGTTTGCTACACAACATTTGGAAATGCCTGTAAATTACTGGGAGAATATAGTCTGGTCAGACGCAACAAAAATCACACTTTTTTTTTTGGCAATAATACCACCCGCCATGTTTGGAGAAGAAATGGCTCTGCAGATGACCCTAAAAATACCATACCAACAGTGAAGTTTGGAGGTGGGCTCTGTTTCTCTTCTCATGGTACTGGCAGAATCCATATTATTTAAGGGAAGATGAATGGGGCCATGTACTGGGAAATTCTTGAGATGAATCTGTTGCCATCCAGCGGGATGATGAGGATGAGGGTGGATCTTCCAGCAATGAGACTCTGAATTGGTTCCAGAGGAAGAAAAAGTTGTTGGAATGGCATTTGTAGAAGAAATTGAAGATTAAGATTCACAAGAGGGAATGTTCAAGATTTAAAGATGAAGAATGGACCAAAATCCCACCTGAGCACTGTGAGCGATTGATTTGTTCATACAGGAATCGTCTTGAAGCTGTCATTGCAAACAAAGGCTTTTCCAACAAGTATTAAATACAATTTCTGTTAGTGTGTTTAATACTTTTCCCGTTATTTTATTTTAACTTTTTTTATTTTATTTATAAATATGTATTTACATGAGAGTTATTATTACCCAATGCATGGGTGGCGTAAACACCAAAGGATAGTAGTGGGTGTGTTAGCTGTTCAGGAGATTTCTAGGGTCTTCCTGAGGGCATTAGTGCAAATCAGTCCATTGCAATCTACTTGTGTCTGATATGGTGATTGACCCAAACCAGACAGTTATAAAAGTGCACAGTCCTGTACTGGTTAGTCATCATGAATTTGGTCGACAGGCTGGCTGGTTACATCTTATATAGTGTGTGTGATGTGTTTTCATCTCTTTGTGTAATTCCTGCTGTGTTCAGGTGTTACTCCCAGCTGCCAGCCTGCTGCAGTTGATGGATGTTCGACAGGTTTGCTGTGACTTCCTGCAGACGCAGCTCCATCCCACCAACTGCCTGGGCATCCGAGCGTTCGCTGACCTTCACGCCTGCACAGGACTGCTCAGCCAGGCCCACGCTTATGCCGGTGAGCTCTCTTCTTTCTTGAGTCATTGTGGGATGGGTAACGGCTAGTCGAATAAGCAACCCACCAGTGTGTATTTTTATGTTAAGATACTTTGTTTGCTTGTTTGAAACAGAGCAGCACTTCACTGATGTCATGGTCGGTGAGGAGTTCATGGCCCTCTCTTTGCAGCAGGTGTGCAGTCTGATCTCCAGTGACAAACTGACCGTGTCCACTGAAGAAAGGGTAACGCATTGCCCAGTTCATTTACTTAGTTTTTGTCTTTTCTGTTTTCATCTGCATATTGTGCTTCTCAATTTCAATGTTTCGTCACATCACAAAACCTGTTTTTAGCTCAGCCTTGCATGATCTGTAGACAACAGACAGTTGATGGTTGGTTTTTACACGCATACTGGTGTGTGATGCTGACGGAGACGCTGAGCCATCTGTCAGTCACACTGCATTAGCTGCTCTCTGCTTACGAGTAACTTGCGTCTCCAGCCTGTGCTCACACACCCACTTGATGACAGCTGTCATCTGTCAGATGCCTCAGTGTCATTTGAGCAGCGAGGATGGCGGCCAGGCCTGCTGTGGCTTCGAGATGCAATCATATAATATGCAGAGAAACATATAGTTCACTTTGTTCTGGTCTATTACACCCCCAGGTTTTTGAGGCCATGATCGCCTGGATAAAGCATGATAAAGAGGCCCGTTTGGAGCATATGCCTAAGCTCATGGAACATGTTCGACTGCCCTTGCTATCCAGAGATTACCTGGTTCAGGTATGGCTGCTCACAGTTTCATAGCGAGCTCTCTATATTTGTTGTGATTGCTTTTCTGGTTTTTCAAAAATGAAAATTCTGTCATTAATTACTCACCCTCAAGTCGTTCCACACCCGTAAGACCTTCATTCATCTTCGAAACACAAATTAAGATATTTTTGATAAAATCTGAGAGGTATTTTATTCGTTCATAGACAGTAATTTAACCACTACTTTCAAGGTCCAGAAAGGTACTAAAGACATCGTTAAAACAGTCATG
The DNA here is from genome assembly GCA_039654765.1 of Mylopharyngodon piceus. Classification (NCBI taxonomy): domain Eukaryota; kingdom Metazoa; phylum Chordata; class Actinopteri; order Cypriniformes; family Xenocyprididae; genus Mylopharyngodon; species Mylopharyngodon piceus. The sequence continues at coordinate 2,059,397 of CM077439.1, forward strand.
TGACTGCAGTGGTTCAACCTTAATGTTATGAAGCAACAAGAATACTTTTTGTGCGCAAAAATAATGACTTTATTCAACAATATCTTCTCTTGTGTCATTCTCATACGTTGTTTACGTCCAGCGCTTCCAGGTTCTACGTCAGAATGCAGACTCATTATTGGCTGGCTCCTGCATCAGCATCACACGCATGCGTTGTGCTGCTCATGTGAACAGCATCGGCCAAAAATGAGCCGGCATTCTGACGTAGAACCTGGAAGCGTTGAGCGTAAACAACATAGAAGGATAAAAAAAACTCGGATTTCATCAAAAATATCTTAATTTGTGTTCGGAAGGTCTTATGGGTGTGAAACGACATGAGGGTGAGTACTTAATAACAGAATTTTGGGTGAACTAACCCTTTAAGCATTATTTTTAGGATTTAAATGTGTATTTGTACAGATTGTAGAGGAGGAACCCTTGATAAAAAACAACAACACTTGTAAGGACTTCCTCATTGAGGCGATGAAGTACCACCTTTTACCTGCAGACCAGAGGCACCTTATAAAGACTGACAGAACCAGACCGCGCACACCAGTCAGTCTGCCTAAGGTATTAATATACTGCAACTCAAAGATTCACTTCAAACGTACAGTACCAGGCAAGTTTGGATGTACTTACTAGTTCTTTATTATCTCTGGTTTCCTGAACAATTCACTGACTAAGTAATTTAATGTGCTAAACACAAGCAAGCTTGACGCTGTTCTGTTAAAGACTTTATATATATTCCAAGATGCATTCATAATAACTATGAATGAGAAAAAAGTACAACGCATTATGACAGAATACATCCCGCTTTCTAAATAAAAGAGCCAATCGGTAAAGTCAGTGTGTCACTGCAGCTGCTGTTTCCCTTTGTGTTTTGAGACTTGCTCTCATGACTGCACATGTGCATTGACTGGTCTAGTATGGAAAATACGTTTTTTAATTCTATTTGAGCATAAGAAACAACATTTATGGGACAGCAGGTTAATTTTTGTTTTGAATCTCGCAGGTGATGATGGTCGTGGGGGGTCAGGCACCTAAAGCCATCCGCAGTGTGGAGTGCTATGACTTTCAAGAGGACCGCTGGTACCAGGTGGCTGACTTACCCTCCAGACGCTGTCGAGCAGGTTGCTCTCTGTTCTGTTCCTCATCGCTCTGTGTGCTCTTCTCTTGGTCTTACTCTCTGTCTGTGTGGCTCATTTAGGTGTGGTGTATATGGCCGGTAAGGTGTATGCTGTGGGGGGATTTAACGGCTCTTTGCGTGTGCGGACGGTGGATGTGTATGATGGGCAAAAGGATCAGTGGAGCTCCGTTCCCAGCATGCAGGAGCGCCGCAGCACTTTAGGAGCAGCTGTACTGGGGGACCTGCTGTACGCTGTCGGCGGCTTTGATGGGAGTACAGGTATATCTTTGAAAAATGAATCTCAGGTTTATTTATACACTACTTAAAGGGGACCTATTATGCAAAATTCACTTTTACATGGTGTTTGAACACAAATGTGTCAGCAGTGTTTGTACACAACCACTCTATAATGGTAAAAATCCACCCACTCCTCTTTTTTTAATCCCTATAAATCATAAGCAGTGTCTCAGAACAAGCTGTTTGCAGATTATAGCTTTTGTGACGTCACAAATGCTTAGGCCACGCCCACGACTGATGATGGAATCTGCCCTATTAACATAGACCCCGCCCTAAATGAGCATTTAACAGCAGCATTCAAGTAAGAAATGTATTCTTATTAAAGCTACTAAAGTTATTCAGTCAAGAGCAGTGAGTGATTTTCTGTTTTGTTTGATTCATATTAACAGCAGATACAGCAGTAGGTACTGTATATTACGCTGCTGTCACTTTAATACACAGATCTAATATACACATGTGATTTCTTTCCCTGCTGTTTACGTTCACAGACATAACCGACTGTGTTTGTGAACTTTTTTTGTGTTTTTGACATAACCTTGTGTGTATTTGACAGTTTAAGCGCAATAAGACGTGAACTCACACAACGCGCCGTCTGACGGTCAGCTTTCTGTGCGCGTGCTTCAGATATGTGCGCTCAGAAAACCATATTTCAGAAGTTTAGACTGATATGGCTTTAAAACACATGCAGATAATGAACTTTCATGATGATGAAGAACTGTAATGTCACATGAGCGTGGCCATGATAGAGATAATTAAAATCAAACGGATGTTTTGTTTGTGTTTTTAGCAGAGTATCCGAGGTACGAGCTGTATAAGCTCCGCCCTCTTCTGGATAGGGGGCAGGGAGCAGCAGCTCATTTGCATTTAAAGGCACATGCACGAAAACAGCATGTTTTTCCTTCCTCTCAAAAATGAGTATTTGCAACATGGTATAATAAATGATCTGTGGGGTATTTTGAGCTGAAACTTCACAGACACCTGAGACTTGTATTACATTTTGTAAAAAGGGGCATAATAGGTCCTCTTTAAAGTGAAAGTAAAGACATTTATAGCCATGCGAAAGATTTCTATTTCAAATATAATCCATATATAATAAAATATAATTTACACAAAAATATTAAGCAGCACAACTATTTTTAACATTGACAGTAATAATAACAAAAAATGCTTTTGGTTTTTTAGCAGCAAATCAGCATATTAGAATTATTTCCGAACGATCATGTGACACTGAAGACTGGAGCTTTGCCATCAAAGAAATAAATTACATTATATTAAAAAAAGAAAAAAAACCCAACTTATTTTAAATAGTATTATTTCACAATATGACTATTTTTGCTGTATTGTTGATCAAATAAATGCAGTAGTGGTGAGCATAAGAGACTTCTTTTGAATGGTAGTGTATTATTTTTTTTTAATTATTTTTACTATATTTTTACATTTGGGTGGTGGTTATTAACACAACTCTGTCTGGTTTTAGGACATGCACAACCAGCCTCATTTTATCCCTGTTTCACTGACGATTTGAATGGCTGATGAATGTATCTCCCTCTCTCTGCAGGTCTGTCGTCAGTGGAGGCGTATAACCCCAAGGCTAATGAGTGGGTGTTTGTGGCTCCCATGAACACCAGGCGTAGCAGTGTTGGGGTGGGCGTAGTTGACGGTGAGCATTTTGAGTACATGAACGTTGAGCAATCTGCTCATCATATTGAGGCATGCAACAATAATGTTTTAAGTGGCATGATTTTGCAACAGTGAATTTGCAAAGAACATTTCGCAACATCTTACCTTTTGGGTGTTGTTACTTATTTGTATACATAACTGTGCAGCTGTGATTTGCATATTAGTTTACTTGAGTTCATTTGCACACACTCTTTTGTGTAGTGATTTCACACAGTGTGTCTGATGCTTGTACAGGAAAGCTTTATGCTGTTGGAGGTTATGATGGAGCATCTCGGCAGTGTTTGAGTACTGTAGAGGAGTTTAACCCAGTCACTAATAAGTGGTGCTATGTGGCGGACATGAGCACTAGACGCAGTGGAGCTGGTTAGTTCCTCTTTGGACATGATTTTAATACATTGGGCTCACTTCTGTTGGTTCTTACAGTTGGCATCTCCACTTATTCACTGGCTGGGATGCGATTGTGTTTGTGTGTACAGGTGTTGGAGTGCTCAATGGACAGCTGTATGCTGCAGGTGGACACGATGGTCCTCTGGTGAGGAAGAGTGTGGAGGTTTATGACCCTGCCACTAACAACTGGAGACAAGTGTGTGACATGAACATGTGCCGAAGGAATGCAGGTGAGCAACCGGAGGAGAGACAGCAGTGCTCGGCATTGAGCAGTGTCATGTGCTTGTCCGTTAGATAAGTAAATTGGTCGTTCACTTGTGCGAGTAAAAAAAGTAATTGTGTAAATGTAATTTATTCTGAAGCAATATTCGCATCAGTGTTCTTTCGGCTTTTCCTTGCATAAATCAGCATATTTGTCTTCTCAATTTGATTCCCAGGACATTTTTTATTTTTATAAAGGGCATCATAAATGCGTCATCTTTCATGTTAAATTGTAACCAGTCAAATGAAATCAGAAGCTGCATCTGATGTGGCATTTAGATGTATTTACACAGACTGTTTAATGAAGCTCAGAGGTAGCAAGAATGCATTTACACTGCAAAATTACAATAATGTTGAGATTGATGTTTTAAATAATTTGTTGTCTGTGTATAGTTTGTCCATGCATATTGATGTTTATCAACAAAATTCACTCCTAAAAGTGTGAGTCAGATATGGGAAAGAGGCTAAATGTTCTGTATCGGAAATTGCAAACAAGTTCTATAGAAACTATATCTATAGAAATATACCAAAATGATTCACTGATTAATCATTAAAGGATTAGTTCACTAAAATTTCCTGATAATTTACTCACCCCCATGTCATCCAAGATGTTCATGTCTTTCTTTCTTCAGTTGAAAAGAAATGAAGGTTTTTGAGGAAAACATCCCAGGATTTTTCTCCATATAGTGGACTTCACTGGGGTTCAACGGGTTGAAGGTCCAAATGTCAGTTTCAGTGCAGCTTCAAAGAGCTCTACACGATCCCAGATGAGGAATAAGGGTCTTATCTAGTGAAACGTTCAGACATTTTCTAAAAAAAATAAATTATATACTTTTTAACCACAAATGCTCGTCTTGCACTGCTCTGCAATGCGCCACGCATTATGTAATCACGTTGGAAAGGTCACACGTGACGTAGGCGGAAGTACTGACCCAGTGTTTACAAAGCGAACATGCAAAGACTAAGTAAAACGGCCTTTACAAAAAAAAAGGTAAAACAACGATATCGGATAATTTTGAAGTTGGAGGAGAAAATGAGATGGAGTTTTTCGCCCTACCACGGTACTTTCGCCTACATCACGCGCGACCTTTCCAACGTGATTACGTAATGCGTTGCGCATCGCAGAGCAGTGCAAGACGAGCATTTGTGGTTAAAATGTATATAAATTTTTATTTTTTTAGAAAATGACCGATCGTTTCTCTAGATAAGACCCTTATTCCTCGTCTGGGATCGTGTAGAGCTCTTTGAAGCTGCACTGAAACTGACATTTGGACCTTCAACCCGTTGAACCCCAGTGAAGTCCACTATATGAAGAAAAATCCTGGAATGTTTTCCTAAAAAACCTTAATTTCCTTTTGACTGAAGAAAGAAAGACATAAACATCTTGGATGACATGGGGGTGAGTAAATTATCAGGAAATTTGAATTTTGAAGTGAACTAATCCTTTTAAGATCATTTGGATTAAATAATAGACAAATGTATTAAACTGAAGACTGGAGACAAGATGCAAATGAAGGTTTTTGATAGTAAGAACTTTATGAAAGGCAGTTATGGTGAAATGAAATATTTAGATGAAACATTTTGTGTAGTGAAAAAGATACTTTGGATTATTGTGTATTGTACTAACACAATTGAAAATATGCTGAAATGTTTGAAAAAAGTACACTTTTGATGATCTTTTGGGATATTAGTACTAAGAGTTTTGAAAAATTAGGGTTAGGCAAAGCAATGGACCCTTTTCACAGACTGTGATGACTCGTTTTAACGGTCATCAATATCGTAAATCCTGCAAAGCTTTTTATATTTTCATTTTTTTTAAAAAAATGTATGTACATTTATAACACTATACTTATATTACCTTTGCATCAAATTACAAAAAACTAGTTAACACTGCTGTGAGGGTGTTTCTAATACAGCAGCTATGGGAGTGACGGTAAAAATGACATCTTTCTCTCTTCTGACTGCCGTTATCAATCGCTCTCTATTTTTTTCCTCTTTTTGAAAGTTGTGAAAAAACTATTTTTTCTTTCTTTCTTCTATTTTTTTTTTTTTCTTTTTTCTTTTTTCTTCTAAAGTTTTTCTTTTGCTATTTGAGCAAATGGAAACACAAAAAATATATTTAATGTATTCTCTCATTCACCGCTATAGAATTTTACCCAACTATGACGACTTCCGCTTCTGAGAAACCCGGAAATCTGAAAAGGTTCTATTAAAAAAACCCGTAAATGGTTATATCTCTTAAAAACTCTTCAACAAATATAGAAAATGTGAACGTTATTTGACACATTTTCAAAGTTGGATCTTATACTAGAAACTTTTAGAAATCTCTTCCAGGTCAAAAATGACCTGAATGTGTTACAAGGGTTCCTGTTGTGAATGTCAAACACTACACATGTTTCAAGACCTCAAGGAAAGCAGGGACCTTCAAGGAAGAGCAGGAAAGGCCTGCAGTTCTGAGTTAAGTGTGTTTGTCTCTAGGAGTGTGTGCCATAAACGGTTTACTGTATGTGATCGGAGGAGACGACGGGTCGTGCAACCTGTCCTCTGTAGAATACTACGACCCTGCTGCTGATAAATGGAGTCTCATCCCCACCAACATGAGCAATGGCCGCAGCTACGCAGGTCTGTTTCACTCTTACGACCTCTATATACAACTAAAGCTAAACTAACCTGCTGTTTTGTCTATTTCAGGGGTGTCAGTTATTGACAAGTCATTATGACTAAAAGTCCTGGGCAGCAGGCCACTTCGCACCTGTCGAGGACTGAGCTGTGACAGACAGACAGTGATTTAAGGCAGAATCCAGATGCTGACAGGTGCTTGAAGCTCTCCATCTAAAAGCCTGACTGCCTCACAAACGCACCAAGCCCTGACCTCTCCCAGTCCCCCAGAAAGTGCCATTTAGCTCTGTTATTAACAGAGAGGTCACATGGTCGCCCCATACAGTGAGTATTAAATGAGACCTCAGTTACACAGGCCTGACTGGACTGAATCTGCCAGGACAGAGCGTGTAAGGGATGACCACCGGACCTACACCCTGTGCGGGATCTGGGTGGTAGTCTAGGTGCAGGTGAAGAATGTGCCAATAGAGGCCTCTCTGCCTGCTTTACTACTGACATACAACGCTCTGAACTATGACACTCGCGTAAGATGTCAAAACTGATTCTACAGGCTAACACTAATGCTTATGACACCCTTTAAACTGGATCAGGACTGGATATTTGTTTTGGTTACAGGGTTACTTAATGTTTTACGTTTATATGAAAAGTAATATGGTAACAATTCTATAAGTTGTTTTAACCAGCTGCTTTTGTGCCATATAGTATTGAGGATGTTAAACTGCTAAACAGAAACACCATAAATCTCACAGGGTAAAAGCCTGTTTACATCAAGAACGACAAAGATATAAGATATAAATACAAGAATAGCAGTGTCCACACCACAGCTATAACAATATAGAGAAACGATATCGTTGGGATCACTTTCAGAACGATTTTTTGTTGAATGATAAAACACTGACAGCCAATAAGAATCCATTCTAATTTAAAGGCTCGAGCATTTCAAATGGCGGACGACATTGCGGAGACGTTAATCGCCGAGGTCCGGAAAAAGCCACCACTGTTTGACAAGTCAAACCCCCTTTTCAAAGATACTTTAAAGAGAATGGAGATATGGAAAACAATCAGTCATACCGTCGGAATAAATGGTGAGAAGTATTAACAATATATGCCAGGGTAGCAAACAGTGTAAAATAAAATTACCTCAGGTATCCAGCGCTATTTTCGACAACATTGTCTTGCTTCCTTTGAAGTTGCAGTGCAAGAGACTCTAGGTGCTGTTTTTATTCCACTATATTGAATTCGTCAGCTAAATTCACTCTTAGATTAGATCGATTACACTAGCTATTCACTCGAAACATAGCATGCTGAGGACATCTGCTGGTTAAAGCCGTGTAAATGCAATAAAAACAGCAAAAACATGTACACACTTTGAAACCGCAGCGCGTGAGCTTAGAATAAACACACCGTTATCGTTCGTTGGTGTGGACGCAAATATAGTTATCGTTCTTGGTGTGAACGGGCCTTAAAGGTGCGGTCACATTAGCGCCATTTCTGCAAAATATCGCGTACTGTATTGATGTATGAAGCACGGCTCACACAGAAGTCACTTTCAAACCAATCAGGTTACTGAAATCTTTCGCCCTCATAAAATTCCAGATGCCGTGGATTCCTACTGAAATTACTGGATTTTGCCTGCGAAAGTTGCAAAACAACGTGACCGCACCTTAATGTGCCAAATGTAACATAATCATATGGATTATACTGTATGTTAGTTACTTGTACATAAGCTTTTTTTCATGATGCAGTTTGGTGTGCAATCGTCCATGTTGGACACACAGACTCTTTCTTTTATAATAATAATAACTCTATGGATGCAGTCACTGAAACAGCACTGGCTTGGTGTCTCTTTGGTAAAATTGCACTGTTCATCTTAGTCAGCACTCAGAAGACTTCTATTTCAATCGCAGGTAAATACCAAGACAGCAAATATTTTTGAAAGTACACCATTTATCCTGTTCTACCCTGACATGGGCTGCTGGTTCACTGGGTGTTTTGGATCTGTGATTCATCAGAAGTGGACATTTGAAGACTGTTTTATTTTATTTTAGAAATATTAAGTCTTCTAATGTTGTGTTCCTCATTATTGAGTTACAGGCTCTGTAAAGCTTCATTGTTTACAATACTGATCATTGTGAATTAATTTTGATGTCAATTATTAAGAATTAAGCCCACATTCCCAGCTCACATCACAGATTTTCACACTAAGATACTTTGTTAATTTGGATATATATTGATATGAAAGTCATACTATGCATTAAAACATTGCTTATAATGTTTTTTGTTGTTCCCAGTGGTTCAGAGCTTATTTTGTGCTATGCCTGCCTGGTATAACTGCTGCCATTACATTTGATGTCTTTAAACATCATAATCCACAACTCTATGACATTCCAGTGTGGTGCATCATCTATGGATTATGCACGAATGTGGTTTGTGAACAAGGTGTTAATGTATTTCTAAACAAATGTATTAAATTAAGCTTTGTTAAGAGAATTTGATTGCCATGTCTTAATGTGTTTTGACTGCTAGTCTATAAACTGCCCACTGGGGGGCAGCGGTCAGTCATACATCGCAAAGATGAGAGAAGATGAAAGTGAAAATGATCTTGGAGATGTCAGGTTTGCATTAACGTCATCAAATATAAGCGGTCAACGCTTTCCATAACACTCCTCCTCACACTCCATAGGGAATATTTTTTTTTTTTTTTTTACGATAACAAACCTTTAAATACAGCCTTACTGTGGTTGTTAATGCTTCTGTTGAAACCGTCAGCCCGCATTATTTCAACTTGTTTTTAAAACATGTTTTACAGCGGAATATTACCCAGAGTCTGTACAGAAAATCCCACCAATCAGAGAGGCGGCACAACAAGCAAAACGCGCCAAAAGACGTTATTTTAGCCCCGCCCACTCTATTGAAGCACTTCCAGCGACCAAGTCGGTCTCCCTACGCTCTCCAAATAGGCCTACATAAATATTTGTATAGGTTATATATGCATTTTGCAATAAACAAACTATATTGTTTTTTAAATAACCTTGTACATTTGTATTTTTGTCTGATTTTCAAATTCTTCTTTTGCTTCAAATCAAAGTTTGAAATGTTATAATCAGAGGTCGAATTGTAAAAAAAAAAAAAAAAAAAAAAGGGGTATGGTATAGAAGAGAACAGAAAGAAGAGACGAACAGAAACACAAGAGCTGCAACTGACTTCAGCCACAGGCTTCGATGAAATCAACTAAAGATAAAAGACATTAAATCTCTTCAGATCTCAGCAGAGTAGAGTTAAACAACTCCACAAACAGCATTACAGCTTCACATATTACTAACCAGACTGACTTTATTTCTGTCATTCATCTACATAAGTTCTTATTGAGAATTAAAGGATTAGTTCACTTTAAAATGAACATTACCCCAAGCTTTACTCACCCTCAAGCCATTCTAGGTGTATGACTTTCTTTGTTCTGATGAACACAATCGGAGATATATTAATAAATATCCTGACGCATCCGAGCTTTATAATGGCAGTGAACGGGACCAACGAGTATGAGCTGAAGAAAGTGCTTCCATCCATCATAAACATACTCCACACGGCTCCAGGGGGTTAATAAAGGCCTTCTGAAGTGAAGCGATGCATTTGTGTAAGAAAAACATCCATATTTAACAAGTTATGAAAATCTAGCTTCCGCCAGACCGCCTTCCGTATTCAACTTACGAAGAAAGTTAAAACTCTCACAGTTCAAAACACTTATGCTATGTCCTATGCCTTCCCTAATCAACTTACAGAAAAAGCTTAACTGACGCGACGCCAGTTCTGTTTTTTTCTAGATATTTTACTTCATAACTTGTTAAATATGGATATTTTTCTTACACAAACACATCGCTTCACTTCAGAAGGTCTTTATTAACCCCCCGGAGCCGTGTGGAGTACGTTTATGATGGATGGATGTGCTTTCTTGAGCTTCATACTCATTGGTATCGGTCACTGCCATTATAAAGCTTGGATGCGTCAGGATATTTATTAATATATCTCCAATTGTGTTCATCAGAAAGAAGAAAGTCATATAGACCTAGGATGGCTTGAGGGTGAGTAAAGCTTGGGCTAATTTTCATTTGAAAGTGAACTAATCCTTTAACAGAAGTTTAACGCTCATGTTTGTTTCATTTGAAGTCACCATATTAGTGACTGGTGTTTCCATTAGTTGGGCTCTTAACTCTTATAATATACTTGTTTTTTTCTGGCTGTTGTGACAGTGTGTTTGTCAAACACATTTACAGTAGAAAAAAGCTGAAATGAGATCAGATGATAATTTTTTTTTTTGTCTTTTTTTGCGACAAGCCTTGAATCGGCCCACAACCTGATAGATGACCCCAGGTGATGTTGACAACTTGATGATGAAGAGGTTGTCATCATCTAGTGTTTTTTTTTTTTTTTTTTTTGATCATGTAGATGTAATGCAGTTCATTTCAACTTAATAATAGTCTGTTATAGAATGCCTTGCGGCATGAAGCATGTCACCATTGTTGAGGTTTATATTTCTACGTAAGAGGGTCTATTGTTGGAAAGATGCTTGGGAAGCTCTGCAGCGGTCAACCTGAAGCTTTCACCTGCACACCCACTGAAGCTAAACAGGGTTGAGCCCAGTCTATATCTGGATGGGAGATGTCCTAGTAGACTGGGTAGCTGCGGGAAGAGGTGTTAGAAAGGCCAGCGGGTCTGATCAACCTGTGGCCTGAGTGGGTCCTAATGCCCCAGTACAGTTGCAATAAGCTGTACTGTATAAAGGGTGCAACCCTGGTGTAAAATAGTCTACTGCACATCACATACTGCCCAACGCCCCAGTACAGTCACCATAAACTGTACTGAATAAAGGGTTAAAATAAACCCCAGAAAATAAGGGGTGTAACCCTGGGGCAAAAAATAATCCCTTTTACATCACATACCATTCTTACAACTTACATGAAAGCACTATATTTTTTATTACTATTTTTAATGTTTTTGAAAGAAGTCTCATGCTCATCAAGCCTGCATTTATTTGATCAAAAATACAGAAAAACAGTAATATTGTGAAATATTATTACAATTTAAAATAATGGTTTTGAATAAAAGGTTAAAAAGAACAGCATTTATTCAAAATAGAAATCTTTTCTAACAATATAAGCCTTTACTATCACTTGTAATCAGCTTAACACATCCTTACTGAATAAAATTATTCATTTTGTTTTCAAAAAAAAAAAATCCATCGAGATCTCATCACAGAATAAAACCGACTATCAATGAAATTTCAAAACTGTCCGTCATTGAAACGTCTCAATGAAACAAAACCGACCGTCTTTGAAATCTAACAAAGGAACAAAATTAACCATCATTGAAACCTTACAGCGAAACAAAGCTGGCCATCATTGAAATCTTGTAATGGAAACAAACCGACTGTTTTTGAAATCTCGTAAAGGAACAAAACCCACCATCATTAAAATCTCGTAACAGAACAAAACCGTCCATCTTTGAAATCTTGCAAAGGAACAAAACCGACTGTCATTGAAATCTCATAAAACAAAACCTGCAATCATTAAGATCTAGTAAAGAAAAAAACAGCCATCACTGAGATCTCATAACAGAATAAAACCTACCGTCAATGAAATCTCAAAACCGAACAAAACCGACCATCTTTGAAATCTCATCGTGGAAACAAACCGACTGTCTTTGAAACCTTGTAAAGGAACAAAACCAGCCATCATTGAAATCTTGTAATAGAACAAAACCGACCGTCGTTGAAATCTCATAATGGAACAAAACTGACAATCTTTGAAATCCCGCAAAAGAACAAAACCGACCATCACTGAAATCTTGTGACAAAACAAAACCGACCGTTGTTGAAATCTCATAAAGGAGCAAAGCTGATCGTCATTGAAACCTTGTAACAGAAAAAAATGAACTGTCATTGAAATCTTGTAACCAAATAAAACTGATGCTGAAAACCAACCGTCATTAAAAATCTTGTAATGAAACAAAACCGACCATCACTGAAATGTTGTAATGGAACAAAACTGACAGTCATTGAGATCTCGTAAAGGAAAGAAACTGACTGCTATTGAGATCTCCTAAAGCAGTGGTTTTCAAACCGGTCCTGCAAGCACCCCCAGCACTGCACATTTTGTATGTCTCCCTCATCTATCACACGTGATTCAACTCATGAGCTCATTAGTAGACACTGCAAGACCTGAAATGAGTGTGTCAGATAAGAGAGACTTATAAAATGTGCAGTGCTGGGGGTGCTCGCAGGACCGGTTTGAAAACCACTGTCCTAAAGGAACAAAACTGACCATCTTTGAAATCTTGTAACGAAACAAAACCAAATGTCTTTGAAATCTCGTAAAAGAACAAAAACAAAATCGAGATATCTCGAGATATCTATAATTGAGATATCTCCATCATTAAACTCTCATGACGAAACAAACTGACCATTTTTAAAATTTTGTAACAAAACAAAACCGACCATTATTGAAATGTCATAATGGAAGAAAACAGACCATCACTGAAATCTCATAAAGGAACAAAACTGACTGTCATTGAAATCTCGAAACCGAACAAATCCGACCGTCACTAAAATCTTGTAAAGGAACAAAACCGACCATCATTGAGATCCTGTAAAAGAATGAACAAAACCAACCGTCGTTGAGATTCTGTGAAGGAATGAACTAAGCTATTGAGGTTTATACATCCTTTATTGAGGTGGTAGTTCATTCTGATAGGTGTTTAGAGCTCCCAAGATGCGCTAGCCCACTTTTTACATCCTTTATTAAGGTAGTAGTTCATTCTGATAGGTGTTTATGAACGAACAAAACTAACCGTTAGTGAGATCCTGTGAAGGAACGAACAAAGCTAACCATCATTGAGATTTTGTGAATGAACAAAACTGACTGTTATTGAGATCCTGTGAAGGAACAAAAATAACCATCATTGAGACCCTGTGAAGAAACAAAACCAATTATCGTTGTGATCTTGTGAAGAAACGAATAAAACTAACCGTCATTGAGATTCTGTGAACGAACAAAACTTACCATCATTGAGAACCCGTGAAGGAACGAACCAAACTAACCGTCATTGAGATTCTGTGAACGAACAAAACTGACCGTCATTGAGATCCTGAGAAAGAACAAAACTAACCTTCATTGGGATTCTGTGAACGAACAAAACTTACCGTCATTGAGAACCCGTAAAGGAACAAACAAAACTAACCGTCACGGAGCTTCTGTGAATGAACAAAACTAACCGTCATTAAGATCCCATGAAGGAGCAAACAAAACTAACCGTCACTGAGATCCTGTGAACGAACAAAACTGACCGTCATTGCGATTCTGTAAAAGAACAAAACCAACCATCATTGAGATCTTGTGAAGAAACAAACAAAACTATCTGTCATTAAGATCATGTTAACAAACAAAACTGACCGTTATTGAGATTCTGTGAATGAACAAAACTGACTGTTATTGAGATCCTGTGAATGAACAAAACTGACCGTTATTGAGATCCTGTGAATGAACAAAACTGATCATTATTGAGATTCTGTGAACGAACAAAACTAACTGTTATTGAGATCCTGTGAATGAACAAAACTGACCGTTATTGAGATCCTGTGAATGAACAAAACTGACTGTTATTGAGATCCTGTGAATGAACAAAACTGACCGTTATTGAGATCCTGTGAATGAACAAAACTGACCATTATTGAGATTCTGTGAACGAACAAAACTAACTGTCATTGAAATTCTCTGAAAGAACGAACAAAACTGACCGTCATTGAGATCCCGTGAAGGAACAAAGCTGACCGTCGTTGAGATCCCCTGAATGAACAAAACCGACTGTCATTGAGATCTCGTGAAGGAACAAAACTAACCGTCATTGAGATCTTGTGAACGAACAAAACTAACCATCATTGAAATCCAGTGAAGGAACAAAACTAAACATCGTTGAGATCCCGTGAAAGAACAAAACTAGCCATTACTGAGATCCTGTGAAAGAATGAACAAAACTAACCGTCATTGAGATCCTGTGAATGAACAAAACTGACTTTCGTTGAGATCCCATGAAGGAACAAACAAAACTAACCGTCATTGAGATCCCATGAAGAAACAAAACTAACCGTTATTGAGATTCTGTGAAGGAACAAAAACGACCGTTGTTGAGATCCTGTGAATGAACAAAACCGACCGTCATTGAGATCTCGTGAAGGAACAAAACCAACCGTCATTGAGATCCTGTGAAGAAACAAAACCGACCGTCGTTGAGATTCTGTAAAGGAACAAAACGAACCATCGTTGAGATCCCGCGAAGGAATGAAACTAACCGTCATTGAGATCCCGTGAAGGAACGAAACTAACCGTCATTGAGATTTTGTGAAGGAACAAAACTAACCATCATTGAAATCCAGTGAAGGAACAAAACTAAACATCATTGAGATCCCGTGAAAGAACAAAACTAGCCGTTACTGAGATCCTGTGAAGGAACGAACAAAACTAACCGTCATTGAGATCCTGTGAACGAACAAAACTGACTTTCGTTGAGATCCCGTGAAGGAACGAACAAAACTAACAGTCATTGAGATCCCGTGAAAAAACAAAACTAGCCGTTACTGAGATCCCATGAAAGAACGAACAAAACTAACTGTCACTGAGATCCCATGAAGAAACAAAACTAACCGTTATTGAGATCCCGTGAAAGAACAAAACCGACCATCGTTGAGATCCCGTGAAGGAACAAAACCGACCGCCGTTGAGATCCCGTGGAGGAACAAAACCGACCGTTGTTGAGATCCCGTGAAAGAACAAAGCTGACCGTCGTTGAGATCCTGTGAAGGAACAAAACCAACCGTCATTGAGATCCCGTGAAGGAACAAAACTAACCATCATTGAGATCCTATGAAAGAACAAAACCGACCATCGTTGCGATTCTGTGAAGAAACAAAAGTGACTGTCTTTGAAATTCTATAAAAGAATGAACAAAACTAACCGTCATTGAACCGTCATTGAAATCCAATGAAGGAACAAAACTAAACATCATTGAGATTCTATGAAAAAACGAAACTAACTGTCGTTGAGATCCCATGAAGGAATGACCAAAACTAGCCGTTATTGAGATCCTGTGAACGAACAAAACTAACTGTCATTGAGATCTTGTGTTAGAACAAAAATAACCATCGAGATCTTGTGAAGGAATGAAAAAAACTATCATTGAGATCCCGTGAAAGAACAAAACTAGCCGTTACTGAGATCCCGTGAAGGAACGAACAAAACTAACCATCACTGAGATCCTGTGAAGGAGCAAAACTAACCGTTATTGAGGTCCTATGAAAGAACGAACAAAACTAACTGTCTTTGAGATCCTATGAACGAACAAAACCGACTGATATTGAGATCCCATTAAAAAAAAAAAAACTGTCTGTCATTGAGATCCTGTGAAGAAACAAAACTAACCGTCATTGAGATCCTGTAAAAGAACAAAACTAACCATTGTTGAGATCCTTTGAAAGAACAAGTGACTATCATTGAAATTCTGTGAAGGAATGAACAAAATTAACCGTCATTGAGATCCTGTGAAAGAACAAAAGTAACCGTCGTTGAGCTGCTGTGAAGGAACAAAATTAACTGTCATTGAGATTCCGTGGAAGAACAAAACTAACTGTTATTGAGATCCCTTGAACAAACAAAACTAACCACCATTGAAATCTTGCAAACAAACAAAACTAACCATCATTGATATCCCATGAAGAAACAAAACTAACCGTTATTGAGATCCCGTGAAGGAACAAAACTAGCCATTATTGAGATTCTGTGAAAGAACAAAACTAACCGTCATTGAGATCCCGTGAAGGAACAAAACTAGCCATTATTGAGATTCTGTGAAAGAACAAAACTAACCGTCATTGAGATCCCGTGAAGGAACAAAACTAACTGTTATTGAGATTCTGTGAAAGAACAAAACCAACTGTCGTTAAGGAAGTTCACGGGATCTCAATGATGCTGAGTTTTGTTTGTTCACAGGATTTCAATGACGGTTAGTTTGGTTTCTTCACAGAATTTCAATGACGGTTAGTTTTGTTCTTTTACGGGATCTCAATGACGGTTAGTTTTGTTCTTTCACAGAATCTCAATGACGGTTAGTTTTGTTCTTTTACGGGATCTCAATGACGGTTAGTTTTGTTTCTTCATGGGATCTCAATGACGGTTAGTTTTGTTCTTTCACGGGATCTCAATAACGGTCAGTTTTGTTCCTTCATGGGATCTCAACGACGGTTAGTTTTGTTCGTTCCTTCACGGGATCTCAGTAACAGCTAGTTTTGTTCTTTCACGTGATCTCAATGACGGTTAGTTTTGGTCGTTCCTTAACGGGATCTCAACGACGGTCAGTTTTGTTCTTTCACAGGATCTCAACGACAGTCAGCTTTGGTCCTTCACGGGATCTCAACAACGGTCGGTTTTGTTTCTCCACGGGATCTCAATGACGGTCGGTTTTGTTCCTTCACGGGATCTTAACAACAGTTGGTTTTGTTCTTTCACAGAATCTCAATGACAATCCATTTTGTTTCTTCACAGATATCGTAACTGGTTCTTTCATAGGATCTCAATAACGATTAAACTAACCGTTATCGAGATTCTGTGAAGGAACGAACAAAGCTAACCGTCATTGAGATCCTGTAAAGGAACAAAACTGATCATCGTTGAGATCCTTTGAAGGAACAAAAGTGACCGTCATTGAAATCCTGTGAAGAAATGAACACAACTAACCGTCATTGAGATCCCTTGATAGAACAAAACTGACCATCGTTGAGATCTTGCGAACGAACAAAACTAACCGTCATTGAGATCCCGTGAAAAAACAAAACTAACCGTCGTTGAGATTCTGTGAAGAAACAAAATGAACCGTTATTGAGATCCTGTGAAAGAACGAACAAAGCTAACCGTCTTTGAGATCCAATGAACGAACAAAACTTATCGTCATTGAGATCCTGTGATGAAACAAAACTAACTGTCATTGAGATCCCGTGAAAGAACGAAACTAACTGTTATTGACATCATGTGAAGGAACGAACAAAGCTAACCATCATTGAAATCCTGTGAAGGAACAAAACTGTTTTTGAAATGTTATAATGGAACAAAACCAACCAGAAGATTTATAAAAAAACAAACAAAAAAAACCAAGAATCAGCACATGAATCTCAAGAAAGGTGTCAATCAAAAGAGTCAAGCCGCAATGCATGCTGGGAACAGTAGTACAAAACTCCCAGCATGCATCACAGCATGAATAAATTATGCAGCTGAATTGTCCTATTATTTTCCTTAATTCTGTTTGCTTTTATTTTTTGCTGTGGTTTTTGTTCTGTCTTTTAGTAACTCTCTGTGATGTCCAGAGTTGATCTGATTGAATATTTAGTTGTCACCATTTTTGAGATTCATACGCTTATTGCTCATATCTGTTTGTCATTATAGTTTATTTTCTGCTTGTTTTTTTTTTAATATTCAATCTTTTGACTGATTTCAGCAATGCAGTGTTGCAGTAAAATGCTTTTTGTTAGCTATCAAAATGTATCAATAAAATTTAGTTAACTTCAATGAAAGCCTTTGATACTTATGAAATGCTTGGAATTATACTTCAGTATGCCATAATCACATCTGACAAAAAAAATCTAAAAACACTGAAGCAGGAGACTTTGTACAGCTGTGGCCAAAAGTTTTGAGAATGTGAAAATTAATGTTTATGTCAATGACCTCACATGTCAAAAGATTAAGGAAAGTTTATATTCTCAATGAACCCTTTAAATATATAAACCTGGTAAAAAATAACTGGCAGGCAATGAAGGAAAGCCTTGTTTTGTTCCTATAAGGGTGTGATGTCATGTGAAAACTTTGACTGGATTTCGCCCGTGAAATTTCGCCAAGCAACAGCAAATGTGAGTGTACCTTTGTGGACTTCTGTGGTGTCATTATGGTATATATTGATGTTTTTGCAGCATTTGTCTAATATTTGTAACCCCATCATGCACAAAAAAGGCATCAACACAAGCAATAATACTCACAAGCTGTTTATTGAAAATGCACGTACTGGATACGAGAGGCCTCTCATTCCACTGATACAGGCCCCGATGCTAATTTATTGCTCAATTTCCATGGCACAAAAATAGAAATACAAATTTTTGCCATGCAAACCTACTACTGACAAGCTTTTACAAAACAGGACAAAGTAGGTGTTTCACTAATACAGAGGAACCACACTGTTTAGATGAACTGCAGGAAGCGAGACAATAAAAAAACAAGAGTACAAAATAATGGTCATAAAAAAGGACAACACCACACAGTGATAGATGGGCCAGAATGAGTCAAATAACAACCTGCAATCCCAGCCTTCACGTGCAAGTAGTGTTTGAAAAAATGAGAAACACTAGGAAAAAAAACTAACAGACTGCATTCCCAGAATGCTGTGCAAATAATCTCTATCACCTCCTTCATGTCACGAACACACCTCCTCTGTGAAAGCTGATATTCACAATTATCAAACACTTGATAAGTGTTTCACCTCGGCCACAAACCACCCATCTGACCCCTCAAACCATACAACACTCTCCATCCCATGTAAATCCCGTATCCCTTATCTTTTCGATAAGACTTTATTACGCAGTTGTTGTGCAGTTCCCTATCAGTTCAGTTCAGTGCCAGCAGGATATGAGATGGCAGCAGAAAAGTGACCATGACAGATCAGATGATATGCTGAAGTGATGCTGAAGACTCCCAACATGTGGAAGAAACCTCATCATATGCCCTAAAGACACATGACACATGATTATGACACATCAGGAGTCACAGTGACACTGCAACTTCCTAAAAAGCCAAGTACAGAGTCTGAAGTCATCTAATTATCATGTTTGAAGAGGTTCTTATAACTTGCAGCATTACTGGTCATGACCGGATGCTTTGAGGGACTGAAGTTGCAAGTTGAACGTGTACACACTGGCAAACCACGAGTCTAGAGGTGAGAAAAACTGATAAGGACACATTAACATACAAAAAAATAATGCAATCTATTCATACTATAGTGTCAGAAATGATCTACCATGTACCACTGTGATCTAACACTGACAAACTGTTTGTCCGTTTGGCATATATTCGCTTTCATTGCAGCAACCGTTAGTCAAATGTACATTACAGGAGTGAACATAGTATTAGAGCGGACGTACAGATGTGTCATTTACATATGAATCAGGAAGAGTTTGTGACAATTCAGCTGGAGTTGCTTTTGTCAGTCTGATCAAGTGATCCAAGTGTCATTACAAAAAAAAAAAAAAAAAAAGAGCACCAGCTTGATACAGGAGTCCTCTGATTTGTAACCAAAAGGCGCAGGGGGCGAAAAACCTTATTTGATAATTCGTTAAAGTCTTAAATCAAGAAAAACACTGAAATATTTATGCCTACATACAGTATAGTATAGATATGTACAAGTATACATACACAGAACCCAAATCACACCCTCAAATAGCATAAAGACCCCCATGAATCATGGAGAGGAGGAGTGTGATGTGGGTCTTTGAAATATGATGACCATCTGTGTGGTCTGAGGAAGAGTTCGGTGTGTGATGTCCACATACACATACTGATGCGATCACTCAGTCCTTTGTGGATTCTCAGTATGAGAAAACTCAGTCAATGTGAAAAAGAAAGTCAAAAGTCTGGATATTAAACACAGGCGAGGGAGAGAACTTCTTTCTTCCAGTATGTGACTGTTTTAGATGACAGTGGTTTCATCTTCTTCGGTGGAGTGAGGAGGAACGACAGTGGAAGTTGATGGACTACCGTCAAGATGGGCCGTTGGTTGGATCCGATTGGCTCCTGGAACTGGGCGCTTTAGATGGATTTGGATGAATCCTGTTTACTGATGAGGACCTCCAGAAGCCGCAGTTTGGCTTTAATGCGCTTGTACTCCTTGTATTCGTCCATCATAGGCGTGCGATCTTCCTTCTGAACATTCCTGTTTGGGGAAAAACATTTTGGTTGAGACCAGAGCTGATATGATGCTTTTGTTCAACATCAAACGTTTTGTATGTAATGAGAAGTCTTTAATTCTAGTGCATTTTTAAAAACTGGTCATGACAGGTGGATTTCTTTATCTAGTTTCATTTAATGCTATGAGCATTATGTTTTAAAGGTTTCACAGTGGATTAATGTCACTGTAAAACAATGAACTGAACAGAATCTGGGTCAAGTGTACTAAGTGTTTACAGTAGCAACTGTAACATTTGTCTTGTACGCTGTCAGAGGAGGCTCTTATCATGGCAGTGTCTGATTACTCTGACTTGTGCAACATATTATCAAGAAACTTACAACAAAAAACACTTAAAGGATTAGTTCACTTCAGAATGAAAATTTCCTGATAATTTACTCACCCCCATGTCATCCAAGATGTTCATGTCTTTCTTTCTTCAGTCGAAAAGAAATTCAGGTTTTTGAGGAAAACATTCCAGGATTTTTCTCCATATAGTGGACTTCACTGGGGTTCAATGGGTTGAAGGTCCAAATGTCAGTTTCAGTGCAGCTTCAAAGAGCTCTACATGATCCTAGACGAGGAATAAGGGTCTAATCTAGAGAAACGATCTGTCATTTTCTAAAAATAAAAATAAAAATGTATATACTTTTCAACCACAAATGCTCATCTTGCACTGCTCTGCGATCCGCCACGCATTATGTAATCACATTGGGAAGGTCACGTGTGACGTAGGCGGAAGTACCGCGGTAGGGCGAAAAACTCAAAATAGTCCGACATCGTTGTTTTAACTTTTTTACGTAAAGGGCGTTTGACTTAGTCTTTGCATGTTCGCTTTGTAGACACTGGATTAGTAGTCTACGTCACGCGTGACCTTTCCAATGTGATTACGTAATGCGTGGTGCATCGCAGAGCAGTGCAAGACGAGCATTTGTGGATAAAAAGTATATCAATTTTGTTTTTTGAAGCTGCACTGAAACTGACATTTGGACCTTCAACCCGCTGAACCCCAGTGAAGTCCACTATATGGAGAAAAATCCTGGAATGTTTTACTCAAAAACCTTAATTTCTTTTTGACTGAAGAAAGAAAGACAAACATCTTGGATGACATGGGGGTGAGTAAATTATCAGGAGATTTTAATTCTGAAGTGAATTAATCCTTTAACAACAAAGTTAAAAACGCATTTCTGTTTTCCAATGACACTGTGATTAGTTTCGGGACAAGCAATATAAGCAAAAATGTGTTTAAATCACAATATCTTCAAAATCTTGGTTGAAAGTTTTTAATCATGATTAATCGCACACTTATCGTTAAATACACCATTTATCTTGTTTAACACATTCATTGTGTCATCATTTGCTATAGCCAGCTAAGAAAACCCATCAGATTGAAGAGTGATTCTTACAAAACCATATTTTTTGCAAGCATTATTTTAAGGTAAATTGAAGTATCTTTCCAAAAAAGGACACTTGGAGACTCCAAAAGGACACCAAATTATATAAGGAGTCCATAAAATTTAATCAAATTTGACTAAGAAATTACTTCAAAAAGATAATTTAAATTTGTTTAAAGCGTCAAATAGACATCACAAAAAGTAGATTCAGAAAGAAATATTTTATTTGATTCAACATAGAATTTATTACACATGCTCTTTTGGACCATGAGGGTGAGTAATTGATGACTGAATTTTCATTTTTGGGTGAACTATACCTTCAATATGAAATATAGGAAATATGAAATTTATTTTTTATTGAAATTATACTCTAAATAAGAAACTAAAACTTCCAGTAAATCTCTCAATAATTAAGTCATTGAGTTAGCCTATTCATTCATTCAATTCGTTCAATCAGTGAAGTAAATAGTTCTCTTTATGAATGGTCCATTGAATCATTGACCCGATTCGTTCAAACCGCGGATTCAGAAATGAAATGCCGCTGTGTGTTGCTCGGAGACAAACAGTTCTGCTTTGTCTTTATATTTTTGTTGGCATTTAAATTGAGCAAAACAGACAATATTGTGTCTAAAATAACACAATATTAACTTCAGCGTCACATCTGCACTCGTACAATTCGGGACAGAAAAACAGCACTCGTGTGACAAAAACTCTTTCATCGCGCAGTGAGTTAAATCAACGGCCCTAATATATATACATATATATAGCAGGATGAACAATAGTGTGCCTTAGAACAAGTACTTCATGTTCCTGGCTTGAAAACATCATACATTTGTACTGGTTTACCCAGGTCTAGGTGAGTTTGATCTTGAGATTATGTCTGTATGATCACCCTCTCTGCGTTTAGATGAAATGAACGTCGGAGGCCTACCTGCCGTTCTGTTGGTAGAATTCATCTTCAAACTCTTTGATGGTCCTCCTCAGTTTCTTCTTCTCTGCTCTGGCCTTCCATAGCTGTTCCAGGAGCTCGGGCCTGTGGGATACAGGTGGTGTTAAGTTGCTGGATTTCCAAATATGGAGCTGTAATTCTCCTGATACTATAGCAACAGGAAACTGTGTACTCAAAACACTCCTGAGCAGGAAACAACCTTTGAACAGCGCATGACAAGCGCACAGCTCCGAGGTTAACTCGGGACGGTAAAAGTTAGTAACAAGGTGACATGGATCTCAGAGGCACCTAATACAGTACGCTAGACTTAGATCTGGCTGCCTGTGCAGTTGTTTTCATACCAGATTACGGCTTGATCCAGCTTGAGGCTTTGAGGCCACTGACTCCTGCAGATTTCCAGGCACCTGCCAATCTCTATTAATAGACCTCATATGACGAGAGCGTGAGCCAATTGCTGCTCCTACCTGATAAGTTGCGGGACTACGTGCGTAGATGCGCATACACATAAATCAAGGTGTAGAAAACACGTTCTCATTAATTCTGCCAATGTAGGTTACACTTTAAACCAGAGTCCTGCTGGGAAATTCCAGACTGAGGTAATTCAGATGAAACAACATTTCCATTTTACCTCCATACTGTTCCAGGAGTGTTTAGTGAGAAAGTAAATCTCAATATCGATTTTCTGCTCTACACTCACATTGAGGAGGCGTTGGAACTGGACAAACGCAGATCGAGATTGAGCTTCCCAGAATTGAGGACGTTCTCCTGAGTGGGCTGCTGGGAGCTGGGCTGGGCTACCGGGTCCATGATGATTTCCGAGCTCTCGCTCTGCATCTCTACACTTTCCTGCTGGCCCCTGCCCTCCTCCTCCTCTTCTTCTTCGATCTCACCACAGAAGTGGGCAGTTTCGCCCTCAATAATGGGCTGTAACATCTGATTACGCCGTTTGCTGGAGGGAGAAGTCTGTGTGAGAGAGAAGAATCTGGTTATTCTGCCTTTCTTTCTCAAACACGCATGAATGTCATACAATCCGAAAACAACACTAGTTCCCATTTCAGGTTAACAAAGCTTTAATTTCACTATCCTATCAGATTTCAGCCACTTTCAAAATAATATATAGAATATACAGAATTTGTAGAAACTCCAGACTTGGTTTCAGATTGCAAAAACACTAATTATACATTATTTATAACACCAAAGTCCCAAAAGGCTAATGTGGGTGTGGTGAAAAAGAGGAACAGTGTGTCTTACTATGATGGGGGTGATGCTGACACGGGTGAGCATCTGCTTGACCAGACGATATCTGTCATACAAGGGCTTTACAATCAAGCGCTCCTCTCGGGTCACCTGCAGGAAGACTTTTGTCAGTGCATTGTGTAAATGAGGACAATTTTTCTGCTTGTGTTTGTGTAGGACACCTACTGGGCGCCCATGAAGACCCTCATAGTACAAAAGGTTCTTCTGCAGTAGAGTTTTCTCACTAGCAAGATGCTCCTTGGTCATTTTCTGTGAGAGCAACAAATCAGCTTCTTAAATTAGATGTTAAGGCTCGACGAACTACATGGCTTTTAAAATCTGAACAGATTTTAAAACGCTAGGCATCATATACTTGCCACCTTTGTAAATGGTTACAGAAAAAAACTGGGCATTATACACTAAATGACTTGCACACTACCAGACTCCTTGTTTTGTTAAAAACAAATCACAGACATCTGTTGAGCGCATGAACTTTTTTTTTTTAAAGGGGACCTATAATGCCCCTTTTACAAGATGTAATATAAGTCTCTGGTGTTTCCAGAATGTGTCTGTGAAGTTTCAGCTCAAAATTCCCCACAGATCATTTATTATTGCTTGTCAAATTTGCCTCTATTTGGGTGTAAGCAAAAACACACCGTTTTTGTGTGTGTCCCTTTAAATGCAAATGAGCTGCTGCTCCCGGCCCCCTTTTAACAGCTCACGCTTCAGTTGCTCAATAACAACAAAACTGGAGAATCTCACGCAGCCAAAATGAGGATTGTCAGTAACGGTGTTCAGCCTTACATTGTTCAAACCGGAGTCGGACACTGATGGAGAGACTCAGGAAGAAGTTACAACTTTTAGGACGTTTCTTTGCTGTGGAGTTGATTCAACTCATCGACTAGCATGTGTCGTCATGTTAATCTTTTGTGCAAATCCAGCGTTGAATTGACCCTCGTTTGTGAAGCAGTCCGGCGTAAAATGACGGCATGTCAACAACACTCTACTACAACAACTCTTCCTCTACTCTAAAGCAGCCCAACATGGCCTCACCCCCTTTGTTGCGTGTTCTCGGGGGCGGGGTTTATGTAAATTTTGGGACTGTAAATCGGGGGGAAAATTCGGTGCAAAAGTCATGTAGTGTATTCCAGCCAATAAATGTTACAAATATACCTTCTTGAGAAGTTTTGATATGATATGAGTTTGAAATAGATCAAAGCTGCTAATTAAAGTTGAAGAAGCTGGAACTCACTCTGACGTCCTCCGGCCAGCCGTCCTCGACTCTTTTGGTTTGGATGCAGTGCTGAATGAGCTCCAGAGTCTCTTCTCGGGTGGGCCGGTGTCCCCGTGCCTCACTCTCCACAGGGCCCTCGTGAGCCGATTGATCCAGTGTGGATCCAAAGCTCTTGGGCAGAGTATTACTGCGTGGACGGGTCTGTGGAGTCAGCTCACTTTCAGCCTTGTGTTTGGCATCTGGGTAAGAGAGACAGAGAGAAAGACAGATTTAGGAGGCCAGAAGGTTTGCTGGTCGCTGCGGACATTTAGGGTGGAGCTGGCCACTCCAACCGTCAATGATCAACCTCACTCAGCATCACCAAAATCTCCACTAGTAGTGCACTGACGACCTCACAGAGTACAATATCAGAGGGCCATTTTTCATTTTCAGTATCCTCAAAAGGGTAGAGGAAGCACAGGGAGCTCGGTGACTGAGAACAGCCTGTGAGCCCTTGAACCTCAGCACCTATCAAACGATAACCCTCATAAACAGACACTTTAGATGATTAAAGAAGCTGAGACACGTGGCTGAGAGCGTCCCGTAGGGGGAATGCGTCTGCGAAACCGCGGTCAGAGAGACAGTCAGAGAGAGAGGAAGAGCACAGTGTGTCAAACTCAAGTGTTGAAGTCTACTTACTGCTGCTTATATGTACTTACAGAAGTGGGGAGCCTGTCTAGAGGCATTGAGGGGGCGTGACAGTGTAAAATGGGGTGGGTTCGGGACGGAGGAAGAGGACGAGTGGCATCTGTATGACTGAAGCACGGCCTGGTGCCTCAGGGAACCTTTTGGGAAGAGGTGCTGTCGTCCTGCCGATGCGGGCCATCCGAGTGGATTTAGTTAAAGAGAAAGAGAGACTTTATACGACAGTGCACCTCTGATGGGGGGCATCAAATGGAAATGGATGATGGGAAGTGTGGGGGCGAAACACAGTGAGCGGAGGGGTCTCTGGTAGAGTATGAGGGTGGTCCCATGAGAGAGAGCCCCAGAGCCTCTACAGACATGCAGTGCAACTCCACACTTCTCCACTCTGCCCTACAGGGGCTGGACCGAGACTGCCCAATAACGGTATGACACTGACAATCACAAACTCCACAGCCAAATCACTCCCCCTGCTCACACAGCCACTCTTACCTTTGAGCTGCTTTCGGATTTTGGTAAGGTCAGTCATCCACTTCAGCACCTTTGGATCAGCTGCCTTATCAGCGTGAGATGGCTGCAAACGAGAAACGACAATGTCAATCTAATCGATAATCTCTGAAATTATTCATGCATGACAATGCATCTACACTAGATTTTGCCATTTGTGTGAGACTTGTCAGAGCAAAACTAGGATGTTTTGTGAAGTTTGTTAAGAGTGTTGATAGGTGGTTATGATGCTAAAGTGTTCTGGAAGGTTATTTAAGTAAGTGCTTGTAGGTTAGTTATGTAATAGTTGTGAATGTGTTGCTGTTTGGTTGCAAGGGTATTCTGAGAGGTTATCTAGGGTGCTTGTGTATGACTAGGGGCCCTATTTTAACGATCTAAGCATCTGAAGGTGCACTTAGGGCATGTCTGAATCCTCTTTTGCTAGTTTAAAGGCGAAAAAAATGGTCGGTGCGCCAGGCGCATCATCCAAAAAGGTTGTACCTAGTCTCTTAATGAGTCATGGGTGTGTTTTGAGCGTAATGTGCAATAAACCAATCAGAGTATCATCTCCCATTTCCTTTAAAAGTCAGTTGCGCTTGCACCATGGTGGATTGCTATTTACATGGCGGAATTTGCAAGCGAAAAGACTACGAAAAAAATACTGCACCATTGACTTTAGAGCAGGTTTTTGTTGGTCAATGGCGCAGTCGTTTTCAGTTGCCTCAAAATAGCAACACGCCAACAATGCACCTGAACACACCTCGTGTTCAGACCAGCACGCCCATGGGCGAACAGATGGGCACGAGTGCATTTGCTATTTAAACAATGTGGCACTGGACGGGAAAATGAAAACTGCGTCAGGCTGAAACTAGCAAAAAAACACTTGTGTCGCGCCTGGCATCTCATTGCGCCGGGTGTATGATAGGGCCCTAGGTCTTTCTTACCTTGTAGTTTCTCTCTTTTTCGAACTGTTCCTCAAAGTGCTTAATTTTCTTCTTGAGGTTCTGGAGTTTCTTGGTGAGCTGTTGGGAGACAGTGTCCCCCTTCAGACTGTCTTTGGAAGAGAGGGAGGCACGGCGAGGCCTGTGAGACATGACACAAGTGTGAGTCTGATAATCAGTGTATCTGAGTATTCATGAGTGATTGTGGTTACTCTGCTCACCTCCCACAGGACAGAGCTTTGGTGGAGGAGGTGCCATCGTGGTCCTGCTGTAAGAACCGTTGACTGTGGCCAAAGTCCAGGAACCGCCGGGCCAGTAGCGGCTGAGCATCCTCTTCTAGAGGCAGGGGTATCATGCGGCCCGCCAACGGGGACAGCTGGGCCTCCCCTGACTCGGTCTCCTCTTGCCATGGCATGAACACTGGCACAGGGTCTGCCAAAGACACGGACGCATACGCTGTCATGCAACCAACATCATCACAATGGTTGTTTTTAATCGCATACATTTTACACACGGAGTTAGATGTTCTAGATTGCTTTGTATAATTATATTAACCCAAGGTCTAAATGGGTAAGTTGCTCTGATACATAGTGAGTGAGCAGGACAACACATGGAAACCAAGATGTGAAATTCATACTACCTCAGACTATTTCATGGAAATGGACGAGCACTGTGTTATTTGGCAGGCAACTATTCTAGGTGATAGTGCACAGTTTAATGTCATCCACTCTGGCAAACATTCACACACACATTTTGGAGCCAAAATATTTATACAGCTTCATTGCTGCGACATCAGCAATGACAGCAGCTATTGTTTATCGTGCTTGATGCAAGGAAACATGCTCCGAGTAGAAGTCACATTGCCCTGAGTGGGCAGAGAATGTACTGGACCGGGGCCTGCTATGGAAACATAGCTGATCAAATTTGCACTGCCTAGATGTCTGACATGGTGGTTGATTAGGAGAAAGCTGATGCATTTGCTGATGGCAGATGGTAAATAGTGGGAGTCAGCAGGTACAACTGGGTGCGTGTGAGGAGCCGAAGGGTTACTCAGAGTCTCGTGGGCAAACTAAAACTGAAGGCATTTTCACACCAATGCATTTTTAGCGCAGACCAGTCTTTGTCTGTGTGAACTTGGTAGGTGTGAAAGATGGGGATCTGGGATATGGTGAATTCATGTGGAGGCCTGTTCACAACAAGAACAATACCTATAAAGATGACGATTAAGGTCCACACCAACGGATGATAATGTAATGTACTATTATACGCACGCACTGCAGTTATGTCATCTGCTGCTTTAAATGCTCAAGCTCTTCTTGATTGTGATTGGCTGTAAAAAAATGTTCTGAAAGTGATTCCAACGATGTCATTCATCTGTGTCTTTATCGTTATAGCTGTAGTGTGGACTTCCCTTTTCTCAAAGAATTAGAACAATTATTAAAACGCTGTACGTGACCTGTGCTGGCAAAATGAGTCGGAACGCGCATGGGTTAATTTCGAGCTATAGGCAAAACAAGTGAAAAATGTCAATTTTGGTCGAAATTGAGGTTCACGTAAAAATTAGTTAATTAAGCCCTCATCTAGCGATCCCAATGCTCCAAATACCAATTAAACATCTAAAAGTATCTTTATTTGTAAGTTTTCTGAAAGGAGTACCCTTCCTTTGACCATGAAAAATGCTGTTTTTCTCTGCTCGCTTCTCGACGACTGGCGCTTCCCTCAGCACAAGTTTGGTATCGTTTTAAAGCGCAGCATTCCAACATTGTGAATATTCAATGTGAATTCTCAATGGCATGAGTCTGAACCAATGAAATGTGATTTTCAAACTCATGCTGATGTAAAAAAAAAAAAAACTGATCTTACACTGACTGACAGATCCGAAGCGTGCGCACAAAGACGCCTCAGACAGCGTGCGATCCCGATATACTCATATACACAGAATTACAGCATTTCAAAAAAATCTGTCTTGGCGAGTATTCATGTAAACGTTATCTGTTATGTCTTAAGTGAACATTTGGTTATCATCTGATAGGGAAAAATATCTGATGTGTAATATTATATTAGATCCGTTTGGTACAGTAGGTCTTAATATATATTTATATAAAGTGAATATATATATATTTTTTCTCCGATTCCAATTAATCATTTTGAAGGTTTTTTAATAGAGAATGTGATAATAACAATAACTCATTTTTGAAAATTTACTCATTGCGATTCATTTTGCCACCACGGGTCACATATAGCTATCGTCCGTGGTGTGAAAGGGCCTAGTCATTTGTATGAAAGCAATGCGGCCTAATTTTGCTTAAGTAAACTGCTTTTGTACAATAAGTACAGCAGATACAAAAGAGGCTTGTGAGAAGTGCAGCCACAAGTGTTTGTGCACAAGTTTTGCTACTAAAATTGAGAAGCCAATAACACTTAATTTTAGCGCCTGATTGGTATCGGAACTTGGTGGTTGATGCTAAAAGTGTAATGTGGTTTCATGTGAAAACGCAGTGTGAGAAGAGAGCTGTGGGATAAAGGGGAGGGGGTGGAGTCAAACTCGGGTTCGAAACAAGTGTGAAAACAGCCTGAGAGAAGCAGCGGATGATGGATGAGCGGGGGGGAGGGCTGTGGAGATGCTACTTACCGCTCCCTTCTCTCTGCAGGTGCATACATGTGAAGTCAATGGGTGGGAAATTGATGGGGCATGATGCTGACCAGGGCATGGGCGGAAAGAGAGAGATAGCACAGAAGAGTGCGATGAGCTATGAGCCTCACACACACACACACACACACACAGTGGATCTTTGGCTGAAATACTATCATAACTAGCATTCATTCAGTCATTCCACATAAACCATATTTATGATTCATGTACATCTTCACATACATGAGAAAACAGAAGAGTGCATGTTGGTAGTATATGAATAATGATGTCTTTCCCTGTTTATAGCTCTGTGATCTATTAAATCTGGAGTTTCAGAGTCAAGGGAACTGTCAACATTCAAACACTGCATACATACACAAGCACATCCTATCAGTCTTATATATGAGCTTAAATGTGAAGTTTGTACTTTCTATGCCACAATTTGCAGCAAATCGGTTGCAAAAATAATGACTGATTTCAAACAGGCTTCCTAAATCCTCCCCCGTTTTCCACAAATTGGATAAACAGATGAATTAAAGCACACCATTTTCAGGATGTGTCCTGTTTGTTTTTTAATTATTTTGTATAAGGACCATTTTTTTGCAAAGGAATATTTTGCAGCTTTTTTTCCCACAGGAAACATTAGCAGTGTAATCTTTTATAGAGACTTAATAGAAAGAGTTACCTTCTTGTTCGCTGTCCGAGAAAATGCTTCTGGTCAAAGACTGAGGGCCGCTGGCTGGCTCCGTGGACTCAGTATTAGCATTCAGGTCACAGTCGTCGGGCTCCTGTGAGTCATTGGATGGATTTGGTTAGATGCTTCTCAAGTCTCAAGTGTAGAAAAACAGAGAGAAGCCTAGTGGTATCCAAATATACTCACACAGGTGATAACATCAGCCTGGTCCATCTGCTCGTAGTCTGGGTAGTTCTCCAGTCTGTGTGAAGAGGGAAACAAATGACAATGAACTCCTGAGTGAGGTGATGACAACTGTGTGATCTGTTCCCTTCACGCTTGTCAATTATTCCATGCAAGCTCTTAAAATGTCTTGCTAGGAAAAAAAACTAGTCATATTTAGTCTATTAATAAGGGCATAAAACAAGCAAAGATAATTCAAACTATGGCCAGCTTAAAGTGTATCCAAACTTTACTAGTCACACCCACACATATTATACAGGCTAATAGACGGTGGAATCTAGGACACTCGCTTATCAGATGTAAGACGTAACAGGCTTACAAAAGTTTTACAAGAACACAATTTGAAGTTTACAAGCTATTTATAGCTAGACATTTCTATTATTATTTTCTATTTAAAAAACGGTACATGTTTTCTTGTAAAACGTTATTCTTGGAAGCTTTTAAAATCAGTCTTTTCATTAGAAAAATAGTTTCTGCATGGCAGCTGTAGTCCAGAAATACACTCAACGTGAGTACACAAACGCAATGCCTGGCCAGCGCTTTCACGTGTGCGGTCTTCATTGTACATACTCAATGTGCATTCTTGCGTGCTTGCGTTCAAGGTGGCAAAATGTCTGTGCCATTCAAATGCCCATGCCACTAAAAATATTATTTAGGCAGCTAGCTTTAAACATGTCAGATTGAGTAAACTGTTAGTTCACCATAATAGTCCTTAACCTGAAAGAGAAAACTGACTACAGAAGATGAGTTCATGGTAATGCTTGCTATAATAGCCCTACAATGCACACTTTTGAACGTGATATTGAATATAGCTAGAGCATTTGCATTCATGTACTTGTAAGTATGCTTCAGGCCCCAAGGTGTGGCCACATTAATAAAACTTCAGCAAAATCTGCATGGGGAAATCTTTTGCCCTTACTCAAAATTTCTGATTGCGTGAATTCCTATTGAAATGACAGGATTTCGTCCCTTTAAAATTCGCTGAGCGACAGTAAAGTGCACCTTAAAGTGCCCCAATTTTCGAATATCACCTTTCATGCAATGTGTAATGTAGCCGTCTGTAAATGTAAACAACCTGCAAAGTTGTGAAGCCGAAAGTGCACAATAAATAAAGTTGTCGCTCAAAAGAAAAAAATCGACTCTGAGCAGCCTAAAAAAGTCATTAGGAATTCGAATCCCACTTCCGTGACGGCCACACGTCACAAAGTAACACATTTACTTAATACCCGGCTAAGTTCTTCATTGGCTGCCCGTGAACAACGTCTACTTTGACCTGCCCTCAAACGCTGTAAATGGTTCGTGTTGTATACATGTCAAGAAGACGCTGTTTTCTGCTCAGCAAAAGCAAATTCTCTTTGTAAACACTCCCAAAGGATGAGGATGTGAAGAGTCAGTGGTTAAAATTACCACAGCGATACAACAGCAGAATAACATTTTCATGATTGCTTCTCAAATCTCCGTGAGATCTAAATGGGATTTACAAAACGACACTTTATTTGGACAAACTTGCTCCTCAGAATCACAGCCTGTAAGTATGATTAATTATTGATGTATATATTTTCTACTGGGCGTTTAAAATGCGTAGTTTTGTGTTTTATATTGTGTTAGGTCTCCAGCTAATTGGCTTTCTAAAATACTTCTGGCTCACTATTACCTAAAATTGTGTCCATTAATGCAGATTATCTGTCGTTCTTACTACTCTGAGTAATGATAAAGGATGGAGCAAGATTTGTTTTACAAACTTTAATGTTACATCAATCATTCATGTTAGTGCTTGGCTAACGTTAGCACTATTATTGATAGTTAATGATACATTTCCCACATGTGCACCGCAACAAATTAGAAATATACACATCGGTTTGTTGATGAACATACACTTGTTAAAGCTGATGTAGAGGAATTACAGTTGCAACATCTCATAATATACGTCAAACTGAGTAGTGTATCACTGAGAAACGTCCTGCTCAAGTCGTTCTTGCGATGGAGGTTCGGGTTAAATAACTAGTTCTTTCAATGTTTCATCATCGGACTCACGCTCGGATTGATATGGTAAAATGCCATCAGTACTGTCTTTACAGTGTGTAAATTCGCTGAATCAGTTATGGTAATGGGCGTTTGTTTCCGCATGCAGAGACCAATCAGCCGTCTGGCCAATCAAAGCAGAGCAGGCTCATGGAAAGGAGGGGTTTAGAGAGATCGAAGCATCGGACGAGTCGTTTGAGAATCATTGAAAAATGTGGTGATGTGCAATATATATTATGAGAAAATGAAAGTGTTTTTTGACCTTTAATGCATGTAAACATGTTATAGGAGACCTGCAAAACAAAATTAAGATAAAATAGTATAATAGGGGCACTTTAACACCCCCAAATCTAACCTTTCTGTGTTGAGATTCTCAGTGTCTATGAGAGTCTCTGTGTCAAGGTCCATCCCAGAACTTTCTTCCGTGACAGGGCTGCTGAGCTGAGAACCTTGAGATTCCTGCGGGGAAAAGGAGGGTAATTACCACTCACTGTATCAACAAGTTTAGAAGTGAAAAAGATAATACGTCTTGGCATTATACTGGAGATATCGCACAATGCCAAATGTTCTCGAAGCCATTTGAACACTCAAACATATCTAGGCTTTGTGCGTGTTTAGTGATGATTGCATCTCAAGGTCGGCAGCTGATAAGACTGAGGAATGGGGTGGCTCTCTGCGGGAGGGTGTGTTTGCATTGACCAGGTGGTGCTGTCATTCCTCAGGGTTGGCTATTAAAAGAAGGTGACCCAGTTCATATGTTCCTAACCTGTGGCCAGGCCACAAGAACTTTAGGCACGTGTGGAAGGGAAGAGAAGCCTCCCAAAGAGACTGTTAATCAGAGTCGTCATTGAGCCAGGATCCCAGACGCATTCGTCATTTTATTACACCTCACAGCTAAAGAGAGTCAAGAGACACAAACCTTTATCATCAGCTCTGGTGACGCTTCTTTTGAACCGTCCTCATCTTGTTACTTAATTAGCTACTTGAGGGGAAAGTGCTTTATCTGAAATGTTTCATTCACTCTGGCACGGTGTTAAATGGGGGAAGATTGCTTGTGCCTGCTGAGAACAGTTGATGGTTTGTTTATCTGACAGGAAGGCCCTTGTTTCTCGCTCTCCTGAGGAGGAGCAGCTCTGCCGTGTATTAGAGGCCTTGCTGATAGCAGAAAGACTAATCTTGTGTATTAAAGGCCAGTTGTAGAATACAGAAATGGTTCACAGCCTTTTTGACTCCAAGGCCCGCCATTGTCAAAAACAATACTCAAAGACCCCCAAACCCTAGTTGTTTTCAAAGCTAATTTTAATCTATGGGCCTAGTTTCTGAAAATTATATTTAATTAAAATGAAAATACAATTAAAATCTCAGTAGGTTTTTAGAGCTGAATATTCTTTAGGGATCAAACTCTTTTTAACCAATGAATTTACGTGACTCTTCTAGTTGTTCGTGATTTAACGGATAAGGACTAAGCATACACTTTTAAAAAAAATATATTTTTACTAACAATTTCTATCCGATAAAATATTTCAGCGTAGCATAACTAGTAAAATGTATATTTGTTATAAAAATGCCCATGGCTTTTTAAGATATTATTTGAAGAGTTCAGATGCAAAAGCCGTTAAACACCACCACCGTCAAAAATGAGATGATGACATTGAGCGAATGCTCTCCGCACATAGTATACGTTCATCAAATACTTTCGCTTCAAATCCGCTAAATCCCAGCCTCAGCCCATTCGGAAATACTGGATCGTTGGCAGAAACCGCTAAACGCTAATTCCCTTTGTCAGCAAAAGCCTCTTAGTCCACAGAACCAATCAGAAGACGCAAATCGAATCATATGATATCAAAATGAATGGCGGTGTGCGTATGAGCCGGCTTTCAATTGCCGAGCTTCAATTTTTTATCATGTTTTGTCCACTGTGGCATTGACAGGATTTTGCGAGTAGGAAGCAAACACAACAATGTTCCTTTTGCTGCTGTAAAACTGACAGAAACGGACGTTTTACTATGTCTTGTTGTCCAAAGAGGTGGACAAGCATACAAGCAAAAAAAAAAGCATACATGAACTTAGCTGGTTTTGCAGCAAAAGACAGTCAAGTTTGTTAAATACCAAAGAATTGATTAAAGTGACATTTTTGAAAATAAGGCATTTCAATAACTGACTAATAACCTTTTCATTGCCATATGCCAACATGTCAGATGGACTTAGAGGTTTTTGCATCTGAACTCTTCATTTATTTACCTGATATTTTCATATCTAGAAATCTCATTATATATTCAGGTTTTCTAAGACTGCGTGCTTGGAAATGCTTGTTTTGTCTTATTTTAAGTCATCTAAAACCCCCTTTTGCACGTTTGCTGAGGCCCCCTGGTTGAGAACTACTGGTCTAAGGCTGTTCCTCTGGTTTTCTTAGTTATGTTGTATAAAATAAAGAAAAATCCAGAAGTTAAACCTTCTGATTGCTTACCTCGCTTTTCTCTGACGGCAGGCTCTCCTCTGTAACCTCTGGGAGAGTCTCAGTCTCTGCCTCAGATTCAGACTGCACATCTTCATGGTCCTCAGGCCCTGATGTCTTCTGAGTAGGGCTGTTTCTGTGGAAGAAAAAGAGTCACATCAACAACCTCCAAGCCAAACATTTATATTCAAACTTCTCTCCAAATACCTGCTAAATTCAGCTAGAAACAAACAAATGCCAGGGTCGGTGTCGGTATGTGTTGTGTTTATTGTCAAACTCACCCTTGAATGGGTTGGGAGTCCAACACCTGACTCTCATAGCTGCCGAGCTCCTTGTCAATTGAAGTCTGAAGGTCCAACAAGTGCTGTTCCACTGCAGCACGGATGGTCCTCTGGATTATACTGCAAAAAAAAGACATTCAAGACACAACTATTCAAAATGGCTTGCCATTGAGGCCGGAACATGCAGTACCCATATTAATCATTGTTTGACCTATTTAAACAAGGTCATCCAAGAGGTTTTCACTGCAAGCTCATCTTTCTAACAAATAGCCCTCCGTCCTGAGCACCACAGATTCTTGTGTCTGAAAATAGACATGTTTTGAGCTTACTAAGACTTTCAGTATTATAACAGCCAAGTCTCTAATGTCTAATGTGTCCTGCACTGAGGCACTGGCTATGTTGAATTCACATGTTTAGTGTGGAACAATAGACCCCCAAACATGCCTTCCTAACCAACCTCCACATGCCCATCTGGGCCAAAAGGCTTGTTGGGTCACGCCGCCTCTGCGCGCCCCATATTTCCAACAGTAAATCATTAGAGGAAGGCGTTGTTTGTGCTCTGCACCGAAGTGCCGTGGCGGTCTCTGTTTAGATCTGCTCGCTAATGCTTCAGAATTTCAGGACCAGATGCACTAGCTTTGCCTGAAGATGTTCAGTTACAGATACTTTAATGCATTTTCTGCTCCGAGGCCATTTAGAAATTGGATAATATTCTTCCTGCTGCCACAATTTGCTGCTAGTACTCAAGGCTTCAGATGAAAAGCCATTCGCAAGTAGGAAACTAAAAGCAACTGAATGTAATTTATTCATCGTTCTTAATGTGATGGTGGATTTCGTTTTATTATGAACACAATTAGTGCAATGTCAGCAATGGATAATTTGGCAGAATTACACTTTCAATTCTATTTTTCTGAATGCCAAAGTGACAAAGCAAATCGGTCTCTTTGATGGCAAGACAAAGCATCCCTTAGTTATCAGCTTTGAAGACCATAATCACATTGGTTCAGCTTCATTTGGCCTTCTGTCCACCTAAAAGGTCTGTTTCTTGCGCACTGTGTCCCTTTGAGTTGACAAATCTGATTTAGACCAGAGGATAATTGCATATAGACCAAATTAATGTCAGCTAAATTAACTTCAAATAGACAATGAAAATGGTCAAAGAAAGGCTTTGTATGCTGTTTATGTCAAGGTTTCATAATAGCATATATATATTTTTTAAGAAAAAAATTAGTAGACACTTACTCAGCAGATCCTGGAAGAATGCTGATGGAAGAAATGTGTGAACTGGAAAGAGAAGAAAAGGAAGCAAACATTAGGAGGATATTAACTGTATGATCTTACCTACTCAGGCTCTTTATACAATAATGTGCCATCAGGGAAAAGAAGTATCATTTAGCATACATTTCCTAAGTCACGTACACTGTAAAAAAACATGTTTTTTTAATTTCATTTCCTGCAAAGGTCACAGGAAACATCAGGAGGGTCAGGAAGTGGGCATCTGAGAGGAATTGCGGGCAGGGTGACTTAGCAGACCCATAAACAAACTCAGACACTCCAGGAACGCTTGCTTGCATAACACTAGTTGACCGCTGCTTGTTAGCACCAGTGTCTGGTTCTGGGGTAGGAACAAATAAGGCCCTGATGGATACAACAGGTGGTTTGCCATAAGTTCTCACAGGCCACATCAGCACACAAACAGAAAGAGGACAAGCGTGAGGTTCAGATCAGCTTTTGAAGTCCTCCGTATCATTTGGCGGCAGCTGTGTGGTCTATGGTGT
This sequence comes from Mylopharyngodon piceus, assembly GCA_039654765.1. Classification (NCBI taxonomy): domain Eukaryota; kingdom Metazoa; phylum Chordata; class Actinopteri; order Cypriniformes; family Xenocyprididae; genus Mylopharyngodon; species Mylopharyngodon piceus. Next base: position 2,096,812 of record CM077439.1, read on the forward strand.
AATGTCTTGACCCCTTGAGCTCTTTAAGCTGCTAGGAAGGCTTGTGATTAACCAGTCATCCCATGAAAAAGGAAAAGCCAGACACCTAACATCATCTAGAAACTACAGTGTATGTAATCCATGACAGTAAAGTGCTAGAAGGTCACAATATCACATGATTTCCTGATTTCTAGGATGTGTTCACTTAGGTTTATTATAAATTTGTCAGTTGTCAGCAACAAAACTACTTGGCTAAATGAATTCATTCCAGATATCTTAATCTAGATCCATGACACGTGAAAATGACGTAAATAGCATGGCCATTGAAAGGAGGAAGTTATGTGAGGACGGAAACTGATGCTGGGGCAACTAGACTAGAGAAGCACTTTTTGAAAAATGTCCTTGAGAGTGTTTTTTTTCTAGTCAGCGCTGAAAAGTGCATTGCTCGATATTGCAAGAGAGAACAAATCCAGCCTTGTTTAAGAGATATTCAGTATCTTGCCCACACAGAGCACCAGAAGCAGTAAGAGAGATCAGTTACAGTAATGCATCCACATTACTGTGCATTACTCAGTATGAAACACTCTTCTGTAATGTCTTCCCATTCATTTCCTCTGCTGAAACAAAACTATGGATTTATGACATAGAAAGTTTGGGTGATACTGAGAGATGTTGTTTATTTTATGGTTCAATAACCAATATGATGATTGGTTTAAATGTTTTTTTGTTTGTTTTTTTTAAAATATCAATCAAAATCAGGCATCAAAACATTAAAGGGGTCATGAATTGACAAAGCAACTTTTCCTTGAGCTTTTGATATATAAGAGGTCATCTTACTATAATAATATCCTGTAAGTTTCAGAAGTGAAAGCCTCCCTGTTAGTCCAATAGAAGCTTTTATTGACACCAGACCCAGAGAACGACTGATCCTGGAATGTGCCTAGATAGGTGAAACTCCGCCTCCGCAGAAGAAATCAATGCCTACTTCATAATTGCAACATTAGCCCCGCCCAGTGGCGTGTTAGTGAGATGACGAGGAGAGAAGAGCGATACAGGACTAATACGGTTATTTATTTTCAACAATGTGAATGTCTCAGTTGAGCTTTATTTATTTGTATTCGGTACACTTCACTGTGGATTCTTTGGTAAATCAATCGCATTTCGGCGCCAGCTCTGCAAACAGACTTTTACGATACAAACTCGACAGTAATGCAGCAACATGTAAGTAAACTGTGTTAATTCTAATGCCTGATCTGATATGTAATGATTCATGTACAGTCAGATGTTCTTTGTCTATGTGTCAGTGACTAAACGACCGACTTCACGTTGTTTCTCTTAGTAGGATGAAAATAATCTGTTATTTAAACGCTGATTAAATTATATCTAGAAGGCGATCAAAGAACGCTCCCTTTACAATCACTGGAGCTGTCAATCAAACAGCACGAGTTTATCAGTGACCGAGTTCTGAACTTGCGCCAAAAGTTTTATTCAACTAATCTCTTAGTTACATCATGTTTGCACTGTTAGTTATGATAAAAGCTTTCGTTAGTGTGCAGAAATTGAGTTGACCACTGCTTTCATGCACTCAACAACATGTTTGTGATCGGCTACAATATTCATCACTGCACATCTAAATGCAATGCCATAGATCTAAATGTAATGCTTTTCAAGTTAACCTTGAGAGCTGTAATAGTAAAAACTTGCTAAAAGTTTTCGAGAGGGTAATACGTAGCTATTTCATATGTAAAGATGTCAGCCAATCACAGCAGTGGGCGTTTACACTGAAGCAGACACGCCCCTTAAAACAAAGCGTTCAAATAAGAGGGCTAAAATCAGGGTAGGAAAAATGCCTTTTATTTCTAAATTATGACCATTTTCGATGTAAAAAGCATACTAACATTTTAAGTGCACCCCATGAAACATTATAAAAAAATAAAACAACAGTTCATGAGCCCTTTAAACATTTGGGAGAGATATGGCTTAAACCTACATTGTCACCAATATATTAGTGTTTCAAAAATCAAAATCCCTGGTCGTGTTGCGAAATGCACATTTAAAAAAAAATTTGTTTTCATAAACTTTGTCCAATGTCACTCTTTACACATTAGCGTTTCATTTCCGGATAGTATCTGGATTTTCCAATGGGTTTCCAGTGTGACTGGACAGAGATCCGATTGCACTTAGTCACGCAAAAAGGAACTCGACACATTTCATGTCGTCTTTGGAAAAAGAAATAAAGAAAGGAAAAAAGAAAAACACCAGGGCTGAAGTGTGAATAATAAAGGAACCAAAAATAAAGAGCTAAAAGTAATATGCTGTTTCACTATGAGATAAGCTGAGGCTTTAAGACGATTACATACAGACAACTTACTCTGACTCGGCACTTTATCTTATCAGTAGCGGTACACACACACACACACACACACACACACACACACACACACACACACACACACACACACACACACACACACACACAAAGAGAGAGAGCAGTCCTTCCCTCCCACACACACACTTGAATGCAATTGTGTGTGAATTAAATGCTGCATCATGCAGTGATTCATCAGTTTTACGAGTCTACCCATCTCGTTTTCACCAAACAATCATATTTCAACTCAGCAGTGTTACATAAGTTATTAGGGCTTTCTGTCATGCGATCTGAGAGGCAGTCTTATCTGAGTGTCACATGCAGCCTTGGTCGAAAAACCAATAAACAACAGTCCATCGGGAACAAATCAATCCCCTTCAAGAGTTTCACCCTGAACGACAGCCTTTCCCACAACATCCACAGCTCTTTTTTCCACTGAATCACTAGATTCATTACCTGTGGAGAAGGACTTGACAAGCCATGTCTTCGGTTTGGTTCTCGTTGAGGAGCCGTTTTGGTTGTTTATGTTGGGCGTATGGTTATCCTGATTGGGCACTTTGCGGTGCTAAAGTCTGGATGAGCAGGTCAAAGAGCAAACACAGGCTGCCGGCGCTCATTCTGTGGAGTCCTGTATGTGCTGTCTGCCTGTGTGTGGGACTCAGCACTCTGCTAAAAAGTGCTGCAGTGAAAGTGCTGGACCCTCGCTTAAATACACGGCCGTCTGACGCAGTCTTGTCGCTGGTGCTCTGGGCCAATCGCCTCTCCACACACACACACACAGACAGACACAGACAGAGCACTCCCTCCCCCCAACTCAAAGTCAAGCCTACACACTCAAACACCTGTTAGATTTTTATATAACCCTGTCACTGTCCAAACTTCAGACAGTCTTCACCGCTTACTGCACTGCCGTTTACAGTTAGGAGACTCACTGTCTGATGAAATTACATGTAAACACATGAATACAAACATGGATGCCATCCTAAATACATAGCTCAGCCAAAAATTCTGTCATCATCATGTCATTAAAAACCTATTGGTTCTTCTGTGCTGCTTACTAGCAACATAAGTTTTGGTATGTTTGTCACACAAAACCAACATATGGCTTTAGAAGACTGTACATATAGCATAAAAGTATATTAGATCACTTTTTATACTTTTTTTTCATCTTGAAATCGTTGGTTATGACATGGAGAAGGGCATGAAAAATGTCCCACTGAATAAAGATGCAATAAAATTTCGTCATATTAAATTATTTTGAGCACGACATGGATAAGCTGCAACAGGTAAACGTGTCAACCATCAATTGTCATTTTGATTATCTTTGCAGTATTTAGTTGAATTTAGTAGATGCGTGAACAAAACTTTGCTAAACATTATTTGTAGCGCGCTTCCCATCCAATAATCGCAATAAGCTTTGAGTTTTTATATTCTGTCAATTTTATAACAAAATTCAGACAATAAATGTCATTTTGACGCTCTTTAATGTGGTGTGCCAGATCTCTGTAACCATATATAATTATATTGATAAAAAGTTAATATAAAAACTTCCTTATGTGCAATTTAAAGGTTTAAATTAGGGCTGTCAAAATTATCGCTTTAACGCATGCGATTAATTTTTTCAGTTTAATGCGTTAAAAATATTTAATGCAATTAACGCAGCATCCGTTTTTCCGTCATAATTTTTCATAAAACCATTCAAGCGCCACAAGACAAACGAGAATGCTCTGTCTGTGAATGTCGTGTCATGTGACACACACGACTTGTGTGCACAGAAAGACGTCCGCCAGTATCGAGTTCTCTTTCACACTTGAACAAATAACACAGAATTATGCCAAAATGTCCATTTTGTCGAGTATCCTCATAAGAGCCGTCTTAAATTAGTTAAAAAACATCTTAAAGAGCTGTGAGAAAATGAGATGCGCGTCAGATCCGCGTCGTGATCGGCAGCGGACGGTCTTAAAGTGACAGCAGCCTAATAAACCAGTTGCTGTGATGTCTGTCATTAATGTTAATGAAAGAACAAAGGGAACAGAGAAAATTGTAGCTTTAATAAGGATTAATCTATATTTCATTTATAATTTATGCAGTGAAGAATGTAAAGTGTTTGATAACTTTATTCAATTTCTGTATATTTCCTACCCGTTAGACATCAGGTAAGGCCACAGATAAATATGACATTTATTATAAAGGGTTTATGTGAAGATTGTTTTAAGTTCACTTAAATTGAGAGTTGTTATTTTTTTAAAGCCTAATAAATGTTGAAATTGATAGCTTTCAATTATACTGTAATGTTGAATGTCTATAATTAATGTTTTTAAAAAAAAATTCATAGAGACATCAGTACCAGTATTAGTATCAGTGATACCGGCCTTCATTCAGTTGTTTCTACATTAATTTGGAGAGCAACTGTGAAATTATTATAATATAAAAATATTAAAAACTCCAATGTTTTTAATCACGATTAATAAATGTGATGTTTTTTTTTTTTTTTTTTTAATTGATTGACAGCACTAGTTTACATGCAACTCAGTTTTTATTTCATTGTTGATTAGTAAATTAACCTTATTTAAAAATAATTTCTTCTCATCACTACCACTGAAGAGTAAATGATGACAGAATTGTAATTTTTGGGTGAGTTATCCCTTTAAGAAGTACACTGTCAACTAACAGACCGGTCAGAGTCTGGTCTCCGCCGGCTGGAGTACGCATCACACTTCCTGGTGTTCTAAAGATGAGCAAGTGTATCAATTAGCAGGAAACAAAATAAGAAGCCACTTCAAGAACCAATGCAATGACCCAGTTGTCTTCCCCAATGAAATTTTAATGAGATGAGAACGAGAAACCCCTTTAAACATGAGAGACACTGAGAATGGCAGAGTAATACAGACGTTGTGCTAATGGCAAGTACTTTAATAGATTGGTCACAGGGAGTATCAAATTTCCCAGCGTGTTATGGGTGCTGCTCGACATACTCAGGTGGTAGGATGTCGAAAGAAAGGTGAAACCCGATAAATGTGGATGGATGCCTGAGGTAGCACTTAAAAAGAGGAGTGGAAATGATTTATTGCGCTTTCCATGTAACGGCTGTGCATATAGCCCATGTTGAGTCAACACTGCACTTGTTTTGATGGCTCAGTACAAGAGTGCATGAGAAAATTAGGAGACTTGATACAGAGGGGGGACTCTTAAATCAGCTGACAGAGATCTGACTAGGAGGTCCTAGTCACAATATACCACAGCCCTCAAAGTCTGGTGTGCCATAGTGAATAAAGATCTAAGCTTGAAACCAAAAGGTTGTATGTTTGAATCCCACAAAGGCCAACAGGCACTAACCACTAGAGCATGTCTCTGGAAATTTCATATTTATTTAAAGGCCCCAATAAAACAATTATTATTTCCTTTAGAAAACAAAGTTTGGGCTGATCGTTATTAAACTGCTAACAACCTAATCACCAACTTTTAGGGGTAATTAGCATATAGATGGTCTCAACGCTAAAGGCTGGAATAGACTACATGGCTTTTGCCCAGATTTTTTTCTCCTGATTTGCAGTCTGGAGGAGTTGATGCTAATTGCCATCAGTCAGAGCCAGTCTGCAGATTTTGGAAAGCTGTAGTTGAAAGATTTCACAGAAAATTGTACAGTGTATGATGTAGGGCTGCACGAAATATCGTTTTAGCATCGATATCACGATGTGCGCATGCGAGATATTCACATCACAGGATGTGTTGATGTCAAGTAGGGATTGTAGTTGATCTGTACGGACCAGGCATCAAAACGCACGTGATTCTAGGATTAATTGCGAAGTTTAACCATCACAGAGCGAAAGTTTATCGTTTGCATGTGTTTTAGGTCCTGTCAGTTTAAACATTGAAGCGATTTTAAACCATTTGAGCGCAAACAGTTGCAAAAGAGAACTCAATTTGGAGCACGCAAACACCAAATTCAGTTCTTTTTCGCCTCTATTTGTGCTTGAACGGACACATACAGGCAAAATTATATCAAAATGCCCGTCTCTGCGAGTATCCTCATCAACATAGTGGCTTATGGCTTACGTGTATGTAAATAAATTGAGAAAGACTACGGATGCATATCATTATATTGGATCTGTGCATTAGCTCTTAAAGTGACAGCAGCCTAATATTCCTGCTGCTGTCTGTGTCATTAATGTTAATCAAACAACTAAATACAAAGAGAAAATCACTTTCGTAGCTTTAACAAAGATTAATTATATTTAATTTAAATACAGTGAAGCCTATGCAGTGTTATTTTATGCAATTTCTGTACCTGAATATTGTTACTTACCTGAAAAACAAAGCACTGTTTATTTCATTTGTATCTTTGTTCAATTGTGTTTATCTATGCTTGTAATTTGTTTACTTTCTAAGCAGATTCACTCCCCTACAAAATCTCCCCAATTATTCTAGAATGATAAATTATTTCCAAATAGAGCTATTCAAGCCACCTGGAGCAATTGTTTTCATATTGTAATATATATGGCGGAAAAACAAAATATCGCAATTATCAGTTTTCTGCAGTGCAAAGACTTTTTTTTTTTTTTTTTTTTTTAGCTTCAGACTATGAAGGTACCCAGTCGGAGGACTTCAAACATGTTTGATATTTTGAGCCGATTTTAGATCTGTCTCATGTTTAGGATATCTTGGATTGCGCACTTTTCCTGCAGCAGCCTACTCTGTGTCCTTCATTATTTTGCATTTGCGACATCAAAGTATATCGATATAAATGTATTGTCACGTGCAGCTCTGTATTCATTTGGTAAACGTCTGCGAACCCGAAAGACCCATAGCCTAAAATTTCGGTATGAAATAAGGGGCCTGAAAGTAATCACTGACTCTTCCACCTACAGCTGGCCGACGTTGTGTCGAAAAATGTTCACACGTTCCAAAGCTTGAACAACATGTCTCAAGAACACCAATCTACTGCTGCCTATTTTAGAGCTGTGTGAAAAGTATTTTCCATAGCTGGTGAAGGATACATTGCAGCGCTTATATTTAGCTGAATGTTCGACACCCTTTCAGATTCCACTGGGGCACAATGGGGGCAAGTATAATCACTGCAGGACCACAACGAAAACAAGTTCTCAAGACACCACCAAAGACCCTTTTTCCTCATTTTATTATCTTCAAACACACATGACTGCCGGTTAACCTGTTTTGACTCCAAGTATATGAGACCATATCTCCACTGATGATTTGATAAACACGTCAAATTATACAGCAATAAAGCAATTTTACAAAACATGATAACTATATAATTGGAAACTCAAAACACAGCTTGGAAAGTATTTATAGCATAGTTCAAAGTAAATTGCATTCTCCGAAGTTAATCATTGATTATTTGCTATCCTGACACAGCAAAAATGCCACCCGAGTTCCTCGTAACATATCATAAAAGCCATAAAACGCTATTTGCAACTGCTGTGAATGACAGGCCATTAGAGATAACATCACAGCATCAAAAAATAACAATGCTCCTGTATGCCTCTGTCGTGACACGGCTCATGTCCTTAAGGGGGTTTATGATGTGAAAGCCTTCTTGGCCTTATATGGGACATGACATACTTTTTTAAAGGTCCAATTATATTGGCACTGAAGGTTTTTACAATACATGTCCATTTTCCTCTGTCTTATGACCATTTCAATGAAATGTGTAATTTTGCTGCTGCCTTTTCTTTAAAGGGGTCCTTGATTATGATTTTACTTTAAACATTAGTTAGTGTGTGATGTTGCTGTTTGAGCACAAACAACATCTGCAAAGTTATGACGCTCAAAGTTCAATGCAAAGGGAGATATTTACTTTTACAGAAATCCCTTTTTAAGGACTACAACAAACGGCTGGTAGGGACTACAACGAGCTTCTTCCTGGGTTGGTGACAACACAAACCCTAAAATTTTCATAAACCCCGCCCCCGAGAACACACAACAAAGGGGGCGAGGCCATGTCGGGCTGCTTTAGAGAAGAGGAAGAGTTGTTGTACTAGAGTGTTGTTGACATGCCGTCATTTTACGCCGGACTGCTTCACAAACGAGGGTCAATTCAACGCTGGATTTGCACAAAAGATTAACATGACGGCACATGCTAGTCGATGAGTTGAATCAACTCCACAGCAACTACATAAATTTATCCACTAACCATTCAGAAATGTCCAGTTTCATTCTAAAAGTTGTAACTTCTTCCTGAGTCTCTCCATCATCCGGTTTGAACAATGTAAGGCTGAACGCCGTTACTGACAATCCTCATTTTGGCTGCGTGAGATTCTCCAGTTTTGTTGTTGTTGAGCAACCGAGCTTTTAAAGCTCCGCCCTCTTCTGGAAAGGGGGCTGGGAGCAGCAGCTCATTTGCATTTAAAGGGACACACACAAAAATGGCATGTTTTTGCTCACACCCAAAGAGGGGCAAATTTGACAAGCTATAATAAATGATCTGTGGGGTATTTTGAGCTGAAACTTCACAGACACATTCTGGGGACATCAGAGACTTATATTACATCTTGTGAAAAGGGGCATTATAAAACAGCACATAGACAATAAAATACAAAATAATCAAGTATTCAATTAAATAATCATAACAGGCCTAATCGTGCCCTTTATGCATGGTGATTTGGAAGGAAAACCGATGTGCACATAGTTTCATATATTTGCTTCAACTAGTGGAAAGAATTCCTGGTAAAAATGTCCAAAATAGAAAATGTTTATGTGCTCATATTAATTAGCAGCTTTGCTCTGCCCATTTCCCCGCTGATCATAGTGTTTGCTTGCATCTGACTTGGAATTAACTGCAGCAGCTGCCATCCAAAGCTGCTCATGCAGAGACTAAACACTTCAAAGTGGGTAGGATTAGCAAAGTGTACCTAAGATATTATTCTAGTAGACAGACAGGATGTCTGGAGCTTTGCCTCGCACAGAAGATGGTCTGAACTTGTTTTGGTGGGGTATACGGTTTATGCAACATAAATGCACACAATAGCATTGTTTCAAAACCTATCAAGCTGCCTACCAAGACGGCATTTTAAGGCATCACACATGCAACCTGGCACAAAGGCTGTTTCAAAAGGTAGTCAGTAATATTATGCTGCTTTCTAAGACCTCATCTTGGCCAAATTCTAAGGCAGCAGGGCATGTATTCTTCATAAAAAAAGTCAGTAAGACTTTTTTCCCCTTTCTGAAAGAAATTAATACTTTCATTCAACAAGGATGCATTAAATTGATCAAAAGTGACAAAAAGACTTTTACATTGTTACAAAAGTTCATTCTTTCATTATGAAAAGAATGTTCTTTGGAACTTTCTGTTAATCAAAGAATCCTAAAAATGTATCACCGTTTACACAAAAATGTTAAGCATCACAAATGTTTATAGCATTGATAATCATAAATGTTTCTTGAGCACCAAATCAACATATTATTATGATTTCTTCCTTAAGTATTGATCTAGTTTTAAATAAAAAAAGGACTGTATTCACCCCATATTTAGGAGTGGTATGTATTTTTTTTAAGCTTATTTTGTTAGCTTAGAAACATGTCAAATGTCAAAATCATAAATCAATTATGACTAAAGGTTCTTGTTTTATTATGGTGCATGTTGATGCCTATGAATGTTTCATATCATTCACTTCTAAAGAACCTTAGAAGGGAGCGGTCAAGGGGGAAAAAAAAACAATCACAGCAGCTGAGTCAAAACAAATCAAACATTTCTTGCATTCCTTCCACAAATTACAAATCTTTGTCTCGCTTCAGCAATGTCAAGGATTTCTCAACTGCGCATGTTGTTTTGACACATGCCAACTCTCATGGCCGTCTGTTTATTAGGATTAAAGGTTAAAGCTTTTAATCACCTTAAACAAGAAGCGACTGAGCCAAACACCGTTACCTTATTATCAATGATTTGAGTTACGAATATTTCACATTCAAATATGGAGAATTCCTTGTATTTGTAAACATACTCGGCAATAAAATTTATTCTGACATTCTATCCATTTAGTCTTAAACGAAAACATCTATCCAATTTAGCTTGTGTCAGACAGAAACAAGCTACCAATCCATTTTGTGTTACTTTACCAGACACCTCTCGGCAGACTGTTTAATGTCTCATGGCAAGAGTTACAGGTTAATGACAGCCATTAATTATACTCTCCACACCCTTACATACCATGTTAAAAATCTAGAGCATGTCTATAAAAACAGCTACACATAAAAAAAGATGCCAGGCGCATTGACTTGATATGGCTCTGAAGTACTAGCTTTATAACATGACATCAAGGTATAAGGCCGTCTGACATTTAGGGCACTGGAATTTGAAGTCGCCCACTGAAAGTGTGCAGAGGAACAAAGGCCAAGAGAGATCAAGGCTCAGACGGCTGATAGGTCAGTTACGGGTCTCAACGCAGCGGGCTGATGGAGATCACAGAAGCTTTGACAGAGAGGAGACACCAGACCAGCCACACACATAGATAAAGGGTTGAAGAAGATACAAGCTATTCATAATTTAAAGCAGTTCAGCTACAGTCAAGCTACTCTTTAGGGAAAGTAACTAGCTGATGAACAATCTACAAACAAAAAGTAGCTAAATACGCTGAAGCTACTGAAGTGGAAAATATCTATTTAAATATAACCATCTGAAGATGCAATTTATAAATTTAACTAGAGCCACATTTTTATGGAACATTGTTCAATCATTTAAAACTCCCATTTATGGTAAAGAATTAAACAGATAAATTCACAGTAAATACCACTAGAAATACTGGAAAACAGCCTAGTAATTAATATAATTCAGTGTAAATATTTTAATAATATGTAAATATTAATCAGTGAATTATTTGCTCATGGGAAATGTGTAAACTATCCGTTTCACTAGAATGAAAGTGAAAGTGACATGTGAAGGCCAAGTATAGTAACCCATACTCAGAATTTGTCCTCTGCATTTAACCTATCCAAGTTAGAGCACACACATTAGGAGTGGTGAGTAGTGAACACACACCACTGAACACACAGCCGAAGCAGTGGGCAGCCATTTTGCTGTGGCGCCCGGGGAGTGATTGGGGGTTAGGTGCCTTGCTCAAGGGCAGCTCAATCATTTATATTAAATACTCACATTAAATTTCACAGGGAGATGCCTGAGAGGGACCACAGCACAGACTGGACAGATCCCAGATGAAGGCGTTTCTAAAACTGGGCTTGCACTTACCTTGAGGAGGAGGGGCCGACGTGGGCATGATTAGGGGACAGGGAGGAGGAACCATCCTCTCCGTCCCGCGGGAGCTCCTCGCACGCTTCCAACTTCTCTTCCTCCAGGAGCTCAGTGATCTGTAGGGGTGAGAGAGGGGGAAATTTGAATACCGTAGGCCTGTTGCCACTAATTTATTTCTAATTCATCAAGTATTACATTTCATATCAACATCTTATGCTCCTGCGAGATGCAGGCATTATGCAATGCCCCACAACCTATGCTGATTATCTGCAGGATGCCTAATTTACATGCCTGCATATGAGATCACACACATGCTGTGGGTGCAACTGGTGACTCATGACATCACACATACGTTGGTGATTACCACAGGATGTTATGTAATGCTGCCATGTAAATTTAAAATGCTAATTTTATTAAAAAAAATTCATTGCCTCAATGAACCCCTAATTACTGCTTATTAATAGTTAGTAAGGTAGTTGTTAAGTTTAGGTATTGGGTAGGATTAAGGGATGTAGAAAATGGTCATGCAAAATAATATGTGCTTTATAAGTACTAATAAACAGCCAATATGCAAGCTAATAAGCTACTAATTAATAGTGAGAATTGGACCCTAGACTTAAGTGTTATGTAACAAGCTAAAATCTAATATGAGAATGAATTCATCCGGTGCATTACTGCACCCTAAATAACTTTTATTTATGTCATATGACCACATCCCCTTATATTTCTGTATCTGAGTGCTTGTTTGTAATACTAGTGTGGTTTTCCTGAAGACATGAGAGAGTTATATAAACGCAAGAGTCTTAAAGTATATATGAAAAACAGGTTTTGATAAAATAAAAAGTGCCAACAGTCAGCTTGAGGAATTCAAACCATGGCACATGTTGTTCAGGGCTACACATCCATGTGTAAATCTACCCAACAGACACACTTTGGCACTAGCACATGATCAAATGCACTCTGCATCTGCTGCAGTATCGCTGCCATGTTGCCGTAGCAACCATTTCCCTCTACATCTGATTGGCCGAACAGGGCTGCTGTTCAGTGGCCATGCAGATATGAGTCATATGCAGTGTGCAGAATGGCTGCCGAGGGCTCGGAGGATGACTGTATTTTCACACATCTCTATATGCCTACAGCCACCGTTTCCTCTCGATTGTCTTTTGGACATGCCCAAGACTTTGAAATTGTATTCTTTTATCATTGAAATAAAGACTTTTACACTACGTTTCTCCAGTTATACTGTATATCTTAGAGGTGTGAATCTTTAGGGACCACACCGTTTGATTTGATCTGCTTTCAATTTAGAAAATGGCAATGCAAATTTTTCTCATTGAGGTGCCTCTGTGTGAAGATCCAGCATGAATTCGTTGACTGATGTACAATAGTTTTTTAAAAAGACTCAATGTCTCAATAGGCACAAAAGCATTAATCATGTTAATTGAGGTGTTATAATAAAATCAGCAATGCAAAACGTGACAGATGAAAAGGACTCCTTTGTTGTTTGTATCAGTCTTGCAGTGGAAAGACTAGGCAAAATCTAAAAAATACTGAGCGACTCAAATGGTCCCCGCTGAACACAGTCTTCATTAGTATCTTCTGCTGTCAAAACCAGGGCCCAAGACTAACATTTGAGAGCAAAGGTAAAGGTAATTTAATCATATTACTATTGTTTTGTATTAATAAGTGCAGCTACTAATAATATTACATGTTTATTCATTGTAAATTTGACAGTAAAGCACTGAGCTTGAATTGAGATGCAGATAAAATTAACTTATTAACAGTAACATGCAAAACATTACACTTTGTGTAATTCAGTCACAATTTGAAAAAGTTTTTGTTTTTCATGAGACTTTTCCTACTTTTCCATTTATTAGGGAGTCAATAAGTGCTCATCTGCCACAATCTAGTGGTAATTTCATGTCTTTTAAAAAAAAATAAAAAATTATTTGCTTAGAAGTGTTAGTTTTCCTTCATCTTTAAACTTTTAGTTTTACAAATCATCACATTAAAAATAACATTAAAATTGGATAATATTTAGAGCTCTTAAGTGCTGGAAAAAGTGTGAAGTCCTTGAAAAGTGTTTGAATTTCACTCTCAAAAGTTTGCATTCAAGCATTTCTGCCACAATACCATGTTTTCTGTAAGCGTTACTACATTAAATCCATGGTGATTTGTGGACTGGAGACAACTAGTTCGTTCGTGGCACAATGTTTCTCCTGGTTTCCACATCAGCGCTATTTGATCTGATATCTGTGGTCTAAAGCAGAGAATTCTGTGCTGAATTTGAATGCTTCCTAATAGATCTCGCAGCAATGTTAACTTTGCGGCGAATTCAAATGCTTTCTCACTGGATCCCTCAGTGGTCTGTAGTAAGCAGTGTCATGTGATCGAGATCGGCTCGCGCTGCTTTGTCTATTATTGCTCAGTGTTGATAAACGTCCGCGCTGCACAGCTCAAACGAGTAGCGCTGATTCGTTTCACTTTCGTTTGGCGTTTGATGTTTCTCATATGAAACAGAAATGGCAGCTCTTATCAGTTGTGCAATGTGGTGGTTGCACCAGTGCGAGGTCGCAAAACGCGACCATTTATTCGCAGTCTGGAGCCCTGAAAACACAGCCATGTAGTCTTAAGTATGGATGCTGCGGCCAGGGCGGGGGAAACATCTTCACGGGTTCATCCATGATGTTTTAATACCTCCAAGAAGCTGAAGCATGCAGAAACTCAGCCTTTGTTTGGCCTCAGAGGCTTTGTTAATGTGCAGTCTTCATATTACACAGCAACATCTGCATACAAAAACCAACAGCAGAGAGCTGACTGAGACTCTAATTAAAGGCGCTCTTCATTAATTAGTAAAAATGCTGTCAAGCGCACACACAAACCAAACAGGAAAAACAACCCACACGAATAGAGAAAACATCTCACAGCCTCTGAGGATCAGAAAAACAGGCTCAGCAACTGGGTGGATGTGTTGCACACACAGTGACCTGCTTTATTTTTGGGTCTGTCCACAACATGTCCGAAAACTTCTGGGCAGTAGTTTGAAAAACAAAAGGCCAGTCACCAGAGTTTGAATGATAAAACACATAACAACCAGTGTTGCAAGTGAGATTAGGGCACGGTCAATCACAAGTCATAGATGGTCATAAGTCGTTCTCTTCCTCACATGATACATCTCTTATTAATGCGCAATCAACAAAATTACTTAATCTTAGGCACATAACCAACTTATGTAACAAACCCTGCTGAGCCCAAGTGCTTTAATCAAACCTAATGCACGCCAGCCTTGACAAGCGCCAAACATTTACACAAATCAGCGCCATCTACTCTCAGTGAGCCATGAGTGAGACATGTGATCAGAGAGTGGGAGCCTCTCAAGTGAGACACCCTTAGAAATAAATTGGTGATTTATGCCCATATTCATTTCAGCATATGCCAGCTCCTTGAGCACTGGCCTGAATCCAGATAGGTCACCCAGGATCTTCCCCCTGCTGCTCAAATTTGTTTTCTGCCCCTTCTGTTTCTTATGCTTCCCAAGCTGTCTTTTGCAGTAGGGAGGACCTTCTCAGCAGTGGGATGTCTGAAACGTCTAGTACCTCCAAGCATGTCTGGAGAGGAACTCACTGAAGCACATAAGATCTTCTGTTTCAACCTGATCTATGCTTCAAGGGAGCCTGTGGCTCAGCTACAAGGAGACTAGAGCTCTCAAATATCTTACCTAGTAGGGGTGTAAATAAAAATCGAACCATACCGTTCATGGTTCAGCACATATTTGCACTGCGATTCATCTTAAATCTGACGACGCATATGCATTTATAATACGGTTTGTTGAAAATAACAACATGTAAAATAGACAGTTCGGCTATTGTATGTTTCTGTTGATGGATACGCATTCAACTAAGCCTTGCCAATTTAAACATTCAAGCGCAAGGCGCAAATAAGAACTGTGCGCACTCTTCCGAAGTGCGCACCGAAAGGTCATGCGTTGATGTAGGCGGAAATACCGCAGTAGGGCGAAAAACTCCATCTCATTTTCTCCTCCAACTTCAAAATCGTCCGAAATCGTTGTTTTACCTTTTTTTATAAAGGCCATTTGACTTAGTCTTTGCATGTTCACTTTGTAAACACTTTCTCTGTACTTCCGCCTACGTCACAAGTGACTTTTCCAACATGATTACGTAATGCGTGGCGCATTGCAGAGCTAGTGCAAGATGAGCATTTGTGGTTAAAAAGTATAAAATTTTTTTTTTTTTTTTTTTGAAAATGACTGATGGTTTCTCTAGATAAGACCCTTATTCCTCGTCTGGGATCGTGTAGAGCTCTTTGAAGCTGCACTGAAACTGACATTTGGACCTTCAACCCATTGGTAGCCATTGAAGTCCACTATATGGAGAAAAATCCTGCAATGTTTTCCTCAAAAACCTTCATTTCTTTTCGACTGACGAAAGAAAGACATAAACATCTTGGATGACATGGGGGTGAGTAAATTATCAGGAAATTGTAATTCTGAAGTGAACTAATCCTTTAAGTGAACGTAAACAATCGAGAAAGACAATGCATGTGCATCAGTATCAGTATATATCAGTATATATTCCTGCTGTCTCTGTTTAATCAAACAACAAAAGACAGGGAAATCACTCACTGCTCTTGACTGAATAGCTTTTGTAACTTCAATAAAGATCTTTATTTAATTCATACCATGAAGATAATATGCAGTGTTATTTTATATTTGATTATTTTATTCATTTTCTGTACCTGAAAACTACTGTTAGATACCTAAATAACCTGAAAAGCACTGTTTATTTTATTTGTATCTTTGCTCAATTGTATTTATTTGTGCTGTTGCTTGTAGTTTGATCATTTGTTCTTATTTTCTTTATTTTTATTTGACAAGTGTCCTTTTTTTCCCTGAACATAGCACATACAGAACCGTACTGAAACTGTGACCCTAAAACCGTGATGAAAACCGAACCGTGAGTAATTTGAACCATTACACCCTAGAGAATATTTTAAGTCATCACTGTTATGAAACGCTGGTCCAAAACATTGGTGCTAATGGTGCGTTCACATTTACTGTTGTTCAGCAAATTTTCATGGGTAAAATATAGGAATTTCAATAGGAATTCAAGCTATCTGGACTTTCATTTTCAAGTTGGTCATGCAAATTCGCTGTGTTGTTGTTTGAAAATGACTTCTGTGTGAGCTGGACCTCATTTAAAGTGCACTATTTTACAAAATATTTGTGAATACTACGTTTTGGCCTAAAAAAAAAAAAAATGTCATCCCTGCAGCATTTCAAATCAGTTCAATGATGGTTAGGATGTTGCCTTAAAGGCAGCTGCCTATGTCGAGATTAGACAGCTAGGCGGCTCACCAGGTTGTCTTTTAGATTAACCTGGGAAGTCTGTATAATTCTGCTTGTTATGAAAACGAGACATCCCTAGAGACCAGCACAGGTGCCGGTACCAAACTTACATCACTCAGTTATGTAACTGTAGTTAGTTATATAACTGTAGTTAGTATTGTCTTCTACAAAAGGGCTGTTTCCTCTTTTACTGACAGTCGCTAGCAAGCAAGCATGAAGGAGAAATCTTATGGAAAGAATTTACAGTCCTATTTCCTGTGTATATGAAGAAAGCAGATATGTAAAGTCTTGTGAGGTCAGAAATCTTGATGTCCTTAAAAAGGATGTAGAGTGTCACACAAATGAGATTTAAAACAATCTGCACTTTCAAAGAAAACAAATCACTAGGGCTGTCATGATTCCTTGATTAAATTTGAGTACTCGATTTAAAACAAAAAATCCTCTATTTCAATTTGCCCGTGTCGAGTAACCAGGAAAAAAAACAGAAGTGGTGCATTCCAAGGATGAGAATCCATGAACCGCATTATTAGACTGTTTTCTAAATTGCATGATGTATTAAAACAAAGTGCTATTGTGAATTCACAAAGACTGTGACTCAATTAAATATATTAAACCCACTGGATGTTAGTTGTTGTATTCATATGTGCTTTATTTAGATGCGTGTAGGATACATGTGTCTCAGAGCGGCTCCGTTCACGGTAAATGCTGCTCCACATGAACTGTTATCATTTACATGCGTGGAGCGTCTCAAACTCCATCTCTGCATATGCTGTGAGTTTGGGTTGCTTATAACGTTCGTCTGGGAACGCAATGTGCACCATTTCATCAGATTTGCAAGGTAAATCATTTATAAACCTACGCCAACACAGGAGAATACATCAATCAATAGCTTTCTAAATATGCAAACTATTCTATACTATACGTTTATTTTTATTACTACAAAAAACATGACATGAAAATAACTAACCGATTACTCAATTACCAAAATAATCATTAGTGACAGCCCTACAAATCACAGTCGTTCCTTTGGTGTGAGGGAACCTGAAGTCTGTAAACACACTCACAGACATACTGAACGGAGGAGACACGCCTTTGGATGACTTTCAGTGTATTACATAACACTGCAGGCATAATAACCCTCTAACACTGCTCCTCTTTTTTCTGTGATACACATCTGCCTGTGTAAAGCTGTGTAAAGCACTGCCTCCACCTGGAACCGGGGCGGGTGGCACACAGTTTACATGCTTTAAACAAACACAAAGCATAAGTATATAATCGTCTTTCAAAACTCAAATCACAATATCGCATTTGCAAGGTTTGGCCAAGTATTTAATGAGGAACAAAGCTAATACCGACTTACACTAATCCCATTGATCTAGAATCAATATTGCCCCCAAAGCGGCATTTATAATGTGGCGCACTGATGAAGAAATATGAGGCTGATAACTGAAATTTTAACACAAATTGATCCAATCGTCAATATTTTTCCAAGAGACCCTTTTATCATTTTACAAAGCACAATTTGTGAAATGTCAACAATTATGGGTATATTTTGTCATCATTCTCAAAAAATGTTGTGATATTGTAACATTGGCAAAGAATAAACACCAATAGGTCCAGTATAACACACACCACACTTTATCCAATACTAGCTCCAGATAATTATCAGCATCTGCCATTTGTTTACACTTTTTAGGGTTTGGTTTAAGTTAAAGGGTTAGTTCACCCAAAAATGAAATTTATTACTCACCTTCATGTCGTTCCTCACCCGTAAGACCTTCGTTCATCTTCAGAACACAAATTAAGATATGATTGATAAAATCCGATGGCTCAGTGAGGCCTCCATTGACAGCAAGATAATTAACACTTTCAGATGCCCTGAAAGTTACTAAAGACATATTTAAAACAGTTCATGTGACTACAGTGGATCAACCTTAATGTTATGAAGCGACGAGAATACTTTGTGTGTGCCAAAAAAAACAAAATAACGACTTTATTCAACAATATCTAGTGATGGGCGATTTCAAAACACTGCTTCATGAAGCTTCGAAGCTTTACGAATCTTTTGTTTCGAATCAGTGGTTCGGAGTATGAAAGTCACATAATTTCAGTAAACAAGGCTTCATTACGTCATAAGTGTTTCGATATTTCAATGGTTCACTACTGGGGGGCGACTTTGGCAGTTTGATACGCGCTCCGAACAACTGATTCGAAACAAATGATTCGTACAGCTTTGAAGCTTCTTGTTTTGAAATCACCCATCACTGAATATTGTTGAATAAAAGTCGTTATTTTGTTTTTTGGCGCACAAAAAGTATTCTCGTCGCTTCATAACATTAATGTTGAACCACTGTAGTCACATGAACTGTTTTAAATATGTCTTTAGTAGCTTTCTGGGCATTGAAAGTGTTAATTGTCTTGTTGGCAATGGAGGCCTCACTGAGCCATCGGATTTTATCAAAAATATCTTAATTTGTGTTCTGAAGATGAACCAAGGTCTTATGGGTGTGGAACAACATGAGGGTGAGTAATTAATGACAGAAATTTCATTTTTGGGTGAACTAACCCTTTAAGTAAAACAAACCACTATTAATAAAGCCTTTACAATACATCTCAGTGATATTATGAACATATTTCTTGTAAGTACATTCAGATTTACCGTCACAACTTTGTTTGTTGTTTAATTCACTGCTACATCTGTTTGCAGTTTCGTTTGCATCTTTGTCTAATTGGACAGCACTTCAGCCAAATTACTATAATTAAATTTGAAAGTGGTCATGCTACAAATTATATGCATTTCATACATTTATCTTTAAAATGAATAGGCTATAAACATCTGAATACAACAACTAACATCCAGTGGCCGCTGCCATATGCAGAGCACTGAGAAAAAAACTCTATTAGTGTCTGTATATGTGTGATGCATGCAGTGATTTACAATATCAGTGATCGCTTGGTGTATCTCTATCATTAACTTTTCAAGACTTTGAATGAATAACAGATTTTCACAGTATCCTGTGTGAATACAGATAGAGCAACACTACTTTCAATGATAGCATTGTCAACACAGCTGCAAGAAAGTTCACCTGGTCATTAATGGAGCTGTAGTCATTGGTGTTGGAGATGTCGTCGTCCTCTTCCGAGTCAAAGAATTCCTCCTGGTTCTCCAGCAGTTCTGCCAGAATACGGCTGACCGACTCCTGCTCTTTCAGATCCTCCACATCAGTGTCTAAACTGCAGAACGTAGAGGACAGGAATCATTAAAAAGTTGAAGTGTGTCATTTTCCGATGTTAAAATACTTTATTCTATATCAGCTTAATGTAGACTGAATTACTCAACAGTGTAGACAATGACTCTGTGGTGCTATCGAAACATTGCTCAGTTTGTTTAAGCATCCAAGCAGCCTGACTCTAAAACATCGGCTTAACCATTGTGTGCGAGTATGGGGCAGGACTATCTGTCTGATCGACATATGGCAAACAGGAGGGGAGTGTCCAGGAAGCAGTTTCAAAACAATAACATTTCAGTTTGATGACACTAATACTGCAGAAATTACATTTCAGCTATCATTTTTGCACAGATTTCTGCAGAATTGATCAGTCATCATCTATACACAATCTACCCTACCATTTAAATTTGTCTGAGCTCTGTTTATCATTTCACCATATGGAACATTTTCCCACACAATCGAAACTGTGAAAAAAAGATTCTGTGTGGGCCTACGCAAGACAGAATGTGTTGTACTGGAAAAAATGACTGTTTGCTCTTCCAACATGACTTTTTTATTTTGCAAGCAAGGTAGCGAACATAAATTGTCAGGAATTGTAAAAGCATCTTACTGGAAAACGTCTGGCCCGAAGACGGCGGCGAGAGCTCCTATGCTCCAGCTCTCTTCCTGAAGAGACGCCACACCGGACAGAAATTGGCACAAGAAGCGGAGCAAGCTGTAATTGACCTGCGGCAGCTGTTGAAGGAAGTACTTCATGTTTCTGCCCAGCTCTTCCTCACTGCTGTAGTCTGTAACAGAACAAAGTTTAGAGGGACGTGCAGTTACTATGATGATGTGAAAGTAGGAGGATAGCGAGCTGGCTGATGTAAAGGTGTGAAAGAACAGCTGTGCTTTGATGATGCAATTATATTAGAAGTTTTTCCAAGTTGCCAGAATAAGGTAAGGTAAAAACAGGCGTTTTAATTCAGGGGCCGTTTAAACAACACCGTTTTCAACCAAAAACAAAAAACTTTTTATGCGTTTTGGCCGTTCATTTATACGACAACAGCATTTTGGGGACCTAAAAATGCAAACTTTTGAAAACATGAAAACATCTCCATGTAAACTACAAAAACGTTTATTTGTGAAAACGGTGACGGCGTGGATATGCGTATTATGTGTTCAGTCAATAGGCGTGTAGTGTTTCTTTACAAAGTGACATCGCCAACTACTGGCCTGGGGATGATTTTGACAACTATTTTATATTTTTTAGTTAATTTTGTCAGCTATTTTTTAAATTTAGTCTTAGTTTTAGTCCTGTGTCAAATGTACTTTTTAGTTCTCATCATAATTAGTCAACCTTCTCATGTTTTTTAGTCGACTAAATGTCTGGCCATTTTAGTCAATGAAAACAGTTGCATTTTCATCATGCTGCATGATTATTTTGCTCAAAATTATAATTGCAATGACTTGTCATTTAAGAAATTTATTTTTACATTTTATTAGAATTATTGCATTCTTTCACATAAGCACAAATCCAGAGAAAATGTCAACTCGTACGCATGGTTTATTTTACCTCATCTGACTTATTATATTCTATTTATCATATAAATTAACATTCTCTACATTATGAAAACAGGCAGAACAATAAACTTCTCTATTATTAATGTTTTTCTATTAAAACAACAGCATAAAAGACTGCATTGTCACACAGACGTTGCGTAAGGTCATTTATTCAGCATCAACAATTGCAAATATAGTCAAGATCCATGTTTGGATTTATTACAGTTCATCACTAAGAAGGTTTGATTGCAGATTTTGATTGCAGATTTAGTAAACAGCGCAAGTGGCTCGTGAAGGAACACAGACTGACTGAACGACACTTTCATTTAAGCAGAATATCTTAATGAAAATTGCTGAACTCCAGCTGACTTGTTTGTCTGTGTTTTCACATCATCGGCGGCGCTTCTGCAGTGTGGAGAGGGCGTGTGCGCATGGTTGCCAGATTGCAAATATTAAGTAAAACACCAGAAAGAAAAGTATCCTTTTAAAAGAAAAGGGACTTAAACTCGTGACATCTGGCAACCACAGGCATGAAAGCTCATAGTAGAGGCTTGCACAGCATATTTTCTCTTTTGGTAAAGTTATTTTTTAACAACGTTTCAGTCTCGTCTTTTTTCGTCTATGATATTGCATGTTCATATAGTCACAGTTATCGTTTAATGACCTTGGTGTCGTCTTGTCATCGTCTCGTCTTGGTCATGAAAAAAAAGGTCGTTGACAAACATACTTTGTCATACTTTTCGTTAACGAATTAGCTTCACCCACCCTGATAGAGCTGCATGATTTGCGCCTGTAAGCCTGCAGGGATGACGGGCTCGGGGAGCTCCTGCAGGAAGAGGCGTAGCAGGCTGACGGCAGACGCCAGGTCGGCCTCTTTCTCCAGATTCACTTCAACGCCGCTGTCGTAGCGCTGCCTGAGCCATTCCACGCGTTCTGCGTTCCCGTTCACTAGAAACAGACCCAGGTGCAGCCCTCCTACAAAACACAAACACACACATCACTAAGAGAAACATGCTCACAGAACAATGTATATAAATATCTCACAGAAGAGACTCTAATTGCTGAATCACTGCACAGAGCAGCTGACTAAGCGGAGCAGTTGCTTGTTAAACTCGTAATCCCTTTAGTCAGATCTGTTAGCACGATAACATCAGCTACGTTCTCTCTGTCTGCCATCTATGAGCTAATGAAACAGTCCTGCTTTTTAAAAATAACCATGGCATATATATATATACAGGGCTTGACATTGACTTTTTTGCTCACCAGCCACTGTGGCTAGTGGTTTTCCAAAGTTACTAGCCACTCAGCATTTTCACTGGCCACAATTTTGCTGTTGGGAAATTACATTTTATATGATTAAAGTTGACTTTGGCATGCTAAAATTACTTGATTTTGAGTCATTTTACTTGATTAACTAGATTTAAAACCCTTTCAAACATTTAAATGCAGACTGACCACCTAAATCAAGACTATGCCTACATGGTATATCAGCTGGTATGTACAGGTGGGCAAGGGGTGGGTAATATGACCACAATATGATAAATTTTATATTGTATAAGTTATATTTGTTAGGCTAGGCTATATAAAAAGAACAAAGAAGCAAATTAGCAAATTACAAATACAATAGCCTAAACTCTTTTTTCAGATACAGTAGGTTTATTTAACATTTATTTAACATCTTTTGTAGTTTGATTAACATTAATGACAGGTATTTAATTGAGCTGCTGAATGCATGGACGTAATATACTGACACATATCCAGTTTTTACCAACCTGTTTACGTCCACTTAAGCCATAACCGACTGTATTCACGCGAGATGGACATTTTGACATCTGTGTATGTGTATTTGACTATTCAGGCG
The DNA here is from genome assembly GCA_039654765.1 of Mylopharyngodon piceus. Lineage (NCBI taxonomy): Eukaryota > Metazoa > Chordata > Actinopteri > Cypriniformes > Xenocyprididae > Mylopharyngodon > Mylopharyngodon piceus. The sequence continues at coordinate 2,120,362 of CM077439.1, forward strand.
CAAGGAGATGTGATCGTGCACGCGAGAGAGCGCTTCTGTTGTGTGTCATTCAACGCGATTCCGCCGATCCCACCTTCACTAACTGCAAGTTAATCGATAACGAATTGTGATCGGATTGTAATTTTGTGCTACGACGAGCTTGGCTACCTTTGGCTGAAGTTATATTCAACCCGCCAAAGTGGCTAGTGGGAGTGGCTGTCTTACCCGCCACAGCTGAAATCTACAGGCATTTGGCGGGTTGGCGGGTGTTAATGTCAAGCCCTATATATTTATATTATATATTATATATTATATATATATATATATATATATATATATATATATATATATATATATATATATATATATATATATATATATACACATACACACACACACACACACACAGAACTAGTTTACATTCTTCAGCCCAAATGTTTTGAATAAAACCAATAATGGATATTTTTTACGGCTGACTTCTTGACTAAAGCACTTTTAAAACAAACTGCGGATTTTTGCCAGATCAGATCAGAAGCTTCCTAAAAGCTCCACTGGCAAATAAGCATTAGCTGGTCTGTCTCAGTTCCCATCCCTAGAGCTCTGTGTGTGTATATAAGAGTCTACACCGCATAAGGGGAAGCCACCGCCGTCGCTCACTGTTATGTCAAAATTAGCCTCAGAACAAAAACATCCTTCCAAAATGAAAAAGTGGAGGAGAAATGCCAGTATGCTGAACTCACAGAGGAAGAGCTGGTGTTTGGAAACAACAGCGGCGGCTAAACCCCTTTCAAGGACTTAACAACCCAGCCAACATATTTTCAACATCCTGCCTGTGTTAGAGTTTAAACATTAGGCTGCCGTCCTCAATGTCTTTAAAAGGCAAAAAAATAATTACAAATATATTCAGTCTGCTTGATGTGTGAGCACTTTGATACCAGTAGTTGAAAAACAGTAAAACGTAAAAGACTTGGCATTTATATACCTACATGCAGCCGTTAATTATTAGGTGAAAGACTGTAATGATATACTGTCATTATAAAAGCTCCAGGCTGAATAATGTTCCTCTTTTCGCTTTTGACTGTATTATTCCAAAATAAAAGGAAGTACATCTTTTATCAGGGAGTTCAGAGAGGCCACTCCTATCATACAGAACAAACAACATTTTTGGCTTTATCAGATGAAAACGTCAAGCTCTGCAAGCTCTGCTTCTTTGAGAAATATAAAAAGGAGTTGTTACAACATTTATGTAGAATCTATCCACATAGGTTTATTATTTATCAGTTTAATCTTATTAAGATGCTTTTTTGATCCTATATACTCATGTTAAACAACCTTGTTGCAGGTTTATGACTACTTTAAAGTTTTTTTTTTTAAGTGTTATGAAACCATATCATATCAATTACACTACCATTTAAAAGTGTGTTGTATGTTGTAAGTGTCTTTGAAAGAAGTCTCCTCTGCTCACCAAGGTTGCATTAATGCAATAAAAATACAGTAAAATAGTAATATTGTGAAATATTTTAATTTGCTTTCTATTTTAATATCTTTTAAAATGTAATTTATTCCTGTGATCAAAGCTGAATTTTCAGCATCATTACTTAGTCTTCAGTGTCCCATGATCCTTAAGAAATCATTCTATTATGATGATTTGCTGCTCAAAACAACATTTCTGATTATTATCAATGTTGAAAAGAGTAGAAACTATGATACATTTGATGAATAGAAAGTTCAAAAGAACATTTATTTTAAACAGATCTTTTCTAACATTATAACTTTCTTTACTGTCACTTTTGATTAATTTTAAGCATCGTTTCTGAATAAGAGTACTAATTTACTACTAATTTAATAAATTACTAAGCCTAGACTTTTGAATGGTAATGTATATTTGAAATACAAATTGATTCAGTAGTTATGATGCTACTAGAGTTAAAAATTACCTAAATTATGGTATGGTAATTAAATGTGATTGTAAAAGAATCACGACAGCACAATGTTATTTGAAAACCACAACAATTTCCAACTCTCTGGATATTGTCACCTACATTTCAAATCACAGCTGAACATATATTTACATATATATTATAACATATATATTTGTGTGTGTGTGTAAATATATATCTTTACTAAATGTTAACTTTTTTTAATGTTTTTGTCTAAATGGGTCAAACATGTCATAAAACCATGATTCAATTAGCAAATATGATTCAATTTGTTCTCATCCCTGGAGGGTCGGTTACTATAACACTGCTATTGACTACAGCTAAAAACAAATAAATAAAGCACAGAAAGCATCATAAATCATCAGGATCTCTCCTCACTCACCGTGCTCTTCAATGTACTCTACGATGCTCCTGACCAGTAGGGGGACCTCATGTCCTGGCTGCCCACTGTGCTGCACCTCCTCCAGGGGGATCCCAAACACTCTGGCCGTGCTAAGGGAGTCGCTGAGGGAAGTAGAGAGGCTCTTCCTCATCGCCTCCACAGCCTGGCTGCTTCAGTCCGTCTGCACACAGAGATGGCGAGAACAAGGTCACGTCGGCTGGCCGACTCGTCGCCTCCCTGTACAAACACGCTATCATGGGTGGGGCGCGGACTCGAACAACAAACTCCGGACAACAAGAACAAAACAATCTGAAAATTGGAGCGGGACCTCTCCCATCACAGAAGAGACGCTTCTTATCATGTGTGAGCGTAGAGATGAGGAGAGCGTACGCAAGTAGAGCGACTGTCATGTGCAAAGATCGTCAGATGCGGCACGCCGATTCTGATGATGGTAGCAGGTGGCTGCCATCTTGTTCAACATGCAAATGCAGTCACAAACCATACTGTCACAGTGCACAAGCTGTTAAAGTTGTAAAGGGGATAAAAACTCTGCGACTGGATCTGATTAGTGTTCAGTATATTTAGAAATGCACACAATCTGAACTTGATCTGTGAAGACAGCTGATGTCTTCATGACAACAGCAGCTGGTCTCACATCATTTTAGTTTTAATTACAACTACATAAAGAAGAATTTCACAAGACAATTGTGATATGAATAGACTTCTTGTCACAGCACGCTCACCTTGTTGTACAAACTCCCAGAAGTTCACTTTATCTCCTGCTCCACTCACTAGTAGTAAAGGAAATATTCATCTATGGCTGCTTCAGGTTGTGGCAGAAGATGAGCCTGTAGTTCCTCATTGACGGACCGCAAATCCTGTTCAGGACGTTAGTGGTTAAGCTGGAGGAAATAAAACAAGAAAACAGTAGCATCAGCAAATGCATTAAAACGGAAATAATCCTTCTGATTAATATTAGCTGGGGCAAATTTACAAACCACTTATTCAGTTATTGGACATCTGCGGTCTGAAAAACATATCTGGCGAACTTTAAATCTCAATTAGGAAGAAAAACAGCGAGCAATCTGCTCACCCCGCTGCATATGGCATCACATGAACAGCATTTAATACTAAGTGGAATTTTAATCCAAACAAGGTTTCCAATCATGCTACTGAGAGCCTTGATGCTTCACTTTCTTTTTTTCTTGAAAAAGGAATGTTAATGAATGTTCCAAGCACTTCCAAGGAGGTAACGCATTACAAGTAACATAATCAGATTACTTTTTTCAAGTAACAAGTAATGCATATAACAAAATATCTGAGTTACCTTTTCAAATAGGTAACGCAAGTTACTTTGTTTTCCCATTTAATGTCCTCATGTTGAGAGAAATCATGAATAAGTGCAGAGGTGTTGTGTGCGCTGTGTGAACATGACGCTTATTGTAGTTCTAGACTAAATGTGAGCAGGCATTTACGCATCTCACTTGCACAAAAACAGATTCAGTATTCCTCAAAATTAATAAAAATGGTGAAATGCAAACCTGCAATAATTAAATGTTATATAATTCAAATATACTTTATGTATTTAATCTCATTTTATTAAGCTGTTGTTGATCCAATTTAGCCGTACTAATAAGCAAAAATGACTTTAGTTTAGTTGCGTTTCATTTTTTATTTTATTTTATTTTTTTGCTGAAGAAAGTGTTGAACTTTCTTCTCCTGTGATCCAGAATGGCAGCACCGCTGAAAGGTTTGTTTGAGCTGCGCCCTCTACTGTACAGGCGTGAATTTGCATTTCCTTCAGCCTGAGGCGTATTTGTTTCATTTTTGGTGTGAAAGGGCCTTACGTTTGCCAAAAATATTACTTTTTTGTTATTAAAAACAAACAAGTAAGCCCAGCCCAGATGAGAAAAAGTAACGCAAACGTAATCTAACGTATTACTTTCCATAAAAAGTAACAAAGTAACGCAATTAGTTACTTTTTTAGGGTGTAACGCAATATTGTAATGCATTACTTTTAAAAGCAACTTTCCCCAACACTGGTTCTAAGAGTATAAACCAGGAAATAAAAATTCCAAAAATATTCCAAACCGTTTAAAAGTTTGGGGTCGGAAAGACTTTTTAAAAAAATGTCTTTGAACAAAGTCTCACCAAGGCAGCATTTATTTGATCAAAAATACAGTAAAAATAGTAATACTGCGAAATATTATTACCATTTCAAATAACTGTTTCCTATTTCAATATATCATTACTCCAGTCTTCAGTGTCACATGATCCTTCAGAAATCATTCTAATATGCTGATTTGCTGCTCAAGAAACATTTCTTATTATCAATGTTGAAAACAGTTGTGCTGCTTAATATTTTTGGAAACTATGATACATTTCTTCAGGATTCTTTGATGAATAGAAAGTTCAAAAGAACAGCATTTGAAATAGAAATATTTTGTAATTATTATAAAAAAAATAAAAAAAAAGTCACCTTTTCTGAATAAAAGTATTAATTTCTTTTAAAAAAAACAAACTTTTGATTAGTAGTGTACCTCAACCCCATCTACACAAAATCTTCCAGGATGAACCCTCTGAAATGTATACACCGTGTTACAGTTCATTAGATCTACTCCATTACCTGTACTATCACTTACACAAATGACTTTTTGAGATGTTAAGAGCATTTTCACTGTGCCAAATTACAGACCTCTTTACCACTTTAGGCCCGACTAGCCGCCCGACACCAGGCATGTGGAACAGGAACAAAATGTCCCGAAAACGAATGATGTGTGAATCGAACCCTAACAGCAGATGTCTTAGTTTGCAGACAATTGAGACTAGATGTGCTTCTAATCCCACATATCACGCATGATGACCTTTCGCTCACAATGTTCACCATTGTTGGAGAAGCTAAACGCAGCTCAGCACTTAGACTGTTAGCAGAGAGCACAGTATGACCTTGGCTCATTCCTCAGAGCTCTGGAGAACACATAAAGAAACGATGCTGGAAATCTCTCCGCATCTCCTTGGTGACATGATGTTTGCAAAGCTTAGTTGTCTCACTATGGTTACTGCTTACTTGGTGTCACAGGGAGAGTTTGTAGACCCAGTATGCCATAGATACACAAAGAGCGGCTTCAAACATTCCAGAACACTCCCTGGAACAATAGCGTCCTGAAGATGACCTAACAAGGAGATTATCTGCCCACTTACAGCACAAAGGCCAAATCTCAAATGCCAGTGATTAATTAATAACAGTGGATATCTTTAGAAAGATATGCAATTAGGAGGATCTCAAGGTTAAAATAAAACTAGATCTAAGCGTTCTCCCTGTAATTGAGGCAAAGCACTTTATTGTAGGTGGTACCTGGCAATCAGTGGTACCGGACTGAATGCAATCATTCAAAATCTGATATATAACACTTTATGGCACTAGTAGTAAAAACCCTTGATAACTAATTTTACAATGCTGCAAGGTAACTCTGCATTGAAATTCTTGTTATTTTTCTTCTACATATTTGAATGCAATTCAACCTCAAACTACATAAAACTCCATTTAAACTTGTTTTGAACCAGCAGTGATAATCTATTGAAATTAGGGCTGCACGGTTATGACAAAAATCATAATTGTCGATTATTCCCTTTGAAATTGTAATTGTGATTATTAATTATGATTATTACAATTATATTGGATGATGTTTTGAATAGCTTTATACCATTGTTTGAAGCAACTGCATGCCATATTTTTATGTAAAAATAAAAAACAAGCTGAACACACACTTTTTATTGCTTTTCTATAGCATTAAGCATCAAATGTCAACTATACATTGGTTTGATTTCTTCTTTAAATAATAATAATTAAAAAAGTAAATATATACATGTAATAATAATAATAATAGGGGCTTTCACACCATATTAGGGGCTTTCACACCGGAGGAACCTTTTCATAGTTCCTCGAACTATTGGCTAGAGTACCCAAATTTTGTCGTGTTCGCACCGCAGGAACTAGGAATGATTTTAGTTCTAGGAACTCCTTTGGTGGAACTAAATTAGCTCCTACTTCAGAAGAGGCTTTCGCACCGAATAGTTCTAGGAACTCAGTAATAGGAAATAGCCACTAGAATAGTTCCCCGAGAACCAATTTCTCCCTCAGGCCATGTTCCTGGTATATTCGCACTGGGAATAGGAACTTTGAAGTGGCCGACAGTGACGTCTTTAAGCACGGCATTTACAAACGCTAAAAACCGGTGGATGAAGGATGCCGCGATCGGCACTGTGTTTGTTGTGCGTCGTGGGTTTCGTGATAACGGAGATGGAACGTAAACACATAATCTACGCGATTGAAAGAGCAAAAAGTGGGGCTAAGAGACAAAATCTCCTATGACAACTTACAGTATTGCCGAGGCAGAAAAAACAACATTGCAGACAACAGGTATATGCCGTTATCGCTGTTTTCCATGTTTGTGAAGTAAATATGTTTACACAGCTTTTTAAAAATGCCGGGTGCTGGTGTTTGACATGCGTTTGACCAATCAACATACACTTACATCATTGATAGTTCCTATAGTGCTGGGAAAGACCCTACTCTGAAGTAGGAGCTAATTTAGTTCCCCCAAAAGGAGTTCCTAGAACTAAAATCGTTCCTAGTTCCTGCGGCGCGAACACGGCAAAATCCGGGTACTTCAGCCAATAGTTCTAGGAACTATGAAAAGGTTCCTCCATTGCGAAAGCCCGTAGAGTAGGGTCTTACCCAGCACTATAAGAACTATCAGTGAAGTAAGTGTATGTTGATTGGTCAAACCCATGTCAAACACCAACACTCTGCATTTTTAAAAAGCAGTGTAAACATATTTACTTCACGAACATGGAAAACAGCAATAACGGCATTTACCTGTTGTCTGCAAGGTTGTGTTATTTTCTCCGTCTCGATGATATGTATTACTGAAAGTTGTCATAGGAGATTTCATCTCTTAGCCCCACTTTTTGCTCTTTCAGTCACGTAAATTATGCGTTTACATTCCATCTCCGTTATCACGAAACCCATGACACACAACAAACACAGCTCTGATCACGGCATCCTCCATCCACCATTTTTTAGCATTTGTAAATGCCGCGCTTAAAGACGCCGCTCTCGGCCGCTTTAGAGTTCCTATTCCTGGAGCGAATGCAACCAGGAACATGGCCCGGGGGAGAAATTAGCTCTCGAGGGACTATCCTAGTGGCTAGTTCCTATAACTGAGTTCCTAGAACTATTCGGTGCGAAAGCCCCTATTATTCTAGGAACTTAGTTCTAGGAAATAGCCACCAGGGTGGTTCCCAGAGAACTGATGTTCCCCTAGGGCCATTTTCCTGGTTGCATTCGCACCGTCAGTAGGAACTCTGAAGTGTAAACGGTGCTTGTTGTGACTTTTATTTTGATGGCGCGGCAGACTTTTATTTTGACGGCGCTGAGAACAGCTCAGCCAGAGCCTAAGCACACAGCGCTCGCATTCTCCATCTTCATTAGTTTACAATCTGTTTAACAGTCCTGTCTAATACGTTATTATACAAAGAAAGTAGATAGTATATGAAAAAGTACTAGCTTTTGCCGTGTGGTTGATGCCCAATGTTGCTAGCTGAGCAGAAATACATAATTATGTTTCTTTTCGCATGGTCCGCTAAAAGTCGTGCTGGATTTTCTCCTTAGCGTAAGTTTGAGAGATCCATTTATCACCGTTTTCCATGTTTGTAGAGTTAGTTCGTGTTTCGCGTTTATTCGACCAATCAGCGTACACTTGCGTCACTTGTAGTTCCTTTTGTGTTGAGTTAGACCTTTTGCACTCTGAAATAGTCGTAATTCGCCTCTCACAACGTAACATGCTCTAAACACACCTCTTAAGCACAGAAAATAATGTAAGTGGATATTTTTGTTGTAATCACGCCTTTGAACGAATACGAAATCATGGCATCCATAATCATAATCGCGATTAGAAATTCGATTAATTGTGCAGCCCTAACTGAAATATTTGCATAATGAATTGCAAATGGTTCTCTTTCTATCATTTATTTGAATACTGAATCCATTTAGCCATCTATAGACCCCTTTAGACCGCAAAGACGGTGTTGCATTATGTATTGATTCCAGACAGAAAACAATATGCGTTGAGTGTCATGACAACATCAGAGCGCCTCTGATGCAGCACCAAAACCTATTCTACTGCTGTCTTCACAAATGAACATACAATATGGTGTTAAAAAGGTCTCAGTGGCATGGATGATTCAGATTAGTTTTTTCAGAGTGTGTCTTGTGTAATTATCAGAATCAGGTTTCAGTTTTGAAATGTGTCAGCAGGAGAAAGTAACTTAATATTAAGAAGCATAACAGAATAAACGCACAAATGACAAAAAATCCCTGAGGCGATATGTCACAAAGTGCATGGGTCATATCACGGATTGCATATAAGAAAAAGAAAGTTTCCCACCTTGTGCAGAAGCTGGATGGAGAGTCGTCATGTGACTTCAAAAACGCCATGTCGTTTTCAAGAATAAATCCTATCAAGCCTGACCATCACAGATAAGATCTGATCCACAAATAAATAAATACATAAATAAATCAGGACACGTATAAATTATTCATAAATAACCAGCTGGCCACACAACTGATGAGTCCTGACACTTAAAAGAACAACTTGAGCTTGTCTTTGACATTGACATTATTGATTAAGAGTCCTAGCTAGATATGCAGGGAATGGAAATTTCCAGAAGGTTATACTAAACCACTGGATGTTCAAGCGTGAAGTAAAAAGGCAGTCTAGCAGTGTGGTGGTCCATGGCAACACTGAACGCTGCCCTAATCATTAGGATGGAAACAAGGGATACTGCAAACTTAGCTGATCAGCTGACAACATTCTGAAGGGACTCTGAGTAAGAGCAATAGAGGTCAGAGCGCAGATTAACTGCTTAACACAACAACTTCATTAAGCCTACATCTGTCTTTGCTTGTGACCTAAAAGACAGCGACATAGAGATGCGGAATAAATTCAGCAGTATTTATAGCATACAAATGCAGTCAAGTAGCCACTTTCACACGCTGTAAATTACGGTAAAATTGTTGGATTGACTTTTCTATTAAATACACCATGTTTGCTGTTCACACAATCAACGGCTTTTCTGGCGGCTTTCCAAAATACTGATACAGATGAACTGATTCGATTTGATTCACAAGATCTCACTAATACAAATTTCAAAGATTATTAAAGACAAGTAAACAGTCATTAATAAAAAACAAAAAACAAAGATACAAATGGTTTTAAGGTTTTTCAGGTTGGTCTAACAGTGGTTTTCAGGTACAGAAATTGAATAAAGTAATCAAATGTAAAATAACACTGCATATAATCTTCACTGTACAAATTAAATAAAGGTTACAAAAAAAGTTATTCAGTGAAGAGCAGTGAGTGATTCTTTGTCATTGTAGTTTGATTAACATTAAAAACACAGACAGCAGCAGGAATATTAGGCTGCTGTCACTTTAAGAGCTGCACGGATCCAATATACTGATACACGTGTTGTCTTTCTCTACTGTTTACGTTCACTTAAGCCATAACCGACTGTTTACTAGGATACTCACTAATGTGGGCATTTTGAGATACGTTTGTGCGAATTTGTCAGTTTAAGCGCAAGGAGACGTGAAAGATCCTCTTTTGCTAGTTTAACGACGGATAAAATGGTCGGTGCACCAGGCGCATGGTCCAAAAGGGTTGTACCTAGTCTCTTAATGAGTCATTGGTGTGTTTTGGGCGTAACATGCAATAAGCCAATCAGAATGTCATCTCTCATTCCCTTTAAAGGCCAGATGCGCTTGCACTATGGCAGATTTTCTATTTACATGGCGGAATTTGCAAATGGAAAGACTGAACGCTTCTCCAGAGAGGAATCCTTTTATTTTTAATATTTAAAAATGTTTGTGTGCTGCTGTGCGTCCCTGTGCACGTTGTGTACCCGCCTATAGGCGCATATTACTAACGCTTCCTTTAAATAACAAAAAAATAGTGCACCATTGACTTTAGACCAGGTTTTTGTTGGTCAATGGCGCAGTCATTTTCAGTTGCCTCAAAATAGCAACACGCCAACAATGCACCTGAACACACCATGGGCGAACAGATGGGCGCGAGTGCATTTGCTATTTAAACAACGTGGCGCTGGACGTGAAAATGATAAACTGTGTCGGGCTGAAACACTTGCGTCGCGCCTGCCATCGTATTGCGCCAGGTGTATGATTGGGCCCATTATGTTCAATGTTTGCGTAAATAAATACAGAAAAAAAGATTGATTCGTGGCTTTTGAGAATCGATATCGAATCAACCACATTTTAAAAAACGATTAATCGAAAAATAGTTTTGTTTTTTTTGCCCAGCCCTACAAAATACTGGTCAACTCTGGGATGTTAAAAATCAAAAATGAAGAAAACGGTGCAGCGTTTAATGGAGTCGCCTTCCCGAAGTACCCTTACAAGGTGAGCAAAAACGCTGTTTAAAATCTGCCCGTAATTTACCGGTAATTTTCCAAACATAAATATATATGTGTGAAAAACCCTTCTGGAGATGCATAAAATCTTTACATTTCCTGAAAAACTGTGAGTGATGCTTAACATTGCTGTCACAATGCTTCGGTGTTATAGGGGGTTGCAAGGTGTTGATGTGTTTAACTATGTGGTGTGCCAACTGCCAATGTCTAGTCAGAAGAGCCCATCTCTAAGCCTCTATGATGGTTGTGGTCTCTAGATATGACTCTGGTCCCTTCTTTAATAAAGGTTTATGGGATTTTTTTTGCCAGTTTCATGAACGTCGGCTGACAAACACACAAGAAAGGGTTTTGTGTAGATTTGTTTAATGCAAATGGTTGTCACAGGGATTTCCATTTGAAAAAAAATTCTGTTCTCCAAATTTGCAAGTAACATTGAGTAGGAAGACAAATGAGAGTGGACACACCATTGCTTCATAATGTACCACAGTCACAATGACCAGACGATTATTACGCAACAAGAACTGAAAGCTGAGGTCCATTTGACAAAAATAGGACGCAAGTATCAGGCTAATTTACAAAATGCAAATACTTCCTCAGGATGAATGACAGATGATGTAATTGTGCAGTTTCCGAGGGACTCACAGCATTGCATTTAGACAAAACTGTGCTATCTTCTGCTTCGATCTGTTTTCAGTCGTGTAGCTCTTCTTCAGCTACGATTCCAAGCAAGAAGAAGAAATAAGCCATATCCTTAACAAAGCTAACAGGAAGCAAACTCAGACTTTCACTTTCGCTATCTGAAAAAAAATTCAAAGCAGCTCATCACATGACTGTGCTCACCATAGCAATAATCACTTAGTACAACGTTCAAGATCTGATTTCAAGAATGATAATTCTGCTACTCTGTACAGTAAACTTATTATATGGCAATACAAATGAAAGCAGTTAACCGTAATCTAGCTCACAACCCATATGGTGCTCCAACTGCTCTCATGACAGGCGGTTGGATGAATCTAAAGAGAGTCTGTCACTTCGAGATGAGCCAAGCAGCAGCAGCGCTGAAATCTCCTCAAGGACAGCTGGGTTTAGCTGTAATCTGAACAAGACACGTTCAGCAGGTTTTAAAGGCCAGGTCACTTATCGCCATATCCACTATGGCTATAGTGGCTTAAAACCCAATGATTGCCAATGGCTATAAGCTAGTGTCCACTTTTCTGTTTTGGGAAGCTACAAGCAGCCCGGTTTCATGCTGATGTGAACGCAAAGGGTTTGTCTATTCTTTCAGACATCCTGTCCATGGCTCATTGGGAGATCTGATGCGTTTGGTTTTGCTTGGCCTTGCTGCACTACAAAACAAGCGGATATCACAACAATCTATATCAACAGGAGGGATAACAGTCAATGACTTTGCTCTGTATCACTCACGTACGCCTGGAAAATTTATTTGGCTTACAAGGTCACAATCTAACATTGTCTTCATGGCAAGCAAAGGATTTTTAAAAAATTAAAAAGTGTTTGCGCTCACAAGAGCCATTTGTAGCTGACTAAATATATGGGATATACAACAAAAACTAGAAAAGAACACAACTGTTTCAGGATTTTATGAATCTACGTGACCTTTCTAGGCTGTAACTGGGCATCTAATGTTGTAAAAGGCACCATAATTGAGAAGGTCTTTGTGTTGAAGGGCAGACAAAGGCAAAAAATGGGTGTTTACACAATGTACAGACTATATAGTATATTCCAGGGGTTTCAAACTGGGGTCCTTAGGTAGACTGTGAAAATGTTTAGAGAAAAACAGTGTTAAACTGTTTATAAATAAATAATAAAAAAATTTATATATTTTATATATATATATAATATGTGTACATATAATTAGATTACAACAAATAAATGATAAATAGTCACATTTATTAAAATAAAAAAAACACATTACTAAATAAATACAATGCTATAATGAAAAAATAATCATCTTAATAAAAACGAAGTAATATTTAGATATATTTCTAATATATATATATTTTTTTTTCACAGAATAAATTTGCATTGAAAAAATAAAATACATTTATATATGCTCTATAAATTTTAGAATAGGGATGATGACCATATTTGGGATTCCGTTGCATCTAAAATATTGAAAACCCCTGATCTATTCAATCGCTACAAACCCACATGCAAACTTATATAATATAAATATATATCCACTGGTTTGAATGTTTCATCCATCGAAACTCCAAATTCTACATTTTAACATTAAAAATCACCTGTTTATACAACTCGAACAAGGCCAACAAATCATTTAAATAATTAATCTATTATTAAACAGCACAATCGCCCTCAGCTGCTGTTCCAGAAAAAGCTCTATACAGGATTCAAGTTTCACATCCCAATTAAACGAAACTGAAGCTATTTTAGGACGTCGACGACCAAGAGCACTCTCCTTTATTTCAGATGACATGCTTAACATGATATTTATTTGTATAGACAAGATGTGATTCTGACAGTTACAGGTTGAACCTTCAGCTGTCAACAATTGCACCCAACTTATAGCAGCATCTTCTAGCGAAGAAAAAAAAGAGATAAATTTACAATCGCAAATGAAGGAAATCCACTAAATAAACCCGATGCAGCTTTGTTTGTGCTTAATGCAATAACAAAGCACACCAAACACGAAAGGATAAACAACATTTATAATTCTCATTAATAATAATTAAATAAGCGTCTTCCTTCGCTATCGCGCTAGCATCATAGCTTAGCACTGTCAACATTATCCCTGCAGCCGCACACATCAGTCAAGGCAGAAAACAGCTTTAAATCCACTACACGGGCATTTTATGCACATTAAATTGAGGCAGAAATTAATTAAATATGTAAAGTATGAAATACAAACATCATACGACAACAAAAGAGAGTGAAAATCAATAACTTGATAGAAATACACGATGAGTCGCTCTGAGGCGATCCCTCAGCTGGCTAACTAGACAGCCTAGCATCCGCTAAAGTCATTCCATCGAAACCATCCGCACTTACCAGGTCAAACCAGACGATAAACGACACCAAATCGAATAATTTTACTAGTCCCTGGTCCAAAGAAGGCGATATGAATGGTGATAATGACGGAGACTAGCTACAGTGTTCGACTGGCATGGCCAGTTTTAAAGTGAATAGTTGGTTCGCTGGAATGGAGACAGTGTTAGTTACACACCCACAGCGATGCCAAAAACACACTGACCCCGCCTCTCTCTCTCTCTCTCTCTCTCTCTCTCTCTCTCTCTCTCAGCATCTCCTCAGCATTCTTTTCAACACACTCTCGGTTTTCCAGAATATTCCACTGAATTACTTTATATTTATTTCAACATGTGTCGCTTGTTTTATCATAGATGTCAGATTGAGCATAGATAGAAATGTCATAGTATAGGCTCATAAAAAGTCACTTTATAAACGTTTCAAACGTGACCAGTTTCGAGTACACTGTAACAGAATTATATACATCGGTTTAATGTGTTGTTTAAATGTAAAGCAACACAGATGTGTCTTACTAATAGTTATAGTCAATGTTTCTTCATTTGACTGGAAGTTAATATTTGAATAGCTATAAAAACTCATGCATAAGTTAAATTATACTATTCGTTTGTTTTAAACGAAAAATAACTTGAAAATGCAATTCAAAACAGCCTAAAGCTGTGCAGTAATAACAGAATAGGATTTTAGATGGAGCTGCAGCGCCACCTAGTGTTTGATGATTCCACACATGCAACAAATCTCGAATACTAGTATGAATAAGGCCGGGGCAAGTTGTCACACTTTATACTCCAGTGAATATTTTCAGGAAGACAGTTCATGAAACACAGGTTGACCATTTGGGCATGAGGTCACCCAAATGAACCTAGAATGAAACAGCCCATTATAGGCTTTTTTTTTTTGAGACCAATAAATAAATGAAACATGAAAAATGAAACAGCAAAAATGTACAAGGTAACTTACAATATATTGTATATTTTGTGTTATTTTAATCATTTTAAGCCATCTTGAGATCTAAAAAATGTGTGAGGGGCTAAAACATAGGCTACATTTAACATATGGCAATGGCAATTTATCAAAAAGTGCCCTATTTGTATTGACTTAATATTCATTTGGGTGTTTTTACAGTGAGTGACGTGAAGATATAAGTACAAATAGCATAAAGCTTGTTTGCTGGTCTGTTTCACACTCTGATCAGTTACTTATAAAAGTAATGCGTTACAATATCGTATTACTCCCTAAAAAGTAACTAATTGCATTACTTAGTTATTTTTTATGGAAAGTAATGCGCTGTTATTATTGAGTTACTTTTTCTTACCTGGGCTGGGCTTGCTTGTTTGTTTTTTTAATAACAAAAAAAGTTCTTTTTGGCAAATGTAAAGGCCCTTTCACACCAAAAGTGAAATGAATAAGCCTCAGGATGAAGGAAATGCAAGTTCACACCTGTACAGTAGAGGGCGCCGCTCAAACAAACCTTTCAGCTGTGCTGCCATTCTGGATTACAAAAGAATAAGTTACAGGAGAAGAAAGTTCAACACTCTTACATCAACAATAAAAACAAAAAAATGAAACACAAATGTGATGTTTAACTAAAGTCATTTTTGCTTATTAGTATGGTTGAATTTGATCATCGAAGATCAGCAGCAAAGAAATTGCTTAATAAAGTGAGATTAAATGCATAAAGTATATTTACATTATTTAAAGTTGCAGTCCGTAACTTTTTTTGGTTACAAATGATCCAAAATCAATTTCTGAGCAAGTACATAACCAGCCAGTGTTCAAAACTATCTCCTTACCTTAGCTCGATTCACAACGGTAACACCATGTCCTAACCAGACACGACGTCGCGACACGCGATAAAAGGTATCTTTTCCATGTTAATCTGAGTTTTTGTCCAAATATCAGGTGCTGTTTATGTGCTTTATTTAATGTTAAAAGAGTCTAATGTGAGTTTGAAAATCATTCTGCGTTCCCAGCTTTTTAGCTGTAATGAAAACAACACTGGCTAATTCACCTCAGATCTTGAAAATAAATAAATGGGCACAAGAACGTTCAAACTGTCAACTCAATGCGAACAAACAAGTGTATTCTATGACAAAGATTATTTCAGTCACTCCGTATGTACTTTAAATAACGTTTAAATAGTGTAATATTTATGAATTTTACTATGTACTTACCCATTTCATTGTGTCTACTGTGCTCTTGCCGAGAGAGCCCGCCCACACTCTCTTCTGATTGGCTGTGGTTTTTGATTGATTTTATTGCTTCTCATTGTCGCGTCGAGTCTAGTGTGGACAATCAAATTGCTCCTCGCTGGAATCTTATCGCATCGGACACGGTGTAAGCTTGTAATAATGATTTCTAATTCGAGTGGTACTGGTAGGTTTCCGCGGGAAATTCGGGCATGCAGTCTTTGCGTCATTACGTCACGTCTGTTTACATAAAGAAGGAGTCCCAGCTACTTGGCTATATCGCATGTGACGGATCATTTATAGCCTTTTCTCACAGCAGCTGGAATAATTAAACTTATCATTTTGATGGCGGATTGTATAGTATGACAAATTAATGTTAGAGATTAGACTGTACAGAAATTGAAATCTAGCTAATACACACTAAATACACTTAGTCATCCAATGCTGATGTTGTTAACATTAACAATTTGAGAACAAAGTTTAACAATAATAATAATTTGCACGGTTTGATGTGATATGATCTAAGCGATCGTTAGATTTAATCACCATTGGTAGCGTGATTTATTGTAATGCTTTTTTTCCTCAGTTGGTCAGAACAAAAGTGGCAGACATGTTACTTACTTGTTCAAATGACATTTTCCCATGAAAATTCTTATTTTGGTCATACTTATCCAAGACTACAATCTGTGATTGTGAAGTACACTATCCACCGGTGCGGTAACTGACAGCAAACATTAGATTCCTCCGCGTAAATTCATGTAAAGATGATAATTTCGCAACTAACTGCAATTGCAGATTTCAAACAGAGATGGCGACAAAGAGGCAAAACTTATGTACTTTCTCTAAACATGGGGACAGGCCGCAGTCAGTCAATAAATGGGAAAACAAAGTTAACATGTTACTTTTTTTCTTCAAAATTGTTGTAAATTTAAAAGTAATGCATTACTTTACTTCAAAAGTAATCTGATTATATAACTCCTGTTACTTGTAATGCATTACTGCCAACACTTACACAACCAACATTCTTGAGCCGGTTATCACAATATAAACAAGACACACCCTGTGATTTATTTAAATGTTTATTGCTGTGCTTGAAGATTACACTCCTCGGACTTAAGTTGTGTTTGGTGGGTCAGTCCAAACACATAGACTCAAAACATTTCTATTATTTATTATTTAAATAGTAAAACAACAATTCTGTGATACAATACATAGGCTTCACTAATAAATTCTGAACAAGCTAGACTATAGGCAAGGTGGTCCATACACAAGAACCTATTCTGTGTGCTTATACATACAATCTGATGTACAAGAAGAGACAAGAAACATTCCATTTACCAAAAAGAAAAACACAGTCATACCAAACAAACAATTTAAAACAATAGCTTACAAATCCTGCACACCTCAAAAGAGGAGGAGGCACATATATTGTGCTGATAGGAGGGCCAATATTAAATAAAAAGCTTCATTTTAAACACATGACCTACTGCAGGCCCCAAGGGTCACGTGCTTGTCGTGTGACGGTACATGTCCACAGAGGAATAAAGTATATGTGTAAATATAAAGTAAAGGTATGATATGATTTAAACTGTTTATAGTATTGAACGTAGCATCGTCTCCTTCACTTCACCATAAAGTACCAAATTCCAAAGTAATAAGTGAATAAGTTACATAAGAAAGCACTTTTGGGCAGATCGATGAGAAACAATGTTTGGAAAATGATTGTGAAGAAAGACACTTTCCCTCCTTTTACCGGTTGAATGTTGGCATAGAACACAGTAAACTCTCTGAAGATATTATTTACACATCCTCAATATTCCTGTTCATTTGTACTGTGAGAACTCTAAGATCTACTTTGACACTTGTGGATAGTATATCACAGTAGTTTCAAACCACACAGTATCCAAATATAGTGTCAGGACTCCTTTATATGCCACAACACAATGAATCAGACCAAGAACTGATGCTTCAGAAAACATTACACATTGCAAAATGTAATGGTCACTTCTTACAGATGGCGCTTTTCTCTGCCATAACTGCACATTTGGCTCAACATAAACATTTTTGTATGACTATAAATTATTCCACATTAATATAACTTAATAAAATGGACTGGTGTGCTTTATTGTAAGCTTGTCTGGGTATATGCTTTGTCATGCTTTAAAAAAATTGGTCCTCTGGTCATCCACAGTTCACTGGTAGTGCTGTGCATCCCACAATGTTTTCAGCCTCGTGCATGATGTAGAACGACTAGGCTTCGTACACCCTACAAAGGGACGATAAACAAACATTTGTTAGGGGTTATACTGGCCTTTTTAAAGATGCATAAAGTATTTTTTGCTCCCAATATGCCACTCGTCAGGGGATTATAGTCTTAGAGTCTTCATCTCATGTGAGTGTACATGGCTTAAAAGTCAGCATGAAACAGAAATTGTGATAGTATTTTCTTCCTTATTAGGGGCTTTCTCACTGGGTAGTTATAGGAACTAGCTACCAGGGCGGTTTCCCATAAACTAATTTTTCCCCTAAGGTAATTTTCCTGGTTGAATTTAAAGGGATAGTTCATCCAAAAATGAAAATTCTGTCATCATTTACTCCCCCTCAACCTGTATAAATTTCTTTGTTCTGCTGTACACAAAGGAAGATATCTGGAAGAATGTTTGTAACCAAGCAGATCTCGCCCCCCATTGACTACCGTAGTATTTTTTTTCCCCTACTATGCACAAACAAACAATGCATGTGCGCTCACTGATCGCAAAAACATCGTATTTCTGCATGAACACAGTTCAATATATTCACGTAGTTGTCAAAATTAATGTACTGTGAGTGTTTTATAACGGATGCTTGCCGAACAAGTGTGTTTTGGAGGAGTTTGTGAGGATCAGTGGTTTTTATGTACACATGGGCATACAAACATAGACACGAATGCTTGTTCTGAGAGAGAAACTGTTCACTGATGACATCGACCCGCCTTCAGATCGCTGAGTTTCCACACATTCAGAATGTTTTTATTTTTCATTTGTATTTTGGTGTGTTTAATAATTCTGAATGGATCCATATAGTAGCTATATGCAGTCCTTTGGCGTCTCCCTGTGGTTTTGTTTGGTATAGCAGGTTGACTTGTGCTTATTTGTTTAATTTACCAATAATGAGCCCGCGTTCGGACATAAACACGGAAGCGCTGCAACGAAAATAGCACAGCAGTATGACAGGGAAAAGATGAATTTGTTGAATAAAGTTGTTATTTTTGTTTTGTTTTTGCACACAAAAAGTATTCTCGTCGCTTCATAACATTAAGGTTGAACCACTGCAGTCATGTTGACTATTTTTATCTTTTCTACCTTTCTGGACCTCAAAAGGTGCAATGACGTTGCTGCCTATGTGTGGATCAGACACCCTCGGATTTCATCAAAAATATCTTAATTTGTGTTCCAAAGACAAACGAAGGTCTTACGGGTTTGGGACGACATGAGGGTGAGTAATTAATGACAGAAATTTCATTTTTGGGTGAACTAACCCTTGAATAATAAACTTTATTCATGTTATGGTGAGGTAAATAACATTACGCCAAAAGTTATAGGACGTAATGAGGTTACAGTGATGAGTGATTTGGTTCACGTCAAGTGCATTTTTGAGAAACGCACATAGAAAAGGAACAAACTTTTGTAACCTTGCACACAGAAATCCATCTTATATCTGAGATCCATCAGGAAAAGCCACTCGCTTCATTGCGCTGCGTGTTCATGCAAGGCTTTCTTTTTTGAGTTGCAGACAACATTAGCGAATCCATGATTTATTAGGTTATCGATTTAATTTTTATCGAGCTATCATGTTTATTTTTCCAATCCACTGGTCACAATTGAAAGCCGAACTCAGAAATAACTTGTAAATAACTTTTGAAAATAAATGCCGTTGGGTCGGACTCGGGTTTTTCTTATAAAAAATGTATTTATGCATGTCGGGTTCGGGTAGGAAGTGATTCGGGTCAGGTATAGATTTTAGGACCCAAGAAGACTTCTAAAAAAATGGCGGGTGCTGGTATTCCGTATGGCATGTGTTTGGCCAATCAACATACACTAATGTCACTGGTAGTTCCTATTGTGCTGGGTTAGACCCTAATCTGAAGTAGGAGCTAATTTAGTCCATCAATTCCCTCCAATGACTAAAATCGTTCCCAGTTCCTGCAGTGTGAACACGCCAAATAGGGGGTATTTCCACCAATAGTTATATAGAAAATGAAAATGTGTCAAAACCCCTACTGTGATGTATGTCTGAGTGAAAATTTATAGTAAACTCTACAAAACACTATTATTTATAATAAACACTGCAACATTAAAAAAACAATAATTTTCAGTTATGATTTCATGGTCACTGAAAATATATTTAATTGCCTCTTAATAAAACCTTTTAATAAAGAACTAAATGCACCTTCAAAGTCAACATAAAATCAAAATTTACTTAATATAATTAAATGCTCCTCATCTTATTGTACACAAAAAGTGCACTTCATTTCAATAATAATAAAAAAAGTTTATGTCTGTAAACTATAATAACTTGCTCTTCTTCTGAAAGAGCTTTCCTTTTTGGCTGACAATGCAAACCTGTTCCCAACAACCACAATCCATTCTTGATAGATTAAATAGTCCATTTTCTTCTCACGTAATATCTGTTTAATATTTAACTTTGGAAACATGTCAGATTACGTGAGTGATTTGGATTTTAAACTGAGTTTTATGTTGACTTTGCGGTGCTGGCAGGCAGTCGTGTACATCTAGCAATGTTTCAAACCTCGTGACGATCAGCAAACATTTTATGTTACACTACCTGTGTTTGTCCTTCCAGATTTTGAACCACTTGACAAGGTTCTTAGTGCTCTGGAGTCTGGGGTGCAGGCAATACTCTTGACCTTTGAAACGGGACACATTCTCCATGGTGACACTATAAACACATGGGAAAAATTAGGAATTAGTGGAAGTGAGGAGAAGATGGGTAAACAGGAAGAGACAAGGGGAGAAGATTAGTCATTTAAGCCACACAAACATTATGCATGGATTTTCATTCCCGTTACTAAATGTAAGAAACTCGGAGATTTGAGAAAAATCTTCACTCAGATTAGAAGCAGAAGGTGGAAAATAGATATCCAAACTTTCTAAGCGATTCAGAGGTGAATCATCATGACCACAGAATGCTCTGCTGAACATGTTACCAGTAAACAAATCCGAAACCAAAGCAGATTTCAGTTCAATTTCGCCTGTTAAGAAGATGTTTACCACATTGCTGGAATCACTGAATCACACTGACCAGGAGTCTTTTTTTTTCTTCTTGATTTTCTTTTTACTTTATTATTCACCTGTGCAGCCAAAAGCACATGTTTGTTGTCTCTAAACTCACAGGAGCTCTTGTGAGACTGGAGAAGCTTCTAGAATGTTAAACTCACGCTCAGAATCCAGTGCCATTTACTGGAGAGAAGGAACATTCTCAGCACAGTCCGCTGGGTTTGTTTTTCTCTAAGGTCAGAGCTCACGAATGCAAATGTCCACAGATTGTTTATCAAAAAAGATTAGCCACAAAACTAATAAATACAGAATTGCACTTACTAATAATTACCAAATGAAATACTATAGATATTACATAATCGTCAAATGATCACATCACTTGCTACTGAAAAGTAAGTAACTAAGTTTCACATCCGACCAATTTTAAATTCACAGAATTTCTGGATCTCTCTCTGATCCATTTGATATAAGATTTTATTCCAAGACATGCTGTTGAATAAATATCTCATTTTACTAATAAGAACATTTTAATGCTTGTTTGATTTTCAGAATATTCCCACAAATCTCCAGCTCTGTAAATGCACTGCAGTACCTAATATGACCAGCAGATGGAACAGTAATGCATAGTAATGTTCATGTTGACAATCAAAAAGACAAGCTTATCACACAAAGACAAGTTTGCTTTCCATCAGAGAAAACACATTTGGATCTTACAGGTTTCATGAAGAGAATGCATTGTCATAACAAAACCAGTCCATTTTAAGCTCTCTCCTGCACTGCAAGTGTGCCACTAAACTGTCATTCAGATCCTTCTGGAAAATCCATCTAAAAGAGCTTCTGTTGGCAGCTGGTTTTACAAGGTGTATGGCTGATCTAAGATAGTCATTTATGGTCATCAGCTAGCCCGAATGGTTTTGGTGGTCGATCCTCTGGATTACCAGACAACTGCAGCCTGGTTTGAACTGGTGGTGACTGGATTGAACTGGATGACCATGCTTGACCTTTCTAGCAGGTTCTGGAGCAGATGGCACTTTATTATTTATTTTTCTTTTTTTACATCAATGACAATCTACACACATGCTTGAAATGCCTCACCTCAGTTACATTATTATTTTCTTAGCAAGATCTTATTATAAGACTAGCCTGGTATTCTTATCCAGTTAAAGAAGCTATTTCAATTGTAAGTCATGAATATGGTAATAAAATAGATACACATTTTACAGACCCGAACAAGCAAATAAAAGATTTTTTCCAACTCACAATATCATCTTTTCTTGGCAGTACGGATGTTTAGGCTTGATCTCCAGCTTTTGCACATCTTTGTACCGGATCTTCGGACCTTTTCTTGTGCATCTGCACTTATATGCTGAGAAATGAGTAAAAAGGCAAGGTTTAGTCTTGAGAAAAATCATGCAATAGAATATAAAGTTACATTATAAATGCATAAAGCCAAAAATGTTAAAGCCAATGTGAATGTCATATTTACAGATGTGTTTCTTTTAATAAAGGACCACAAAACCAGTCAATTTTTTGAAATTGAGATTTATACGTCATCTGAAAGTTTAATAAATAAGCTTTCCATTGATGTATGGGTGCAAAAAAAAATCAAAATATTGAGAAAATACCCTTTAAAGTTGTCCTTAGCAATGCATTTCCACTCACAAAAATACATTTTTGATATATTTACTGTAGGAAATTTACAAAATATCTTCATGGAACATGATCTTTACTTAATATCCTAATGATTTTTGGCATAAAAGAAAAATCGATAATTTTGACCAATACAATGTATTGTTGGCTATTGCTACAAATATATCAGTGCGACTTATGACTGGTCCAGGGTCACAAATATTATTACAAAAAAAATTACAAAATGAAATGTTATTAATATTTATGTGATTTACTTAAAATGTAATGTACAAGTACTACAACTGTAAATATGCACATTTGTCGTCTACAAAAATGTATTTTTTGCCTTAAAGTGAGGAAAAATTTGTGAGGAAAAACAGCCATAAATATAATTATTCATTCTTTTTTAGATTGTGTTGTGGACATTTCTTCCTGAGATGGTTTCTTCCCAGCATTTTCTTACTTTAAACACTTGACTGAACTGACAAATGAGGTTGTGCAAAATCAACAAACAGCACAGCACTGGCGTGGTGATTCATTAAAGTGCCATTTGCTGTTTTCACTCTCTTTCAGCACTCTGTCTATGAGGCAGGTGAGCTGACCTACATCTAATCCCTCATCAATCTTCTCTGCTTCATTCAACATCATCTCTAAACAGCCTCTCAGGACAGAAGCCAACCAGACTCATCCAGCAGCACAAAGAGACACTATTTACTATCTCTGGCCAAGTTTTGCAGAATGAACTAGACTGTCAGAGAGAAGAAGACATGTTTGACGCTGTGTTAAGGCGCTGTTATTCAGTGGGGAAAGTTGTAAACATTGATAAAACAGAAGAATAAATGTTTGTTATAGCTACTAAAATCATACACTCTTCACTCCGGATAAGACTGTAGAAGCTATTGAATTCTGTTTTGTTATTGCCTACTAAACATGAGATTTAAAAAAGAAAAAAAAGAAAAAACATCACACACACTCACCCTCTGTATTGAGTGAATAAACGGCGATAACCAGCAAAAGCAAAGCGGCCGTACAGCGATTCATCCCAAATAGTTTGTTGAGAACCTCCAGCAGCCTCCGGTCTGTTTGTACCACTCAAATCCAATAATCGAGATCCTCAAACAGTGTGAGTTTTGATGATAAACCCAATCTCTGTCTCTGTGATGTCAGTAGCAGGTTGAAAGTGCTCCGCGAGACGTCATGCACACCGTTGCGCGCGCTCTCCTCAATCTGTCTCTCGAGCGCGCGGAGCTTCTATAAACACACGCTCGAGCGCCTCATTGATATGCAGAGCCCGCCGACGAATTAACTGTGGCCGTGTCTCCAAAACAAGCGAGCTGCCTTCCTGGACAGCATTTTTGGGCCGTGTGGACGCAGTCGAGGCTGTCTAGGTAGGCAGCTCTCTAGGTTTTAAGAGACGGTCTACGTCTGTGCCCGAGAAAAAGAGATAAAATTGAGTTATAAAGTTTATTAGGAGAGTCTGTATGTTGTTAGGGGAGATAATTGCATTGGCTTTCATGCCTTTTAAGACTCACTTAATTTGATTCTTGCTCATGAATAAAGGCTCAGTTTAGCACTCTTTCTCTCTGTAACTAAGTAAATCTAGTCTATTCAGTGTTTAATGCTGCGGACATCTTCTTTAGTATAAGAGTTCTGCTTTTAGAGAATCTTTAGACCTAAATACAAAATATTAGCCTTGGACTGTTTAAATAAGTCTTTCTGAGACTTCAATAAGAAAGAATTATAATTAAGTAAATCTGTGTATGAATACTGTTTGTTTTTATCTGTTTTTTAAGTATTACAGAATTCTTAAATGTTAAAATAGCTTTCATCAGAGATTGTTGCCGATGATAGTGTATGTAATAAAAAAAAAATATGCTTTTTTCAGCTAAAAAATCTTGGGTTATTTTTTCTACCCAAGTCCTGGGTTGAGCCTTTTGGGTCATTTTTGGGTTATTTTTCCAGTGTTTGGGTAGTTTTTGTGTTACCCAGATCCTGGGTCAGACATAACAACCCAGGGGTCGAGTTGTTTATCGCGGGCTTTTTGTTTTTGAGTCATTTGCGTGACGGAAACGCCTGATGCCTGACATAAAATTTTATGATTTTATTCAAAAAGATACAGAATATAAATACTTAGGATGTTAAAATATGTTCTCAGAATTGTACACTGATTATTTATGGACAGGTTATGGATTTTTCGGCTATGAGTGAAACGCAGGCGGCGGTCTGAAGTTAGCAGTTCCCCCGCCGAACGCGAGCCATTTCCGGCACGAGATCCAGCGCCGTTACGGTGGAAGCAGGACAACAGAGACATGTCCATTACACTTGAATTACTTCTAAATGTTTAAGTTTTACTTATAATATTTGTTAAACGAGCTTAAATGTAGGCAATATGTATTAAAAACAATATAAAATATGCTATACTATAAAATATGATCGAAAATAAAGGAATTAGGCTATCATGCAAACCAGTCAGTGGTTATGTGGAGTATTTAAAAAAAGTTTAGAGGATTTAAGTTAATCTGTAAACACTAAATCATGTATGAAGTAAAAGAAAAAAATAAGTTAGTATTATAGTAAAATGAATCAACCCATCATTCTGGGTTAAATAAACAACCCAATTTGCTGGGTAAAATTAACCCAACGTGTTCTGTCTTATATTAACCCAGCCCTTGGGTTGAAAACAACCCAAATTGGGTTGTTTTTAACCCAGTGCTTTTTAGAGTGTAACTAGGGTTTGTGTAAAATCTCCTATAGTTACACACAATTGCATAATGCTTGTCAATTGCTTGCTGTCCACCCTTAAATACAGTCATCACTGGCATTTAAAGTTATTACAATTACAGAAACAAAACAGCAGTTTTATTCATGTTGAAGGTTGTATTTATGTAATACATGATCATGAATTCATAAAGATTTCAGGTCCCATATTGACAAAACGTGTCGGACTTCTGAAAGGTTTAAAAGACAGTCAGCAAACATTTTTTTTGAAGATGCAAATTTTTATTTGCACATTGCACCATAGAGACACATGCAAAGGGAGTTTCTATGTGTGTCAGACAGGTTCATTCAATAAGCAACCCTGTGTATGCTGTTTTTATTAGCTATAGTTGCTAAACTATGCTGTTTACTTACATAAATACTTTATAATAAATTATTTTATTATAAAATTTGTATGTCACACAGTAAAACTATCTATTGTTGTCAGCACTGGCACCGTACAGTGTTTGGCTCTGTAAATGATACCCCTGAGAAGACTGTTTCTGGTTTCCTCCTCATGCATGGATGATTGGAGGGTATAAAGCAAACCATCTGAATACCTGTCTGCAGACAAGAGCCTCATCCGAGCTGTCATCAGCCATGCCTCAGTCCATTTCATGTCTGTCTGTGCTTGATCCAAGGGTCCAGGAGAACTGAAAAGCATGAAAATCATGTGAAGTCGCCCTTCATTCTGTCTGACTGGATGTAATAGAGACTTAATGGTAATAGACAATATCGATGCCCCTCTTTAACCCAAATCAACTAAAATTTTCAAGTGCATTTATGTTGTCAGTCATACCAAAAACAGGCAGCTATATACATTTTTTATTGTTAATGCCATAATACTGGGATTGTCCGCTCTTGGATAAAAGGAGTAAGCATTACAAAAGCAATATGGGATATTTTTAATCATGTTATTGCAAAGAAAGCAATACAATAATTGGCTTGTACTAACAAATGATGCTGGATCTCTTTGTAGAGCTTTACCATAATGACTTATAACCATCTGGCATCAAGGTTTGACAACCACAAAGTGTCCACAAATTGTCACAATACTTTTTTCTCTCTTCATTTTGAACAACTCAAAAAAAAATGTTGGGTTAAAAACAACCCAAGTTGGGTTGAAAATGGATAAACCCAGCGATTGGGTTAAATGTTTGCCCAACCTGCTGGGCAGTTTAATTTAACCCAACTATTATTTAAAAATTACTATATGTCTGGCTTAAAATGAACCCAAAATAGGTTGGAAATTAAAAATCAGACACATAATTACTAGAGACAAAAATAATAATCAGTAGTAGCCAGTAGTAATTTTTAAACAGTAGTTGGGTTAAATAAGACTGCCCAGCACGTTGGGCAAACAACCACTGGGTTAAAACAACCCATTTACTGGATTTGTCCATTTTCAACCCAACTTGGGTTGTTTTTAACCCAGCATTTTTTAGAGTGTAATAAGCAATTTAAATGTTAATTGTTTAATTATTATTCATTAAACATATTAATAAATGTTAATTTCCAACATACTTTGTGTTCATTTTAAGCAAGCAATACAGTAATTTTTAAACAATAGTTGAGTTTGAGACTACCCAGCAGGTTGGGCAAACATTTAACCCAACTGCTGGGTTAAAACAACACAATCGATGGGTTTGTCCATTTTCAATCCAACTTGGGTTGTTTTTAACAGCATTTTTTAGAGTGTATATATTGTTTTACACATCTACACACAAATTTTTCAAATCTTTCTAAAATATTTAACTTAAAATATGTTCAAGATGCTTGATATTTTAGCCGTTTTAAGTGTAGCATAAGAGTCCAAATACTTTCGTAGCTGAATTTAACAGAAGCAGGCATAACCAATCACCCATCACCAATAAAACATTTTAACTGGTGAATGCCTCTATATACAGTAGACTAAGCAACAAGCAGGTTACCTAAATAAGGAGGCAACATGCACAGAGAAGGGTCTGGAGTGGTAAATCAGTGGGTGATCTAAAATAAACAAACCCAGTTCTAAAGACAGCTTTAAGGAATCAAATCTGCTGCTTTTACTCGGTCCCATGCAGCAACATGCTGGCAACAATGCAAAACAATCATTGATCACCTTCCTCCAGGTCTGTGAAAGGACCCGACTGACCTTCCACAAAATGAAGCTCATTCCAGCCAAGCATATTGGAGCAATTACTCTTGGTTTGTTTATAAGACCCTTCCAGACCAAAGGATATTTTTTGGCATGCAGTCCATCCTCCTTCTCTTTGAAAAGTGTTTGTTTGCAACAGCGATAGAGAGAGGATTCAGAAGGATCACTGAGATTTACCACAGCTGATAATCAATGGAATATTACCTCAGTCTTTGTATAACTGATGCATAGATCAGTGGTTCTGGTGGATCGTGAAAGGGTTGCGGACAGGTTATTCTAAAAAAAAAAAAGATTGTAAATACAAATAATATAACTAAACATACAATCCAGCAAAATAAACAGGCTTAACAACTCTTACTCGCTTCCGATATCATTTACTGGCCTGCATGAGAGGCACATATTCACACACTCATTCTCGTTTACAAAAAGTGAATATCCACACTAAATACACTTGAAACAAGGATAGTTATTGGCTTTCGGGAACATTAAAAGAAGAGACATTTAGAAACCTATTAATACATTTCGATTTTTGTTTTAAAGTGCATTTATGTTTACGTTTTGTATGCTGATGAACAATTTTTGTACAGTGTTGGGCCACCACTTGATGTACAATTTGGGTTCTGAAGCAAAGCAAGATTACAATTAGTTGTGTTATAACAAGGGCCTTTGACTGTATGCAATAGCGTGACTGTATGAAAATATTTTAAAGTGATTTATTTTTCCACCCACACAGGCCCATTTTACTTTGTTGTTCTTTCATTAACTAATGCATTCAGATGTCTTTGTTGCATGATGATGTAGTTTGTGGGTCTGTCATGTTGAGTAATATTTTCTTTGTTGCATTATGTTATATAGTGTATTCAATGTACTGCATATCAGCACCAAATCTCTGCTGTTAAAAGGGAAGCACCGCAACATGACAAAGCACAAATCAGCACGTCAACAAGCATCAAAGCGGCTCCTTTTTTCTTGATCAGGCATGTCTGTGCAAATTGCTGCTACAGAAGGGTGGTGTTTGTAATTGCACGTAATGATTTTAAGTCGGGTTAGCCGATGGCCAGCGGGCTCTCGGATTCTTCACGTTTGCTTGCTCCGTGAGAGAACATGCTGGATAATTGCTGTGCACTTTTATCATTCTGAAGGTCCTGGAGGAATCATAGGAATGTCTGTGTTAAATAATACGGCATAAGATCTAAACAGGAGACACAGAAGATGCATTTGACTTGCAGTGCCACAAATAATTTGACTTCATAACAGTTTATTCTAGAGAGAACAATTTACACTTTGGTTATAGAATAATTGTCCCCACACTGACATATAAACAGAAACATTAGTACATACCAGAATCCTTCAGAGTCGATCTGTTCAGCATTGCACAAGCCGAGATGTTGGACGCAGTTTCTGTACACCTCCGTCCATCTCTATATTTCTAGCTGGATTTCAGTGGGTAAATAAATGTGATGGGAACACTAATCTCTGATAATGTTACATAACACTGTCTTTGGAGCTTGCCGATCTATTCATCACATATCTGTGGTGGATTTGACATCTTCCTGAGACTTTTTCATATTATTCAAGGCACGTTTGTTGTTGTGCTTATGTAAGTTTCATCACCACCAACCAAATTTAAAAATGAATCTGTATGATCATCAGAGAAAGGACAAAACATTGTTTTTGAGATCCCTTTAATATCATTTGTTACCAACCTTTTTGAAATTAACCCGTTTACAATAACAACACACACATTATAACAAGTCAGTCCAGTTCCATTAATAATGTGATATTTCTTGATGCCACACACTAGTCAAATCATATTCATTTATAAGGCACATTTGATGTGTTGCACAATGGAATAAATCAAACTACTACAATAAAACAAAGCGCTACATATATACTTTTGAACAATTCAACTCAACAAAACAATTCACACTGGCTCAAAAGGCAATAGAGGAAGGGATTTTAATATATAATAGTACAGGAGTATCAAATGACCAGTGGTATATCTATTGCAACAGAGAAATCATGATCACCTTTAAACTTTAATCAGGACGGTGAAGTGGACAGAAGTAATTGCTTTGAAGATTTATGACAGCCAGAGGCGTAATGATGGAAAAGGTTGGAAATAAAAAGTGGCACCCAACCTGTTAGAGCTTCAAAGACACAAATAACTAAATTGTATAATGAACTTGTATTACTAAAGATAGGCCAGTTTTATGAAATTGGTGCCAGAAAGGATCCTAGCAGCTGCATGTTGTTTCGTCTGCAGGCGAATTTGAGATGAATGGCAGAATCTCATTCACTGTAAAGCGATCATTAAATGGTTTTAATTTAGCAGAAGCCCTGGGGTAGAAAAGCTACATTTCACAACATCATTTATTAGTTATACTTTACAGCAAATACAATTTCTATTTTCCCCTCAGCAGAACTTTTTTTAGCCAATGTTTAATGTATTAATGTTATATATATATATATATATATATATATATATATATATATATATATTGGTGTAAATAAGTAAATAAATATTGCCCAAAAAATGCATTTACTGCCCAAAATAACTAACTAAATAAATTAATACATTCATACAAAAATAAAAGTGCCCAATACAGAACCCTGGGGAACACCAAACGAAGGTGATAGATACCAAAGTAGAAGAGAAGTTGTAGAGGAGAAAATGTTCCATCTTTAGAAAGTAAACAACTTTTGAGCAGTGTTTGCTTGAGATGACTGAAAATTGAAATTAAATATTTGAATCGTTTGAGTCAACATTAAATCACTGGACAGCTTAAGTAAATTCTATGATGCTCTTTGACAGGCAGTCAAAAATATTTTCTTTTAAATTGTGATTTCTTTTTTCATTAAGGAACCTTTCGAGCGCCAAAGTCCACATAACAGGCGGATGGTGTAATATGGAGAGAAATATGTGCTTTGTCCAAATTTCGCTCAATAGTGAAGCCAACCACTCACACCAAGACCTTTCTGCTGTTTTTCCAAGCATGATTGCTCTGTTGGAGCCAGAAGGTTTATTTGATTGGGTGAGACTGATGTAATACACCAGCACCCTGTGATAAATTCGCATCTTTTAAGAACCTTCTGTCCAAACATCATATGCCATACTCATCAAACCTGCCAAAGCAGGGAACATATTTGAAGGCTTTGGCGATAGGCAGGAGTACCAACACAAGGCTGGTGTTTAATCCAGATTGCATGTGTCATAAGCTTAGAATGGTTCTTGGGAAAATAAAGCCTGGCTGATTATAGAGAGTGCGGTCCAGAAAATCATCCCACTACAGTGTAAATAAACAGCAGTTAAACAACCTGATTAATCCCACAAGGCCTAGCACTCTCTCTTTCTTTCTCACACACGCACACACACACACGCACGCACACACGAATGCACACACACAGAGAATGATCCCCTTGAACAACCTAGTGGGAGGAATGACAATGCCATTATTTTGCATTTCTCTTTGTTGCACCTGATAACTCCTCTCAGTAGAACATTTTTAGTCAGTGTTTAATGTTTTAATTGTAACAAAGATAAATAAATATTGCCCAAAATGCATTTACTGCCTAAATAACTAAATAAATTAATACATTTATATAAAAATAAAAGTGCCCAATACAGAACCCTGGGGAACACCGAACGAAGGTGATAGATACCAAAGTAAAAGAGAAGTTGTAGAAGAGAAAATGTTCCATCTTTAAGGTAGAAAGTAAACACACACACACACACACACACACACAGCTCTCAGATATTTCCTTAAACCTCAAAAGATTGACGTATTTTT
Organism: Mylopharyngodon piceus; assembly: GCA_039654765.1. Classification (NCBI taxonomy): domain Eukaryota; kingdom Metazoa; phylum Chordata; class Actinopteri; order Cypriniformes; family Xenocyprididae; genus Mylopharyngodon; species Mylopharyngodon piceus. Next base: position 2,151,956 of record CM077439.1, read on the forward strand.
GTTATAGTTTAAGAAAATGGACATTTATTTAATTGGAATATAACTGTATTCAAATATATATTTGAAATAAATAAATTTATTTAATTTATTTAATGTGAAACCTCAAAATTGATTTGTTCATGTCAGGAAAACAAGAACAAGAGAGGACATGCAGATATATACTGAGGACGAGCCATAAGCTGTAAATAGAATATGGGTCACACTGATATTTTGTTTTAAAGCCAGTATAAGACAACAAAAGAGTAATGTGACTAAAGTGTTAAATAGTTAAAGTGACATGTAAATGGATATCTAAAACAGCCTGAAGATAGCCTATGTAAGGTATACAACCCAAACAGAATGTGCTGCCATCCAAATAAATTGCTCTTGGCTGCGCACCAATTCATTGCTACGGGGTATTGACGTGTATGGTGAATATTTAAAATCTTCCACTCGTCTCAGTCCTCCCTCGAGATGTTTTTGACAACACAGCGCTCTGTTCGGAAACACAACCACATTTATTTGTTTTCCAACATGTCTAAACTTCATTCTGTACTTCAAAGTCATTGTTATTAGGACAAAACAGCTGCAGGTAAAAACCACATCCAAGTATGAGAACCCAGAGGAGTGCATTTTGCTCGGGCAGAAGAAGCAGGCACCTTCCTTTAAGCTCAGGGCTCAACCTTGGCTGGGAAGCTGAACTGGTAATGGGCAGCCAACCCAGCATCTTAGCAACTGCCATTGACCTGCTGCGGAAACTATGTGTGAATGAGGCACAAGTCCTGAGACAAGTTTGCGCCCAGGGTATAGGGCCATTTTTTCATGGGCCATAATAGTGGCTTTGTGCACACATTATCTGCAGGCCTGGAGGACCCTACTTGGGATGAGAAGCACGGGAGACAAAGCAGATGCCCGCTGGTGTAATTGCACCAACAGTGGCATACCATAGTGCACCACAACTGTTGTGTAATGAAGGAAATGGGCAAAATGCATTTTCCTCGAGGGAAGCGTTATTCCACTGTGTAAAAAAACAAAACAAAAACAAAAACATGTGGGCCTGTTTAAAAAGTTAACCCTGCTTAGACTTTGCTGTGGTTATGATTGGCGCTCATCTATTAAAACACCAGAAGACGTCGTTCAACATCCGACTGACAAATCGACTTTCTCCATTGTGAAATTATGAGAGAAAAGTTGATAAATGCAAGACAATGGTCCTATTGTTCTGATGGAGAAGGAGGCGTGACATATTCTGAGTCACAAAACATCCTCGTTATTACGTACAGAGGCGCATGACATGCTTACAATATGAATAATAATGACACATTTGAATAGTGACGTTGGAAACTCAAACTCCTGAACGACTTCACTGTGGCTTCACACGACAGAACTATGGCAAAACTGAGCATTTGTTTTCAACAAAAGACGCTCAATACAGCTCACTGCAAAAATGATCAAATAAAGAGTGAGAGATTCACTGGAGCTTTAGCAGCTAATTGTTGTAACTAAACAAAATCCTCTTAGTGATTACATCGGGATTCATGTGCTGAGGATTATGGGAAATGTGCAGAGGTTGTTTTGCTCTGGATCAGGAATGACAAATAAGCAAATAGGACTCAACCCAGCTGGGTGACTGAAATGCAAAACTGTGAGGGGGAGAGATCACAGTGAAGCCGCACAATAGATAGACTGTAGAGATTTCTTCTGGTTTAGAAGATCTGGCGCTAATCTATATTTCACTGGGGAGAACAATGCGAAACAGAGATATTTCATGAATCACTTTAAACTTCATTGTTCTTCTGGGAAATGCGTCATCGCTTGCCGGAAGCATTTAACCACGTCAACCCACATATTTTATATACTGATATAGCATAATGGCAATTTCAGTGCCAAAATATCCTTTATTCTGTCATCATCAGGGAATACATGAGTCACTGAATGCCTACTGATCGAGGATCTGTAGGGTTTTAAGTGGTAAAAGAAAAGTTCAAAGAAAGAGCATAAATAAAATGGATATTTATGCGAAAAAGTGGTTTGCTTAATTGTATTGAATGTACAATTGTTGTGTACTGCAAATCTTAAATGCATATATTTTTTAAAAACTTGCAGATAATATATTAATTAATGAAATAAAAGGCCACTTAAGTGTAGTTAAAGAGAGTATACAGTTTCGGTTACACTTTATTTTAAGGTCTTTTTGTTACACTGTAATTATACATTTAAGTACTGAGTAATATACATGTACTTTCTATAGGGTTAGGGTTTGGTTTAGTTGCATAATTTATAGTTATTACTATAGTAACTACATGTAACATATGCAACAATGACACTAAAATAAAATAAAGTGTTACCACAATTTCTTAACACAATTAAAAAAAATAATAATGACAATAATTTGTAATATTGACAAATTAAAAGTTTTATTTTAAAGTACATTTTTATCATTATGTTAATAATGTTTTGTCGTGCTTTAAAGAAGTGCACTTATTTTGATGTTTTACTAAAGCACATGTAAACTACTTGATTATAATTTTAAGTGAAGTGCGTTTTTCAATAATACACTTAAAGTTGATATATTTCAAACATACTAAATTGCAGCTATAACATTACACATTTGTAATTGCAAATAGAAAGACATTTTTAATAGATGATAGTTTCCACAGAATTTACAAAAACGTGCTTGTCAGTACATTCAGCAGTACACTTTAACATTTAAGTCAAAAGTAATTATGAAATTACATTTAAAAGGGACCTATTATGCCCCTTTCACAAGATGTAATATAAGTCTCTGGTGTCCCCAGAATGTGTCTGTGAAGTTTCAGCTCAAAATACCCCACAGATCATTTATTATAGCTTGTGAAATTTGACCCTGGGTGTGAGCAAAAACACGCCGTTTTTGTGTGTGTCCCTGCTGCTCCCGTCCTGCTTTCCAGAAGAGGGCGGAGATTTAACAGCTCGTGCTTCGGTTGCTCAACAACAACAAAGCTGGAGAATCTCACGCAGCCAAAATGAGGATTGTCAGTAACGGTGTTCAGCCTTACATTGTTCAAACCGGAGTCAGACACTGATGGAGAGACTCAGGAAGAAGTTACAACTTTTAGAATGAAACTAAAGTTAAAATAGTGAAATCATAATCAACCTCCCCTTTAATATTAATTTACACCTTTTTATTTAATTGACATGCAATTAAGCGTCCAAAAAACATTCAGTTCACGCTTAAGTACATTCTTTTAAAGTATATTTTGTGTGCATTTTTTTCTCCACAGAGGTATACATGCGTGGTAAATCATTCTGAAGCTAAAAACTCACCACACCTGTAATGCACCGGAAAGGTTCATCCTTTCATTCAGTGCCACACAAACCACGCTTTCTTCCCAGAACAACCCACGTTTCCACACATCATCACAACGCAAACAAAGCGTTCCACGTCCCTCCCTCGTGGAGATTATATTACAGTAGCAGGGAAGGGCATTGTTCGCTGTTTCTTTGGCAAATAACGCAAACATTTCCATCAGCAGGTACGAAAAGAACAGGTGGAAGAGTCGCAGATGACAAGGCAAGTTTAACACAGAAAGTTCCCCATCCCTCCACCGAAGACTCAAGACAGAGAAAGGCCTTGTGCATTGGTGTCCTTTTACTGATGAATCATACATGATAATGCTCAAAAGAGACTCCCAGGACAATAAGCGACGTCAGGAATCCTCTGGAATGTTATGTAAGCGAGCCCTCAGGATTAGCAATGCTATTACAAGTTGAAACAATATAGCACTTTTCCCTCAGATTTCGACATAAACAGGATGTTTTGTTTACTCTTCGAGGAAACTTCTACTGTAATGTAGTCCCATGGTGCAGCGGCCGCTCATCCATCTGACCACGTGTGTCGGGGTGAGGGTGTCTATACCCTCTCACACACAGCAGGGGGGTCTTGCTCAAAGCTGCCAACCTCAGCAGGAAGCTAATTACTGTCTCCTCGCCCTGCGTGGCAGGGGGTGTGAAAGCGTGGTGTGCGACTCCAGAGGCACTGCGGAAAATAGAGCGGCAGCGACGCAGCAGCCGCCTTCTCAAGCATGAAAACCCGATTCACATGCACACACATGGGTCTCGCTTCAATCTGGAGGTCCCATGGAGGTCTGTCATTCATAACCACATGCAGCTCTTCAAAACATTCTGCTTTAATGTCTTGTGATTGCACCCTTGTGCAATACCTCTATTCGGGAGAATCCTGATGACTCTGATATGCATTTCCTCAGTATGCAGTGTGCTACACAGGAATTTCAAAGCAAGTATGCGGTAATGATACATTAAATCAATGCGATAACCACTTGACATTCTGTTCCGGTGGAAGCGTAATCTCTGACCCGACGCATGACGCATTGACGAACACGGAAGCGCAGAGGATAGAGCACCGGTCACAAATTAGAAGTCTAAAACGAGAAAATGAGAAGATTTGTCAGAAGATTTTGATATAAGAAAATGTGGAGCTTGAGTTTGTTGCACAGCCCTATTTGTTTGAACTAGGGATGCACCGATAGGATGTTTGGGGCTGATACCAAAACCGATTTTAATAAAGAATTATTGGCCGATTCCGATACTGATATTTGTCATACAAATATACATAAATAGAACAAAGATACATATGAAATAAACAGTGCTTTTAGGTTTAACAGTTTTCAGGTACAGAAATAAAGTAAACAAATGTAAAATAACACTACATATTCTTCACCGTATAAATTAAATCCATATATTATTATTAAGACGTAGCTAAATTCTACTGTACAACAGTAATAAATTTCTGTCACAATTACTTCAAGTTAAACTGAACTTTTATTTTGACGGGTTGCCGTGAAGACCTTCGAGTTTCTGTGCGTTTATGATATGATGATTTTCTCAAATGAAACTGTAAAATGCTTATGAAGTGACTCTGGAGATGAAGTTCATGCATTCATGTCCTCATATAGTGAGGCGTCAGAGGCTGAAAAACACAGCGAGCATCACGCGTGCTTCAGTGTGTGTGAGGTAAGTGAAACCACGCGTCTGCGCCATTCATTCACACAGAGACATGCAGAACATGCAGGATTCATATTTAAATAGTCTTTTTATGGCTTAATATTCACAGACACTAGTCTAGTATTTGATTTAAGTGTACTGACCTACTTTGACAATTTCTGTGACTTCCGCGTTATACAGTAAATTACGTTTTTATGACTGGATTCCGCAATTCCGTCCGCATTTTCCGCGCCGCAGAAATTTTTAGATATTTCATAATTCTTTTGAAAGTTACAAAAGTTATTTAGTCAAGAGTAGTGAGCGATTTTTTTGGTCTTTTGTTGTTTGATTAACATTAAAATGCAGACAGTAGCACAGCAGGAATATTAGATTATGGATTAATCTTGGATTATGCAACAGACATTAGCTCAGTGCCTTCACGCAGTTAATTAATAAACCATCGGTTTGTTATATGGGCCTTTTTCATGCTATAGCCGATATGCCAATGGTTGCAAATTGATCAAAAATCGTCCGATAAATATCGGTGCATCTCTAGTTTGAACGGCAAGAGGCGTCTACTCTCACCTAAGCTTACGCTACTCCTACATCCTACGTCATGCGTCGGGTCAGAGGTCACTCTTTAACTGGAACTCGACTCGCGTATGGCCATTGCCGGAAGACAATTGAAAGTTATAAATATGGATATTTTTCTTACAAAAACCCATCGCTTCGCTTCAGAAGGCCTTTATTAACCTACTAGAGCCGTGTGGATTACTTTTATGATGGATGGATGTGCTTTTTTGGGCTTCAAAATCTAGGATACCATTCACTCCCATTATAAAGCTTGGAAGAGCCAGGATATTTTTTAATATAACTCTGATTGTGTTTGGCTGAAAGAAGAAAGTCATATAGTCAAATATACACCTAGGATGGCTTGAGGGTGAGTAAATCATGGGATAGTTTTCATTTTTGGGTGAACTATCCGTTTAAGAAGTCAGTCCCTCTGTTTCTGAAGGTGAATATGAATGACAGGTGAGCAAATGTGTATAGTCAGGCTTTCATAACACCTGAAATATGATTCATAGCAAGTTTCTGTGCAGTTGGTGTTCTGGGTGATACATCATTGCTGTGTGGTTGCTAGGTGGATGCTTTCAAGACAACATTTATGTGAGAGAAAAAAACTTTTTCCATCAACTTAATATGATTTTTGTCTTAAAAGGGACAGTTTGGAAAAAAAGAAAGTGTGATTCCAAAAGTGTATGAGTTTCTTTCTTTTTCTGTGTGACAGAAAAGAAGATATTTTGAATATCTCAGTTGAAACATTCTTTAAAATGACTTCTTTTAGGTTCCACATAAAATAAATAATAATAATAAAAAAACTATGTCATACAGGTTTGAGTAAATGATGACAGAAATTTCAATTCTGGGTGAACCATCCCTTCAGGTGAAACGATCCACCTAAATTTGCAGTTACACGTAGAATTTTTTGCTGTCGAAATCCAGTCATTCGCGTGAGAGCGAAAGCTTTCCTCACACAGATTCAAGTTGCAAAATTCAAGTTGGTCACATGAATTCACTGTGTTGGTTTGAAAGTGACATCTGTGTGAGCTGTGCTTCATATTTACAATAGACAATGGATCCTTTTGCCCACAATATTTTGGTATATATTTTAACAAACTTTTAGGCAAATTTTGAGAGTTTATGCTCACAGAGTTTCCATTCAGGATTTAAGCATTAATACCAAAATTTGCATAAAAAATACCTAAAATGGAAACCCAGCAACTGATATTTTGGTCCTTGGATATGACTTTTGTTGTTGTTGGTCAGGTGATCTCCAATCACTTAAAAATTGAATACAGCACTCTCTCATCAATATCATTTATGTCTGTAGCACAAACAGCCACATAAAACCCAAAGTTTGAAAAGTCTGAAAGTGTCACTGCTGTTGCCATGTGATTTGAAAGTGTTGTGCAGTGAATCTGACATTGCACAATATATCGTGCAAAAGAGACAGTGAGTCAGAAGGATGTTTCAGACAGTGTTTGGGCCAGCTGTCAATGAGAGGTGGGAGCATTTATTTTTCTGTGAACGGTGTGTTAAATGCTGTATGATAAACACTGGTTAGGGCTGTTGTGTACCCTGAGACAACGCCCCCACCAACTGGAGCTCGGCAGTATAGGCATCCTGCTAGTCTTTCTGTGTCTGCTTTCAGGGAGTGTAAATGCAGGTATTCGTTAACAAATGACAATATTTAGCAACCCAGGGTTAGCAATTTGAACAAACCACTAATCCTAGGTTTATAATTAGGAACTCGTCCCACACCATTTGCTCTGTAGACATAGATGATGGCTCAAAGCATGCAGCTCTTTGAGGAGAGGTGTGCTATTACTGTTGCTATAAGTGTTTAGACTCTTTACATGGCAAATGATAAGTCTTGCACTGAATATGGGACCTTAGCCATATCTAAGGACCAGATTTTAGAGTGGGCTCTTTTGCCACTGGTGCCTGACATCTAGCAACCACCAACAGTCATAGCAACATCCCAGGACACAGCAACTTTTTCACAGGCAAGCATTACACATGTTTTCGGCAGTGGCTATTTATTTACACTTTGTAAAATTGTTAAAATAAAAGACTAATACTATTTACACTGAGGGTAAAACGGTTTGCATGAAGTACATAACTGATCAAAAGTGACAGTAAAGACAGTATAATTTTACAAGAGATTTCTATTTCATAAAAATTCTGTTATTTTGAACTTTCTGTTTGTTGAAGGATCCTACAAAAAGAGTTTGGCAAGACTTTCTCTGCAAGTATGTGAAAAAAACGAGTTGCTCAGATTTCGCTCCCCTTGTGATGTAGGACAGGGATCTTATTATAATATTACCGCCCCTTAATCTGCACATTTCCACCTATGGTGCCGACATTTTGTTTTCGCAAGCGAAAACGGTGTACCAATTCTAAGGCCATGGCAAAAGTTCGAGCAAAGCATGCTAACTGTTCTGTCATTGGCTGCACAGACGGGCACTGAACACTATTTAGAGTCTCGTTAGCTTGTATAGTCTGCAAGTTCAACCCTGGCAAGCTTGATTGTTTAAAAAGGAGCGTTTCTGTCCAAGCGATATTTTGGAAAAAATATTAGACCATTCACAGCATTTGATAGCAATCATAAACGTTAGCCTGGTGTGTATGGCTCTGTTTGGCAAACAGGTACGCTAAGTATAGTGGGCGTCCATACGGGTTTTGCACAAAAGATTAACATGACGGCACATGCTAGTCGATGAGTTGAATCAACTCCACAGCAACTACATAAATTTATCCACTAACCATTCAGAAACGTCTAAAAGTTGTAACTTCTTCCTGAGTCTCTCCATCAGTGTCCGACTCCGGTTTGAACAATGTAAGGCTGAACACCGTTACTGACAATCCTCATTTTGGCTGCGTGAGATTCTCCAGCTTTGTTGTTGTTGAGCAACCGAAGCGCGAGCTGTTAAAGCTCCGCCCTCTTCTGGAAAGGGAGCAGCAGCTCATTTGCATTTAAAGGGACACACACAAAAACGGCGTGTTTTTGGGTCAAATTTCACAAGCTATAATAAATGATCTGTGGGGTATTTTAAACTGAAACTTCACAGACACATTCTGGGGACACCAGAGACTTATATTACATCTTGTGAAAAGGCGCATAATAGGTCCCCTTTAAGCGTAAAATCTAATTTTGCTAAAGGTAAAGTATATGTGAGCCATGGTGGGCAGAGTTATTAAAAAAAAAAATTGCCAACAATGTTGGTTCTTGGCATTCAGTGTTATTAAACACTCCCCTCATTTTCTCTTACATTTTAAAAAAAATGTAAAAATCTGCTTTTATTATTTTTTGGCACTTTTGCTACTTTTGTGAGGGAGTAAAAGGAAATAATAGGGAGTAGATGAAGGGAGGACATGATTGGAAAATTACACAATATGGATTTGAACTTGACCTGCATGAGCACCACTACACATCATGTTGGAGCATGTGCACTTCCCAACAGGTCACATCTTCAACATGTCAACCATTCCACCCAAATCTATTACTTAACCACATTTAAATCTTGATTAAACCCTTGATATGTTATTGTTCACTGCAGGAGCTTAGCAAAGCCTCACATTTGAGAGGAAATCCTAAATAGAACAAATGTAATGGTGTAGGTTAAAATAATACCTCAGGATTATGAAACAGCTTGAGGGTGACTAGATAATTACTGCTTTACTCTCATAATCTCTGCTAGCATCTCTCGGGTAGGTGTAATGAGAAGGACGGTTAGCATGTCTGCCCTACCCATGAACTGAGATTTGTTCCACATCATTAGAGTCCGATGCCAGTCTTTCGCAGGAAAGAGTGACATTTACTGCAGCACCTTATCATGGCTTCAACACATGTGTAGGTTAGAGATTCCCTATTTAAATGCATCAAGGACAATCAAGCCATCCATCCAAACTGAGGCTTAATTGAAAAGACTATAACTGGTTTTTAAAGTCGCAATGAAAAGGAAATAGCGGCAGCTCTTTTCTTCCACTTTACTAGTTCGCACTTACATCAGATCAGGGTATGGGATATCCCCCCAATCCCTAGCTGGGATAGGAATAATGGAGAGTGAGGAGTTGGGGTGGAGGAGGGATGCTGGAAAACTGTTGTGGAACTGAGGTTGGTCGGCTCTAATATATATATATATATATATATGTGACCCATGCTGGCAAAAGGAGTCAGAATGCACACAGGCTCATTTCGAGCTACAGACAAAACAAATGAAATATGCCATATTTTAGTTGAAATTGAGATTTTCACAAAAATTAGTTCATTAAGCCCTCGTCTAGCGATCCCAATGCTCCAAATAGCAATTAAACATCTAAAAGTATCTTTATTTGTATATTTTCTGAGAGGAGTACCTTTCCTTTGACCATGAAAAATGATGTTTTTCTCGACAACTAGTGCTTCCCTCAGCACAAGTTTGGTATCGTTTTAAAGCACAGCATTCCAACTTTGTGAATATTCACAGCGAATTCTTGATGGCATGAGTCTGAACCAATGTATTTACAGTATTTCAGAAAATCTGTTGCTGAGTATTCACACAAACATTATCTGTTATGTCTTAAGTGAACGTTTGGTTAACTGTTGGGGAAAAACATCTGATGTGTAACATTATATCAGATCCGTGTGATACAGTAGCTCTCAATATATAGGCTCTCTGTTTCATTAATGTTAATCAAACAATTGTGGAATCATGGAAAAAAGTTGAGTATATATATTTTTCCTATAGATATGGGTTTTGACTTGGTTTGTGCCAAATTTGGTGGTATTACCAGGGATTTTAAGGTATGGTGATTTTGTTTTGTAACCTTCAGAAAACTTTAACTCGATTTTTCTCAAAATTGACTTTGCCGACTCTATCAACTTCAAACAGGTGTAGCTCAGTCATTTTTTTGTCGGATTCCAACAAATCACACATCATTTTGAAGGTTTTTTAATAGAGAATGTCCTCTTGGTTAGATTATCTGAACGTGCTCCTCTCAAACTTTGTTAATAAAACATTGCATTGTGACATACATCCGATCAAAAAATGTAGGGCGGAGACTCGGTTCAATGCAGTGGTTGCTGATTGGATGTTACGATGTGGGCGTGGCACTCAAAAGTGGAGGCAGATGAATTCACGCTTGGGTTTAGGAGAAGGCCCTGTTTCCACCTGGTATTAAGATGCGTTTTAGTCGATCGGATCACAAGTGGACAACGCTAAATACAGGTGTAAACGGGGTGTAAAACGTTTTTCTTTCGACCACTTCCAGAGGTAGTCGAAAACGCATTTGACCGGATTGCTTTCATAGTGTAAATGCCACTAAAGTCCACCTACTGACCTAATGCGTAAACATTATGGGAAGCGCGCTAACCAGATGGGATTTAAACTGCCGGCTGAAGACCCAAGTTTGGTTTGAAGATGAAAAACGTACCAGTCACAATGTTCTCTCACCATTCGTGATTTCTAACAGACACTCACAGTGCTCAGCTGGTCTTGCGGCTGTCAGAGCAGAAACGAAAGCTGCTGCTCTCCGTATGTTTTTCAATCATCTCTGGTCGTGAGCTTATTTTGTCCATTAGATCGAAAGATCTGAAAAAACCCATACGTTCAGCCTCCCATAGACCCTCCCCTCGAAGAAATCAGGACAGAAGTGGCTGAAAGTGGACAAAGGAGACGGATTAAAACACCAGGTGTAATCTGATCGACCAAAACGCATCTTAATACCAGGTGGAAATAGGGCCTGAATGATTGGACTGCATATGTCACCTGTTGTTTTCACCGGAAGATCCAGTTATGACAATTATTCACAATGTAATATCTCTAACATGCATTTAGAAAACAAATCAGGTGCGTTTCCATTTCATGCCGACTTTAATGAGAAATGCACATGTTCTGGAGGACCTGTTATTCTTTAGAGATCTGGTGCACATCAAACTCAATACATTCCTTTCTCACTTGAAAACATGCAGTGCCTGTTTTAACAATTTAAAACAGCGGCACTGAACCGCATGTGGACCACCGTAATTAAAAGGTAAGTTTGAATGTTGCAACGTGTTCTTAGACATTCAATATCAACAGACGCAGTCCAAGACAAACATGTCAGCCATTAAGAGTTATCATGTCTTATTTTATATGGAACATGCTGTATCAAAGACCACCCAGAAGCTACATATCCTTTAAATGTCTTCGTCCCGTCTCCTCTCTTCACGGCTCGTACACGACTGTCACTGCAGATTCACCCGTGACTATGATACACGTCCGGTTCTCCCCGGGGCTGTTGTGGAGAGATGCTTCATGCTAATGAAATTAACAGTAGTCTGTCTCTGTATTTTCAGTGCTTTACCATCAAATGTCTGGCAGGTTTGCTGGACATGGATTATACAAAAATAAAATGAGAGAGAAAATGTGTAGCGCCTTAAAGCTCTGGTGGAATGTAGGGCAAATGAGGAGCTGCAGGAGGAGATCAGAGAGTTATGCAATCTGACTCTGTGATGATAAAAGCATGGAAAAGATCCAAACCAGCTGTTATATTCTCCCAAAGAGATCATCAACGGCTGTGTCCTCGAGCACAGTGCTACAAACATAAATGACAGCTTCACGATGCTAAAAATGACCTGAGAATCTGAACCAGAATCAGTTTCTCTGTCAAGTAGTCTAAATTAGTGCTTGAGTAAGGTCACATTTCACTTTCAATATACAATAAAAATACAACATATACCATATGGAGCAGAGGAATGCTTTTAAAACTGTAGGTCTGCTAAAGTTCACATATACAATGGGAGTGTTGGGTTGAAAATGGACAAACCCAGTGATTGGTTTGTTTTAACCTAGAGGTTGGGTTAAATGTTTGCCCAACGTGCTGGGTAGTTTTATTTAACTGAACTGTTGTTTAAAAATTACTATATTACTTGCTTAAAATGAACCCAAAATAGGTTGGAAATTAATATTATTAATATGTTTAATAAAGGGACATTGATTTAATGAATTTTAATGAATAATAATTAAACAATAAACATTTATTAAATTGCTTATTCCTTTTGATTATTATCGTTGCCTCTAGTATGTCTGATTTTTAATTTCCAACCATTTTTGGGTTCATTTTAAGCCAAACCTATAGTCATTTTTAAACAATAGTTGGATAAATAAAACTGCCCAGCAGGTTGGTCAAACATTTAACCCAACCGCTGAGTTTGTCCATTTTCAACCCAACTTGGGTTGTTTTTAACCCAGCATAGTGTGTATGCATATATTTATAAAATATATAAAAAGTATATAAATTTTTATTTTATTTTTTTTTTAGAAAATGACAATCGTTTCTCTAGATCAGACCCTTATTCCTCGTTCTTTTCGACTGAAGAAAGAAACACTTAAACATCTTGGATGACATGGGGGTGAGTAAATTATCAGGAAATTTTAATTCTGAAGTGAACTAATCCTTTAATAATCAATATTGGTTCATCAAAATGAGAATTGATTAAAAGTTAAAAACATAAACGTTCAACCCAGCCCTAGTATAAAATAAGCTGCAGGACTGAAGTATGTCTCTCTTTCTTAAGGATGAGACAACTCCTCAAAGCCTAGAGCAAAGGACATGGAAAACTCATTAATACATTTACACCCTGATAAATACCCCCTAAATAAATGCCATCTGCCGGGAGAGAAAGAGGTCAGGGTGAAGAACAGAGGGAGAGGGAAAAAGATCGTTTTGTAGTACTGTGAGTTTTGACAGAGTAAACAAGGATGGAAATCCTTGCGGATATGACAATAAGACAGCATGTGCAAGACAGATGGCATCTATCACAGACACTCAGAATACAACGGGACCTGTGTGCTGACGTAAAATTTAAAAAAAGTGAGAACTCAACGTATACATCAAAACTAACAAACAGAGGTGACGCGCGGTGCAGCCCCCTCCTCGCTGAAGCCGCCGCACACTCTGCCTTCCTCCTCTCCAGCAGCATTCCTGCCTCCGCCACGGCCAACGTCCTAACAACCAGCCCGCTCCTGCTGTGTCCGTACAACCAATGGAAGTTCTTTAACATTAATTTGCTCTCATTTGGAGTTCTCGCTTGGCTAATTATCCCATAGTATGGAGTTTATTAGGTGCTTTGTGTTTGCCTGATAAATGCTCTGGAGTGGGTTTCAGTGGCAGGGCCAGATGGCTATGCCTGGAAGGCAATGAGTGTTCACGGTCCCCTCTAAATCCAGCTATGGCACAAAGATAACCATGCAAACACGCACATAACCGAGTTCCTTTCAACACCTGTTGTGAAAGCAGGACTCACATTCTCTCAAGCCTATCATTGTGAGGATTTTAATGAATGCTTGGAATGCTACTGAAGATTTATTTGCATATGAAACATGTAAGGGGAGCATGTCTGGAAACGTTTCATATCAAAACCTGGTTGATCAACGGCAAAAAATGGATCAGTGTTTTTTTCCTTTTATACATTTAAACATAAATCTATTATATAAATAATACAAAAGTATATTTATATTCCTTTAAATAATTCATTTAAAATATACTATTGTGAAATATTACAATAAAATATGGTAACTTTTGGGACTCTTTTGGGATTTGTGGAGTTTTTTTTCTTTCTTCTCTTGCACAGCTAAAAAATGCTGGGTTAAAAACAACCCAAGTTGGGTTAAAAATGGACAAACCCAGCGACTGGTTTGTTTTAACCCCGCAGTTAATATTATAAACGTGCTTGGCAGTTTTATTTAACCCAACTAAACATAAACATAAACATATTAATAAATATTAATTAAAACAACAAATTGGTCTGTTAAAACAGCCAATTCAGTGGGTTAAAACAACCCAATCCGCTGGGATAAAACAGCCAATTCGCTGGGTTAAAACAACCCAATCGCTCGGTTAAAACAACCCAATTCGCTGGGTTAAAACAACCCAATTTGCTTGGTTAAAACAGCAATTCGCTGGGTTAAAACAACCCAATTCGCTGGGTTAAAACAACCCAATTCAGTGGGTTAAAACAACCCAATCGCTGGGTTAAAACAGCCATTCCGCTGGGTTAAAACAACCCAATTGCTGGGTTAAAACAGCCAATTCGCTGGGTTAAAACAACCCAATTGCTGGGTTAAAACAGCCAATTCGCTGGGTTAAAACAACCCAATCCCTCGGATAAAACAACCCAATTGCTGGGTTAAAACAGCCATTCCGCTGGGTTAAAACAACCCAATTGCTGGGTTAAAACAACCCAATTCGCTGGGTTAAAACAACCCAATTCGCTGGGTTAAAACAGCCAATTCAGTGGGTTAAAACAACCCAATCCGCTGGGATAAAACAGCCAATTCGCTGGGTTAAAACAACCCAATCGCTCGGTTAAAACAACCCAATTCGATGGGTTAAAACAACCAATTTGCTGGGTTAAAACAACCCAATTGCTGGGTTAAAACAACCCAATTGCTGGGTTAAAACAGCCATTCCGCTGGGTTAAAACAACCCAATTGCTGGGTTAAAACAGCCAATTCGATGGGTTAAAACAACGCCTTACGATCACATGTGCCATCAAAGCACCATGAGAGCAAAATGTGACCAGCCGCCTAGGTCAGGCGCTGCAGTTGTTCAAAATCAGCTGTGAAAGCCTTGATGACACACCTAATTCTCATTGGTCAGATTCTGTGATGACAAGGACAACATGTGTTGCGTGTCTTTTCTTAAAACAACCCAATAGACCCTTTTCACATTTCCGGATTTCTCAGAAGCGGAAGTCGTCATAGTTGTGTAAAATTCTATAGCGGTGAAAATATATTTTTTGTGTTTCCATTTGCTCAAATAGCAAAAGAAAAACTCAACAATAGTGTTTTCATAACTTTCAAAAAGAGGAAAAAAAATAGAGAGCGATTGATAACGGCAGTCAGAAGAGAGAAAGAAACACTCCCATAGCCGCTGTATTAGAAACACCCTCACAGCAGTGTTAGCTAGTTTTTTGTAATTTGATGCAAAGGTAATATAATACTAAGTATAGTGTTATAAATGTACATACGTTTTTTAAAAAAAATTAAAATATAAAAAACTTTGCAGGATTTACGATATTGATATTAAAACGCATCATCACAGTCTGTGAAAAGGGTCCATTCGTGAGCGTCAGTTTGGCGGCAGGTACAATGCATGCATTACCATTTGTGGTAACTTAGTTATCAATTTTCAGCAAAATGTAGAATTAGACCTTTTTAGAACCTTATAATTATAACTTTCTGTAACGGAAGTCCACTGAAGGCGAGTTGAACTGAACCCATGTGCAGTTAAATGAAAATGTGAACAGATACAAAATAAACAAAAGACTTGACAAAACAAGACTTGGCTTGACTTGAAATAACATGAACTAAAAAAAACTCACCAACAGCAGATTACAGGGAACAAAGCTAGACAAGATACAATGGTAACATGAGGGCTATTTATACACAAAGACTAATGACATAACAAGGAACACCTGTGAACAATCAAGACAATGACCCTATCACAGAACAGAACTGAGAAACCACATGACTAAATCAACCAATGACAACATGACACACTAGGCTTGTTCGACTTCATGCGGTGCCGCAAAGTTCGGCTAGAAAATTTGTCTGACTTTGATCATTGCTGCAGCCACCTTACGATCACATGTGCCATCAAAGCACCACGAGAACAAAATGTGACCAGCCGCCTAGTTCAGGCGCTGCAGTTGTTCAAAATCAGCTGCGAAAGCCTTGATGACGACACACTTTATTCTCATTGGTCAGATTCTGTGATGACAAGGACAACATGTGTTGCGTGTCTTTTCTTAAACAACTTCCTGTATTTAATATCTGATATTCAAAACATGGGAATTTCAATCGCATCCACTTCTTTAGCTACAATCAACGCAAAATTGTGTGGTCTCCCAATGACGTTGATTCAGCACTGCGTAAAGCATGAAGTGTCCGACCTCTGTACTCCTCCCCCGCCTGCATCCTGCAGATCTCGCCAGCCGGTGGCAGGAAAGTGTAGTTAGTCTCGAACAAGCCTATTCACAAGGTCACATGAGAAGCAAGGGAATCACATGACAACAGGAAGCACATGGCAAACATAAACATAGCAATGAAACATGAATTATTAACATCAAAATAAAACATGAAACATGAACCAAAACACCAAAACAAGACATGATACTTACTTGATTTACATAATTAAATTCCTTCAACCAGCAGTGACGCTTTCATTTTCAAGTTACTCCAGCTACATGCCTACAAACATCAATCAAATTATTACTGCCAAAAAATCACTTAGGTGTGAACAGAGGTCGGAAACAACTTGGCAAGAATCATGCCAACATAAAGAGAAATTAAAGGATAGCTCACTCAAAAATGACAAATCATGTACTCACCATCATGTTATATTATGACAAAAAAACAAAACAAAACAAACAAACAAACAAACAAACAAAAAAAGTTGGGTTTCCATGTTTTATGTGGACATTCTGTAGACATAATGATTTTTACATTGTACAAACTGTATATTTTATCCTCTAACCCTAAACTTACCCATGAGTAAATGATGACATAATTTTTGGGTGAACTTTCCCTTTAAACTTTAGTTAGTGTGTAATGTTGCTGTTTGAGTATAAACAACATCTGCAAAGTTACGACGCTCAAAGTTCAATGCAAAGGGAGATATTTACTTTTAAAGAATTCTCTGTTTAAGGACTACAACAAACAGCTGGTAGGGACTACAACGAGCTTCTTCCTGGGTTAGTGACATCACTAACCCTAAATTTACATAAACCCCGCCCCCGAGAACACACAACAAAGGGGGTGAGGCCATGTTGGGCTGCTTTAGAGAAGAGGAAGAGTTGTTGTAGTAGAGTGTTGTTGACATGCCGTCATTTTACGCCGGACTGCTTCACAAACGAGGGTCAATTCAACGCTGGATTTGCGCAGAAGATTAACATGACGACACATGCTAGTCGATGAGTTGAATCAACTCCACAGCAACTACATAAATTTATCCACTAACCATTCACAAACGTCCTAAAAGTTGTAACTTCTTCCTGAGTCTCTCCATCAGTGTCCGACTCCGGTTTGAACAATGTAAGGCTGAACACCGTCGTCATTTTGGCTGCGTGAGATTCTCCAGCTTTGTTGTTGTTGAGCAACCGAAGCGCGAGCTGTTAAAGCTCCGCCCTCTTCTGGAAAGGGGGCCGGGAGCAGCAGCTCATTTGCATTTAAAGGGACACACACAAAAACGGCGTGTTTTTGCTCACACCCAAACAGGGGCAAATTTGACAAGCTATAATAAATGATCTGTGGGGTATTTTGAGCTGAAACTTCACAGACACATTCTGGGGACACCAGAGACTTATATTACATCTTGTGAAAAGGGGCATTATAGGTCACCTTTAAAAGACTTCTCTCAGTAATATATAACATATATTATATATATAACATACAGGTTACAAAAATCTGTTAGAAAGAAACTGGGTGGAATTTTCAAAGTAATATTATTGGTGAGCTGGTTATAAAGCAGGGATCCTGAGGGCAGAATGACAAGTCTGGTTTTGTCAGTTATAAATGCTTGTTCTCCTTAGAGGTTCACGGGTATTGTAAGGTTAATGTTCTTTCATTAAAACACATTTTTCCATAACTGACATTTACAACTGTATTTTAGAAAGCATGCAACTGTCATATGAGATCTGACAGCTTAGTCCTCAGATTGTGAGGTTACATGTCATTTAGGAGACATTATTCACTATGATTTATCATACTGTGATCCATACTGTTAGTCTATACTTCATATTACACACATTTTTTTTCTCTTTTGCACACTTGATAGGCATTAAAACAGGTCTCCTCTCTCTGCCAAGTCCCTGAGAGAAAAAATGGAAGCAGGTCAACAAATCAAACCGAGCAGAGCCCTGCGGAGGTCACGTGATCCTGACAGACCACATTGTGTTTCAGATGTTCAGACTGTCATGTTGTTTTGTGGTTGTATCAGGTAATGCTTTGCATAGAAAAGTCAATCACTTAATGGCAGTCCTAAGATTTCTATTTTAATTAAATGCTGTTCTTTTTTAACTTTTGTTTTAATCAAAGAATACTGAAAAAAGTATCACAGTTTATAAAAAATATTAAGCAGCACAAATGTTTCCAACATTGATAATAAATCATATTAGAATGATTTCTGAAGGATCATGTGACACTGAAGACTGGAGTAATGATGCTGAAAATTCAGCTTTGATCACAGAAATAAATTACAGTTTAAAATAGAAAAACATTATTTTTTTAGCTTCAAGAGAGAGTGATAATCAAGGAAGTGTGTGAGCAATTCTGCTTCTCTCTCCACCGAGAAAAATGTCTTTATTTCCTAACAATGAGCCGTGACAAGCTCTTTCCTCGCTCTTTGAGAGCAGCTGGATGGAAGGCAGGCGGCCAGCTGAAGGATTAGAGGATCAATCAGGAAGATGATGAGCGGTAACAGATCATCAGCGAAGGGGGCATGTACCTATAGGTCAGGCACAAAGAGAGGGCATTGTGTCCTTGAGGAAAGGTCGTACCTGTTGCCCAACTCTCACACAGCATCAGATCTCCTCCTCATGCTGACAGTCAGCACCCCACGGCTCAGGCGAGATGAAAATGTCAGTAAAAGGTCACAAAGGTTTGAAGAATTCTCATTAGAGGAAATGAGACTCCCTTTTTCCACACAAACATGTTTCAGAAACAAATTTGTTTTTAAGCAGAAAAACAAGTTCTCACACTGAACTGTACAATATGTCCAAGACTAAAGACCGAGACAAAATCCTTTAGATGAGGCATTCAGAACCAGTCATCGGTGGAAAAAACAAACGTGTGATGAATGAGAAAAGACAGAGAAGAGGAAGATGACAGGGAGAGGTATGATGGGGAGGGACCCTGGGAGCAATATTAGAACTTCAATTATAGTCAAAAGTCATAAAATCATCTAGAATTGCCTGCTGACGCCCATGAGTGGTGAACTGTGAAGATATTGATGGGAATGAGCCAGATCTTCACTGTGCAGTTGCCATTAAGACATATATAATCAAGAACCTGAACTCCTGTAATTGCGGCTGGACGCTTTATGACACGAGTCATGTGACATGACTCAAAGCACCCCTGACTTTATTATACCCTTTTTCACAAGATGTAATATAAGTCTCTGGTGTCCCCAGAATGTGTCTGTGAAGTTTCAGCTCAAAATACCCCACAGATCATTTATTATAGCTTGTCAAATTTGCCCCTATTTGGGTGTGAGCAAAAACACGCTGTTTTTGTGTGTGTCCCTTTAAATGCAAATGAGCTGCTGCTCCCGGCCCCCTTTCCAGAAGAGGGCGGAGCTTTAACAGCTCGCGCTTCGGTTGCTCAACAACAACAAAGCTGGAGAATCTCACGCAGCCAAAATGACGACGGTGTTCAGCCTTACATTGTTCAAACCGGAGTCGACACTGATGGAGAGACTCAGGAAGAAGTTACAACTTTTAGAATGAAACTGGACGTTTCTGAATGGTTAGTGGATCAATTTATGTAGTTGCTGTGGAGTTGATTCAACTCATCGACTAGCATGTGCCGTCATGTTAATCTTTTGTGCAAAACCCGTATGGACGCCCACTATACATAGCGTACCTGTTTGAAAAAACAGAGCCATACACACCAAGCTAACGTTCATGATTGCTATCAAATGCTGTGAATGGTCTAATATTTTTTCCAAAATATCGCTCAGACAGAAACGCTCCTTTTTTAGCAATCGAGCTTGCCAGGGTCAACTTGCAGGCTATCCAAGTTAATGAGACTCTGCTCTGCGCTCATCTGTGCAGCCAACGAACGTCAGAACAGTTAGCATGCTTTGCTCGAACTTTTGCTCAAACTTTTGCCATGGCGTTAGAACTGGTGAAAACAAAATGGCGGCGCTGTGGGTGGAAATGTGCAGATTAAGGGGCTGTAATATTATAATAAGATCCCCTTCCTACGTCACAAGGGGGTCGAAATCTGAGCGCCGTCTCTTGAGATGCTTTGCAGACTGTGTTTTGAAGGAGGTGTGGTTTTGGAGATGCTCTGAAAGGAGGGTGGGATCTCATGCTTTCAAAGCTAGCTTGCTATTGCTAGCCTCTCCGAAATTGCCTAGTGCTGCCAATTTAGCGATTTTGTCGCTAGATTTAGTGACTTCCCTGCCCCTTTTGAGACTTTTTTCAAAAGCCTAGCGACAAATCTAGTAACTTCTTGGATAAACCTTATCTAGATTCTGTGACTCGTCCACTGATCTATATTTATATTAATATAGGTTAGTGGACTCACCAGTATGACGTCATCTAGTGACATTTAGCGACCAGTTTTAGCTACTTTCAACTGAAAGCAACTGAAACACTGCCTTTAACATCGCGTCTCTGTGGTGTTAAAAAAATCATGCGTGTGGCCTATGAATATTCACAACAAAGCATGTGATTTCTGCACATCTTTCACTCACAACTAGACAGTTAATAGAGCTAGTGAATGACAAGGGAGTTATATGTCTATTTTTCAGTCAGCAAACAATAACCTGGCATTAGGACATCCTCAGCCTGTTGGGAATATATATATATGTCTTCACAGGGCAGGAACAGACAGGTGTTGTGGTGACGTATGAGCACCTAATGTTGATAAATGGGTCTGCTTGGCATTGTATGAATGAGTTTCTATATTTGGACATATATTTTAAAGCCTCATAGGTACATGTTGCCTTGAAATATGTTTCAAAGAGTTTCAAAAGACAAGGAGAGGGTAGAGAGTAGAAAGTGCTAGCTCACACTATTTTGCTTTGGAAAGTAACTGCTAACGCTAAGCTAATTTTACAGCATAACATTATTTAAAGTCAGTGTGAACCGGAAGCTGCAACTGAATTTACTTTTCCTTATAACAGAGTTGAACTATTGAGCTTTACAAGACCAATGGAAATGCAAACACATAAGTAGCAATGATAAAGTCGGCAAGAGAATGTTGTTTATGTTTATGTTCACTGTGACTAATTTCAATATCGTGGTAATTACTAATATAATTAGTAGCTTAAGTCATTGGGAATGCACATAGCAAACAATAAAACATTTCCTGAGAATGACGCATCAATCTGTGAATTGTCAAGCTCTTAGAACAAATTCATTCTGCAAATGTCTCTGAGGGGGAAAAAAGCTAATTTTGTGACTGGTGTGCACAGAAGAAATACTTTGCCCAGACCTGCTGGTGCTTTTTCCCATAGTTCATTACAGGTTGTGAGAAGGACTGGCTGTTTGCAGTGCCATCAAAAGACCCCATAGACCACATGCTCAAATTGTCTATTATATCACTGTGGGATTTCCTCCTTTAACAAAGCAGTCTCCCCATGACCTCTCAGTGCCTTTGAACACCAACTCAAGTGTTTCATCTCTGACAGGGAGCTGTGAATGAATGATGAATTGCTCCAGAACAAAGCGCCGTCGTCCAACACAATCAGACTGTTGAAAAGTACTCTCTGCCGACATGTTTACTTTACAGTCAAGGACGTTGCCTCTTCCCAGACCCAAATCTGCAGATAAATGAAGCTTGCAGCGAGATGCCCGGACGTTGTGTGCTGGACTGTGAGATTGACGGGCAGCGGGTGGGTGGGTGACTGAAGAGCAGAAACGGGCAGATGGTGGTCTGCTGGGACGTGATTAGGTGTCTTCACAGTAAACTGTCTGCAGGCAGGTGAGTTTAACCCCGCTGGGACGCTCAGTCTCACTTGGCTGTTTCAATTAGAAAAGTTTGAGGCCACTTTATGTCCATCAGGGCAACTCAGTACAAAGCACTTATAGCTGGGCAGCAGGGGTCTTCGAGCTTTTTAAGGTCAAGAACCCCTTTGTGGACACAAAGAGCAGTTCAAATATTGAGTATTTATGCCAAGTCTATGATAACAGGCATATAGTAGTAACATTGCACAAGCTTGCAGCTAAACAGCTTCATTATAATGGTGATCTAGTTGTTATGTCACTCACTTGTTGTGCAGATTGGGTGTTAAAGGGATAGATGAAAATTCTGTCATTAATTACTCAAACTCATGTTGTTCCAAACCCATAAGACTTTCGTTCATCTTCGAAACACAAATGAAGATCTTTTTGATGAAATCTGAGCGCTTTCTGTCCCTCCATAGACAGCTGACAATTTGACGCTTCAAAAAGTTCACAAACAGATTGTAAAACTAATCCATATGATTTGAGTGGTTTAGTCCAAATTTTCTGAAGAGATTTGATCGCTTTATATGATGAACAGATTGAATTTAGGCTTTTATTTGCACATAAACATTCATCAACTCACACATCATTTGTGGTAAAAGGAAGGACAAGCATGTTTGCTTGACGTACAAGAACCAATGAGGTTCATTCTCGTGTTACACAGCACGTTTGAGCTTCAGCAAGAACCAATGAGGTTCATTCTCGTGTTACGCAGCACGGTTGAGCTTCTGGAAGAACCAATGAGGTTCATTCTCGTGTTACGCAGCACGTTTGAGCTTCAACAAGAACCAATGAGGTTCATTCTCGTGTTACGCAGCACGTTTGAGCTTCAACAAGAACCAATGAGGTTCATTCTCGTGTTACGCAGCACGTTTGAGCTTCAACACGAACCAGTGAGGTTCATTCTCGTGTTACGCAGCACGTTTGAGCTTCAGCAAGAACCAATGAGGTTCATTCTCGTGTTACGCAGCACGTTTGAGCTTCAGCAAGAACCAGTGAGGTTCATTCTCGTGTTACGCAGCACGTTTGAGCTTCAACAAGAACCAATGAGGTTCATTCTCGTGTTACGCAGCACGGTTGAGCTTCAGCAAGAACCAGTGAGGTTCATTCTCGTGTTACGCAGCACGTTTGAGCTTCAGCAAGAACCAGTGAGGTTCATTCTCGTGTTACGCAGCACGTTTGAGCTTCAACAAGAACCAATGAGGTTCATTCTCGTGTTACGCAGCACGTTTGAGCTTCAACAAGAACCAATGAGGTTCATTCTCGTGTTACGCAGCACGTTTGAGCTTCAACAAGAACCAGTGAGGTTCATTCTCGTGTTACGCAGCACGGTTGAGCTTCAGCAAGAACCAATGAGGTTCATTCTCGTGTTACGCAGCACGTTTGAGCTTCAGCAAGAACCAATGAGGTTCATTCTCGTGTTACGCAGCACGTTTGAGCTTCAGCAAGAACCAGTGAGGTTCATTCTCGTGTTACGCAGCACGTTTGAGCTTCAGCAAGAACCAATGAGGTTCATTCTCGTGTTACGCAGCACGTTTGAGCTTCAGCAAGAACCAGTGAGGTTCATTCTCGTGTTACGCAGCACGTTTGAGCTTCAACAAGAACCAATGAGGTTCATTCTCGTGTTACGCAGCACGGTTGAGCTTCAGCAAGAACCAGTGAGGTTCATTCTCGTGTTACGCAGCACGTTTGAGCTTCAGCAAGAACCAGTGAGGTTCATTCTCGTGTTACGCAGCACGTTTGAGCTTCAACAAGAACCAATGAGGTTCATTCTCGTGTTACGCAGCACGGTTGAGCTTCAGCAAGAACCAGTGAGGTTCATTCTCGTGTTACGCAGCACGTTTGAGCTTCTGCAAGAACCAATGAGGTTCATTCTCGTGTTACGCAGCACGGTTGAGCTTCAGCAAGAACCAGTGAGGTTCATTCTCGTGTTACGCAGCACGTTTGAGCTTCTGCAAGAACCAATGAGGTTCATTCTTGTGTTACGCAGCACGTTTGAGCTTCAACAAGAACCAATGAGGTTCATTCTCGTGTTACGCAGCACGATTGAGCTTCAGCAAGAACCAGTGAGGTTCATTCTCGTGTTACGCAGCACGTTTGAGCTTCTGCAAGAGGTTTGTTCTCACGCATCAAGCAGGTTTGGTTGAGATTCTGTTTATGTTTGCTGATGAATGTTTATATGTGAATTAAAGCCTAAATTAAATCTGTTCATCATATAAAGCGATCGAGTCATTCAATTCATATGGATTAGTTATACGATCTCTTTATGAGCTTTTTGAAGCGTCAAAGTGTCAGTTGCGTAGCTGTCTATAGAGAGACAGAAATCTCTCAGATTTCATCAAAAAGATCTTCATTTGTGTTCTGAAGATGAATGAAAGTGTTACAGGTGTGGAACGACATGAGGGTGAGTAAATGATGACAGAATTTTCATTTTTGGGTGAACTAACCCTTTAAAGGCCAAACAGTTTAAATGACCCCAATTGACTTGTTTTGCTCTGTGATAGCCAGGTAAACGTGTAGACGGCATTTTAGTTGTTAATGGAAGACTGCTGAAAGATGGCAACTTGACCCATGTTATCTGGTTTTCCATTCCATGTTGGAAGGATTTATTGGACTGGAAAGCGCACAGCTGTCAATGATCTGAGGGCAGAGCAGCAGTTAGTCTCGCACCCATGCCAGGACAGGCTGCCACCCCTCCACCGTCACACTCCTAGAAACACTCAAATACCAAACGTCTCCGGTGTCCACCGAACAACCAGTCATTGACTAGTAAAGGAAAAATGAATCTGATCCAGGAGTTTTCTTTCCTGTTTATTTTTCTTCGCATTATCCAGTTTGCCATTTTTCAACATCCTCAGAACATTCATTTAATCTTGCTAATTTAATTTTCTAAAAGGACCAAGGAAAGTGTCCTTAGCAAAACAGACTTCATTTGTTCTGAAGCTTTGCGGCTCACTTTATAGTCTGCTCATTAACCCCAGTAAATGAAATAAGTGCCCTCAGTGGTGGTCGTAAATAAAACCACAAACATCCTGAAAACATTCGAGTCATGCTGTCAAAAGACCTAGAGGTGCGGACATTTTTTCCAAAACAAAATTCTTCTTAGAAACGGACATTAGCAAACACTAAATGTATTGTTCTATTGATTAAATTGAATTTGAATCCGAGATTCAATAACATGCTTTACCAAAAAAATAAATAGTAAATTAGAAACCAGGG
This sequence comes from Mylopharyngodon piceus, assembly GCA_039654765.1. Classification (NCBI taxonomy): domain Eukaryota; kingdom Metazoa; phylum Chordata; class Actinopteri; order Cypriniformes; family Xenocyprididae; genus Mylopharyngodon; species Mylopharyngodon piceus. The sequence goes on from CM077439.1 coordinate 2,177,397, forward strand.
GCCGTATTCACAAAACATCTCAAGGCTAAAAGTAGCTCCTAACTTGCCGATTTAGGAGAAACTTTTCAATCTGCGATGGCATAACAATGTTCATTTATGTATAGGCATAATGCACTGAATGATGGGGAATAAAACACTGCAGTCAAATTGAAAATAATGTCCTATTACCTGTGGCAGTTGTTTGACACTTGAATTCTGCAATCTCTTCTGCCCTATAAGTTGGACAAGAAGTAACAGCTGTTCTTGCGACCAGTTTGTTTTTCTTTTACGTCTTACTATCGGCCATGTTTACTCCAGTTAATTAAAAGGCTGCTTATATGCATATCAGCTAATTGACCCTTCGCCAAGAGTTTGATTGACAGGTGATCTAACCAATCATAATGCCGAATCCGCCATTTTGTCTGACAAAGCAGTCAGGGAGTTAGCAGATTAACGTAGGTGGACTTGAACTTGAAAAATGGTGTGTACTGACGTCTTTCCGCGATTGAAACAACATTCCTTATGATGTTCATTCATGTTTATTTGATGCTATAGTAGGAAGAGATGATCAGTTCACGAGCCGCTTGAACTAAGGCGCTACAGCGATCTGTCACGATACATTTAAGAGCCACAAAACGGTATTTATTGTTTAAAAATGACAAAATTTGTTTCATATCAAAAGTAACCTGCTCTGTCTTGTCTGTCGACGCGTTGTCAGTGTCCTCTTTGCTCCTCGATGTATTTTTCACTGCGTGAAAACATGATGTGTGGCGAGAGATCGGCATGGCTTGTCGGACGTAGCAACAGTAACTAAAGGGGGCGGGTCTTTGCGAACGGTCAATTGTTTACTAGATACAGACATGTAAGAGGCAGACAATTAGCTGAACATATACTTGCTTAATTAGTGACACTTAGCCTACATTTTTAAAATCTTTATTTGAATATTGCGACACGATACCTCATTCTACATTATTTCTATGATTAAATCACCTACAGAGACCCATCCCCTTTCAGCCAATCACTGTGTGCATAGTTAATAAGCTTGTTGACATCATCCATAGCAACGAGGTCAACCACGCCCCTTTCTCCTAGCTTAAGATATCTCCCCAGCAGCTTTGTGAATAGGTTTTAAAGGCACACTATGTAAATTTTCACCACTAGAGGTCGCTTATTCAAAACAAAGGCGTAGCTTGATGACACCCGAGACTGAGCGCAGAATCATGGGAGGTGTTGTCTTCACATCTACAGCCGGTGGAAATAAATCAGGATAGGACTCGGGCAGAAATCATATTCATGGATGAGATTATTAAAGTTACTGTAGTATGAAGCAGAGCAGGAGGGCAACTGGAGCGATTGCTAATGAGAGATGAGCGCGACACACGGCTCGAGAGCAGCGGGACTTTTATTATGCCACAGTCGCCGCTTCCGCTTCTTCCGGTCAAGCGAATCTGGGGTAAAGCAGCACTGTTTATCATATTAGATACATTTATGTGTTGAAAGTTGTTATAGTGCTTCTCTGTGTTCACTCGGCGGCTGCTATGAGACACTTGTTTCACACTGCAGTGAGCTAGATCGATATTAGGCATGGTAAAACATGGTACTCGCTGTAAATCAAGAAAATGAGATTTAAACAATAAGACTTACTGCGTTGAGCTATATAACATGATTAGTTTTCTGTCAACGAATCTATCCGAACAGTTTCTCACCTGTCTATTAAAACACATAATATATTAAAGCGTCTTTGGTGTTTTTTCTACAAAATAAAACCGGAAATTGAGGGTAACGCAGGTATGATGTCACTGACAGGCGACGCACAGACATGATCCATGTCCTGGTTAAAATTGCTTATTTCTCTGGATTTAAACATCTTTGGAATCATTTATGATAATGTAAGTACATAAGTCAACAAAATATATAACTGTTCTAGTGGTTTTTAGACATTTTAATCCAAAAATCTTTCATATTGTGCCTTTAAGTGGAAACCCTTACCTGAGAAATGTTACTGCTATTTAGGAGAGATCTTAATGGTAACTGATAAGATAAAATATTTTGTGAATACTTTTCTGAAGAAATAATATGAGAACTTGCTCATGGAAAACTCGGCTGCACAAGAATGATACATTTCCTGACATAAAAAGTTCCTTTCAAAATAAAGCAATAGGTACAAAAAACGAATTGTGTCTCAAATATGTTTGTTTGACATATTGCACAACATTCTGGTGTGTGGTTGCCCTGCCAGTTGGGCACCATCTGTTTGCCATCTCAGCCTGATTATAACCAGCTGTGTGGTGGGAACTTTCTTTCACACAGAGTCATGCTCTCTGTCAATGCCATATTTCACTATCACATCCAATATTGTCAAGATATCCTCTCCTTATGAATCATTGCCGAATGTCATCTCGGAAAAATGATGGAGGTTTTATGGATATTTGAAATTGAACTCAACAATCCAACTTGTGATTGATGGAATATCAAAAATGAACTAGTAGTCCAATATGATGAAGTGGCTATACTGGTCATAAGAGTTCAAAAGAAATATACTGATATCTGATTCATGAGTGAGTTGAATCTATTCAATGAATCGGTTCAGCTGGTTCACTGGAAATACTAAATCATATGGAGCACTTTTTGGGGCTTTTCCATTCTTATTTTAAACTTAAAAGCTCCATTCACCGTGATGACAGGATTGTCATTTTTGGCTGAACTATTCCTAGAAGTATTTCCATTCATTTCCTGCATCTGTGTTTGATCTTTGTGGCAATTTCCTCCCGTCTTCTTCCTCAGAAGCATTTTGCACATGATCACAATGTGTGGCTAATTCTGAGGAATTGCAAGTATTATAGTGCCTCAATAACTTGACATGCCCCGGCAGTTTTACCTCTCCATCTTCTCTGGCAGGAGGAAGAGCCACATGTTAGGGAACCAGGGTTAAGAGGCAAGCTACTGAACATAATGACTGAGCACTTGAAAGGATTTGAATGGCATGAAAGAGGCGCAGATCCGTCCTTTTGTAAACACAGATTCTCACGGGGACTAGACTTATGGAGAGATTAGCCCCTTCAATAAACAAGTGGATGTATCACGCTGCAAACCTGGTGCAGCTGGGTATTACTGCGCCATTGTTCCGGGTAATCTGGGATGCTTGCCATGTAATCTGAATGCTACTAAAATCTCTCTTTTCCTGTGGATTACTAAGAGAGATAATAGAGCTAGTAGGTCATCCTGACCTTCACATTAACTGCGAATCCATTGAATGTCTTGCAGTTTTCACATTTTTCAGAAGCCCATGAAATCAAATTTGGAGTTGATGGCTTTTATTAGCTCTGAGGTCATCGATATGCCTGTGCTGCAAAAATTGACAAACATTAAGCAGATATACAAATTTAAAATTTACAGTCTTTCCCTACCAGTCCAAAAATACTGATCACAAAAATGTTTTCCAAATGTTAGTATCATAACTGGATTGTTTTTGTTTCAATACCTTCAGTATTTCATGCAGTTTAAAGGGTTAGTTCACCCAAAAATGAAAATTCTGTCATTAATTACTCACCCTCATGTCGTTTTAGACCCGTAACACCTTCGTTCATCTTCAAAACACAAATGAAGATCTTTTTGATGAAATCTGAGAGCTTTCTGTCTCTCCATAGACAGCTATGCAACTAAGACTTTGATGCTTCAAAAAGTTCATAAAGAGATCATAAAACGAATCCATATGAATTGAGCGGTTTAGTCTAAATTTTCTGAAGAGACTCAATTGGTTTATATGATGAACAGATTGAATTTATGATCAGCGATCATGAACAGAAGCTCAACCGAACCTGCTCTTCTGGAAGCTCGTGATGCGTAACATGAGAATGAACCTCAAGTCTTACAGGTTTGGAACAACGTGAGTGAGTAATTAATTACAGTATTTTCATTTTTGGGTGAACTAACCCTTTAAGGGAGCGTTTTAACATGTTTTCATGTTGCGCCTCACAAGCCACGCTCACATTATTTTGAGACATTTATTGTAATGGAAACTGATGATGGCAGAGTTTTTCATATAGCTAAATTTATTTATGTTTTGAAGTCAACAGCAGTATCACTGCTGTTATAAAACTTATAAAGCGACATGTAATTGAATGTTTAATTATTATTCTTATCCTTTACAGTTACAAAAACTGATGGAAAATTATATTGTGCTTTCAGGCCTTTGCATCTCCAAAGGTTTTAACTACAGCCCGTTGAATCATTCACACTGAGTGAAGGGTCATTACAGTCTTTAGGCGTATTTATGGAGAAAACTGCAGGTCACTCACATTGCATTCAAGCTATATGTTTCATCAGGTCATGTCTCAAACTCATGACCTTGCCCTAGCTAGTCATACTTTACCTTTTGAGCTACAGGAACTATCAAAAATTAACATAAAATTAAGTCTAGCATAATCATGCATCGTCCTATAGGTCAAATTTTAATAGTTAAAAACTTTATTACATGTCACTTTAATAAAAGTAAATATGCCACATGACATGAATAACTCCAATTATTGTAATTGTGGAAGAATGCCTTCTCATGTTCATTATGTACTACTCATTACATGTTTTCCTGAAACTACTGTTGTTCAGCTACTACTGAACAGCACATGGTATGGAAGTTTATTGACAAAATGACAGACACAACTGAGTTCAACCAAGCATAATTTGCAATATAACACATTATGACTTTATAAGCAAATACAAATCAGTGTATGTCATTTTTTTATATTCTAATAAGTACCAGATAATTCCAAAATCATTCCAAACACAGATGTAATATAAGTCTCTGGATGTGTCTGTGAAGTTTCAGCTCAAAATACCCCTCAGATCATTTATTATAGCTTGTCAAATTTGCCCCTATTTGGGTGTGAGCAAAAACACACCGTTTTTGTGTGTGTCCCTTTAAATGCAAATGAGCTGCTGCTCCCGGCCCCCTTTCCAGAAGAGGGCGGAGCTTTAACAGCTCGCGCTTCGGTTGCTCAACAACAACAAAGCTGGAGAATCTCACGCAGCCAAAAAGAGGATTGTCAGTAAAGTTGTTCAGCCTTACATTGTTCAAACCGGAGTCGGACACTGATGGAGAGACTCGGGAAGAACAACTCTTCCTCTTCTCTAAAGCAGCCCAACATGGCCTCGCCCCCTTTGTTGCCCCCTTTGTCCTTTGTTCTCGGGGGCAGGGTTTATGTAAATTTTAGGGATAGTGATGTCACTAACCCAGGAAGAAGCTCGTTGTAGTCCCTACCAGCCGTTTGTTGTAGTCCTTAAACAGAGATTTCTGTAAAAGAAAATATCTCCCTTTGCATTGAACTTTGAGAGATGTTGTTTATGCTCAAACAGCAACATTACACACTAACTAAAGTTAAAAAAGTGAAATCATAATCAACCACCCCTTTAATGAATGAATCATGTTTTTGAACTAATCAGTTAAATGAGTGATTCAAAGACTCAATCATAAAGACGGTGGCTACATCCGAAATAGTTGAATAAGCAATTACTACTTCACGTTCTTTTGCATACCGATTTATGAATATGTGAATTTGAGCATACTGGTCTTTTTGCATACTGTTTTTTGCATTCCTGAATGAGTGTTTTCAACAAATCATTTGATTAAATGGCTAAACAACTCACTCATAAAGGCAGTTGCCACCTACTGGTGTAATGATGAAACCTGCAGAGTCGCAGAAAAATCCCCACTAACAATACTGTACACAGACCGACAGCCTGTCTGGAACGAACAAACACAGAGAAGCGGTGTGAATGATAAACAGTGAAATGTCCCAGTGCTTTTGAACTGTACAGCTGAATTCAGAATAGCATACTATAGTATTCTTACTATTTCTGAGTACAGAAGGACACGCAGACCAGATTCAAGATAGTTTACTAACTGTTGAATAATAATGTAGCATGGGATCTGAAACGTAGGCCTATAAAGCAGACAACTGGGGCAAAGAAGAGTGAACAAAGACAATAATTTACTGAGTGCACCCTTAAGGAAAAATTCAATTCAAAGACTACAGGTCACACAGGTTTTGTTGTCTACACACACTGCAGGAAAAACTTATCAAAGTTCAAGAAAAAATACCAGAGTTCACTGACAAATTGGAAATAAAACAGCCTTACGGAACATTCTGCCTATTGTGGGTCAAGAACACGGCTGTAATCAGAGTCTTCCTTTGCGTCCAGATTAGTGAAGGCCAAATCCTTCAAACCACAATCAAAATGATCAACTGTATCAGGCTCTAACTGCCTCAATGCCTGCGAGAGACATTCAGACTCACAGCATATTGGTGTATACCTCCATCTAGTGGACAAAACTCCTAAATACACCTTCTGTTCCTGTGTGCCCTATGGTCTAAAACGGGTGTCAAACAGCCCTGCTGCAGAGTTTAGCTTTAACCCTAATTAAACGCATCTGATCCAGCTAATCAAGTGCTTCAGGCTTATTTAGAAAACTACAGGAATGTTTATCTGTGTTGGACAGGGTTGGAACTAAACTCTGCCGGACCCTCCAGGAACTAAATCTGACACCCCTGATCTAAAATGCTATACGTTAGCATTCTCAATCATCTTAATGGAAGCTGAAATATGCAAAACATATTAGAATTACCTAGATACATATAGGCCTAATGAGAAACATAACTTTTTTTTTTATCTCTTCAAGGATAATCAGTCAACCAATAAGCTTCATCGTGATATTATTTTCTTACAGCTTCAGAAACAACTAACACTGGGCTGATTTCAGAACAGAACTGAGCAGCCATTAACATAACATATGTAATATATACACCAATCAGGCATAACATTTCCTAATATTGTGTTGTTCCCCCTTTTGCTGCCAAAACAGCCCTGACCCGTCGAGGCATGGACTCCACTAGACCCCTGAAGGTGTGCTGTGGTATCTGACACCAAGATGTTAGCAGCAGATCCTTTAAGTCCTGTCCGATTCATCCATGGATCGGACTTGTTTGTTCAGCACATCCCACAGATGCTCGATTGGATTGAGATCTGGGGAATTTGGAGGCCAAGTCAACACCTCAAACTCGTTGTTGTGCTCCTCAAACCATTCCTGAACCATTTTTGCTTTGTGGCAGGACGCATTATCCTGCTGAAAGAGGCCACAGCCACCAGGGAATACCGTTTCCATGAAAGGGTGTACATGGTCTGCAACAATGCTTAGGTAGGTGGTACGTGTCAAAGTAACATCCACATGGATGGCAGGACCCAAGGTTTCCCAGCAGAACATTGGCTTGCCTTCTTCCCATAGTGCATCCTGGTGCCATGTGTTCCCCAGGTAAGTGACGCACACGCACCCGGCCATCCACGTGATGTAAAAGAAAATGTGATTCATCAGACCAGACCACCTTCTTCCATTGCTTCGTGGTCCAGTTCTGATGCTCACATGCCCACTGTTGGCTTTTTCGGCGGTGGACAGGGGTCAGCATGGGCACCCTGACTGGTCTGCAGCTATGCAGCCCCATACGTGTGTATTCTGACACCTTTCTATCAGAACCAGCATTAACTTCTTGAGCAATTTGAGCTACAGTAGCTCGTCTGTTGGATCGGACCACACGGGCCAGCCTTCGCTGAGTCTTGGCCGCCCATGACCCTGTCGCCGGATCACCACTGTTCCTTCCTTGGACCACTTTTGATAGATACTGACCACTGCAGAGCGGGAACACCCCACAAGAGCTGCAGTTTTGGAGATGCTCTGACCCAGTCGTCTAGCCATCACAATTTGGCCCTTGTCAAACTCGCTCAAATCCTTACGCTTGCCCATTTTTCCTGCTTCTAACACGTCAACTTTGAGGACAAAATGAGGACAGATGATCAGTGTTATTCACTTCACCTCTCAGTGCTCATAATGTTATGCCTGATCGATCTAGTTTACGAGAAAAACAACATTGCCTTATCTAATAATCTTAAAAAAAACAAAAAAAAAACAAAGAATCACAAAAAGTCCAACCCTGTATTTCATTACAAGTTTAATTCAACATTCATTGTAAGTTAATCATCACTCTCTAATTCATATTTAACAAAACATTATTAGAAAATGCACCATATAAACACCAGTCTTCTGAGTAGTGGTGCTAACATGACACTTCTTGCACAAGCTCAGTAACATCGTTCACTGGAGATTCCCAAATCTGCTTGTACCTTTATTCAACAGTATGTGACGAACGGGGCTGAATATTCATTAACACTGCTTAGCTTTTCCTTTGGAAAATCTATAGACCTCGCTCTCTCTGAGTAAGAAATCTGAAAAAATTAAACAAACAAACACAAATGGTACACATGAAACAATACAGTAGTAATGGGTGTAATATATTTGCATTTAATATTTTAGTAAAGGACGGTTATGACGGAATACTACGTCAGTATGAAGTGCTCTGCACCAGAGATGCGGTCACCTGTATCACCTGTCGATGCATGTGGAGTTCAACTGTACAAGTAAAGAGCAGGTACTATCATAGTTACTACAATAGCTTTACTGCCTGACCGCAGCGTGTCACAAGTTCACATTTAACTTTTCCATGCAGTCATGCAAACAATTCACTCCGATGAGTTGCAGCTTGTAAACCAGAGCCACGGCGATGAGCTTTCCACGTCTCTCTCTGATGGACCAAAGCAAAAAACAAAACAAAAAAACACCCAAAGTTCAAAATATCAGCCATTCCCACTGGAAGCTCTGTCCTTGAAATCTGCAGGTGAGTTCTCTGAGGTCCGTTAGGAAGCAGTTGCTTTGTTGCCACCAGAGCACAGGAAGTTGGCTCACCACTTCCTGTGATAGAGAGTCTAGACAGTCCTCCCCTGATTGGCTACACAGGCTCATGTCAGCCCTGTCGCCACCTGCTCCTCTATCAAAATGTCTCCCCGCGCTCACACTTCACAACAGACATGCAATACACAGACCAAATTAATTCTTAAGGTTAGGTTGTACATTTATATAGATTTATACATATTTATATAATTCATATATTTTCAGGAATGTTAATCTGTGTGTTTTTCTTTGACGATACAAAATTACTTTTCATCTGACACATATAAGCAACATCATAAAAACAGTCTCTTTCTTTAAAAAAAAAACATCCCTTAATAAAAATAAGTTCTATTTGTGTTTTGTTTATTTTACAATATATTTTCTTTCCCGCTCCATCTTCTGCTCTATTATTACAATGGGCACTTTGTGCAGCCGCACTCCAAGGTGGTCTCCATCTCCTCGGAAAAGGACGATCCGTCGGAGCACTTGAAGCTGACCTTCCGTCTCCGGCTCTTGGTGGGGGCGCAGCACAGGCCCGAGTGGCAGGCGTGAGGACACTCCACCCGCGGGATTTTACTGGTGGAGGTGCAGTTTTTATGACCCATGTGACGCTTGAGCAGCTCGCGAACCATCTCTCCTTGGCACGTCAGCTCTGTGTGGAGGAGGACAGGCCATCAGATAAAGCATTTATGTAATATATTAATAAACATAAGGACTTTCAGGTCAGATATTGACTTGTTGCTTCACTCTTCTGGATTCGGTGCTGCATGGTAATGAAACAGCATTTGCAATGCATTTAAATGCATATTTTTTAAAGTCTGGGGTCTCTTCCGCTCACCAAGGCTGCATTTATTTGATCTCAAATACAGTAAATATACTAATATTGTGAAATATTATTACAATTTCAAAAAACTGTTTTCTATTTGAATATATTGTAAAATGTAATTTATTCCTGTGATCAAAGCTGAATTTTCAGCATCATTACTCCAGTCTTCAGTGTCACATGATCCACCAGAAATCATTCTAATATGCTGATTTGATGCTCAAGAAACATTTCTGATTATTATCAATGTTTAAACAACTTGTGCTGCTTAATGTTTTTGTGGGAATCGTGATACTTTTTTTTTGCGGATTCTTTGAATAGAAAGTTAAAGGTGATTTCTGAGAAATGCTGTTGATATATCAAATCATCAAAACAAAAATGCTCCCAAAAGGATCACACTCATATCTTTATAGCTCCGCCCCTAAATTCACAAACACGCTATGCAACACAGGCACCTCACGAGTGGACACGCCCCCTAATGCTAATTGGCTACAAGTGTGTTTTGGTGCTCGGTCTGATCCACTTTCAACAGTGTTTCTCAGAAATCACTTACTGCACCTTTAAAAAAGCATTTATTTGAAATGTTTTTTTTGTAACAGTCTTTATTGTCACTTTTTGATGCACTTAATGCATTCTTGTTGAATAAAAGTAGTAATTTAGTTTTTAATCATACTGACTCTAAACTTTTGAACAGTAGTGTATATGCAGTATTTATTTACTTATTTTTGGAATAAATGTAAAACTTTTTGAAATCTCATGGATATTTTATGGAGAAAATGAAAGACCACTGAAAAAAATGAGTGGTTATTGATGTTGCGCTCTGTTGAAACGAGATATTATTGAATGCGATGTTATTGTATTATTCTTCACCACCCAATAAAGTTTGGATGAAAACAGTCATCTGAAAAGCAGAGTACATTATTAAATTCTTAAGAACAGCGACAGTAAGAAAGATTTTCAATGTGGATCGTCATCTTATTAAATAACAATTGGTAAATGGATCTACAGACCTAAAGAAAATAACAAAAGAAAAGACAGATCACAGGGTAAACACAACCTCGTTGGAAGATTATGAATTTTTCTTTCCATAGAACAACGTGCACTGATGAATTGTGCACAGTAGGACCAGAAACATTTATTAAGAAAATAAAAAGGGGTGTTTTTTTCATTTTGCTTTTAAGTGGTATAAGCAGGGCTTGACATTAACACCCGCAAACCCCGTGTGTGAACACAACCGCCCTACAATGATAAAAATCCACCATTAAACCAAAGCAGTCTCATTAGACAAGCCTATTGATTCTCTGAGTAATGTGACGTCACATTCCTCATGCCCCGCCCACGACCACTGACTGACAGTCCTGTATTACCATAGTTTCCGCCCTCAGCGACCTGTCCGCCATTTTCTCTGCGATCGAGCAGCTGTAGCAACAACAATGTCTGGTAAGTAATTGAGATGTTTTGTTGTTGGATGTAAGAGTGAACATAGTCTTCATTTACTGACATCTGAGCCGCTGAACGCAGTGGATTAGTTTTATTTTTGAAGGGAATGCGCCACAGATCTAACATACACATACGATTTCTGTAACGTTGCCTGCTATTTACGTTCACAGACATAACTGTATTTATGTGAACTGTGTGTGTTTTTGACAGAACCTCTTGTGTATTTGACAGTTTAAACAACAAAAATGTGAAAGATAAGTTACTCATGAGACTTGACGGATGTCTGTGTTTGTGTGCGCTTCAGATAAGTGCGCTCAGAAAACGATTCATTAGAAGTTTAAACTGATATAGCTTTAAAATGCGTGGAAATAAACTTTAATGGTGAAAGAAGAACTATGCTATCCATGAGAGTGATCGCGATATAGATGATAATCAAAACCATGCCGATGTCTTGTTTGTATTTGGCAGAGAATCCGATTGAGGCAGGAACTGTGATCGTAGAGAGGGGGCGGGGCACAGCAGCTCATTTGCATTTAAAGGCACATGCACGAAAACAGCCTGTTCTTGACTGTAGTCAGAAATGGGTATTTACAACATGGATTTATAAATGATCTGTGAGGTATTTTAAGCTGAAACTTCACAGACACATTCTGGGGACACCGGAGACTTAAGGTGACCTTTAAAAAGGCATCTGAAATAATAAACTAAGAGCAATGTTGTCAAAAACATCTATTTTCGATACTGAAATAGACCTATCTGAAAGCTTCCAATACTCATTTTCCACAGAATAGATACACGATACCAGCTGCTCTTTCTCTCTCTCTCTCATCTCTCTGACAGTGAGTCGACACACAAACCTGTCTCCCCTCACTCACTCGTTTCATTTGCTCCGGGTGAATATTGTTGGTGAATTTTGGCATGGGATTGCACAAAATGTACTCATTCCTGCAGATTTTGTGTTCACAACCAAAGTGCGCAAGCATAGCCACCTCTCAGTACTAAATTTAGTTCTTTTTCACTGATTATTGCACAGTCAAATACACACAAAATAATGTCAAAATGCCGGTCTTGGCGAGTATTCACGTAACACAGTCAGTTAAGTTTTAAGTGAACTTAAACAGTTGAGAAAGAAAACACATGTGTAACAGTATAATGGATCCGTGCGTCAGGTCTTAAAGTGACAGCAGCCTAATATACCTGCTGCCAAATTATCAGATAATATTAAAAATATCTATATGGCAGTTTTTCCCCATGGTATCAATGTCAAAATTGTGGCCAGTGAAAATGCTGAGTGGATAGTAACCTAGCTACAGTGGCTGGTGAGCAAAAAAGCCCTGGGTACAAGTAATAAAAACACTTATTTAAAGCGTTTAAATTCTGATCAAGAATAATGCATATGTTTTCTAGTGCTGTGCCTCACCTGTTTCACAGGTCGGCCCGCTGTAGCCAGGCTGGCAGTGGCAAACCGGCTCTCCGCTCTCTGTCGCTCTGCACTCTCCGTGCACACAGTGCTGCCCCCTGCATGCGGCGGACTCGTCCCGCCTGTCACAGTACTGGCCAGAGTATCCATCTGCACATGAGCAGCTGTATGAGGAGCCTGTAGGCACACACACACCATGCACACACCTGCACAGGAAGAGAGAGGGTATTACTGCCTGATACAAGCACAACCGTGAGTGTTTGTGTACACTTGTGTTTGTGTACCTGCTGCTCTGACAGGGGCTCTGCGAGGTCATCGGTTCACACAGTGGGCCGCTGTGACCGACGGGACACTCGCAGGTCACGCCTGCCTCTCCTCTCTGTCTGCAGGCCCCCTGAGCACAAATGCCGCAGGAGTGACAGCCCGGCAGGACGCCCTTCAACCCAGCCAGTCCACCGCCGAGGTCTTGGAGTTCCCCGTTGAGTCGTACATCATGAATACAGCCGTTAAAGGACTGGAATGGACGGTCTGGACCCGGTCGCAGGCCTACCGTGTCGATCAGAGAAGGAACACCTAAAATATGAACAACAGGGAAATATTAGGACACTAACATACCCATACACACACACACATTAGAGAGGGACTGCAAATCAGTGCCGGTCCTGCACTTCTGGGGGCCCTAAGCAAAACTTTGTAAGAGGACCTCTGTCAATGCATTCATAAAAACCCCAAAATGACCCCTAACCCCTTAATCTGTTCTTTCATAGCAGTTTTACTGTCAACAGTCAGTTGAAACAGTCAGTAATACAATAAAAATTAAATTACAATCAAACAATTTAGCCTACTAATAATAATAGCCTACTGTACAGAAATTGAATAAAGTAATGTAAAAGAAAAATAAAACTCTATAGAGTTCATAAAATGAATTAAATACACACTGATTCTTATTAAAGTTACTAAAGTTATTCAGTGAAGAGCAGTGAATGATTCTCTCATTTTCTTTTGTTGTTTGATTAACATTAACTGACAGAGATAGCAGCAGGTTTATTAGGCTGCTGTCACTTTAAGACCAAATGCACAGATCTAATATACTATTCCCAACTGTTTATGTTCACTTAAGACATAACCAACCAATATTTTTGTGTGTATTTGTCCATTTAAGCGCACACCCAAAGCCCAAAGTAGCCTACAGCCTACTTGTCGCTCCATCTCGGATTGCATGCACAGAAAGTCACCTGGGGAACAACTCTTTTTTGATATCGAGCACGTCTGGCAGGAGACTGTATATTATGACAGTCATGATTTGACTGATTTGGATGTTATGTAGGAAGGGCGACAGAATGCGCATCGGAACGGAACAGAATGCGCATCGTGTTTCATAATCGTTGAGAGCCAAAATCAAAACCGAAACTATCGCATCCCTAGTCTTTAAATCATCTTTGAGAGCAAGGCGTCCCCTGGTGGTTCGGATGCCCTACGCAACTTGCGTACTTTGTGTATAGGGAGGACCGGCTCTGCCCCAAATGCTTGCTTTACAATCATTGAATATGCATTCAAACGATTTTATTTTGTCTCAAAACAAGCACTTTGAAACCTTTGAAATACAGTTTTGATGAACACTGAGGTGTCTTTGACTCTTACCGCCTATATAGAGTTGTGTGTTGTGGTCCACAGCAGGAGGGCGGGGCAGTTTGCCCAGGCTTTTTGGTGCCCCTTTATCCACCACCAAACTCAGGGTCTGATTCTGGATCAGCACCTCCACCATGTGGAAAAGACCATCATTCACCGACTCCACACTGCGAGAAAGCAGAAGACAGACAAAAATATAAATCTGTTATAATTATAATATATACATTTATAATTATATTAATAAATTTATAATTTAATATATTAAACTATGATTAGCTGAAATGACTTACTAAGGTCGCTCAGTTGTAGCACTTCAACAATGACTACTTGTTTTGCAACTAATGCGATTTTAGTTTTGTTTTTTAAACCAAGGAGGCAGTGAAGAGTAAACTTAAATATTAAATATGATACATGTGTGAAGAAAAATAAACATGTTTTTGAAAGAAGCTCAAGAAGAGTTATTTGATTATAAATACAGTAAAAGCAGTGATATGTTAAATGTTATTACAATTTAAAACATCCTTTTTCTATTTTAATACATGTTAAAATTGCAAATCTGAATTTTCAGCAGCCATTACTCTAGTGTCACATGATCCTTTAAGAAACAATTCTTCTTACAGTCTACTGTCACTTTTGATATGCATCCTTGCTGAATAAAAGTATTAATTTCCCCAAACCCCAAACTTTTCAATGATAGTAGTAAAAAAAAAAGAAAAGAAAAGAAAATATCACCTGTGAGCAAAATATTCTTTTTTTTTTTGCGTCGTTTACCATCAACCTTACATTTTGTTAAATTTTGCAAAAACATTATTTAAATGTGTGTATTTAGGATACACAAAATGCAAGCTATTAAATTAGCCTTAACGACAGTTTTAATTGTCCGTATCATGTCACCACTGGGGTAAATTAACTTTAAGCCCAAATGAAAAGCCTGAATATGCAATACAAAATATCTCCCCACTGTCTGAAAATGCTATGGTTTCCACATTACACTCCGTCAGGTGTATTTCCAGTGAATTTGGCACTGACATGGGTAGAGCTTATGTTGTGGGAAAAGGAGAGCTTGTGTTGGCCATGAGTTCACTCTTTCTTTGAGTTAGCACGCTCAAATCACATCCTGCTGAGTTTGGCACTGTGACTGCGTGAACTCCTGAGAGTAATTCTGTTTCACACGGTCATTTTTAAACCATTGAAGAGTGCCGTTTGTTCCCTGGTTCCATGAAACCTCCATGAAACATCTCATAGACCATGACAGCGTGCTCTGACCGGCACAGCTGGATGATTTTTTGCCTGTTTCTTCCGCTGCAGTGACTGTAGCGCGCTGTTTGGCCTAGATTCTGTTGACTTCTAGGATTGTATAATGTTTAAAGGTGAGATTTAAGGTTATGAACTTATCATTGTCCTCTAAACTAACTCCAGATCATAAGAACACAGTCTGCTCAGGCTGTAGAAACCCTGGTTCTGTATTGTAGTAGTTATTGCTGGATGGAGCACAAGCAGTTACAGACAGCTAGAGACAGTGGTTTGGCAAAGAAGCCCAGAGACCAACAGAGAGAGGAGAAGGGGGTAAAAGAAATGATATTGTGGTGAGTACAGTATATCTTAATCTCCTCCTCAGCCTAAAACAAGGTTTTCCTCTTTTTCTGTCTTTGGGGGAAAAATAAAGGAATGATAAATAAATATTTATAAATAAATAAATAAATTTATTTGTATTTAATTATATATGTACTACACAATAAAACACCTAAAACAACAAAGCATTGCCAGCAAATACATTAAGCAAACAAAGGCTAGCATTAAAATGAACAGATTTTTGCTTTGTGGGCAGGCAGCTAGTATTTGAACTGGCTCGCAATGTAATTTTCCTTTGCTGAAATGCTGAGGCCATAGGTACGGATAGAGATCAGTGTCCCCAGATATAGCAGGATACAGTTCACGGAGGTCTTGGCTGAACAAAGACCCAACACAGACGCACGTGTGGTTTGCATTACAGGCCCATAATTCAATTCCTGTTTCAAAACAGGCTTTTGCAACAAACACTACTGTCTGCCGACTGAGACCCCCTCAAACATCTCAAGCCCGTCCATTTGATACATCAGTACCACCAAAGATGAACGACTTTATTATAATATAAGGACATTTTCATCCACTGTCTCTGGTTTTGACAGGCGTCTTTCATTAAGTTGGTCTGAGGGCCTACATGCTGGCTGGGAAGGAAATCGGAAGAGTATTTTGTGGAAAAGTTGGTGAATGTAAGGGAACAAAGAGGAAGGTCCTATTATGAGAATGAAAACAGACTTAATCAGAACATAAATCTCACTACGGGAGACAGAAGCCTTCATTTGGACCTGACAGAATGTATGCAGTGAAGGCCTAACACCACTAGGGGGCACTAGAGATCAACTCCTCAAGATGTAGCAAAACGCTTGCAACTATTGGCCTTTTGTTCATATTCTGACAGACAGAAAATATCCTGAGGCCATAATATTTTTAGAATGGGGGGTTGAGAAGGTGGAGTGTCTTTGATGTGCGGCTAGCCTGCATATTAGCTTCAAGCAGCCCATTATGGAACTCAATAAAAACAAACAGAAACCCGTGGAAGATTTCAGCAACCTCATGTCACCCCTCTCACACGAGGGGAAGTCAATTTCCTGTCAGCTGAAAATAAAACACTATTTTTTTTCTTGAGCAAAACCGCATTATAAATGACACATACACAAAAGTTAGGAGCTATTACAGACTCCTTCATCTTGGAGAGTTATCTAGATCAGCAAACCTGAAGACATATTTACATTTTCCAGATTCAATTACACGGCACTATCATTTGCTTACACTAGCTAAGAGTAACGGACTGCAGATGTAAAGTCAATTACGTCTTTTTGGAACATGAATTGCTAAACAAGGTTATGTAGCGTTTAAGGTATCATGGGGTGTAACCGAGTAGATTGACTGAAGTAAACCACTAACATCAAAACATTTGTAAGTATGAATGGAAGAAATGATCAAATCTGTACCTTGAATGCAGCACAAGTCTTTGTATGAAAGTATCAGGCAAATGCGTAAACGTAAACGATGTATGCTAATGCTAAAGCTAACAGGGAAGTATAAGAACACTAACTCTGCGTCCGAAATCGAATACTATGCGAAAAACAGTATGCCAACAGAGTAGTATGTCCAAATACGTAGTATGCGAAAAACAGTAGGTGAAAAGTCCTACTACTTCCGGCGAGATTCTGAAGTACGCATTCGATGGACACTTTACTATCCCGTAAGACCACGGGAGAGGATTTATAAATGGAGGTGAAGCGACGCAACTGATGCTGGTAGGTCACATGATAATGACAACATGGCGGATGTATACGTTCGGATTACATTCATACTACACATATATAGAACATACTACTTGCGAAGTAAGTTCAAATTCAAATGTAGTACCTACTTAGTACTTAGTAATCTTGTGTGTGTAGCATCCCTCAGCTTTGACTATGCTTTCTGCTATCAATGTATTAGCGTTGTCGCTCATAGCCAAGCTGTTCAACACCACAACCATTTGATCTTCTCCAACCCAAGTAAACATCTTACTTCAAGTCCAGTCTCAGGCTGAATTACCACTACTTTCCCTCCATTTAGACATTCTGCTCACACAGGAACTTAGTGCTAACGAAAACAGGCCTTAAAAACATACGCTGACCCTTCCCCATTCATCCTAGCACTGTTCAGCGTTAAACCCAGTTGACATGCCAAACATTAGCTGCTTTTGGAGAGCTGCGGTTAGGCGTGGTGCAGGATGGCGAGCCCACGCTGAGAAGCTGGGGGCAGGGAACACTGCAATTCTAACGTTCTCATTCAATTTCCTGCAATGTTTCCACAAACCGCTGTTTCTGCTGAGGAACTGCCCACGCCGCTGCTTAAACTAATACTCAGATTAGCGTGACATTTAGTAAAGGGCAGCGCATTAACACGCTGCATGGACTTAAGCATTCATCTCATGGTAATGAGGCATTACTGCTAGTTAAGAGCCTCCTTCGCTCTCCTCCCTAGTGCATATATCAGTCTCTCCATCCCTCCCCTCACCCACACCTTCCGTCAAGGCAGGATCACATTGCAGAGATAAGTGTCCTTCACTCTTCATTGGCTCTCAGTCACTCTTCATCTCTCTGGGGTCTGATCTGTCTTCTTTCCCACCACCCAGAACCTCCCATTCCCTCTCACCTTTTCCATTTTCTTCTTCATAGTTCCTTGTTTTTCCTGTCAGGGATCTCTTCTCTCGCTGAAGTTCAGCAAGGACAAGGTGTAAGAAGAGCTGAGTGGGAATCTTGCAAGTTTTCCCTTCTGATCTTTGCCCCACAGAGTCTTTATGACCCAGTTCCACATTTGAAGTCAAGCACCCGCAGAGAGCCACTGAACCAGACTAGGCTCAGGAATGCTCCAACCACAGCCTCAAAACTGCAGCTTCCATGGTGGGAAAACCAAAACAAGGGAGCTGCCCAAACGCTGCACCCACGTCCAAGCATTGTGGCGTTGGACGGGTTACAAATTGAGCAGCTGGCTCTTCAGGGGCTCTGTTAGCTCTGGTTCCACATTGTTAGCACTAACTATGACCTCAGGAGCATGTTTGCCAGACCGGGGTGTGCCGTGCAGTGCCATGGCCAAATCAGCTAAATTAAGAAATGATTTCTCTCCTTGCACTTCCTCTCCTCATATGTGAACCTCAATCTTTACCCCAAGACAATGGAGTACGGACATGCCAAAGCCACACATCATAATGTCACTTGGGGAAAAACAAGATAATTAGAGGGTGACCATGGATCTATGATTAACTGAGGGTGCCATGATACATCTTGGGTTTAGTAAGGTCTAATGGTCTACAAAAACCTGGCATCAAAATTTACTTAAAGGGTTAGTTCACCGAAAATTAAAATTCTGTCATTAATTACTCACCCTCATGTCGCTCCAAACTCGTAAGACTTTCGTTCATCTTCAGAACACAAATGAAGGTATTTTTAATTAAATCCGAGAGCTTTCTGTCGCTCCATTGACCACTACGTAACTACCACTTTCAAGGTCCAGGAAGGTGGTAAAGACATCGTTAAAGTAATCCATGTGACATGTAATCTCCAACCCAACTCTGCTTTTGCGTCAGCCCTTCACGCATGTGTCGTGGTGCTCTTGTGAACGTGCTTTGGAGATTAACATTTTGTAAAAGCATACGCGTCGCTTCATAAAATTGAGGTTAAACCACTGGAGTCACATTTATTATGATGTCTTTACTGCTTTTTTTGGGCTTGAAAATGGTAGTTGCGTAGGCTGTCAATGGAGGGACAGAAAGCTCTCAGATTTCATTAAAAAGACCTTCATTTGTGTTCTGAAGATGAACGAAAGTCTTACGGATGTGAAACAACATGAGGGTGAGTAATTAAGTAATTCAAGTGCACAATGGAGACCTAGTCTAGCTGTTAGTACATGTGCTATGACACATTAAGCCAGGGATGACCAGTTCCTGCTCCTGGAGAGCCAGTATCCTGCAGAATTTAGCTCCAACCCCAATCAAATACACCTGAACCTGCTAATCAAGGACTTCAATCATACTAGAAAATTCAAGGCAGGTGTATTGGGGCAACTTGGAGCTAAACTTTGTAAAGCCTGGGATACACTGCACGATTTTAGCAATCCTATAAGATCATTACAAATCACACTGTGCGACATGGATCTATTAAACTTGGGTGCGACAAGCATGTAGACTGTACGATGAGGACACCTGTTGACTCGTAGGCTACGATGCAAGTTTCTATAGAAGAATAAAACGTCATCAGCATGCACTAGTGGTAAACAAAACACCATGTTGAATCACACTTTGGCAGTTGTAGTATTTATGTGTGCTGAAAATAAAAAGGAAGCGGCGAAAGAAGAAGGAAAAAGAGCTTGAGGTAAGCAGTTTTAAGTTTTAGCGCCATGTCGCGTTGATTTCATGTCGCATTTTTATTGGCTGGTCAGTAGCAGCAAACACACTGTGCGATGATCATGCTGAATTTCTGACACTGTCAGAAAATGATCGTAGGCTATCTTTGGTCGCAAGACCGGAAAAACGGACGTCTCTCACTGTACGACATAGGACCACCGATTAAGAGCCACAATCACAGAAATTGCCACGATTGTTTCACGATGGCAGTCTTTCGTCTGGGACAGCCAAAAATCGTGCAGTGTATCTCGGGCTTAAGATGTTGGCCCTCAAGGAGCAAGTCCCTGTTGAAAAAAACAGCATATGCTGGTTAGGTATGTTTTGAAGCATGGAAGCTTGGTTTGAGCTGGTTTATGCTGGTCCTTAGCTGGTCATGAACTGGTTTAAGCTGGTCAAGTTCTGGTCCTAAGCAACTAACTCCAGCACTTGACCAGCTTAAACCAGTTCATGACCAGCTAAGGACCAGCATAAACCAGCTCAAACAAGCTTCCATTCTTCAAAACATACCTAACCAGAACTGGGGTGACTGTCCGGGATATTTCAAGATGGTTGCAGAGTTAACCAACCTGCCTTAAAGGGCATCTAACAACTTAAAATCTGGATTGTGGATCAATTGTGGCAATGGCAAGGCTTTAAAAAAAGCCAAGTTGTTGGAGTCATAATTTAGTGGTTAGCACTAATGCTCCTGACATTTTGAGCTATGATGTAGGTTCAGTCTGTGCATCCTCTCTTTCTCTAAATAAAATGTCAAAACAAACAAACAAACAACGTGCAAGTGCTCTAAAAACACAGAGTTGATTCTGGTGTTTCTAGTTTTAATTGTATGCATCCTCAGTCTGCAAAGACAAGGAATCTGGCTGAAATGTTATTTTCCATGCTGAGACTCCCTCATACAGCAATCGATTCAGCCCTTGCTGCAGACAGAAGGGAAGAGTGGCCAGGATCCAGGCGCTGGATCAATACAAAGTCATCAAGCAGGTCGGCAGGGTCTGAGCACCCAGCTTACCGCTGTTCACGTATACTGCCTGCTAAAACAGCTGCCAGTCACAAATGTTCACACTGTACTTCTGCAGACGTAGATGAAAAAGATGCCGGAGACCTTGATTTATCCCACATACCCATTCTTAACAGACATAGACAAGGATGCAGATTTGTATCTAGAAATGCTTTGAAACTGTAGTCTGTCAATGTTTGTGTGTAGACTGGATTTAAAAGCTTGAATCTGGGCTCTTGAAACCCATTACAGAGCCTGTGCAAGCTTAATGACATCCGTAGTGACCCACCAGGCCGGAGTCAGGCACCATCTGCGCCAGACTCAACAAGCCAGTTGTCTGCCGAAAGGGCAGAAGGTGAGGGCTAAGAGCTCTGTGTTTATGGGGGCTCCAATGAGCATAGAAATCATGGCGGATGCAGCACAGAAGCGTTCACATGGGAACCGGTCAGAGAAGCAAGCTCTCGCCTGAGGCAGATTCAAGCAGTCATGTAAACCTGGGGCTGCTATATGGTTTTATGATGTGCCATGAGCTTTCAGGGATTAAACCTCCCTGAGAACAGGGAGCAAACGTTCCCACAAACAATTAAAAAAACTATTCTGAATGAGAGCAGGGTGCCTCCTTTCATTTTTATGGAAGATGAATGAGTGTGTAAGTTTGATGTATGGAAAATATTTAGAGTGGTACATGTCTGTTTAGATTATGGCGCAGCAAAAACGGCTAGCTGTATGGGTTTATTTATTGTGTAGAACAGAAGTGTGATTGTGTCTTTTACAAAACCTAGTGAGCTACACAGGCAGCTACACATTTTGGTTAAAACAGACCGTTTAAAATTAAAATATTTTTATTCATACTTTTCAATATTGAATTAAATTGAAGTCAATTTTATTCAACATTCCCCTCAACACATCCATCATCTTGGAGTTTGGCATAGTGCATTCTGGGATTGCCTTTTCTTCTGAGGATACATACAATGCTGTTAAGGATTTTCAAAATGAAGAACATAATTATGCTACCTACTATGTAGAGTAGCATAACAAGAAAAAATGTGCAAAAATTGTACCATTGTCGATTTTCAGCCAGCTTTTTATTGTTACAATTTCCACTGAGATATATCGTTTATTTGTCAACAGAAGTCAGCTGGATGACCACAGTAAAACGTGAAAACTACAGATCGTACTATCCTGAAGTACCCTTAAAGGGACAACTTTGTACCTTATTTAGCCTTAAATGTGCTTATTAGTACCTTAGAGTACTACTAAGGTACTACTATGAATCTTTTAAGTGTAAATAAAGTACAAAGTTGCCCATTTGAGGCAAGGCCGTAACCATGTCTTGAACATTGTGGGGAAGCAATTTTTTATAAAGCATAAAGAAACAGAACAGTGAAGGAAATTCTAGGTCTAATACTAGTTGGGAAATAATCATTTTGAACTAATATTTGCATTATTTGCATTAAAATTTGCGCACATGTACTTTTATTTGTATGCCTAAAATGTCAAAAAAGTCTCGTCACACTCAATTAGGAATTACATGAATCACGTAAATGCATATTTTCAATTCAAATCAGCCATATTTGAGAAAACAGTCGAGTAGTTTGCATCACTGGATGTTACTGTCGGTCGTTTAATATTTCTATTGCAAAAAAGTTGACATGTACTAAATGTTTCGCTGTTTAAATCTTACCTCACTTTCTTTCAATGTTAAACTGACACTTCGCACTGGAATTCACGCTCTGCTTCTGTAAACAGTAAACCCTGCCTACTTTGATTTGATTGGCCATCTCAATAATTTTGACATTGACGAGCGCTGTCAGACCGCTGAGGCAGACCAGACTAAAAATGTAACTTTTAAACCTTTTTGTTATCCTAACAACATATCCCTAAAAGTATTATGTCCCTAAAGGTACAGTTATCGCTATATTTTATGAGAGTATAGGATGCCTTAAAATATTGCCTACAGAGTGTGTGTGTGTACTGTATCCTCACCTGTACACTGTGGTTGGGGGGTACTTGGCAACATCATAGATCAAACGAATGTGCCCCTGGTACAGCTCTAGGGCGAGTGGGTCATGGTCCTCTTTATACAACAGAATGCCATTGTCCTTATCTGTGGCCACCTACAAAGACAGAGAGGCGGAAAATGGGAAAGAGACAGCAAAAGATCAGTGAAGGAGAATGGCAGGAAGACTTCTGAAGATTGAGGTGGAAGTGTAAAAGAAGGATGTACAAAACAATCAAGAGTGTGCGATAAGCACACTATTTCAACACAACATGCACACCGAGAAAGAAGCGCCGTAGGCCTGGCACTTAACTCCCTGTTTAGTCGCGGGCATCGAACGATACGCCTGCGAGCAAGCTGTAATGGAAAACAGCTCACGTTTATATATAAGCAGTAGGACGGGAGGACGAGAGGAAAGAAAAGAGCAGTTGATGGCTTATGGAGTGTGGAAGTCTCTCTACACATCAGCTGAGATCGAGTGGACTGCTTACACTCAGAGCCTGGAGGCATATGAGCAGTTAATGTGTCCCTGTATTCGGTTTCTGTCAGTGGATATGTCACAGGAGGACCAAGTCATTAACGCTGTTTAGCACAGTTTTACTAAGAGCGCTGGAAATAAAAAAGCAACCTAATTTGATTGCTTTTCTATATTTACTGCTCCCAAGTGCCCGGCCTCTGCGTGTTGCCTTTTAGGGCCTGTTCACACTCAGTCTGATGTGACTGAACAGAGGGAAAGTGTAACATATTCTGAAATATTTCACATCAAGTCCAAAGATGAAATAATGTCAGATTTGACTTAATGGAAAAGTTTAAAATATTTGCACAGTGCATCGCAGTTTGTTGCGTATGGGGCTGCATAGCCGCAGACCAGTCAGGGTGCCCATGCTGACCCCTGTCCACCGTCGAAAGCGCCAACAGTGGGCACGTGAACATCAGAACTGGACCACGAAGCAATGGAGCTATCTTCCCATAGTGCATCCTGCTGCCATGTGTTCCCCAGGTAAGCGACGCACACATCAGACCAGGCCACCTTCTTCCATTGCTCCGTGGTCCAGTTCTGATGCTCACATGACTTGGTTTAGAAAGCAACATGAGTACTATTACTTAACTCACAAAGGCTACTCGATATGCAAATGTGCTTAGAGATACTGAAACTGAGAAATGCTGACATCCACGAAGAGATAAACATCTACTGAGCTCTTTTTAATTTCTCCTACTTTAATTAACATTAGTGTGCCCTCCCGACAGTGAGAAGACAGGCTCATTTGTAGCAGATCTAGCGGTTATGCAGTGCCCCTGATTGCAACGGATAACAGCCCAGCTCAACCTCTATTACCATAATATATGTCCTCAGGAGAGGAATTATTCACGCAGGTGGACAAGAGGTGATATTCGCATAATGTCAGAGAAGCCAAAGCTGGCTTAGACCATGCACTGCGGATAAAAAAAAAAAACTAGAATAGATGACAGAGAGGCAGATGTGAGTTTGGGTGATATGTTGACTGTCCTGAGGCTAGTGATATGTCAAGTATATATTACAGAAACTGATCTTGGACCTATTGTTAAGCATTACAGGAAGTGGTTACAGGTGTACCTGGAGGGATATGTGCATGGGTGGTCGGATCTTGGTGCCGGAGAGCTCCACGTAGGTGTCTTTGCCGAGGAAGTGCACTGTGACCATTTTATGGCACTTGATGCCGAAGAAGCCAGGTAGACAACGACACATGGGCTCTCCCTCCACGACCAGACACTGGGCTCCGTTTTGACAGTCAGATTGATCACATGGACTCGTCTTTTGGAGCAATACCATTGGTGGAGGATTCTCACAGAACAACCCGCTAAGGAAAGAGAGAGGGAGAGATATATATATATATGTATGGGGTAACAAATTACAAGTAATGTGAGTTATGTAATCAGATTACTTTTTTACAAGTAACTTGTAAAGTAACACATTACTTTTAAATTTACAAGAAAATATCTGAGTTACTTTTTCAAATAAGTAATGCAAGTTACTTTATTTTCCCATTTATTGACTGACACCTCTCTAATTCAAACCGGCAATAATTAAATGTTAAATAACACAAATATACTTTATGTATTTAATCTCACTTTATTAAACAATGTTTTCGCTGCTTAACTTCGATGATCCAGTTCAACCATACTAATAGGCAAAAATGACTTTAGTGAAACATCACATTTGTGTTGCTTTTTTTCTGAACTAAAAGTGTTGAACTTTCTTCTTCTGCGATCCAGAATGGCAGCACAGCTGAAAGGTTTGTTTGAGCTGCGCCCTCTACTGTACAGGTGTGAATTTGCATCTACTTCAGCCTAAGGCTTATTTATTTCACTTTTGGTGGTAAAGGGCCTTTACATTTGCCAAAAACAGCCACAAATATATATTGTTTGTTATTAAAAAACAAAGCAAGCAAGCTCAGCCCAGATGAGAAAAAGTAACGCAAAAGTAACACAATGCATTACTTTCTACAAAAAATGTATTCCTGTGATGGCAAAGTTGAATTTGCAGCCATTACTCCAGTCTTCAGTGTCACATGATCCTTCAGAAATCATTATTGAATATTGTATATTAAGTATATTATAAGTATATTCAATAATGATTTCTGAAGGATCATGTGACACTGATGCCACACATACTGTATATATATAAGCAATTTTTAAGCACTTTTAATTGAACTTTCTTTCTTTCTTAAATCTAATTCACCCAAGAGAAGAAGATGGTGTTAGAATATTGATAGAGTGTCAGGATGGGTGGTAAGCCAGATTAATGCTGGGCTCAAGACACCATCAGGCCCTTAATTAGTATCTGTGGTGGAGTGAGGGATGCTGGGGAGAGAGCTATTGTTCTGCCACACATGCACACACACATGCTAGTGTTATAATTAGGCATATGGATATTCATCTTCTGTGCATCTCAGATTTAATGATACACTATCATATAACAAAGCACCAACAGAAGCTTGGTGTGTGTATGTTTGCACCAATTATCAAGACTTATAATGAACACAGGTGTGCAAGTTTCCTAGTTATCAGAAAGGCATGTGTTTGTGAATGTGTGTCTTTCCCTCGTGCATGTAAGTTAGGGCCCGAGCACCAATGGTGTGAGGACCCTATTGTAATTGCTCAGTGAATTATTCTCCTTCTCCGAAATGAATTGCATTTTTGAGGGCCTAAACATGCTCGAAAACTCATGAAACTTTGCACACGCATCACAAGTGGTGAAAATTCACGTCTGATATGGGTTTCAGAATTAGGTGTGGCAAAATGGCTCGATAGCGCCACATACAAAATTTCAATTAAGCGCCCTTCGTGCTACGTTTCACGTACAGGTATGAAATTCGGTAAAAGCCCGATACCTACAAAAAAGTCCCTGGGTACAAAATCTGAAAACCCAACAGGAAGTGAGATATTTTGAATTTTCTCTGCAAAATTTTTGCAGTTTATGGCATTTCCAGACGTTGTACTTTAACAAAATCCTCCTAGAGATTTTATCAGATCAACATCATATTTGGTCAGTCTAATCTAAAGGCCTTTGCGATGTTAAAGTGTCCGTGGCGGCCTGACAAAATTCGATGTTCTGCCACGAAACAGGAAGTTGTTGTAACTCAGGCAAACAATGTCCGATCTGCTCCAAACTTCACGTTTGATAATAGTCCTGGCCTAAAGACATCTACATGGCAATATTCAGTAATAGTCAAAGCGCCACCTGTTGGCAGCAGGAAGTATGTTACGTCGAAATGACATATTTCTCCTGTATTTACTCGCTTACATGCATGTCACCCACTATTCACTGTTTTCCTAAGGCAGTGAGCCCGGGTGCGATGGCCCTTTCATCATTGCTTGCAGCTTTAATTATTATTATTCAAACAAAAAAAGTCAATGAGGTAACCATAATGGTTCTCATCAGTTCTAAATCTGTCAGTTTTTTTTTAATTCTAGTTATAATTAGCTTAACATACAGCAGACGTCTAGGATGTGCTCTTTACTTAGGTGTCTCACCTGAACCCCTCCCTGCACACACATGTGTATCCATTGATGGCGTCGACACACTCCGCCCCATGCTGGCATTTGTTCTCCAGACAGTCATTGTAATCCTGCTCACACTGCTGGCCAACATAACCTGGCAAACATTCACATCTGAAAAAGAAAACAATAACAACAGTTTAGATGCTAGAGATGACTAGAAAAAGAGGCACTAGGTGAGTTAAATACTCGGCAGTGATAATGACACTTCTGGCTGACCATTACAGGCAGCACAGGCAGGTCATGTTGTCTTTCTTCTGAAGTTCTGACCTATATTCTGCTCCATTTCCCAGAGGAGCTCACCAACTCACCTGTAGCCCTTACTGAGGGGAACACACTTGGAGTCGTGTTGGCAGGGGTCAAACCCAGGCAGACAGGGGTCAATCACCTCCTCACACAGATCACCTAAGAGACACACAAAGAAAAGGAACAAATCACTCAAACAGTTGCCCGGATTTTATCACATGCTGAAACACTCAGCTGTGTGGCTAAAGGAGCTCTTTGACTGAACATTCATGCGTGTCATGACCCTCCTCGAGGTGTTTTTGCCCCTCACACCATCTGCCAGCATTTAGACTGTGAGGCTTTTCTCCACCAGGCTCAACTGAAAACACATCTTTGTGTGATGGCAAAGTCTTTCTAAAGCACTCAGCTCAGCAGGGTCCAATCGAAGGCACTAAATCACTGCCAACCAAAACCGTCAATACATTCCCTGTTCCCGTCCACCTGCTCTAGGATGTCCCGCTTTGCAACAGGCTGCACTAGGTCTGATCCAAACTCCACATCCATGCACTCATTCACCCAGATTCCTAGCATTTCCTGTCCAGGACACTTGTGTTGGTGTTGCTAGCTGTATGGCACAGCAGCCGCTCAGAAACAGATGTACCCTCTCTGTGCTCCGGCCCTCGAGACAGGGTTTAGGCGGTCTGCTGCCAGGCCAATTTCCTCTAGACCCTTTCTGCAGCAACTGTGTGTGTTCTTCGGGGAATCAGTGCAGTTGGTGTCTGCAGTTCACACACGACTGCCTATGTTTCCTGCATGCACCTCACAGGCTGAAATCTGGCAAACAGCTCAGGCTGTAGTAAGACTAGTACTGACTGACATTAATACAGACAATGGAGAAGGAATGAATGTTTAAAGGGGATATATCATGAAAATCTGACTTTTCGTGTGTTTAAGTGCTATAATCAAGTCCCCAGTGCATCTACCAACCCAGAAAATGTGAAAAAGGACAACCCAGTAGCTCCCCTAGTGACGTAGGATCTTATTATAATATTACCACCCCTTAATCTGCACGTTTCTACCCATGGCTCCGCCCTTTTGTGTGTGTACCAGTTCTAACGCCATGGCAAAAGTCCGAGTAAAGCATGCGAACTGTTCTGTCGTTGGCTGCACAGATGAGCGCAGAACAGAGTCTCGTTAGCTTGGATAGTCTGCAAGTTCAACCCTGGCAAGCTCGATTGCTAAAAAAGAAGCGTTTCTGTCAGAGCGATATTTTGAATAAAATATTAGACCATTCACAGCATTTGATAGCAATCATAAACATTAGCCTGGCAAACAGGTATGCAATGTATAGTGGGTGTCCATACAGGTTTTGCGCAAAAGATTAACATGACGGCACATGCTAGTCGATAAGTTGAATCAACTCCACAGCAACTACATAAATTTATCCACTAACCATTCAGAAACGTCTAAAAGTTGTAACTTCTTCCTGAGTCTCTCCATCAGTGTCGACTCCGGTTTGAACAATGTAAGGCTGAACACCGTTACTGACAATCCTCATTTTGGCTGCGTGAGATTCTCCAGCTTTGTTGTTGTTGAGCAACCGAAGCGCGAGCTGTTAAAGCTCCGCCCTCTTCTGGAAAGGGGGCCGGGAGCAGCAGCTCATTTGCATTTAAAGGGACACACACAAAAACGGCGTGTTTTTGCTCACACCCAAATAGGGGCAAATTTGACAAGCTATAATAAATGATCTGATAAATGAGCTGAAACTTCACAGACACATTCTGGGGACACCAGAGACTTTCACAGACATCTTGTGAAAAGGCGCATAAGAGGTCCCCTTTAAAACTCAGTTTAAGGCTGTGCCCTTTAAGCAGACCGCTGTGTGTGCCCTACAAGCGTATGGATGTGGCCAGGCTTGTACCGCAGCACTCTCTTGTCTACACCAACTGTACCCGCTCCAAGGGAGGTGGCAAAGAGGAATGCCGTTATAATGACAGGGCCCGTTAGGAGCAGTTGCACTTCCTATTTTGAGGAAGGAGAAGAGTGGAGGCCAGAAAAGAAGAGCGGTGGCACTGCTCAGCACTTGGCAGATCAGAAGTGGAAATGAACAGACAGTTTTAACAACAGCTGAACTCTAAATCCGCTGAGTCAGGACGTCTGTCAAGAGCTGGTTTGTTTAGTAAAAATGCCCACTACCAGCCTTAACTTGTATATTATTTTGGTTTCCTAATGTTTTCTTAGCCACCTCAGTTGTGGCTGGAGGATATAAATGCAATTGGCACAGTCTGGCCAGCGAAATGGCCTCATTGCGGTACGACTGAGACAGACAAAGAGGGTAATATGACTAAGAAAATTGTATCAAAGAGTCTGAATGTATTTATAGGCTGGTTTAATGAGGTTGAACTGGTACCTCTGTAGTTAGGGGGGCAGACACAAGTGTAGTTGTTGATGCCGTCCACGCAGGTGGAGTTATTCTCACAGTCGTTGTCTTCACAGTCATCAGGATTCAGCTCACACTGCTGGCCCTCATACCCAGGTGGACACACACAGCTACAGGAATGGTAAGGCACAAGACAATGATCAATACTTCAAATGTTAGAACAAAAGGAAACACATGGGTTGGTTTTAGTGATTTAGCTCCGTTGGGTGACACCCTGATACCGCCAGACTGATTTTCATAACAAAGTCATTTGTTGCTATTCATGTCTCATTGTTTGGTCTCTAAAGCTGTGTCTCGTTTCGAAGGCTGCGTCACATTTGTCGGCCACATATGTCATGAAGGATGTCTTATTTCAGAACAGTAATTCCTAGTGGAGTGTATATTGTTGTCATTTCTTAATGACTGTGGAATGTAGGGGTCAGTTTACTGAAATGAAGCAGCTTCAATGACGTATGTGGCCGACAAATGCAACCTCTGGAGGACACAGCCTTCGAAATGAGACACAGCTTGAATGTCAACCCAACATCCTTCATTAGTGCACCGCTCACAGCCAACAAGAACACAGAGTTCTGCTTTTAACATGTACTCAACACATTACAGGGGTAGTTCAGCAAAAAAAAAACTCTGGCATGACTTACTTATGTTGTAGAAAACAAAACAAGACGTTTCTTTTTAACACTCTTTAAGTTGAGAATGCATCTTAATTGATTATTCGATTTTGCCTTCCAACGATTATGAAAACAAAGTAATTGGTGTAAAATGATTATTCTGCTGCTGCCACAATCCGTCCAGCTTTCTTTCCTCCCTAAGCCAAACTTCACATCCAAATCAGCTGAATAAGTGAGTGTTATAAAATGCAGTCTACGGTTGCTAAACTGCAGGATGTGCTTGATATTAAACAGTGTTATTAAAAGAGCATTAAGCCGCTGAAGAGATACTGTTCCCTAGGTGGCTTTCTGTGCGCTCCGAGACGGAGCTGAACGCACATAAGCACTGTGGGCTTCGGATTCATGCCTTAATGGTCAAATAGCCTACACACAAAATGCCGAAATTTTGTTTTGCAGAGTATCCTTGTAAACACAGTCAGTTATGTCTTAAGTGAATGTAAACAGTTGAGAAAGAAAACGCATGTGTAACCGTATATTGGATCCATGCAGCTCTTAAAGTGACAGCAGCCTAATAAACCTGCTGCAGTCATTGATGTTAATCAAACAACAAAAGACAAAGATAAAATCACATACTGCTCTTGAATTAATAAACTTTTGTATTTTTAATAATTATTAGTCTATATTTAACGTATACAACAGTGTTAATTTATATTTGATTACTTTATTCAGTTTCTATTGTCTATTACTGTTAGTACATCTTCCTGAAAAACCTAAAGCACTGTTTATTTCATTTGTATTTTCTATTGTATTGTCTCGTGTAACTGTTTTGAGGACCTTTTACTTACATTAGTTAGCCTAGTACTAGTTTTTGCTGAAGCATCGGAAATTGTGAAATTTCATTCATATTTAAATTTACTCATATAATGAAATAAGACTGATAACACTTTAGTTTAGGGTCCAGTTCTCACTATTAACTTTTGCTTATTAGCATGCATTTTACTAGGATATTGGCTGTTTATTAGTACTTATAAAGCACATATTAATGCCTTATTCTGCATGATCATATTCTATATCCCAATACCTAAACTTAACAACTACCTTACTAACTATTAATAAGCAGTAATTAGGAGTTTATTGAGGCAAAAGTCATAGTTAATAGTGAGAATTGGACCCTAATCTAAAGTGTGACCATATTTTTTTTCTCTGTTGTTTTGTTTTTCAGTCGCTATCCGTAAGTCTTGTAGGTCTGATCCATCAGTGGCTGAGGCTCAGTGTTTGATAAACCTCCATCTCCATGGTGACTTGTTGAGCTCTAGCAGTAAAACTTATCTCAGTGTTTAGCAGAACGCACACCCGTTTGTACCCGTCCACCCAGTCCCTGCCCTCTGGCTGCCAACTCTCAGGGGCTACGCCAGAAACTGATATATTCCACCCACAAACACATAAAAACATACAAACCTCTGGACTCATTTGCTGGATATTTTTTGTAAAGTCATTGTGCAATTCTGTTTTCTGCTGGACGTGAAGCGGCTGCCCTACAAAAATTGCCTAATATGACATTACCAAAGTTGCTGGGTGATTTATAGGACACAGAGGACATATATTACAATCTGCCTGTCTCTTGCTTCTTTCAAATGTCCAGGGGTATTACAAGCTTTGAATTTTTAATGCACAGATTTTGTCCAGATGTGCATTTTAACACAGGACTTTCAAATTAAACTATTTCAGTTTTTAAATCTTATTTATAACCTTTTGACTTATTTATAACCTTTATAACACTGTGCAGGCTACATTCTGACCTATGTTGTCAGTATACAGTAAGTATCACAATGCAACATGTCAAAATATAATCTGTACAGGTCTGGATGTACCTGTACTGCCCGTCCAGTCCAGGTGTGAGGTGGCATGTGCCTCCATTAACACACGGCAGGCTGATGCAGGCGTTAATGGGAATCTCACAGTTACGACCCTGAGGAAAGAAAAGGACAGTGAGCATGGATTAACCCTTGTGCGTCAATTTTTAAAAAATTACACATAGGTCCATAGTGGACAAAAGTGTCCCTGTCAAAAAAATTTGAAGCTTGGAAGCACAGACTTAAGTTTGGTCTCATTTTAAAGAATTATTGTTAAAGTAAAAAAAGTTTAAAGGAACACTCCACTTTTTTTGAAAATAGGCTCATTTTCCAACTCCCCTAGAGTTAAACAGTTG
Source organism: Mylopharyngodon piceus (assembly GCA_039654765.1). NCBI lineage: Eukaryota > Metazoa > Chordata > Actinopteri > Cypriniformes > Xenocyprididae > Mylopharyngodon > Mylopharyngodon piceus. The sequence continues at coordinate 2,209,933 of CM077439.1, forward strand.
AGTTTTACCGTTTTCGAATCCATTCAACCGATCTCCAGGTCTGGCGGTACCACTTTTAGCATAGCTTAGCATAGTTCATTGAATCTGATTAGACCGTTAGCATCTTGCTCAAAAATGACCAAAGAGTTTCAATATTTTTCCTATTTAAAACTTGACTCTTCTGTAGTTACATCGTGTACTAAGACCGACGGAAAATGAAAAGTTGCGATTTTCTAGGCCGATATGGCTAGGAACTATACTCTCATTCCGGCGTAATAATCAAGGAACTTTTCATTTTCCGTCGGTCTTAGTACACGATTTAACTACAGAAGAGTCAAGTTTTAAATAAGAAAAATATCGAAACTCTTTGGTCATTTTTTAACGAGATGCTAACGGTCTAATCAGATTCAATGAACTATGCTAAGCTATGCTAAAAGTGTTACCGCCAGACCCGGAGATCGGCTGAATGGATTCGAAAACGGTAAAACTCAACTGTTTAACTCTAGGGGAGTTGGAAAATGAGCCTATTTTCAAAAAAAAGTGGAGTGTTCCTTTAAAAAGTGAAACCAAAAAAGTTATAGAGAAATTATGAAAATGATCTATGAACATTATTTTATATAAAATATATATTTTATAAAACATGTTGAACTCTAAAACTGCTAAAAAAATCAAAGCCATAAATCTAAACAAGTTGTGTTCCAAATTTGATGTTGATATCTCAAAAAATGAGCTTTCAGTAAGATTTTGTTTGGGCGCAGTACCAAAATTTTCCCATTAGATGCCAGCAAAGCTCCACTGAAACACACAGTGGTTGGCCAAAACCTGAGAAAATGGCACCATCTGGTAAAAAATAGTAAAAATTTTAATTTTGAAGCCTTGCCAACAGAATGTAAGTCTATTAACAAAGATTGCATCATTTTATAGTTAAATGACCCTGGGATTAAAAATTGCAGTTTTAATGGGTTTCAATGGGAACATTTGTGTCCTTAAGGTCCTGAGTGTAACTATTTTGTGTTACCAGTGTAAAATAGATGTCTTAAAGCAAATGGGTTGAAAATAGTAAAATTCTAATAAAAATACACACCTGTGCCAAAATGTATGTAGCTGACATTAACACAGGCAAAAAAATAAAACTGAAAAAGACAAAAATGTCCATAAGGTCGCACAAGGGTTAAGAAAGAAACATGTCTGACCCTTAGATACTTTCAAAGGTGAAGAGGTGAAAGGAATAAAAGCCATTATCTTTAATATAACATGATGAGTTCTGAGTAAAATGTCAACTTAAATGTTAACTGCAATTTACTGTTTAAACAGGGTTAAGGAGTGGACATTAAGGGCAATGACTGCTATGGTTATTACTGTTGCTCATACTTATAATTAGGAATCTGTCTCTTCACCCTAAATAGTAAACTACCACCCAGAACACCCTAGCAACCTCACAGCAAAATAATATAAACATTAAGAACATACCAGCAATCACCTACTAGTAGCATTGAGCACCACTCACATTTTCTTCAGAAAATACATAAATCTTATTTGTTTACTAGCTCTATATCCAGGCCCAGACCCAGGTTTAGTTTAATATCATGATATACGGAAGATGTATGTCGTGCCCTGATCCTTTTACACTCCGGGGCTGTAACTCCGTGACTAACATTCTCCGTTTCAATTTCAGACAAAGGCTTTTGCCACTGATATGCCTGTTTCCTCTGCTCTCCTCACAGGGCCCATATGCCTCTGTTTTCTCTCTCTGTCCCTCTGTTTTTTCTCTTTCTTCCTCCCATGTTTGATTTAATTTAGTACTCTTGAACATTCTAATTAATCTTCACTTACTTTGAGGACAGACACACACCTGCAGCTGACCTTGAGAGCTGTGGTTTTAATTAAAAGACAGCCCATTGGTTCTGTCTTGTAGAGGGCGAAGGGTTAAGCTCTTATCTGTTCTTCAACAGAACAACACTGACAGGAATCCCATAACCAAACAAAAGGGTAATGATTTCACACTGCAGTCAGGACACACACACATTCTCAGAGCACTTTTTGTGTGAAACCGAGTGTGTTTGATGTCAGACTTTGATTCATTTGATTTTTCGAAGCTGTTTAAAGGTATTTTTTGCAAATCTGCTTGAAAAGGTGGTCTAAAATTTAAGTTCATGTGTACTATGGTACGTTTATCTGTTTTAACTCATGGAAGTGAACTGCTTGATGCCATAAAATTAGCATTTCTCATAGCTTCTTATCTCTAAATAAATTGCTTTTGAAAAGCAGCCCACATTCTTTACATCTCTTGCAATGCATTTGCCAACTTCACCCCCAAGGTCACACGGTGCCTGCTGAGAATGAGTCTACACAAACATCGCCTCACAAACGCTGCCCGGGCACAATAGGAACTAATCAAGAAATTCAGATACAGTAAGTTGAGCTTGGGAAGATGGATGATGAGGCTCTCTTGCATGTAATGATGCACATAACTCAAAGGAATATCCTGTATATTCTGAACACATGTGCAGGAGGACAGGATGTATGTGGGCCGTTGGCTGTTCGCTCACCTTGTAGCTGAAAGGGCAGGTGCAGTGGTAGGAGCCTGTGACATCACTCACACATGTGCCATTGTTCTGACAGGGAGCCGCCAGACAGGGGGCGCACTTGGACATCAGATTCAAATCTGCTGGACCTGAAAGACACAATACAAATTATGAAGAATAAATGTGTGGAAGAGAAGAAAGCAAGAGAATGGGAAATAAAAGGGAATGGAGGTGACATTAAGGTCAGCATGAAAAATAAACTTTATCTGTGCATGTTATTTCTAGAAAAAAAGATCTTTAATTAAAATGTAAACTGCTCTGAGTCTATTAGTGGTATTTTTTATATACTATTATAGTATTATTAAAGTCCCTCTGTGGTGAAAATCAAGTTTTTAATGTTGTTTATATGTCTATGTGGTGATTTTAATATGTGCTCACTCAGAGCTGGTGTGAGCGAGTGGAGGCGGGGCTAATTTGCATATTAATTTATCTGTGTATACTAAATAAGGCAACAGTGTAGAGTTACATTCAAGCTATTTTAAGGTGCGAAGACATTTTTTCACAGGAAAAAACATTTAAATATGTCATTTTGGTGATCAAAAATGAGTTTTAAGGGATACAATTATTGACTACAGGGGGACTTTAATATTTAGAATTAGCTTGTATTTTTATATTTCCATTTTAATTTTAGTTTAAATAGTTTTAATATTGTGCTTTTGTCATTTTTATTAGTTTTTTTATAATAAATATTTCTATTTATTTCAGTTTTAGTTTTGGTTACTTTAGTACTTCAACTTATTTTATATCTAATTTTCATTTTTAAAGTTTAAGTTTTCCATCTAATATTTATATTTTATGTTATAAATATTTATACTTTATGTTTATGTCAGCTTTATTTCAATTAACAAATACTTTATTTTACAAATTTGTAATAGTTTTAGGTAATGATAAAAAAAAACCAAAAGAAAAAAAAACCCTGCTCTGAAATGACTTTCCTTTTTGGATAACATCACATCTTACTTTTCAACCATTTCCATTTTCCATTCTCGTACAGTATGTTCTTCCACTTTTCATAATCCAATCAATTCTGATCGGAAGTCCCACCCTACATTTTTTTTTCCTCCTCAAATATTCCGAAATATGATTTATTACAGAGACAATGTCATTGCAAATGCCGCTTCGTGCTGACTTTAAGAAGCTCTCACACTTTGTACTCATAGAAACAACAGAGAAGGGACAGAATATCATTTAGGGAGAGAGAGAGAGAGAGAGAGAGAGAGAGAGAGAGTGGGGTTGGATCAGGAAATGATGCAGACCAAATTCGAATCTGCGTTTCCCATATGAGCACCATGGCTCAATGTGTCTGGAGCAGATTAACCAGCATTAGAGAAGAAAGACGAGACAGAAACGAGACTCACCCTTGCACTGGAAGCGATTGAGGGGGGTGGTAAGCAGCAGTCGGTCCGCCATGTCAGGTGGTCCAGTGCAGCGGGCGATGCCAGGCTCTTTAAACCCAGCCTTCACCCACTGAGACAACCAGCGCAGCTCGCAGTCACAGTATAGGGGGTTTGCACCTAGAGCCCTGCATGAGAGGAGACCAGTGTTTGAAAGGTATAGCAGTACGATTCGTTCCAACCCTGCTCCTGGAAAGTTACCTTCGACTTCCATCCCTGCTCCAACACACCTGCCTGTAATTTTCAAGTAACCCTAAATATACCTTGATTATCTGCTTCAGGTGTGGTTAATTGAGGTTGGAGCTGAACTCTTCAGGACGGTAGCTCTCGTGGAGCAGGGTTGGACAGCCCTGGGCTGTGTTTCCAAAAAGCATCGTAGGCCTAAGATCATTGACATGGTCTCTACGATCAACGTAGCTCATGATGCTTTTGAAAAATGCAGCCCTGGTCTAGTGGTAACGCTTTTGTTTTTTCCTTGTGAACAGTGGTGCTTTCAAGTCACTTTTGTCGGAGAAAGATGGCGGTGTACCTTCTCTTAAAGGGATAGTTCACCCAAAAATGTTTCAAATGAAAACTTATTCCAAACCTGTATAAATTTCTTTCTTCAGCTATACATAAAAGAAGAAATTTGGAAGAATGTTTGTACCCAAGCAGATCTGTCCCCCCATTGACTACCATATTATATTTTTTCCCTATAATGGTAGTTAATGGGGGGCGAGATCTGTTTGGGTACAAACATTCTTTTAAATTTCTTCTTTTATGTATAGCAGAAGAAAGAAATTTATACAGGTTTGGAACAACTTGAGGGTGAGTAAATGATGACAAATTTTCATTTTTTGGGTGAACTGTCCCTTTAACTGCACAAAAATACAGCAAGGATTTTAAACTCTACAGTACTTGAGAATATGAAGAATTAAGAAACCACATCATGTGTGTTTGCTTTTTTTTTAATGTTTTCAATTAATTTATGAAAATTTACCATCAACTAGAGATATGGTAGATGAGTAGAAGCATATGTTTTCTCACTTCCACACGTCCCCAAATCAGAAATCAGTTTCTTATTCGTAACTTTGTCATTCATGCGCGTTCAACTCGTAAATACGATTTTTCCGACATGACTTGAATGCACCATCTTACACTACAGTACATAACAAAGCCGACATCTTCATTTACTACAGACATCCCAGTTGCACGTCCATCACTTCAACAGGGTCTTTATTCCTCAATGGTGATTTTTTTTCCCTGACAGTTCTTTTCAATGAGGAAACAAGGAGCTACAGTAGCTCCACTCCAAACCGGCAACAGAAACTACAGCCAGAGAGGAAAAAAACAACATGGCCATAAGCCTTCATAATAGATGCCTTTTAGCTGTAATAAAATTTACAAAGATTTCCTGTGGGGCTCGGTCTCCGAGCGCGGAGCACAAGGCTGCACTCTCTCTAGGTTGCACCCGGTAATGAGGTAAAACTTACATTGAGTCTAAAGACCTGAGTTGGTCTCTAAGGTTGAGACTGGGAGTCCATCATTAATAGAGGCAGAGAAGGTTCTCACACTGGCACACACACACACACACACACACACACACACACACACACACACACACGCACTTACAGATGAGACAGAGATGTCAAGTGGCTGAAGGCTCCCTCCGGAATAGTTGAAAGGTCATTTCCGTGGAGGGTTCTGAAAGAGAAGAATGAAAAGAAAATGAAAAAAAGCATTGAGCTCTGGGAGTTGGTTTCATTGTTTTCCACACTATAAATGATGAAAGAAAGAAAGAGGGAGAGATAGAGAAAGAAAGGGCCAGTCATTCAAGGCATTTAGCGCGGATTATAGAAAATCTCTGCCGTTTTTGTGAGACACCAGTGGGAACGGCAGATTTGCATTGAGATTTCATTGTATGCTGTGTCAGTTCTGTTTAATAATTTCTCACTCGGCCCACACAAACACACTCAGACTGCAACCCGAGAGCATGATTGGACAGCTACGGACCCATGAGGCCACGTCAATGGTGGCCCTGGGGCATTCTGGGAAATTAAAAAGTGACAATGATGACTGCCTGGCAGACTAAACACGAGGAGGCCGGAATAAGGTGGGCGTCCTTTGGTGTGTTTAACATTTCTGTGCACACAGGGTGTTGATAACCTATCCTGCCCAGAGCCACAAAATACACCACCCAGTTTAAGGTTTTTTCTTCAACTTTATTACTATGGTTTGTTTTTTTGTCTACTAATAAATTGCAAAAGTGAATATACAAGTATCTCAGGAGAATTGTCATTTTCATATCAATTTTTACACGTGCCATGGACAAATGTCATTTCCACCACATCTCAAATCACCATTAAATCTGTGGCAGAAATGATATTTTAAAAATATAAACTGCCTGACTTTGTCTTACTAATTTCATATCTAACATTTTATGTATCATAAATACACATGCATAATATTTACCACTTTTTACACAAGATAAACTTAAAACTACAGCTCAACAAAAATGTTTTGTTCACAAGTGATATTTGCCTTGAATTTTCTCGACTAAAGCACAGGTATAATTTGAGGGACATACACTCCTGTTCATTAATTAATTACTTTTATTAGATTGACCATAAGTGACAGTAATATTACGTAAGATATCAATGTCAAATAAAAGTTGTAATTTTGAACTTTCGTTTCACCAAAAAAATGCTATAAAAAAGTATCATGGTTTCCACACACAAAAAAATTATTTTCACATAATCAGTTTTGAAATGAATTATGTTTATTTGACTGTTTTTATACTTTTAAATGAGCATAGCAATAATTAATATTTTATAAAGGCATTTTCATGGTTTAAGATGAAAAGTTTGAGTCTGGGATAAGGGTAAAGTAGTAAAAAAATAAATGATAAAAAGTTTCCAAGACCATTTCAAAGTGACCTTCACATAACCAAAAAGTTTAAATCTGTTAGTTTTAATAAAAAAGAAAAATAACCCACGGGACTTAAAAGTGCTCTTAAAATCTATTGCTTTGTTCCTTCAGAAGTTGCTGATGCTGTGAACGTGTTGTTCTTGAGCTGCTTTGTTCAGGCACTGTAATCTCCTGAAGTTAAGTTCATAAGGCAGGTTATTGGGATCTCAGAGAGGTGTTGTGGTGCATGGGGAGTTTATGTGTGTATGTGTGTGTGTGAGAGAGAGAGAAAGAGAGAGATTGATGTGGCTGTGCAGCAGATCACTGGTTCATCAGGTAAAAAACAAAAGGGAGTCTTACAGCAGGCGGAGAGAACGCAAGCCATCAAATGCATGAACTGGGACACAGCGAATTTGATTATAGCTCAGGATACTGCGGAGAAAGAGAGAGAATATGATTGAGATGACAAAACGGTCATTTAATGTCAACATTTCTATCAAAAATTTTTTAGTCAGTATTAACCATGTTCACATGTCTGAAACTGTGTGTGATTGCTGGATTATGGTGTTACTTACAGGGTGGCGAGCTGCGTCATGTTGCTGAAGGTGAGAGGGGCAAGAAGACTAATGCTGTTATTACTGAGGTCTCTGCAGAGGAAACACACACAAACACACAGCAGATTCAATTACACACCCTCACAACAGAGTCTACAACATACCTTCACAATCCTGGCCAGTTTACTCTTCGAAAAGACAGTTTTAGTTAGTTTTAAAAAGAGGTTATAAAAATGGCTAAAAATAATAATAATAAAAATATATATATATATTATTTTTATGCATGTTTTAAGATATATATATATATGGCTTAAAACATGCATAAAAATAAACTGTACACTGTAAAAAAACGTCCCATTATATTTTTTGCTAAAGAACTCGCAGTTGTGGTTGGCATATATTTATTTTGAAAAAACAAACAAAAAAAAACCAAAACAAAACAAAAAAAAATATATATATATATACAGTATAATATATATTTTTACTAGTGGGTGCAGGACACTATAGTTCATTTATGTAAGTGAGGATAGCAAAATAAAGTAAACTGTGACATATTATACCCAAAAATCTTTCATTCAGTGGACTACCAGTACAAATGATAAAAATTTGGGACCAAAAATTATTCAGACACTTTGACCTGACCATGTTTTGCTTAAGTGTTTTCTGACATAATTAAGATTATTTTTTTCTGACACAGTTTAACTTTGAGATCTTGTCATATTTTATTTCCATTTTTTTTAAACTATAGTGAATAAACTGTATTAATGAATGAAATGTTCAAGGTGCCTGAATACATTCTGGTTTGACTGTATATATATGGTAACAATGTTTCGGGTATTATGGGATGGCATATTGGTGACTTTATATTTTAGATAAAACATAGCCAATGCTTATATATAGACTAAAATAATGCAATAAACATGAACTAAAAACATAAAATGTACATCCTAATGTACATTATTGACAACAAAAATGAGCAGAAACCTATTAATTTAAATAAAATATAATAATACTGGTATGTGATGTGTTACGCAGAGACACCTGAGAATATTATTTCACTGTATTTCACCGTAAACTATACGACTATTCATAGCTTTCACTTGCAAAAGCCATACATTTGTTGGTAAGGTCACTTACAGTTCATCAATTAAGACTTTTTACTTTAGCTTTGTAGAGATTTGTACTGTATAGAGGTGCCTTGTATTTCCTAAAAACTTCGGAAATATAAATGGGAATGCTTAAAACACACATACAAATTAATACATTCAATGCACAGTAGGTCGCTTTGTATAAATGTGTGTGCCAAATGAATACATTCAATAAAAAGAGGAGAAATACATACAGCAGAGTCAGTTGTTTCAGATTAGGAAGCTCTTTGGGCACGGACGTGAGGAGGTTTCCTTCCAAGTATCTGAAACGGTAAGAAAAATCCTGTTAACAGACAAGTTTACAATACTCAGACAAGCTACAAAGCAAAACCAGATTTCATTTTAAATTTCATTTCATGCTTATAAATCAATTTTAAATCAACTTATTACCACAAAGTGGCTCTAAATGCAGAGAAACTACAGTGAGCTGCCTTGCTGTTTCCGTTCAGATCAGAGCTAAAGATCGGCCCCGAAGTATAGTGCATTGCTTATCTACAAAATTCACTCTTTCATCCTTATTTTGCCACTTTTTGATGTGCTAAAAGGCTGAGAATGTCAGCAGACCAGACCACTGCAAGATGACAGGACACAGATAGATGGGGTTTGATAGGGACCTTAAGGTCTGCTATCAAAGCGAGCTGTTAATGGGGTCTGTCGGTGAACAAGAGTACCGTCTTCAAAACTACAAAACTGGAGACGAGGTCAGTCCGTCTGGAGTCTTCCTGTACAATCCAAGAACAAATACTGTCCTTCTGCTGAAAAGCCAACAGCAACAAGGCAAGATTTTTCTGCTCACGACACTCGGTCTCTCTTTGTCACTTGTTTGCTATCTTGTGATTTCTTTTCTCCTCTTAGTCACTGTCATCTTCCGTCTCTCCATCTATCGCTCTCACTCTCTCAGTTTTGTGTGTCAGCAGTTCTATGAAGGCGCTGTACTCTCTCTTCATCTGATTGGTCCATTAGATGATGACGGACACCGTTACACTGTGCAGCAACTCACTGACCCTCATGCACTCTGAGCTGGATCACGGCCTGCACGTGACATGACATGGGCTTTTTTATTCTCAAAAAATGGCTATGTTCAGAAAGTGTATTGCTCATGGCAGGCTGATTTACATGAAGACTCTTGAGTAATGAAGGTCAATACCTGCCACTGTCAAAGATGTCAATAAATCCAATGACAGCTTGAAACCCGGGGTTGTGTGATGTAGTGTATAAAGCCATGAGATATTACCACTGTGTCCTTGACACACCTCTTACAAGACAGATTGCTGCTGTAATACATTCACGACATTATTCATTCACAACTTTAAAGTTAACTTGTTAGCAATCCTTTTGGTTTCTGTAAAAGAAAGACACCGCAGTCTGCAGGAAGAGCCAATCAACAGTAAGTTCTTTTTGTATGCTTTTGTAGTTCTCTCTCCTCCTGCCTACATTCATATTTTGAGTGTGATTCACTGGCCAAAAAAGAGAAAACACAAAAAATAAAGATAAATTTGACTGATAGTATTATTTATATAGGGCCTGTTTACACGACACTGTTTTCAACTAAAAACGGAAAACTTTTTATGCATTTGGCCGCTCATTTACATGACAACAGCGTTTTAGGGGCCTGAAATCGCAAACTTTTGAAAACGGGTTTCAAAGTGCAAGTTTTTAAAAACAATATTGTTATTTCTGTGTATCTTTGTATGTCTCTGTGTAATGTCATATTACAAGTTCAGTCATTGGGCCCTATTTTAACGATCTAAGCGGGTACACTTAGGGCGTGTCCGAATCCACTTTTGCTAGTTTAACGACGGAAAAAATGGTCGGCGCGCCAGGCGCATGGTCCAAAAGGGTTGTACCTAGTCTCTTAATGAGTAATGGGTGTGTTTTGGGGTAAATAAACCAATCAGAGTATCAGGTGCGCTTGCGCCATGGCGGATTGCTATTTACATGGCGGAATATAGACACGCTCAAGTTTAAATACATGTGTGTATTGCCACGATTGGTCAAATAATTAGCCAATTTCATTCGTCATTACTGCAAACAGGTAATTCTGATACATGCAATGACTATCCATGATGACATCTTTATGTACACAATAATAATCTTTTACATTGTAATCCTTTTATTTTTAATATTTGGCATGTTTGTGTGCTGCTGCGCGTCCGTGTGTGTAATAAGCGTGTTGTGCACCCGCCTATAGGCACATATTACTAACGCGCCCTTTAAATAACAATTTTTGTCAATGGTGCAGTCGTTGTCAACAATGCACCTGAACACACCTCGTTTTCAGACCAGCACGCCCATAGATGAACAGATGGGCATGAGTGCATGTGCTATTTAAAGGTGCAGTGTATAAATTTTAGTGGCATCTAGCGGTGAGATTGCGAACTGCAACCAACGGCAGCTCACCCCTCCCTTTCGAAGCAAAATAGAGAAGCTACGGTGGCCGTCTGGCCGACACAAGACAAAGATGTCGTCGTCTGAGACAGCAGAGAGTACGTTAGCCAGTAAAGCAATGAGGTTTCTTCTTCTAACAAAGAACGGTCTCTGCTTCTAATAAACCAGACGACTACTACTTCTTCGTGCGTATTCAACGTAGTGACGATGCAAGCTGCCTCTAAAAACATGAACGATTTAGAGGAAGAACAATATAGTGACGAAACGCGCTCTGTAGATTGTTTGTCCGTTTAGGGCTACTGTAGAAACATGCCGGCGCATAATGGCGACTTGACATGGAGGGGGGATCCGCGGTGTATGTAGATAGAAATGGCTCATTCTAAGGTAATAAAAACATAACGGTTCATTATGTAAGGTCTTTAATATACACCACTGAAAACATAGTTATGTATATTATATTGCATTTCTATCAATCCTCCCAAATTTTACACATTGCACCTTTAAACAATGTGGCCGCTGGACGTGAAAATGATAACTGCGTCGGGCTGAAACTAGCAAAACACACTTGTGTTGCGCCAGACGTCACATTGCGGCGGGTGTATGATAGGGCCCTATAGGCGTGTGTTGTTTCTTTACATCGCCAACTACTGGCCTGGCAGCAGAATACAGTGTTTTTAATTGTTTTCGGGGATCCATGTGAACAGGGACCATTTTGACAATGTTGTCGTCTGTATGCAAAAAACGTTTCCGTTTTTAGTACATCATTGTCGTGTAAACGTACCCTCAATTTCTACAGATATCGAAATAATATAGTTATCATGAATTCTTTTGACTATAATAATAGTGTTGTGAAAATGTAATATTGTAAAGCATTTGTTCTACTCTTCTTATAAAAACACATAGTATTGTTGTATGAACAACTGCTTTTGTGAACTAGATCTGTGTCACTCCCAACAATCAATCTGTCAGACACTAGATCGAATCTCCATCTGCATCCCGAAGGTCATTTGTATTAATAATCAAATGAATGATTTTTTTTAATGACCTAAACTGACCAAGAAGAAAAAGAAAACTGGATGTGACATTGTGTGAACTTTGCGGAGACAAAATCCACCAGCCCAGTACTGTCCCAAAGTGAATAAGATAAAAATAAAGGGAGTTAGAAGAAAAAACTCACAGTTCGGTTGTATCTTTAGGGATGCCCTTAGGCAGGGAACGCAGCCCTCGGTTACTACAGCGCACCACTGTGTCCGAGCATGTGCAGGAATCCGGACAGCGAGGGGCCGATGGCAGACAGATATTCTCTTCCGTACCTGAGAGAGAAAGACATGCATATTTTATGCTCCTTTACATCATGCAAGAGAAAAATGTAATATGCGTTGCTAACAGATCTAATATAGAAACTCATCAATTCTTTAAAAGGGAGTAATGGAGGACGGAAAAAAGGGGGAAAATGGATGAAAGAGCACAGGTGCCGTGTGCACCGAACTGCATTGCACCCTCTCTGAAAATAGCCCTTTCTTCAGTGTGTTCTCCAAACATGGGGATCATTATTACAGCGCACGCTCACTCATAATAAGTGATACAGTGCACAGGAGTTTAAAATCAGCAGCTAAATATTGTTTTTGGCCTTGCTTGCTCCACATTTCCTGCAAGTAATACTTGTAGCCTCCTCCCGAGCTGCTTTCATCCAAGCTCTGTAAGATGCTATCTGTAAAATGCTGAATTACCCTGCAGATTAAAAAGAAACAGTGAATTAAGCCATTAATGGGAGGTAATGGAGACTGAGAAATGCTCCAAGAACAACTCACAGACCGAGTCTGGAAAGGGGAACGCTGGACCTGGATGTGCCTGCAAACGCAGAAGAGCCAAGGGGGCTTGTTTTACAATGACTGGACTACTTCAAACAACCAAAAATATCTTCCCGTAAATCAATTTAGCTTGACTTTGTTACTCTAACTCTAATTGCAGAGCACTGAAATAGCTAGATGTTGTGGTGGTGAGTTTTTTGGAGCTGAAGTGATGGCGCACCACACAAGGAGGAAGAACGAACGGAGTAACAACACATGAGCTCTGACAGACAGCCTCTTCTAACTAATGGACCTCGAGGAAGGGCGACTTCTCTCACTCTGAACCTCTTTATTTCAAAGTGCTTCTCTTAACACGATATTCCCTGAAGTCCTGGAGCAGCAAAAGAGCTGTTTCTACCCTAGCTTTGACAGGGAGGCCTTCTGAAACACAGGACCCTGTCCAGACAGAAGCCAAACCGCAGTTTCTTTTTCTCCATTAAACTTTATGTCAGTCTCGAGAGGTTCTGTTTTCCCTCGTCTTTATGGACACGAGTTCTTCCCTATAAAAACCAGAGTGGGAGAAGATAATGTTTAGGCCTCCACGCTCAACATTTAATTTGTCCTCGTGGTGCCCTCTCGGTGCGGCCTTGTGGGAAGTTGGCCGTGTGTGATTTACCCTGACGCTGGGAAGCAGGGAGACGGGGATGAAGGTGTGGGAAATCCGAGGAGACGGAGCGTAGAGCAAGCCTCGGTCTGGAATGGTGTCTGGAAGGAGCTGATTCAGTGGCCTGATCTAAGCAGTGTGATTTCATGGGAACTGGAGATGGATGTGGTGTGGATGGCACAGGCTACAGAGCAAATAGTAGCTGAGGTTTGCAAACCCTTATTCAATATCCTAACAACGTGCCTCTGGTTCATGAGGAACTGCTTAAAAGTGTGTATATAACCTCTGAACAGGGCAGTGTGGACACAGAGGAGTAGAAAAAAAGAGTATAAAAGAGAATCAACACTGTATAGATGGAGACATGGGAGCATAGACTGGAACATTTGAATTTTGCATAAGCCATGTTCAGTGTAGTTGTGAAAAAAGTGATAAACCTCTTTCAGAGAGTAATTAACTTCATATATACACTGCATATATATTGTATAGGACATTAACACCCGCCAACCCGCTTGAATTTTATATATAATATATACATTTTTTAATTGTCGCCTTTTAAAAAGGCGTCTGAAATAATAAACTAAATGCAATGTAGTGTTGTCATAAATATCGATTTTTCAACACATATCGATACTGAAATATCTGAAACGCTTCCAATAATCATTTTCCAAAGAATAGATACACGATACCAGCTGCCTTTTATATTATTGGTGTTACAGGGCTTGAATTTCGGTGTGGGATTGCACGTATTGTCCATAATTTTACTCATTCCCGCAGATTTTATTCTCACACCCAAAGTGCAGCACATAAAGCTACTTCTCAGTACTAAATTGAGTTCTTTTTCGCTGATTATTGCGCTTAAACAGTCAAATACACACAAAATAATGTCAAAATGCCGGTCTTGGTGAGTATTCACGTAACACAGACAGTTAAATTTGAAGTGAATGTAAACAGTTGAGAAAGAAAACGCATGTGTAACAGTATAATGGATCCGTGCGTCAGCTCTTAAAGTGACAGCAGCCTAATATACCTGCTGCCAAATTATCAGATAATATTAAAAATATCTATATGGCAGTTTTCCCCATGGTATCAATGTCAAAATTAAGTGGCTAGTAACTTTGGAAAACCACTAGCCACAGAGTCTGGTTAGCAAAAAAGTTAATGTCAAGCCATGATTGTATAAATGAAGTTCATTACCCTGTAACTTTGGGTTTTATTGTACATTAGTCTATATATCTATATCTAAGTCTATATATGTACAATAAAACCCAAAGTTACAGGGTAATGAACTCCATTTATACAATGTGTGTGTATATATATATATATATAAGGATACAGATTAATCCCCAGTAAGATATATTTCTTATGACAATTATATCATAAACATAATATAATATATTATACATCATTATATTATTATAATAAAAGTCAATACATTCAACTATTAATGATAATAAATCACTTGCAATTAGCAGGTGTGGTAAAAGTTAATTTTGGACCCTGTTTACAGAGACTGCACCACAGTTAAAAGAGTCAGGCTATCCATGTTCCTTTACTGTGGTAAAATCACCATAATGCACGACTTGTTGTGGTTTATTGCTTTAATACACTCTTTGATGCATCCACCAACAGAACAAGCAGCACATATTGTGCAAGAGGAAGTGTCCCAAAAGAGAGTTATACCGTCACAGGAGAAATCTGGCATGGCTACATCCTGTATAGGGATCTCCTTCAGGAAGGCAGGTTTCTGGCAGCGAGGGTTTCCACTAACCACCCGGGTCTTCTTAAGCCACAGTCCCAGCCAGGCTAAGTGACAGTCACACACGTAGGGATTAGACAGCAGGTTACTGTACACAAACAGAAAGAAAACACAATCCTCATTACTATATAATTACAATGGAAAGCAATCAGCAGGGTTAAATTACCACATAAACAACCAAACTTCAGCCCATTTAACACAGCAGGAGAACTGCATGGGTGAATTTGCATTTAAATAGCAATTCAATTCCATATTATGACTGCGATGCGATCTGCAATGCTGACAATGTTCGACAGCAACTTTTGCATTAGTTCACACGTTATTACACTGCTATAAAATTGTTATAGCAGCCACTAAAAACAAAGTGCTTTAAAAACAGACACATTTTGGGTACAGAAAGACCCATCAACCAATGGCTATTGGGATTACAGGCTTCAGAATCAACTTATTGAGCCATTTTTCATGCATCCTCACTGAGTTCTGAAAGTTCGGCTGGTGGCACACAGACCTAAATCATAAAATTGTAGCCTTGAGTTGAAAGCATCACCAGCAATGACTCTAGAAGGCCCACCAGGGAACCGGTTGACGGCCCATTCAGATGGCCGTCTAACTGATGCATTGCTGAAACACATGGGCAGGAGCAGCAGTGCTAGTACAGGCACAGAGGAACTCTTTAATACAGTAGGAAATAGAGTAGCTGAGAGTGTCTGCTACACTACAGCCTGCGGGATAAATTAATCGAGTGTGCTGACCTTCCGTTGCTTTGCCAATAGATGCTTTGCAGCTTAACACGACCCTATATCCCTCACCAGAAATGTGTTTGCCTTTAATTATTCCTACATCACTTTCTGCAAATGAGGGTCCACTGTTAAAAATACATGTAATTTTACAGGTAATGGTCTGTATTTTTTTTTTCCTGTTTTGTCATTATACAATAAAATACCTGTTGTTTTACAGATATTTGCTGTTATTTAAATCTCCACTATTAAATTTACATAGAATTGCTTGTATTTTGGTATTACAAATTTTCTGTATTTTTACAGAACAATGTGTAAATTTACATAAAATGTTGATTAATATTTTACAGATTTTTTTCTGTAAAAATAGAAAAAAGGAAATGAATGTATAACTACAGAAATCTGCATATGTTTTTCTTACCATTTAAGATAATGTGTTGGTTAAAATGATTTTTTTTTATTTTATGGTTAAATAATTGTACATATACTGTAAAAAATTATCGTGATTTTAACGGTAAAAGACTATAAAAATACAGTACTGTTAATTTGTTAACAGAAAGTTTCTGTACTATATATGGTGAATAACTATAATAGATTACATTTAATGTAATTTTACAGTAAAATACTGTTAAATTTACAGTTTTTGGAAGTAAAAAAGAACAAATCATTGTTTAATTTACAGTGAAAAACCATAAATTGACATTCCCAGAATTCCCTGACACTTCACATTTGATGTATTTTCGTTGAAATAACTATGTTTCTTCTTAGTTTTTTCTAATCAGTTATGTACATTAGGGTTTTATGTTATGTCTAATGTTGATAAATTAATGTTTATTGCATTTATTCTCATGTCATGTGTGTTACTATGATGGTGTTTAGTGTTTGTGTGAATGACAATGTGCACCTTCTATATATTAATATTAACCTACTCAGCTTGTGGAAAAGCTGCTTATGATTCGTCATGTGACTTTCTCATCACTGTTTGTTATTGGTGGTTGTCAGTGTATTACAAAAGGTACAAAACAGATGTTAGTACTTCATTGGGTTGGTAAATTAACATTAGATCAGTTAATGAAATATGTTTTTTTACTGTAAATTTAAGTTAAATCTGTAAAACCTAAAATGTTGCTACTGTATTTTTTACGGTAAACTTCTGGCAACTACAGCTGTTTTTTGTTTTGTTTTTTAGAGGTGTATGACTGTATTCTAACAATTAATGTATGTTAAAAGTAAAATATTTTATGGGATTATAAAGAGATTTTGTGTAGAATTACAGTAATAAACAGTAATTATAGGATAAGAAAGTGCTGTTGTCTGACAGTATTTTTCTATTTTTAAACAGACATATTCTGCGCACCTGCTGCCAGAAAATTACCTTTTTTATTCTTTTTTTACAGTGTGGGGCAAAGAAACACAAGACAGGTTGAGAGAGAGAACGTTTGCTTAGGGAATGATATCACAAACTAGATATTAAAGACTACTTATCCTGCTAAATTTAATAAATAGGACATAGCTGACAAAACACAGCTATTTTTACTGTGATAATCACAAATGTGAGCACACAAAAGTAACCTCTGTCCTGACTGCTCGCTTTAGCCCTGCAAACTCTCCTACCGGAAACACTTTCCCGCTCTGCTCTAATTTTGGCAGAGGTGGAGGGATGAATGATGGAGTGAGAGAGAAGAAGGAGGGAAGTGTGCCCAACATGTCTGCTGCACTACTGTGGGAAGAGAATAGCTGGGGAGGCCTTACTCATACTCTCTCTCTCTCTCTCTCTCTCTCTCTCTCTCTCTCTCTCTCTCACTAGATATTTTTAGCTGCCCTGTCCTGAAATGGACATGGCTGTGTCAGCCGCTGGGTAATTAGAGAGCTGGCAAAGCAAAGAGAGAATGAAAAATAAAGATTCTGAAAGAAAAAAGCACAACCGACAAGCCTTATAGCATAAGAAGTGAGAAAGATTTGAATGTGTTGTGCAGTTTCCATACAGTAATACAGGTTTCGGTAACACTTTACTTAAAGCCTTTATAAAGTATTATAAAGGTATTCATAATGTACTTTATAATGCATTATATATTTTCATACATAACTGTAACCAAAGTTAATTAAAGTAAATGCGTTATAATATTTACTTTATAATATTAATAATCTGAAATTGTATGTTTGTCATGTGTTTTAATGCATTATATTTTCTAAAGGTGTTCAATGACTAGGTATGTATTATAATGTATTACAATTATTCATGAGACCATTATAAGGCATAATTCATTAATTAAAAATATTTATAATGAATTATACTGTATATAAAGTCTTCAAGTAAAGTGTTACCCAGGTTTTTTTTTAAGTCCACTTAGCTGAATTGACACAAATAGTAAAGAATACACTGTGCGTGGAGGATTTATTTGTATTTTTTAAACAAAAAACAAAACAAAACAAAAATTCATGATATATAGGCTATAGTGCATATGGAAATATTATAAAATAATATATAACAAAATGAAACATGAAGTGAAACAAAAAGCAAAGCAAAAAACAAAACAAAACACTGTACAAAAATAATCGTGATTTTAACGGTAAAAGACTGTAAAAATGCTACGCTGAAAAACAGTTAATTGGTTTACAGAAAGTTTCCGTACTATATACGGCGAATAACTGTAATAGATCTAATGGTACATTTAATGTAATTTTACAGTAAAATACTGTTAAATTTTACAGTTTTTGGAAGTGGAAAAATAAGTCATTGTAGAATATACAGTGAAAAAACGTAAATTGACATTCTCTGAATTCCCTGCGTGATACTTAAAGGGTTAGTTCACCCAAAAAATGAAATTTCTGTCATTAATTACTTGCCCTCATGTCGTTCCACACCTGTAAGACCTTCGTTCATCTTCCGAACACAAATTAAGATATTTTTGATAAAATCCGATGGCTCGTGACAATCAAGATAATTAACACTTTCAGATGCCCAGAAAGCTACTAAAGACATATTTAAAACAGTTCATGTGACTACAGTGGTTCAACCTTAATGTTATGAAGCAATGAGAATACTCCAAAAAAAATGTGCGCCAAAAAAACAAAATAGCGACTTTATTTAACAATATCTAGTGATGGGTGATTTCAAAACACTGCTTTATGAAGCTTCGAAGCTTTACGAATCTTTAGTTTTGAATCAGTGGTTCGGAGCGTGTATCAAACTGCCAAAGTCACGGGAACCATTGACATTTCGAAAAGTTTCGACACTTGTGACGTAACGAAGACTCGTTTACTGAAATCACGTGACTTTGGCAGTTTGATACAAAGAAAGACATAACAAAAGATTCGTAAAGCTTTGAAGCTTCATGAAGCAGTGTTTTGAAATCGCCCATCACTAGATATTGTTGAATAAAGTCGTCATTGTGTTTTTTTGGCGCACAAAAAGTATTCTCGTTGCTTCATAACATTAAGGTTCATCCACTGTAGTCACATGAACTGATTTAAATATGTCTTTAGTAGCTTTCTGGGCATCTGAAAGTGTTAATTATCTTGCTGTCAATGCAGGCCTCACTGAGCCATCGGATTTGATCAAAAATATCTTAATTTGTGTTCTGAAGATGAACGAAGGTCTTGCGGGTGTGGAACGACATGAGGGTGAGTAATTAATGACAGAATTTTCATTTTTGGCTGAACGAACCCTTTCACATTTGATGTATTTTCTTAGTTTTTTCTAATCAGTTATGTACATTAGGGTTTTATGTTACATCTAATGTTATTAAATTAATGTTTATTGCATTTTTAAAATTTCATGTGTGTTACCATGATGGTGTTTAGTGTTTGTGTGAATGACACCGTCTATATATTATTGTCCTTCTCAGCTTGTGGAAAAGCTGCTTGTGATTCATCATGTGACTCTCATCACCACTGTGTTTGGTGGTTGTCAGTGTATTACAAAGGTACAAAATCAGATATTAGTACTTCAATAGGTTGGTAAATTAACATTATATCAGTTAATGAAATAAGTTTTAAATTTACTTTAAATTTAAGTTAATTCTATGAAACCTAAAATGTTGCTACCGTATTTTTTACAGTAAATTTCTGGCAACCGGGTTTTTTTTACCGTAAATTTAACAGAATTTTTTTTTACAGTGTGTAAAATAAACTGTTATGAACCGTAATTATTACAATATAAACATTTAAATGATATGGTTTTGAACTGTAAAATAGACAAAAAACTAAGTGCTGTCCCGTAAAAACCTAAAATGTTGCTACCGTATTTTTTTACGGTAAATTTCTGGCAACCACAGCTGCAGTTATTTTACCATAAATTTTACTGGGATTTTTTTTTTTACAGTGTAGCTGTGCTATAGTGGTAAGCTACAAAAAGCACTTGTAGGGTTTGAGAAGTTAAAGTTGTTTATGCCCTTGACAGAAAAGATGTACATTACTCTGACTGGATGACTTCATTGTGTAAATTCTTCCTGTTGTTTATGAATACTAAACTTGATTAGATGTTCAGAATGGAAGGAATGACACTCCATGCAAATCAGAACAGTCTGAGAGTCTCTGCTCACATATTTCAGTTAGTAGGCCGGGTTCACCCAATGAAAAAGAGAACCATGTGTATTGTTGCACGACGTAATGTGTGCCAGGAATACAGCCTGATATGATAATTCAAACGGTTACAGATGCTCGCTGTGTTGGCAGTCATCATTTCCAGTTTTTTCTTCTAAATTATGATTCCACCAGAAGTTATTTTGAATGCTTAACAGCATCTGTTTATCTACGAACATCTGTGAGATCTCTTTCAGTTTTCCGTGTTGATCTTTCTCTTTCTTGTCGTTCCCTCAGGGCTGTGACACACTAGAGTTCATTTTTTTTTTGTTTATCAGTTCTTTGTTTACACCCCCCGCAAAAAGCTACACAGATATTAATCTGTATTAAAAATGTACCGCACATCATTTTCTCCAGCTGTTCCCAATTCTTCTACAGCATACAATCAAAAGCAAAAACGACATGGCAGAAGAATTAATTCCTTACATTTGCCTTTGTAAGGACATCCTCCTTGCACAAAATTTTAGTCCATTTTTAGACAGCCGAGCAATTTTCCTTTTTAGCCATTTTTGAATAATTCACCCTGCCCCTAGGGGGCAAGCCAAAATGTTTTCATCTGAGGTTCAAGAACAACCGTTTTCAACCGAGACAAGAAAACATAACCTCATAATTTTGAAAAACATCTGCAAACAATAAGACTTTTTTGCCAGAACCACATCCTCATCCGCTTCGCATATGAAGATATAATAAGCACTTGATTGGTGGTGGTGCGTGACCCGTCAGACTGTGTTTGACTTCCTGTGTCTTTGTGAATATCTGAACGAACTCGTTTGTGGGTTTGGTACGGATACAGCAACTTCAATGAATAGTTTATTAGGCAGTAGAGATCGTTTCGCTTTAAATTCCTAATTCTTAAGTATTATTATTTCAATTTTTTTTAGCACTAAAGAATTCAGTTGTTGATTATGGATGCATAACTGATAGAGTGAACCCATGACACAGACGGGAATGTGTGTGTGTGAGGGTGGAGGACTCACATGGTGGAGAGGGAATGCAGGGTGTTGAAAGCTCCAGGGGCGATAGTGGAGATCCGGTTATCGTAGAGGGAAAGCAGGCGCACGGAGCTCAGGCCAGTGAAGGTGGCGTTATCCACACAGCTGATCTGATTACTCCTCAGCATCCTGATGGGAACACAGAGGCAGGTTGGATCACATTGACTCTGACAGACAGCAGCACACAGCTCATGGGGAGGGAGGACCATAGAGTTTATGAGACCCTATATGGCTGCTGTAATGTAATAAGTCAATGGTGGTTTTATGGTATGATTGCTGACATGTCAATTATCTCGAGACGATATGGCATGCATACAGTGGGTAGGTACATATACACACCGATATAAAGGAGGAAAGTAGCTGTATACAGAGACAGGAGTCTGCATGATGGATTTGATCACTGTGAGATTACAAGAAATGCACTTACTGTGTATCAGAGCATTTAAACGAATGATAATGTACTGTATAAAGCATTGTGTGTGCTTGGGTCAGGTTTTGTCTACATTGTATTCGACACTTTGTGAGAAACAACAATAATAAGCTATGCATTTGTAGCCTTTATGAGAAGTCTGTCACATATATTGTAAACATTTAAAAATTATGTATATATTTTTTATAAATAACTTTTTATAGGCTACATTATGATTTATGATGACAATTATATATTATCATAAAATATACATAACTTTTTTTTTTTTACACCAGTACACTCTATATAGGCTACATTTTAAAAGTTATTACATTATATGATATTATATTATATTATATTACATTATATTATACTATATTACATTATATTATATTATGTTTATGTTAATGTTATATTATATTATACTATATTACGTTATATTACATTATATTATGTTTGTTATGTTATATTATATTATACTATATTATATTACATTATATTATATTATATGTTATATTATACTATATTACATTATATTATATTATGTTATATTATATTATATATTACGTTATATTATTATTATACTATATTACGTTATATTACATTGTTATGTTATGTTATATTATATTATATATTATGTTATATTATATTATACTATATTACGTTATATTATATTATGTTATATTATATTATATTATATTATATTATATATGTAACACTTTATAATAAGGTTTCATTAGTTAACTACTTTAGTTAACAAATTAACCTTATTGTAAAGTGTTACCATATACTATACAATATTACGTTATATTATATTATGTTATATTATATATTATGTTATATTATATTATACTATATTATATTACATTATATTATATTATATGTTATATTATACTATATTACATTATATTATGTTATATTATATTATATATTACGTTATATTATATTATACTATATTACGTTATATTATTATTATACTATATTATGTTATATTATGTTATATTATATTATGTTATATTATATTATAATATATATGTAACACTTCATAATAAGGTTTCATTAGTTAACTACTTTAGTTAACAAATTAACCTTATTGTAAAGTGTTACCATATACTATACTATATTACGTTATATTACATTATGTTATGTTATGTTATATTATATTATATTATATTATATTATATTATATTATATTTTTGGTGTCTTCTCTTAGGAAAAACCCACTTATCACATTGATTTTTATATGGACCATACAAAAAAATTTAAAAAAAAAAATCATAATTCAGCTGGTCTAATAATGCAAAAAAAGTTTTGTTTTAGCTGTAGACTTTGAGTTAGTGCATGCTAATTATAGTCAGCTTTAATTAAACAACATAAGTCCTGGTTTAGTCTAGTCGGTAAGATTGCTAGGTAAACGAGTCTGTGTGTGACGATGATCTTGGAGCGATCTCGGCCTGTGCTGTAACCATGTGCGTCTGCTCTCTGAGATTCTGTCTGTGCAGCAGACGCGGCGCTGAGGCAGCTCACTGCTTGACAAG
Source organism: Mylopharyngodon piceus (assembly GCA_039654765.1). Taxonomy (NCBI): domain Eukaryota; kingdom Metazoa; phylum Chordata; class Actinopteri; order Cypriniformes; family Xenocyprididae; genus Mylopharyngodon; species Mylopharyngodon piceus. Next base: position 2,233,337 of record CM077439.1, read on the forward strand.
ATAAGATGAGTTTGTGTGTGTGTGGATGGGGAGGGGAGAGGTGCCCAAAACAATCAGGGTCTCCTAAAGGCCTTCAGCAGCACAAACAGGCTAAATGCAAACCAGAGTCTGCCGTGATGAAAACCTGAAAGCAGCAAATTCGGCATTAAACTCTGACAAACAGGGATCTGAGACGAGCAAACTCAATTTGGACACATACTCCTGGGATTTGAAAGCCACTAAATCCAATATTGCAGGACCATGATTCCATTCATTTGCTCCTATGCACTCCTCTCTCTCCAATTAAGCTAATTAGAGCGGCAGCAGACCTTAGGAAGGCTTTTTCTAACCACCAGGCTTCAGAATATGCATTGTATTAGCATCTTTGTTCCCGGTAGCAGACCAGCATAGGGGACGTCTACGCCTGTTCATTTCTTAGAATAACTTCATGCGGTCAACATCTTGATTAAACCTGACGATCACGGTTTGGTTTTTGCTGAGAGTGGGCAATTTTTCTTGAAAATCTGTTTCTAAATAAGCCTATAAGAGCAATTCCTTAGAGCACATTTCCAATGCCGTAACTAGTGTTTGTGCATTTATATTCAGAGTTGAGTGAATATATGAATGTGAACGTGGCTTCATTTTAATGAGCAGGATAACAGGAAAAGCAGGGTTGGTTTTTGAAAAATGAGCTTAAAGGGATAGTTCATCCAAAAATTCACTGGGGTTCAACGGGTTGAAGGTCCAAATGTCAGTTTCAGTGCAGCTTCAAAGGGCTCTACACGATCCCAGATGAGGAATAAGGGTCTGATCTAGCAAAACGATTGGCCATTTTCCAGAAAAAATAAAAATTATATACTTTTTAACAACAAATGCTCATCTTGCACTCGCCACGCATTATGTAATCATGTTGGAAAGGTCACGCGTGACGTAGGCGGAAGTACCACAGTGTTTACGAAGCGAACATGCAAAGACTAAGTCAAATGGCCTTTACAAAAAAGAAAAAGGTAAAACAACAATGTCAGACAATTTTGAAGTTTGAGGAGTTTTTCGCCCTACCGCGGTACTTTGCGTGACCTTTCCAACATGATTACGTAATGTGTGGCGAGTGCAAGATGAGCATTTATGATTAAAAAGTATATAATTTTTATTTTTTCTATAAAATGACCAATCGTTTCGCTTAATAAGACCCTTATTCCTTGTCTGGGATCGTGTAGAGCTCTTTGAAGCTGCACTGAAACTGACATTTGGACCTTCAACCCGTTGAACCCCAGTGAAGTCCACTATATGGAGAAAAATCCTAGATAGTTTCCCTCAGAAACCTTCATTTCTTTTCGACTGAAGAAAGAAAGACATAAACATCTTGGATGACATGGGGGTGAGTAAATTATCAGGAAATTTTAATTCTGAAGTGAACTAATCCTTCAAAATATCTTCTTTTGTGTTCAACAGAAGAAAGAAACTCATACAGGTTTGGAACAACTTGAGGGTGAGTAAATGATTACAAAATGTAAATTTTTTGGGTGAACTATCACTTTAAATGTGAAACGTGGTGATACTCACAGTGTTTTGAGGCCGCTCAAACCCTTGAACATCCGTCCGCTCACTGTCTGCAGCTTGTTTCCAGTCAACAGCAGCTCCAAAACACCTCCGGCCCCATCAAATGCCCCCTCACGGATGTCCCGGAGTTTATTATTACTCAAGTTTCTGCAAACACAGAATTCAAGAAAGCATCAACTCCCCTGCGCTCTGACGTACATGCACTTTTAATGTGTCTCAAATGCACTATTTATTATTTTGACAAATGGCAGAAAGCACAGGTTGCAATGGTACAGTGGAAATTTCTTTGTTTCATCATATAAATAGGTTGTGGTTGTATCCTAAACACACGTTTATGATGATTCACAGCTTAATTTTAAACCATGCTACAGTAAAATGTAAGGTCGGTCTTTTAGATCTGCCCAATTTATAACTGTGCTAGATAGTAAGCAATTTCATGCATGATAAATCACCGGTCTTCTTCCTGAGCGAATACCGCTTTTTTCAATTTTGGAGTGAGCTGCAAATATTGCCTGCCAGTAAATCACTGCATGCTTTTGCCCATTAGGTTGGAATATTCCAGAAGCTTTCACTGCATTCACTTCATACAAAGCTGAATTTCCCATATACGTCAGTGTCATTCTGCAGCCAAACCCTTCAAATGAAAAGAAGAAATAAACCCGTTCGTACATCTTGCGCAGGTTTGGGAGCTTCTTGAAGGCTCCTGTAGCCTCTAGGATGGGGATTTCATTGTCGTTCAGCCGTCTGGAGTAGAAAGAGATCGAGAGACAGAGGTTAATAGTTCAAGAGTAAGTAGAGCCCTCACAAGGTATAATAATAAGATTAAGTCTCACAGCAAAAAGCACAAGTAAACCTCACTGGAGCATGTAGGAGTGAGATGGAGACAAAAGAGCTAAGGATGATGGAAAAAGATGATTATCATTCAGACGCTGTCTCTGTTTCAGTCTTCAAGTCTCTTATGTGGGAGACGCTGTATAATTAGGACTGTGATGTCATCGAAATGAAAAATCAGTATCGCTCTCTCTGGTGTGGATATGTGACTTTCATACACATTCATCTGTCCCTCATCACCGGTGATATCAATATGAAGGACACTTTTGCAAATAATAACCGTGGATGTGGAAGACGCCGGGCTAATGGGCTATGCAGATAAAAGAAGACAGGAAAAGAGTATGACAGAGAAACAGATGGCGTATTTTGGAATGACATTCTACTTTATACCAGGGGTTTAAAATAAAATAAAATAAAATAAAATAAATAAAAAAATGTAAAAAAAAATAAAATTAAAATTAAAATAAATGTACCAAATTAACATTATTACTATTTCCGCACCTTAACAGGAAAACTAAATTCATTTTTAAATATTTTCAGATTTTTTTAAGGTATAATTGGGGCATTTATTCATGAAAATATTAAAAAGTTTGAAAAAACCCATTCTACTATACATTTTATCTTTGAATGTAGTACACTGAAGATGTTACACATCTGCCAAAGTTGGTGCATTCAAGTCATCTTATTTATGAGTATTTATTTAGATCGTATATAGATAGTATTTGTGAGTTTATGAGCACATGTATGTCACCGCAAAGTTGTAATTACGTATGGGAAACTCAAGATTTATATGATGCCTTTATATATGCCCTGAATTTCCAAGTTGGGGACGTGTCAGTGAGAAAACATGTTGGATTCAATCATAGACTGTAAAAAAGATGGACAGCGTGTCTTCGCTTCCTTCCACTGTAGAAAAATGAAGCCAAAATATCCCAGAAACGGTCGTTGCTGATTACTTAATCCAGAGCCCGAGTCTGTGCAGTAATTATCCTGAGGTGGAGCCACGGTATTAAGGTCCTGCCCACACTCCTGCAGACCCAATCGCAAGCACAGCTGTCAATCATGACATTACACCCAGCTTTTATAACATCAAATCACTAACTAAAACCAAACTTATTAGAAAAATGAACACTTGAACTTGCGTCTTTGTGATGAGAACTACCTAAAAAGACAGAAACCATGTTTGTAAAAAAATTATTTGAAATGTAATTGGTTCACGTCCCATTCGATTACATGTAGAGGGCGGGGTTTATGACCGACATTACAGCCAACCACCAGGGGGCGATCGAAATGCGTGGGCTTCACTTTTCAGGACGTGTGTGTGACACATTTGGATGCAATGAATGCAGCATCTGTATAAAATATTTTTTAAAATTAATGATTTTTTCTTTTCATTTACAATAAAATTAAGTTGCATGTACAAAATACAATAGTATTGTACAATATATAACAATATAATATAAAGCACCTTCATAAATTAAATATAAACAAAGCAAAAACAAACCCGACGGACATTCTTTATTCATTAAATTGTAAATATAGCACTTAAAAAATCTTGTTGAATTTTATGTAGAAAATCATGCTCTGACAAATGTCATTTGGACGCAGTTGACGTAATTATGACTTCCCAGCTTATAAATACGAACTTCCAAGGAGGACCTTGAGACTTCCCAAACATTAGTAAGAGTAGAGTCTAGTAAATGCACCATGGCTGTCTTTTTGTTTCCCCCAGGGCTGGTTTCCCTAGCGGTGCCTGCCATGGGAAAGCACATCAGACATAAAGTGCTGGTTCCTGGTTGCAAGCATTCCCGCAAGAGCTCTATAAATAAGCAGCTGTGCTAGCGGGTGCAAGCTGTAGTCACTGAGCCGCAGAAAGACAGAGAGAGAGAAAGAGAGAGTGTGACAGATGACTCGAGTTGATGGGACTGCAGAGGGAAAACCCTGATGTGTCCTCTACACATGAACACAAGGGCAAACGCATTGTCACCCCGTCTAGCTCTGCCCAGGGAAAACGCAGCTGAGTGGTTAATGGCCTGGGAGAGGCCTTGGACATTCATTCACCACAACTCAGCCGGGCACAAGACCCCGTAATCAGAGGACAAGAGAGAGTGACGAGGCCTCTGGGACAGAGGGACACCGAAAGAATTAGTGAGGTGAGATTGTAAATGCTGAATGTTCTGGAGAATGATTGATGGGGTCGCTGGGTGTGTTTGTAAGCTGAAATGCATGTCTCTTACAGGTCAGTGGTGTGCTCAGGCAGGTGAGGGGGTATCTTGGTGAGTTTGAGGTTCGAGCAGTCCACCACCGTTCCTTCACACCGACAACGCTCGGGACAAACCAGGTCCTGGAAACACTCGCCGCTGAGACGACTGCGGTAGTCCTCCGCACCTAACAAACACACAAGACACAAACAGAGAAAGATGGACATTCAAACAGCTTATTCAACTCGTCACGCACACGGTTAAATCTCAGTCACATGTCCAGATCACCTAAAAAAAAAAAAAATTAAATAAATAAATAAATAATATATATTTTATATTTATATAAAAATATATATATTAAATTTTTTTTTTGCAAAAAGGCTTCATTTATATATATATATATATATATATATATATATATATGCATAAAAATGAAAATAATTTTGCACCAAAATTATTTTCATGACATTTTAGCACCACCCTCATTCACATATTGTAATGTAAAATGAATAAATAAATGGTACAATATTTATACATCATGATTTTTTGTTGTACTGACTTTATACTTACATTTTAAATAAGTGATTTTTATAGTAATATAATAAAAAAGAACTGTAACAGCTCATATTTCAAATAGGAATTGAGATAAAAAAAGTCTTGAATAAAACATCTGAAATCTATGTGAAATTGGGACAAATTAGCTTAATTGTCTTAATAATGACTTTAATCTTTAAAAGTATGCAAAATATATAAACACATTTTTGCATAATTTTAAATTTGTATATATAATGCAGCTATTTATATAAAAAAGAAAAAATCTCGAAGCAAAATGTCTGAAATCTATTACAGTAATAAGAATTTGTGGGAAATGTGCTTAATTGTATTAATAATGGCTTAATGGCTTTGTAATCTTTATAAAAAATTTGTCAAATATATGACCACAAAAAGTACTTTAATATAGTTCAAATTTCAAAACTTACAAAAATATCTTCAATAAAATACCTGAAATGTATTACAGTGATGAGAAATTGGAGGAAATTAGCTTGTCTTAATAACGATCTTTATAAAAATCATTATTGAATTATCTTTATAAAAATATGCATAAAGTATGAGCACATTTTTGCATATTTGTCTATATAAAAAATGCCAATGTGTACATATCATGCAGATATTTATATAAAAAAAATTATGCAATATTGTTCAAATTTCATATAATGGGACTTACAAAAAAAATCTCCAATAAAATACCTGAAATGTATCACAGTAATGAGAAACTGGGGGAAATCAACTTAATTGTCTTAATAATGACTTAAGAAAAATATGCAAAACATATCAACACATTTTTGCATATTTGTCTACATAAAATATGCCAATGTGTACATATCATGCAGATATTTATATATAAAAAAGTGCTGTAAATAGATTTCAAATAATGGGACTTGACCTGAATAATGAACCTGTTTTCATGAGATTCACTTGCATAATAAATAGGAAAAAATATTTAGATTTTACACAAGTCTTTGTTCTTTACACCTACAAACACGCCCACAAACAGGCAAAGTCACACAACCTCATCGTCTGTATTTCTTTAAAGATAACGGCGTCATCGAGCGAGAGGTCAGGAATTGGAGGTCTGGCGCTAAGAAGTGTTTTGACAGGAAAACACACGATGTCAAATGTCAAATGTCAACACACTTGACATTTGACTTGACATTTGATATTCAACAGTGCTTTGATCTACCTGCATTGACACTATTCTTTAAGAGCTGCTGTGCAGCCAAATAATGTACCAGTTATCAATGTAAAGCTGCTTTGACACAATCTACATTGTAAAAAGCGCTATATAAATAAAGGTGACTTGACTTGACTTGACGAGGTTCTGGCCACCTGTGATAAGTCTGCTTCCCATCAGCCATCACTCGCCTGCCACTGTTTATCTTATTCCCACCATCTCTGTTCGGCTGCCCTGATGCTTCTAGCCAAAGCCCAATGTCTACAAGAGCGAACTTAAAAACGCCCTTTGAAATGCAGACGGAGAACATAGCTAGAGCTCGTCACAAGCCATCCGTTGTTCCCGGGTTAAAGAACGCCACCTTCACTCCTCATGGTGGCAAAGAGAGGAGCCACCGCACATATCCCAGAATGCCATGCTGTGTGCGAGTGTGTCCAGCGGTCCCTGGTGCTTGACGGAACCATGTGAGGCTTGTGTAGGCGGCGGCACATGGTTAGATCAAGCACAAGAGACAGCTGCACCAGAGGCCAGAGTGGAGGAGCGGAGCGGGACGGAGAGGCGGGGAGGAGGAGGAGGAGGGAGCAGCCAGGACACAGCAGCCAGGAAGCCGCCCAGAACTCTGGGCCACCATGCACGCGGGCGGACGGGCCGGCCCCTTTCCCTCGTCCCAGCACGGTCACTGGGACATTAGCCCACTGGGAATACAAGGCCCGAAAAGACAGACAGAGAGACAGACAGACAGACAGACAGACAGGGACTAGAAAGACACACATAAAGACATCACAGAGGAGAAAGGAGTGGAGCAAAGCCCTCTGCCAACACACATACACACACATAAAACACAGATTTTCATGTGCAAACACTTGTAACGCCTGTGGAAACACACACTAGGGGCCTGCTGTTGCACTTGTTATTGTGCTGCTGATGTACTGACAGAACTTTAATGAGAAAAACCTGTGGCTTAATATCAAAGCAAACAGCGGCTGCACTTCTCCCACCAAATTATTTCCCTCAGGGGCCCCTGCTTTTGGCTGCGTGTGGGGGCCAGTTCCGACTCGTAAAGCATCTTCTAACAAGGCATCTTCATTCTGCTTCAGAACAGCCAGCATTGTCCTATTAGCACTCTGAAACCTGGCAGTGTGTGAGAAGAACTGCTCCAGGCCAGAGTATGCCACACACACACACACACACACACATAAGAAAAGGAAAGGGACGTTGTTCAATGTGAGGAGTCTCAGTGTGAAGTATGTGAGCAGCAATTGGTGGGCCAGAACTCCAGCCATCAACAAGTCACTGCATCAGCACAGCCTAGTGGACTCACTGTGGGTGAGACGGGTGGGCGGCAGTGGCTGAATTCTGTGTCATTCACTTAATCGACTGTCTTAAGTTCTCTTATAATGTTAGTCAAGGTATCTTGGATGAAAAACAACCATAATTTAGTGGGCCATTTTCCACCCTCTCACTAAACTTAAGCTTTTTTGATTAACGTAACACTGATTTTACATACATTATGTACTGTACCTTTTTTAAAATGAAATAAACGCAATAAATTGATCAAGTAAAGACTTTTACAAGGTTACAAAACAAACAAAAATCAATTTCAAATGAATGCTGCTCTTTTCAACTTTCTATTTATCAAAGAAACCTGAAAGAATGTTTCACAGTTTCCTCAAAAAATATTTAGCAACACAACCGGTAATAATAAGAAATGTTTCTTGAGCAGCAAATCATCATATCAGAATGATTTCTGAAGGATCACGTGACACTAAAGACTGGAGTAATGATGCTGAAAATTCAGCTTTACCATCACAGGAATAAATTATATTTTAAAATATAATAAATTAGAAAACAGATATATTTTAAATTGTAATAACAGTTCACAATATTACTGTTTTTACTGTTTTTTGATCAAATAAATGCAGCCTTGGTGAGCAGAAGAGACTTCTTTTAAAACAAACTTTTGAGTGGTAGTGTATTTTGACAACTGCTGAATATACTGAATGTAAACGTGGGCAATCACTTGTTTTCATGTTTTCATGACAAATTTATTAAACATATATTAAATAATTAAGACATTACTAACAGGTGAAGTAAATATAATGAATATATAAGCTAATATATGCATATATTTAGTGAAATGCATCATTTCTCTAGTGAACTAACATGCTGTGGACACTAAATGACTTGCCTGAGGTAAATGTAATGCTACGTGAGATGTTTTTTTGATGTCTTTCTGCGGTTGAAACACTGGTTGAGAGATTACACGTAAACATATCTATGCATAGATCGTCTGTTCTTCTTCTTCTGCGCTTTTTCCTGTTGTGGCGGTTAGCAAAGAGTGTTGCATTACCGCGTGCGCCCCCTTCTGGATTGGAGTGTGGATCGCCTGTGACTGACTGTATTCGTCGTCTGACTGTATGAACAAACCATGACGAATACATGTACCGCTACACCCCTACTACTAACAGTACTGTTTTACATAAAAAGTCATCTTTAAACAGTGCACATGTGTGTAGCTCTACCTGTGCAGCGGAACTTCTTGCCCTTGACCTGGCTGATGCGTTTGTTGGCGAGGCGGCGCGGGTGGCTGCATCGAGCTCCGCTGGTCTCAATTGGATTGTCAAACAGGTAGTCGGCCAGCCACTTCAGATGACAGTCACACATGAAGGGATTCTGAGCGAGGTGTCTGTGGAGGGCGAACATAACAATAACTCAAAACGCTTAATTAGCGTCAAGGGAGGCTGTGCAATCAAACAGTAATATCTTGTGATAACAATACGATTGCTATGCATTCATAAACATGAACTGTTATTTTCAGTGTAAGGTTTTCATTTGTTTAGTTCACATTTATCTTGCTGCTGTTAATGGTGTTGTTGTTTTGCCGTCTACTTGGAGCTAATTAATTGCAGGGTGAATGCAGTCCCGCTCAACAGTTGCTTAGAGACTGAAGTCTCCTGGACTGAGTGTGGGTGTGAAGGATGGAGAGTTTGTGTGTGTGTGTGTTAACTCACAGTGTTTTGATGGCACGCAGAGGGGTGAACAGGCCTTTGCTGATGGTCTGAAGCTTGTTGTCATAGAGAGACAGCAGGTTGAGGTTCTGCAGGTCTTTGAAAGTGTTCACCCGAAGACAGTTGATCTTGTTGGCGTTCAGGAGTCTGGACGAGTAAACAGAAGTTTCATTAAGATGACAAGCTTTTCTCATCAGTATAAACACGCTTTAACTCTGATCTAGCAAGTGGAAAAAACTAAACATTTTATTAAGCTTTATGTTTATATTTACACTCTTAACAGACACTTTCTACAGTACAATGCACAAATCGTTTAATTAACATAACGAAACCCCCACAAATATTGTGAAATGAATACTGACACTGTCAAAATGGTGAATTCATAAAATACAAAAATAAAGTACACATATAAATTGAATTAAATAAATTCAATTAAAAATTAACAAAATAACAAAAAAAGCAAAACAAAAAATAGCAAAGCAATAAAGCAAAGCAAAAGAAAACAAGAAACAAAAAGCAAAACAAACAAAGCAAATGAAAGCAAAACAAAAAGCAAAGCAAAGAACAAAACAAATTAACAAAAAAGCAAAACAAAAGAACAAAAGGGCTAAACAAAAGAAAAGCAAAAAAATCAAAGTAAAACAAAACGAAAGCACATGAAAGCAATACAAAAAGCAAAGCAAAAAACAAAAGACAAAACAAAACAAATAAGCAAAGCAAAAGGAAAAAACAAAACAAGAAACAAAAGCAAAACAAAACCAAGCAAATGAAAGCAAAACAAAAAAGCAAAGCAAAAAACAAAACACAAGACAGAACAAAAAAAGCAAACAAAACAAAGCAAAGCAAATGAAAGCAAAACAAGGAACAAAACAAAATAAAAAAGCAAAACAAAAGAACAAAAAGGCTATAAACAAAAGAAAAGCAAAAAAGCAAAGCAAGATAAAACAAAACGAAACAATGCAAAACAAAGCAAATGAAAGCAAAAAACAAAACACAAAACAAAAAAGCAAAAAGCAAAGCAAAAGTAAACAAAACAAGAAACAAAAAGCAAAACAAAACAAAGCAAATGAAAGCAAAACAAAAATCAACGCAAAACCCCCTCAAAAATCGAAATACCCAGGTTGCTGTAAATATGTCATTGTGTTATGTATGCTGTTCTTGACGACTGATGGTTATTTATTGCACATTACAGAAGGCTGTGATGTAAACTGTAAAGTGTCCATGGACTCAGCTGAGCATGCGCGGCTGTTACACAGGCCTCAGTCACCATATAAACCCTCTTTCAGTGCAGTCCCTGAGTCCAAGCGCATGTTTCCTACAGGTATTTCACGAAAGACTTGAGAGACAATAAAGACTTTTTATTTTCTCTTTGCCTGACTGAGCGGAAAGTGTTGCTCTCTCTGCATGGTTTTATGTTTTGCTTCAGAGCCTCTAGCGGAGAGCATGATGGTTACAGTAAATTCAGTAATCTGCCCTGCATCAGTCGAGCAGTGTATAGATTTCACTGTGCCGCAACAGGAATAACAATCACGGTGTGGGATCCACAAAGTGCTCAAAGCTGCGTGACCTGATGTAAGTATCAGAAACGCATTCAAATCTATAGCTGTAATTTACTTGGTTCACAGATCGCAAATTTTAACAAAACCACAGTGAATGTGTTGTCGATGAATTGCCGGAGTTGCAGCCATCACTCCTGTCATGTCACACGCTCCTCGCCGACTTCCAGCCGTCTTCACGTCTTTCCTGTTCAGGCTGCCTGACAATTGACTAACGCAGTCATGTGCTTAATTACTGAAAGCCATTGTAATGAGGTTTTGTCTTGGAGCAAACGCATGCATCGTTAGTCAACTCACAGGGTGAACTAATTAGGTTTGAGTATCTCAAAAACGAAAGAAAATAAAAAAGCTTGAATAAAACCATATACAACAGAAAAAAAACACAGGAACACTAAAATAGCGAAATAGCTGGAATACCCTGAGGTGCTCCTTTGAAAGGGTCTTATTAAGAAAATCCATTAAGGATGAAGAACTCTAATTGCTGAAAACACAGATAATTTGTGTCATTATGGCAGTTCACAGTGAAAACATGGGTCGGGCCGCTCCAGTAAATCTATGGCGTTTCAGAAGCATAATAACAGGTGATGTGAGCTTATTTTTGTGCCTGCGGCAGCAGTGTACGTTAAGAAAAGCAGAAGCCATCAGAATTTTCCCCAAATCATTAAAATAAGATGAAACAGGCCCATTAGAGCCGACAGATTCACCTCAATTTGGACCATTAAATGCGGGAATTATGTCTGAGCAATGTTTCCGTGTCTACACAAATATAAGTAGGTGTGAGGGACATGTTTAGCAATCAAGTCCAATTTACATACTAATGATGTCGAGAGTGTTCCCCCATGAGGAAGTGAGAATAAACTTGATGCTCCTTTCAGCCAAAACACTACATGCTCTCCTCTCTTCTTTTACTGCTTTACTTCCTTTTATGAGGAAACGGAGGGAAATGTTCTGCCTCCTATAAACCAATGAGTCCAAATGCTTCACTAAACGTATTGTAAAGCTTGATGTAAAATGAATAAGAAATATTGATCACAGTTTAGATTAGGTTCCAGTTCTTACTATTAACTAACTATTAACAACAACTTTTCCCTCAATAAACTCCTTATTACTGCTTATTAATAGTTAGTAAGGTAGTTGTTAAGTTTAGGTATTGGGTAGATTAAGGGATGTAGAATAAGGTCATGCAGAATAAGGCATTAATATGTGCTTTATAAGTACTAATAAACAGCCAATATCCTAGTAATGTGCATGCTAATAAGCAAAAGCTAATAGTGAGAACTGGACCCTGAACTAAAGTGTTACCGAGATATTTAATATTCTGTATTACTTCTATGTCACTAATCAAATGTTCTCATATCATGATAGATAGAGAGAAAAAAAACAAGAAAAAAAAAAAAACCCTAATTGTTATGGTGCTAAGATTGTATAATATTAACTGTATTTAAAAGTTCACTATTGATCAGAAGTTTGGGGCTGGTAAAATATTTTAATGTTTATAAAAGAAGTCTCTTATGCTCACCAAGACTGCATTTATTTGATCAAAAGTACAGTTTATTTGAAAAAAACAAAAAAAACAAAAAAAAAAAAACAGTAATATTGTGAAATATTATTATAAACTGTTTTCTATTTTAATATATTTTAAAATGTAATTTATTCCTGTGAACAAAGCTGAATTTTCAGCATCAGTGTCACATGATCCTTCAGAAATCATTCTAATATGCTGATTTGCTGCTCAAGAAACATTTCTGATTATTATCAATGTTGAAAACAGTTTATTTCTGGATTCTTTGATGAATTTTTGATGAAGTCCTTAAAGGATTAGTTCACTTCAGAATTAAAATTTCCTGATAATTTACTCACCCCCATGTCATCCAAGATGTTTATGTCTTTCTTTCTTCAGTCGAAAAGAAATTAAGGTTTTTGAGAAAAACATTCCAGGATTTTTCTCCATATAGTGGACTTCAACAGTTACCAACGGGTTGAAGGTCCAAATTGCAGTTCTGCCTACGTCACGCGTGACCTTTCCAACATGATTATGTAATGCGTGGCGCATCACAGAGCAGTGCAAGATGAGCATTTGTGGTTAAAAAGTGTATATTTTTTTATTTTTTGAAAATGACAGATCGTTTCTCTAGATAAGACCCTTATTCCTCGTCTGGGATCGTGTAGAGCTCTTTGAAGCTGCACTGAAACTGACATTTGGACCTTCAACCCGTTGAACCCCAGTGAAGTCCACTATATGGAGAAAAATCCTAGAATGTTTTTCTCAAAAACCTTCATTTCTTTTCGACTGAAGAAAGAAAGACATAAACATCTTGGATGACATGGGGGTGAGTAAATTATCAGGAAATTTTAATTCTGAAGTGAACTAATCCTTTAAGAGCATTTATTGGAAATAGAAATCTTTTGTAACAATGTAAAAGATTTTACTTTCACGTTTGATGAATTTAATGCACCCTTGCTGTATAATAATTTCTCTACACTTGGTGAATAAAGCTCATTCTGATTCTGATTCTGATTTTTTATTGGAACTTTCCACACACATAGTGATTTTTATTTAGTACAAACTGTATAGTCTATCCCCTAACCCAAACCTACCCATCACAGAAAAAAATATCCATAAGGTCAAAAAAAGACTGGTATTATTATCCTTGTGGGGACATTTTGTCCCCATAACGCAAGGTTTACCAGGACCACACACACACACACACACACACACACACACACACACAGAGGATATTATCTTCTTGACATTGAAGGTTATTGAGTCACAAATGCAGCACTCACAGCAGTTGGAGGGAGACCAGGCCATCAAACAGTCCCTTTGGGATCTCTGCGATTTTATTTCCGTACAGGACCCTATAGACAAACACAGTTACAAAGCAAACAGAGAACAATGAAAATGAATGAACCCACAGTGTTTCAATATGTGTAACACATGTGCAACTCATCAAGCATGTATGTGTCTTTCATAGAGGGGCTTTCATGTTTTAAAAAAGGAGGCAAAATTGTAAAAAGAATCATCAAATGTGATTCATAAAACTCAGCCTCAAAGTCTTCAGATACAATATAGCTGTACGAGAGAAACAGACTGAAATTTTACGGTCAGAAAATCAGTTTTACTGATAATTTTTATCCTTATCGTATGTGACTTGTGAGTTGAATCATAGAACCAGATCAGTCTAATTGATAAACAAATCACTCAGGTTGCTTTTGAGAACCACTGAAAAAGATCTGATTAAGAAAAAATATATTTAATTATTAAATTATTTCAAAAATCACATATTAATACCTCTCTTATCAACATGCCATGCAGATGTCTCAATGAATCAAATTCCGGTCTGTTCCTGACACAAATCATGAATCATAAAGAACATTTATATGATAATTTATGCTGTTTCTGTGTCCTTTTGAAGTTTGTAATTGTATTTTGTGTTTCACAGAACAAAGAATAAGTTGAGTTCATGTAAGCTCTGAAGGACGTTCACTTTTGGCTGAACTATTTCTCTAATTTCCAAGCAAATGTGTGGTTGTGTGTTTATGACATCCTCTTTGCTTTATTCCTATTCCCCGAGAGACTGCAGCCCATCTTCCTCCCCTCAGCGTCTCTTTAATCACGCGGCATGTGTAAATGAGCTCTGTCTCGTGTACAGCTGTGTGGGCCGGACGCAGGGAAATAGATCTGACCAAATTAATATGCGCACGCTGAGTCTTCTGTCTCTTTCTGACTTGTTGAGGTGATTTAAATGAAAGTCCTCCCTTGTGTTCATGCTGCTGCAGATGTCAGTAAACACACACACACACACACACACACAGTGAAAGACACACACGCAGGCAGACAGTGGGCTGTCTCGTCTCCACTCTGTCAGCTGATTTATTCGACACCTGTCCTTTCACCTGACTGTCTCCATTTACACACGCCTATTATCTATGTAAATGTATTGCTATGCAGCTCAGCTGTATGAATTTTAATATGTTGTGTCATTTCGTGTGAGAAACACTTACAGTGAAGTGAGCGAGCGCAGGCCACTAAACGCATCTTCCGCAATCTCGGATATCTGATTCTTGCTCAGGTCTCTGTAATAACATAAAACACACAAATAGAGATAATACAGTTGACTGTTAGACCAACAAAGGGATGGTTTGCACATTTGTCTGACAGGATGTCGATACTCTATAAATACCCAGCAAACTCGATACTGAGGAGAAAAGAACATAAGAAATCTGATGGCCATCATTAGCATTTAAAAATTGGAAACCATTTACTTCTTCTCTAGAAGCTATTACATGATTTGGAATACAGCAATTTAGCTGTGTGGACCAGTTACAATGACATGAGGGTGATTAACTAATGATTTGTCTTCTGTCATGTATACTAGATATCAGCGTTTCTAAATTTTGGGTTGTTGAGGTAGAGATTAACTCCACAATGATTCCAAGAGAAGTGGTTGTCAAAAAACTGTACACAAATTCATTTTTTTTTTCTCAGGTGTGTTTCTCTCAAAAATCTGAGCTCTTCATGTCAAGGAATGACTGCCAAAGCAGAGGTGAGAAGTTCTCATTAAATATCTGAATTTGTGTCTAAAATATAGATTTTCTCGAGCAGGATGACATCCCTCTGGAAACTGTTGTGCATGTTATGAACACTTCTACTATTGTTTTCTAAGCGGCTGACAGGAGATCACTTGCAGCAAGTATAGAGTTCATACATAGGGTAAAAAAAGTATAAAAAGGACAAAGTGTGTATATCTCTAGATCTGTCAAAAGAAGAAATGTTTAGCTGATTTTAAAATGATTTTTGGATGTACGCTATCATTCTAAAGTTTAGGGTCGATAAGATTTTTTAAAATGTTTTTGAAAGAAGTCTCACCAAGGCTGCCTTTATTTAATCGTAAATACAGTAAAGAACAGTAATATTGTGAAATATTAATACAATTTAAAATACTGTTATTACTGCTGCTGTTATTACTGCTGTTGTTATTGCTGCTGCTGCTATTACTGCTGCTGTTGTTATTACTGCTGCTACTATTATTACTGTTGCTACTATTATTACTGCTGCTGCTGTTATTGTTGCTGCTGTTATTGCTGCTGCTACTATTATTACTGCTGCTGCTGCTGTTATTACTGCTGCTGCTGTTACTGCTGCTGCTACTGTTATCGTTGCTGCTGCTGTTATTACTGCTGCTGCTACTATTATTACTGCTGCTGCTGTTATTGCTGCTGCTGCTATTACTGCTGCTGCTACTATTATTACTGCTGCTGCTGTTATTGTTGCTGCTACTATTATTACTGCTGCTGCTGTTATTGCTGCTGCTACTGTTATCGTTGCTGCTGCTGTTATTACTGCTGCTGCTACTATTATTACTGCTGCTGCTGCTATTACTGCTGCTGCTATTACTGCTGCTGCTACTATTATTACTGCTGCTGCTGCTATTACTGCTGCTGCTATTACTGCTGCTGCTACTATTATTACTGCTGCTGCTGTTATTGTTGCTGCTACTATTTTTACTGCTGCTGCTGTTATTGCTGCTGCTGCTATTATTACTGCTGCTACTATTATTACTGCTGCTGCTGTTATTGTTGCTGCTACTATTATTACTGCTGCTGCTACTATTATTACTGCTGCTGCTGTTAATACTGCTGTTGTTATTGCTGCTGCTGCTGTTATTACTGCTGCTGTTATTATTACTGCTGCTATTATTACTGCTGCTACTATTATTACTGTTGCTACTATTATTACTGCTGCTGCTGTTATTGTTGCTGCTACTGTTATTGCTGCTGCTGTTATTACTGCTGCCTGCTACTATTATTACTGCTGCTGCTGTTATTACTGCTGCTGCTGTTATTACTGCTGCTGCTACTATTATTACTGCTGCTGCTGTTATTGCTGCTGCTACTGTTATCGTTGCTGCTGCTGTTATTGCTGCTGCTGCTACTATTATTACTGCTGCTACTATTATTACTGCTGCTGCTGTTATTGCTGCTGCTACTGTTATCGTTGCTGCTGCTGTTATTACTGCTGCTGCTGCTACTATTATTACTGCTGCTGCTGTTATTGCTGCTGCTACTGTTATCGTTGCTGCTGCTGTTATTACTGCTGCTGCTATTACTGCTGCTGCTACTATTATTACTGCTGCTACTATTATTACTGCTGCTACTATTATTACTGCTGCTACTATTATTACTGCTGCTGCTGTTATTGCTGCTGCTACTATTATTACTGCTGCTGCTGTTAATACTGCTGTTGTTATTGCTGCTGCTGCTGTTATTACTGCTGCTGTTATTATTACTGCTGCTATTATTACTGCTGCTACTATTATTACTGCTGCTGCTGTTATTGCTGCTGCTACTGTTATCGTTGCTGCTGCTGCTATTACTGCTGCTGCTACTATTATTACTGCTGCTGCTATTATTACTGCTGCTACTATTATTACTGCTGCTGCTGTTATTGTTGCTGCTACTATTATTACTGCTGCTGCTGTTATTGCTGCTGCTGCTATTACTGCTGCTGCTACTATTATTACTGCTGCTGCTGCTGTTATTGTTGCTGCTACTATTATTACTGCTGCTGCTGTTATTACTGCTGCTGCTACTATTATTACTGCTGCTGCTGTTATTGCTGCTGCTGCTATTACTGCTGCTGCTACTACTATTATTACTGCTGCTACTATTATTACTGCTGCTGCTGTTATTGCTGCTGCTACTGTTATCGTTGCTGCTGCTGTTATTGCTGCTGCTGCTACTATTATTACTGCTGCTACTATTATTACTGCTGCTACTATTATTACTGCTGCTGCTGTTATTGCTGCTGATGCAGAGCAAGTACGGGACTTTCTATTGCCAATACATACATGACATGCTGCTGTGAACAAGTAAGACATGCTGCTGCTGTACAATAGCATACATGGTTTACCCTTGGCAGATCTATACAGGTGGAGCTGGGGAATGAGGAGGGTTTCTGAAAGCATGCTGCATTGCTAAGGCACATGCTAACCAAGTATTTGAAGGTTGAGCAGCGAGCTCATTGGCTACTGATACAGCAGGAACCAATCAGCTGTGCCCTATAGAGAGGTTGAGTTAGGACCTATCAGCCTGCACCATCTAGAGTTTGTATTTGTTTGTGTTGTTGTGTGAGGAAGATCTTACATTCTCTTTAGCTTCTTGTATGTGGAGAACGCTCCTGCTGGGATGCTCTTGATCATGTTCTGCTCCAGACGGCTACACGGGAACAGATGGATACGTTTTGTTATACAACACTGACTTTTTCATTACACTAGCAATTGTACATAATAAAATTACAAAACAAATATGGCACAGCACAGAAAAGAAAACAATGTAATATTCCTGTAGGTGTTTCGCAAATGTACATGTACATATTACATTTATTCCCCTCAACACAGTCTGAAAGCACGTGAAGGTGTCTTAAAGGCCCACTTTTAAAAATTAAACATTCCAATTAAAATAAAAAAGCCTGATTTTAAGTTCATCAAATAACTTTAGTTCATGTAACCATCTATATACTCATGCTGTAAAAAAACATAAACCGATCTGAACAACCTAATGCATTTTTATTTAGAATAATTTCATTTATCTACTATTAATCATTTCTGCTTTTATTATTTTAAATCACTCTAGAACCACAGAGCAAGAACCCGATTCAGTGAAAATTGTTTTTGCTTTGTTGAACATAAAGTGCCTTAAAAGAGTCTTTCATTGAAGAACCTTTCATTTTTGAGAGTCTTGCTGGTGCTTAATGCTCCTTCAGGAGGTCTACAGAGAAAGCTATCTAATGCTTTATGGCAGCCTGTACATTAAGTGTTCAATTTGTGTTTTGGCTCACTGGGATAAGAGTGCACCGAAAACAAGTCCCTGAGAAATATGTGCAGCTCTACTGCATGCTCCAGGTTATACATCATTTCATTAGCCCAATTTGTTTTTGGCCATGGGCTCGTTTGGGCTAATGTGTCCTAGCCTGCATATCCATTTATTATGCAAAGGTCATACACTATTGACATAACAACAACGGCGAGGAACAGCACATATCAGGGCAATTACCTACCTGTCCTTTAGTGCAAACAAGGATCTCTGAATCAATATGGATACCAAATACCCTGACCAAGACGATATGGACGTTGTCCAAAGCATGAGAACATTCAATCAGCTTGAGGCAAGACAGCCAAAGCACATTGAAAAACTTGTGTTTTCTTTGTAACAGTATGCATATGTGTGAGCATTCTGCTGCATCGCTATATGATCATTAAACACAACATCCCAGCCTATTCGTACAATGGAAACGCCGGCCTTGCAAATTTCCCATGCACAACCAAAACGTCCTTGTTTTTTGGAGGATACCGCAAAACCTCTTTTGGATGTTCTCTTGTATTTGAAGGACATTGAATACAGAAGTAGCTGGAACAACAACAAGGTCAGATGTTTTAAATGGCAGTACTGTATGAATTACATTAATTTGATTGCTTTTTACTCAGAAAGCTAAGATTAATATGCTAACATTAACATTACACAAGCTAACATAGACAGCGCAATACTGGAAAGGTCATTTAAAAAAGTTAATAGGCAGAAAAATTGACAATAACATTAATCTAATAGCTGCTTTAAAAAAAAAAAAAAAAAAACTGTGGTTCTCTCATAAAAAGTAACCAAATCACATTAAAAGCTACAGACATCAAAGATAACGAAGGCTTTAGAGAATATCCTTCTAAATGAAGTTAAAATGAATATTCGCAAGAGTGACATTTCCTTGCAAGACTGTGTAGAAATTTGGGGTACTTAAAATAACTTCTACAATATTGGCCGAGAACCAACTCAATTCCAGGTCTTGATTAAAACGCACATCTTGGTGAGGTATTAATGTAAATGTAATGTGAAACAGTTTTATTAAGTCAATGTATATTATATGCAGTGCAAATGAAACCTAATAGACCTGCTGCTGACTATTATGTTGTAGATATTAATTGAACAACATTATTAACAAGAAAGCATGAAAACCACTGCTGTTCCAAGCTCTTTGCTCTTTATTTTATTTCTAACCATTTACTTGAATAGTAACTTGTAACAGCTAATAATGGGGTGCACTCATTACTATATTGGCTTTTGCTGTTGTAAAATGTCATGAAAATTGGTATCAACTACTAAAGTCTTGGTATAAGAGTACTTATAAAGTATATACTTAGTATTTAAAAAGTGTGCCATTTCACATCATATCACAGACAACTTTGGTTAAGCACTGCTTGAATCTGCTGATAAGACACTCTGCTTTCCTGGAAATTAGATCGGGCTCATTATAACTAGTCTCATTTTGATCCTTGACTGGTTATCTACAGTACTTGCCTAAACCCAGCAGACAGGCTGGTAGACCTCCAGTAGCACTGAGCAAGATCTATCTGCAACTGCGGCACGGCGTTAACGCACTCGCTAATGAGGCTGCTACACCGCACTGCTAATGGCCTTTGTTATATGACAAGAGGAAGAAGGCAGATCACTGCACAGACAATAGCAGTGGTAAGTACTTATCACACTGGCAGATTTTACACAAATAGAGAAGGGAAATGATTTTAAGGAGTGGAATCCATACATTTCCACTATTCCTTCAGGCAGGTTGGCAGGAATCTCCGTCAGGCCTTTTCTACGGCAGTCTACGATGTTGTTGTTGCAGGTGCAGTCGGCAGGGCAGACGGACACCTGGGGAGTACATGACCTTGGCTCCGACTGAGTAGGACCTGGGGCGGAGAAAAAGATGGAAAAATAACATATCAGGAGGAAAATTGACTAAAGACAACAAGGTTTAATGACACAAGAAAGCAAATGGAGATCACGGGGAACATTAACACCTCTTTGAGTCAAATATGAATAGAAACACATGGTTTCTGATAGTAGTTATAACTGTCATGTAGCTTCCATTCAGGACTATGAATTTTAGCATTAGTTCAAATAACAGCATGACTCGAGACGGGTGAAAATAGCTTTTAATACAGTACATAATCAGCAAGAACAGGCTCCCTGTTGTTTTATTGTCTTCCTTTGCAGCTTAATTAAGCAACGCTTTTTCTTGCAGCGTGTTTTGTGTTTGTGTTGGAGTATATTCATCAGTTGATTAATCAGAGGGGGAGGAAAAGGGGGCTTAATTAACAAGAGCTGAACGTGAACTTTTTCACCAATGAAACCCAAAGGTCCATTAAGATACAGAATGTATCGAGTGGCTTAATAAAACAACACAATGAAAAGGCCCTCAGTGGTTACTTGTAATAAACAGACAATATTTGCACATTAATTATTATTAGGTTTTTTTTTTTTTTTTTTGTATAGAAAATGAGCCCTATTTAAAGACCATTAAGATTTATGATTTATTTAAGTAAAATTATTCTCATGACAAATGTAACTTATCCTATTACTGTCAGTATTATAATGTGAAAAAAAGGGAATATATGCAGTGCTTCCCACACATAGACTTTACTTGGGCGGGCCGCCCAGGTATATTAACGGCCGCCCAAGTATATTTGGATACACATTTATGCTTTTATTATTTTTATCCTCTTATACTTTTGTATCCGCCCAAGATAATGAAACCATCTCCCCTCGCCCTTCGTGTTTCGTACCTGCTTGTTCTGTCAGAACTGTTTCCTCCCGCTGACATTCCCACGTGCGCTGCAGAGATGCGGTGGATATTTCACAAAGAGCGCTGCATGTTGCAAAGTCACAAGGCGGCGCTGTTGCGCGCTCTACAGGCTCGCGCTACAGCGCTTCAGACTGCTTCGAAGTGATTCTCAACCAATGAAAAGCGCAGATTTATGCCAAGCGATTGCTAATGAACTCAAGTTGATGAATTATTACAATGTCTACTTTATGGCCTTTATATAAAATGTTTTAGACAGTTGTAAGAATCTGAAGGATCAGCCCGCAATTGTGTAGACATTTCAAAATAAGAGTCCCGGTGTATTTCGGGCTTGTTTATAATTAAAAGTCACACGCTAAGTTTTTTATTTTTATTTTTTTTCTGGGCATTATTGGTATTTTGGTTATACAATAAATTGTATTTAATTTGATTTCCATTTAATTCATAGTAAATTATTGTAGTCTCCCCCACAGGAAGAAAAGACTAAAAACATTATTTGAAACGTATATTATTCATTATATATATGTTACGAGTAAAATCTGTGTCCCATTCACTGACAGAGAGACACTATATGACAGCAAGGAGAACAAAGGAGAACCATTTAAATGCTGTAATTTTGCATAATTTACAATGCATAATAATGCATAATATTAGTATGTAATTAAATGTAATAGTATGCTATGTAATTAAAATTAGTTTCAATAAATAAAAATACTGTTAAAAATCACACATTATTTGTTTGTCACATGTAGTAGACCATTTTTGTGCCGTGGGTAATAGGAGGATTTTTCACCCGGCTACCACCGCAAGTATATTTCAAACCTGTGGGAAGCACTGATATGTCATGGCAGAATTTGTTGGATTGAATGCAAAAATGCAAAAAACAAAATGCAAAAATATGGTCCTTAATTTTCTTGCAAAATAGGATAAATATAGTCTATAATAATAGAAATATAATAGTAAAATTTCTCTTTTTTGTAGTTATAAGATTTACCTAGACAGATGTGGAAACTGACATTAGAGTTAAGAGACAAAAGAAGGACATTCTGAAAGAGAAAGTAAATTCTGTGCCATACCTGTGCACACAAATTCTCTCTTTTGAACATCAGGGACATTGAGACCTCTCATATGGGCGGGGGCCATGCACTGTGTGAAAGGGGCCAGCCCCCTTCTCTGCCGCAGCCAATCAGAGAGCCAGGACAGGTGGCAGTCGCAGTGCAGGTTGTTGGAGTGCAGGCGACTGGAGAGAGAGAGAGAGAGAATAATGAGGGAAAGATAGTGAGACAGTATCGAATAAAGGTCAGAGGAGGTTTGTGTGTTTAGCATGAATACTGGAGTGGATGATTCCTGAGAAATGTCGGGAAATAGCTCTTTGAAGACAAAATCAGAAGAGAAATGTTTACCGCACACTTCATGTCATATTCCATCTGTGATGTGGCATTTAAATGCTAAAGAGGAAGGAAACAGCTGCTGAGATCAAGTAAGTATTCATAGGGAGAATCTCTATAAAGTTTCGGTAAGGCAGACCCGGAATAACACATCAGAATTAAAGTGACAATATTGTACTGATGATAGTACCATCTCCACCGAGACCACAGGAAACCACTCGCAAATCCCCAAAGCATGCGCCCTCGTTTCATCAAGGTCTTCAACAATATGGCACAATTCCCAATAACATCTTTCACATCTTAATATAAATCTCTCAAGGGCCATTACACGAAGGGGACGAGAGACACAGTTCAAAGAAAAAGTGGTGTCAGCAAATCAAAAGGCGCAGCTATATCGGTCACCACTGTCTGTAAATGAAATAACAGGCTGAATCCAGTTAGGGGGACAAAAACCTGCTCATTGACAATTTCAGCATGGGGGCGACGGTTTTAATAGAGCTTTTCCCATTACAAATCCAGTATCTGGCCCCCTGTCTTTGCGGATTAATTACAGATGAGTGGGATTACAGAGATGGATGACATGGGGAGAAGGAGCCTCAGCTGCCTCAGCTACGCATGGGATGAGCCGAGGACGGACACAATGGGGCAGCTCTACATGCACACACACCCTATCGACCGTGATACACGGAAAATGACTACTTGCCTAGCGGTGGGAGTGCTTTTCATTTGTCTGAGTTATTGAATGGCAAGCATCATGCGGTGATATCATTTGATCTAATTGAATGCACAAAGATAGTACGTCTGTAGAAGGGGATGCGAGGTGGAGGTGGTGGGGGAAAGGTGAGGTGAACTGGACTATTTCATCAGAAACCTGGAGCCAAACCACCGTCCTACTAAATGGATTACCAGCATCTCTAAACATTTGATTTAATAAGTTGTTTTTACGAGCAACAAATTCAATACAGATATATCAGGGATATTAGAGACAGAAAATTCAATCCAAAGGAACTGGGTAGCAACCAAAGCCTCGCTGTGGATAATTCAATACTGCCCAGGGAGCAACGCGCCTGGCCATCCGAGCATCAGCAAATTCAATCCCGCATGAGGGGGCTGGCCTGTCTGATGGGCTGACTGATGGGAGGGAGGCCAGACTGCTCGGCTGTGGAGCTCGAGCTATGGATGACTCCAGGGAGAAGGCTCGGCGGCCATGACGGAGGAAGGCGGAGATATAGATAGAAAAAGAAATGACTGATTGAAGGAGGAATCTCCGAACATGTGTGCCAGGGTCACAATAACCCTAAAACCTTGTATTTCAGACAGAGATTCAAGCTCCTAGAAGCTCCAAAATGAAACTAGTGCTTACTCTTGACATATTTCTTTATTTATCTCTCTACTAGACCCAAAGTTCAGAGAAGAACGACCACACTCGAATAACAACAAAAGCATCTCTGAGTCGCGTTAATATCGTAGGTTGGCCACAGCAGGGAATGATTCATGCCAGATTTGGGAACTGTGTAATTATTTATATCAATTGTGGTTTGGGTCCGACAGCGCAACACAGGCATCTGTGTATTACAGCCATCTCAAAATGTTCAACCAAGACAATGTCTGCTGCACAAACAGACCACCGCTCTGATAACTGGTGCGGCGTCACCACAGAGCCTGGAAAGGGGCTCCAGTCAAGCAGCAAATCCTCAAAAAAGAGTTAAGATGTAGTATTAACGTCACTAAATGTAGACAGTATATAAATGTCTGATTGTGTAGCATTCGTAGTAATCAGGGCTCGACATTAACATTTGTCAAATGCGGGTGGATTTCAGCAGTGGCATGTAATGCAGTCACTCCTACTGTGTAGCCATTTTGGCAGGTTGAATTTAATATATTTCACTTGTAGTCTTTTAAAAAGGCATCTGAAATAATAAACTAAGTGCAATGCAGTGTTGTCATAAATATCGATTTTTCGATACATATCAATACTGAAATATCTGAAATGGATACTCATTTTCTGCAGAATAGAAACACGATACCAGCCGCTCTTTCCCTCTCTCTCATCTCTCCGACAGCGAGTTGACACGCAAACCCACCTCGTTTCATTTGCTCCGGATGAATATTGTTGGTAATTCAGGGCTTGAATTTCGGCATGGGATTGTGCATATTGCCCATAATTTTACTCATTCCTGCAGATTTTGTGCTCACACCCAAAGTGCGCACACATAAAGCCACCTCTCAGTACTAAACTGAGTTCTTTGTCATTGCTTATTGCGCTAAAACAGTCAAATACACACAAAATAATGCTGGTCTTGGCGAGTATTCACGTAAACACAGTTAAGTTTGAAGTGAACGTAAACAGTTGAGAAAGAAAACGCATGTGAACAGTATAATGGATCCGTGCGTCAGGTCTTAAAGTGACAGCAGCCTAATAAACCTGCTGCCAAATACCTATATGGCAGTTGTTGCCCAAGGTATCGATGTCAAAATTGTGGCCAGTGAAAATGCTGAGTGGCTAGTAACTTTGGAAAACCACTAGCCACAGAGGCTGGTGAGCAAAAAAGTTAATGTCAAGCCCTGGTAGTAATACCATGAAGTGGACAAAAAGCTCCTCAGTACTCACAGTGTCCGCAGCTTGGGCATGTGGTTGAAGCTTGACAGTGGGATGAGGGTGATGTTGTTGTTGTTGAGAGTGCTAGAAAGAAAAACGAGAGAGAACAAATGTTAGAAAAAGGCATTTACTTCATTTCATAGAGTAAGTAAAAAGACTAGCGAGTGACTCCAGATAACATTTGACAATAAAGACCAGATCATGTGCCTTAGAGTAAAAAATAAAAAGGGAATTAGTTAGATACATTTTAAAATAAGAAAGTCACACTGTGAGTAGTGTGTGCTCACATAAGTGTAATGGGCTGCAAAAGCATGATATCATCGATGATGTGCACACTTGTAATTGTGGACGGCAGACCTCTCTGTTTCCTGTCATACCAGCCACAGTTCTGATTAGCGCTACTTAGCTGACCTAATCTTGTAATCAATCCATCCCACCCCATAACCCCCAAACCTATCACACACATGCAGAACACACAGCCTCCTGTACCTCCACCTCTTGGAAAACGGTCTGGAATTTCTCAATTTAGGATTTTAATGGTTCCTGCTTGGTGGGGAGAAACTGCTGAATCCCGCCGACTACGCCAACTCAGTTTACAGCTCGGGTTTGGGGTCTGAGTGTTCCTTCTAATGAAAGGTTTAATGACAGCCAGTTTTGGAGTAAATTCTCTAAAGGCCCCTCTTGAGTTTACAGTGAATCCATGATTTACATTTTACATTTATGCATTTGGCAGACGCTTTTATCTAAAGTGACTTACATTGCATGCATTCAATTTATGCATTACCTGGAAATTGAACCCATGAACTATTTGCTAGCGCCATGCTCTACTGTTTGAGCTACTGGAAAACAAATACTCCCAATGATTTTGGCTTTATTCTCATTGCCTATTAACTTATCAGACCAGCTGCTGCTCTTGCTTTTTATTCAAGGCCAGGTAGTTCAGTCTAAACACTGTGGTGAACAAACAAGCTATTTACATTATTTACCATTTGAGTGATCAGACTTACAATTTCGACCAATGGAAATTTCCCAGCCCGTGTCCAATTTTTTTGAAAGAGGGTACTATAAAACTGCACAAATAAGAGGAAAACTAATCCCTCTAAAATATAACATTCTTGTGGGACTTTAAATGATATCTGAATATTGATTTTGGCTCTGATCTGTGGTGAAACACTTTATTATGAGTGAGGGAAAGAAGAAAACTAACTAAATGGAATGGAAAATTATTGTTATTCTACACAGACACACAGAAAATTCCACACAAATTACACACAGGGTGAAGGAATCACCCTCGTGAGGAGTTGACCAAATCCGCACCAGAAAGCGATCCTCTTGTCAAGGCCACTGAGGTTTCATCGCTGTTCTCTGCTGCTCTATAGAGATGTAAATAGAAGAAGCTCTGGGCAAGCCTAAGGGAGGAACGCCCTGGTAAAAGCCTGTAATACCAAACCATCACCAAGGGAAAAAGCAATTTACCCAGGAAGGACTCAGTCCTATCTGTAAAACCTTCACTCTCTTCTGGGAGCATCCTCCAAAGTTAGGTGATGTAAGTTAAGAAAAGAACAAGAAATGAAGACAAGACTGAGAACTGAAGGAGGACTGTTAAAGAGGGAAGAGGATCCACAGAGAGCGCCGAACAGCTTGTGCTTGCTGTGGTAGTGCTTGCTCGCTCATTCATATTTCAGCCATCCGGTTTCCAGGATTAGAAGCCCTGAGTAAAAATAATCTCATATAGATTTCATTCATGCAATCGTAATTTGAAAAAGCTGGACTGGGCGTCGCAGTCACGTTAAGTCGGCTTAAACCTGACATGTTCCATGCCCCAGAGCGATGACCTTTGGTGTCTCAGCGGTTAGACTGCACCTGTTAATATGGACATGACTGGCTCAAGTTAAGCTTTACTACAAAAAACAATGAACACTAGACCAAGGGCCTTAAAGTAGAGCCCATTGTAGAAATAGAAGACTGTCAGTCTTCCCTTTATCCAGCCCTCTGCACTGCAGAGGGCTGCCCACTGCTGCAGCGTGGGATCTCAGCAAATAACAGCGCAGCATGAGCGACTCCTGCTAAAGCCACTTGTGATAATTGAAGATCACCTTGAGTCTTTACAATTCCTTTGTCTTCATCACCAGCAATATTAAGTCATTCCGCCTGTGTCACCTTGTAGTTGACCATAAATCAAAAATGTGTTAAGCAAAATCAACGTGCTGCAAGGGGGAAGTACCGCATTCCACAGTGACTCCTGAGAAAGTGCATCCAAGCTGAAATTAAATGAAATCAATGCGGGATCTGACAAATACCAAACTCTACAGCTTGACTGTGTAACTTTATGATTTTATTTAAAGCTCTATTGATGCAGGTGTCAATAGAACCAGGCAGCTGTTAACTGCTCACAACGCTTAGTCTTCAGACCCTCTCAGAGGGGCACGTTTTCTTTTTGTTTCTCTTTTTCTATATCAAGAAAGCTTTCCCACAGTCGCAAAAAGCTTGACAGTGGGGTCTTAAGTGCTCTTAGGCTTTCTTCGGGCCTTCATTAGAGGGACTTGGAGAGGGTCTCTGGATACTTCACTCCCAAAAGACGGCAGCATTTTCAGAGCCAGGACATTTTGAAATAAGAAAATAAGAGAGAGGTTGTTTTGGTGGATGCAGGGAAATAACTGAAGTGCTCCCGGCATCTGACTTAGTACCATTCACTTGCACAACTGAGAAATCAGGGGTCAAAGACACGTTATTTGACATGACATGTTTGAGGAGAGGCAATGCTCTTCCTGTGAGTGTGTACTACTCAGAAAGTAAGTGTCCTGTTAACTGATGCTTGTTCTTAAGATAAATGGGATAAATGATGGTGTTGTGCTCAACTTTTTTTACCTTCTCAATCCATATTTTCTTTCATGTGTCCTGAAGTCGAGCGCATTTGAAGAGTGCCTACTATTAGAAAGCATATAGAGTAGGGAATACACAACTTTATATATATACGACTACCGTTCACTTACTCTCTTGGAAACTAGATGTGAGCCAACATGTCTGTGATGTTGTCATGGTTCCATGGGAAACTATTATCGGTACTGCAGCACAATTGTGAGTTTGCAATGCAAGCGTCCATCCGAGCAACCATTTACAGGGCATCCTTGCGTCAGGCCCTCGAGTCAAAACAAATGAGTAAAGTGCCTCCAGATGGAGCGTAATTTCATTATGAGTGCTTAGGCTCTACTTGTTGCAGTGTGATAGGATTCATGTGCATACTGAAGGATGGAAATTTTTGCCATTGTTTAGCTTAGCATCGTAAGTTCAGCTACAGCACAAAGCCGCAATCAGATGTTATTCCGCTAATTCAAATAAACCCAGTGAGGATAAACAGAGAAATAACATGATCTCTGCTCATAATCCCATCCATGTGGTTTGTGTCCAAGTGTATATATATATAACTCTTTTTTTAAAAACATGTAACAAAAAAAGGCTCTCCATCCCTCGATGGAGCAGAGGATGGGAGGAGAGGCGAAAAGTACAGGTACTACACCGAAAACAGACACGATTCAACCATTGATGAGGCCATTATAGCGCAAATGAGGACAGATTGAATCTAAGCTGTTCCGTCGGCCTCCCTCCTCTCTCTGGCCATCCAAGAGCGAATGATTAATTGTGCGCAAGGGTCCGACTGCTGAAACGCACGATTTCCAGCCCGCCCCCTCCTCATCTCCCCGAGCTTTGGCGTAGACCACACGAAGATAACGCAATGGGGCCATGTCTGGTGGCAAGGCAATTTCCTGTGCTTGAAAGTGCTGTTTGTGAGCTAATGACAGCTCTCTCCCCCTCCACTCCCCTAATCCATCCTCTCATTTAGCCATCAGCTTGCCCTTTCTCCCTCCGCCTGCCTGTTGTCTGTCACATAAAGACTCATCTATTGACTAAAGACAACCTTTCAATCAGGCCCTGCAGAAGTAAGACTGATTTGTCCAGAGGGAGGCCAACCCGTGTTAGAAATTAAAGATGCATGGAATATCTGATTCAAGGGAATCTGCTCTCCCAAGTTCCCAAAGTGGGACCAACTGCACCAGCTAGAGGACATTTGTTAAATCTGAAAAGAGCTAATGTTTTTTACGGGAGCACAGGGGTTAGAAATGATTAGGATAAGGGCCGGCAGGGGCCGAAAAGAGCAAAGCTCAGTGTTATCGTTGCCAAGAGGAACATTCAAAAGGTCTTGCTTTGAGAAAATGACATTATGAAGGTAGGAAACTGCCAAACCATAAGCCCTAACCATAAGAAAATTATATTTCTCAAACCTTCCATATGAAATACACAATTTTTTATTCGTAATATATTTAGGTTTCGATCAGACGCCCACTTGCCTCCCTCCAAAACAATCCTGGGATGTCAACGTAACCACAGAAATGCAATAGCCTCTCCAAATCAGCATATTTCCAAGTTCTTGAGCCTGACGGAATGCCATTTTGTACCCAGGATTAATAATCCTCCTCTTCACGCTCCCTTACACAATCTGACAACACATTGCAAATACTCAGAAGGTTTACCCTGGTTGGTATTTCGTGGCATGCCATAGTACTACAAGCTAGTCTCTTTAAATAAAAATGTGAAACCCTCATTAAAACGGCACTCACGGTTAGGAATACATCTGTGGATTTAAAGGCAGAGGATGGCTTTGGCGAGGCCATAGTAAGGAGTGGTGAGCTGTGAAGGCGTCCCTTTGGGGCACGGTGCCCATGCTATCATGCTAAACTCACTTTAGTTCGACCAGCAAGGTCCGTGCCAAGCTGTCGAGAAAAATGTGCCGTGCACACATTGACAAATGACAGCATTTGGCAGGAGGATAGGACAGTGGTAATGTGAAAATTTGGGCCTTCTTATCAATGCATGGGGAAGGAAAGTCACCTTCAGGAGATGGCACGGAAATGTCTCGGCTCTTTCCTGCTCATAAAAAAATGACACAGCGGGGCAAAAAATTTCACATGATTTGACATTTGATTCAGAGCCAGAATTTTCTGTACAAAAGTGGTTATAAAATATGCAGAGGCTCCAGCGCTTGTGAGAGTGCAGTGTGTGTGTAGACAAAACTGAGTGGGGTATATGGGGAGTTTCCAAAAACCTCTTTCTCACAATACTAAAAATTCCCTTCTCACAGTTAAACCACATTTCACAAAATAGCCCTGAAGGATGATAATAAAATATTTGGAAAGATTCCACAAAACAGCTAAGTGTTTAAAGACAAAAACAAACATAAAGCGCATACATATTGCTCTACGCATAATTTGAAACAGATTACATGAGACTTTCTCATTGTGTTCTTAACACAATAACAACATATATCAGAACAAAATATGCTCATCGTAACCCTACTAAAAATGAATCCGTTTGAATACTTGACCAATTGAACAATCTTTATGCTTTTTTATCTTATGCAGCATAACTGGCCATACTTATGTTGAATATACATATTTTGAATTATACACTCTAAAAAATGTTAGGTTAAAAACAACCCAAGTTGGGTTGAAAATGGACAAATCCAGCGATTGGGTTAAATGTTTGCCCATCCTGCTGGGTAGTTTTATTTAACTCAACTATTGTTTAAAAATTACTTGCTTAAAATGAACCCAAAATATGTTAGAAATTAACATTTATAAATAAGTCAAATGAATAATAATTAAACAATAATCATTATTAAATTGCTTATTAATAAATGTTCACCTTTTGATTATTATTGTTGCCTCTAGTAATTATGTGCCTGATTTTTAATTTCCAACCTATTTTGGGTTCATTTTAAGCCAGCCATATAGTAATTTTTAAACAATAGTTGGGTTAAATAAAACTACCTAGCACAAACATTTAACCCAACCGCTGGGTTAAAACAACCCAATCGCAACTTAGGTTGTTTTTAACACAGCATTTTTTAGTGTAGTTTTAGTTTCTTTTAAGTTTTTTGTTGTTGTTCTACTAAAGAAAGGTTTAAAGTTAATTTAACACTCAGACCATGCCTTCAGTCATTCTTTTTAAATAGCGAATTTTCATTTCACTTGGCTTATTAGCTATTTTTGAACTCCCTTAACCAAATAAAAATTTATATTTGACCATGGTGTATGCACGAGAATTGAGTTTGAGGCATATACCCATGAAAAATATTCAGTTATTCTTACACCACATGAAACCTCATTTATATTATATTTAAAATTTGATTTGATTTGTCTGGAAATTAGAAATGTGAAACACTACCAATGTTCTTAGTTATGCACCAACTAGAATTTCATGAATCTAATAAAACTTAGATAAGGTGGACAGCTTATAATGCACAGTCCATCTAACCTATACATTTAAAGCGAGAATGGAAATATAAAATGGCTTGATTAGGTGTATATTTTTTAGTGATCAGAATAAAGAATGAGAGCAAGCGCAAGCAGTACCTAAGTATTAAATGGAAAATAATGCTTCTTATAGGCAGGTTTAGGCGCTCGGCAGATGGAGAACACATCAATGTGCTGCCTACCGCACTTCCTTCAGCTCATTGGGATGCAAGTCACGTCCTATGTGAGAAAATGTCCGAGATAGCTTTGAAGTCATTAGTTCAGTCATTAGCGCAGTTATGTTAAATATAAATTACAATTCATCAGCAGAAAGGGCCGATCATTAATTCTGTGTAGTTTGGCAGGCGTTAAATCACTGGCAGTCATTTAGTTGTGGAGGAGGGTTAGCCACGAACTGCTCTGTCTAATCTCCACTCTGATCACCATCTCCAAACCTGATGGAAGTGTTTAAATAGCTCCCTGCTTTGCAATTTTTTGTTTTAGTCACTGTTTATAGTGATCACCAAAATTCTACGGAGATCACGCAACCCAACAGCGAATGATGGGACGCTCGAATCTCTCAATTATGTCGCAGTGCACCATCTATTTTAATAGGTCTTTAACGATCATTGAGATTAAAAGATTCGGTTGGCCTCTGGAGTTATGCTTAACACAACACACTCAAACAATGCATTTAATATGACCCTTAAATTACACCTCAAGTGTGTTCTGAATTGCAAAAACACACATTAACATCACATTTTTTAAATGTTTATCATTCGTTCTTTCATTTATATCTCCAGATGTCACTAATCTACATTAAAACACACACGCTTGCCCTGAATTCCCATAATCCAACAGTGTTTTAAACATAAAACTGCTGTGCTGGAACGTGTGACATTTACAACCCCTGGACATTTCTAAAAGCATAAATGAACACTTAAAGGGTTAGTTCACCCAAAAATGAAATTTCTGTAATTACTCACCCTCATGTCGTTCCACACCTGTAAGACCTTCATTCATCTTCGGAACACAAATTAAGATATTTCTGATGAAATCCGAGAGGTTTTTTTGTATCTCCCATAGAAAGCAAAGAAATTAACACATCCAAGGTCCAGAATAGTAGTAAAGACATCGTTAAAATAGTCAACATGACTACAGTGGTTCAAACTTAATGTTAAGAAGCGACGAGAATACTTTTTGTGCGCAAAAACAAAACAAAAATAACGACTTTATTCAACAATCCCTGTTATTCTCCTACACTGTTTACGTCCAGCGCTTCCAGGTTCTACGTCAGAACGCCGGCTCATTATTGGCCGACGCTGTTCACATGAGCAGCACGACGCATGAGTGTGATGCAGCCGCAGGAGCCAGCCAATAATGAGTCGGCGTTCGGACGTAGAACCTGGAAGCGCTGGATGTAGAAAGTAGAAAGAAAGAAATTGTTAAATAAAGTCATTATTTTTATTTTGTTTTTGCACACAAAAAGTATTCTTGTCGCTTCATTACATTAAGGTTGAACCACTGTTGTCATGTTGACTATTTTAACAATGTCTTTACTACTTTTCTGGACCTTGAATGACGGTAATTACGTTGCTTTCTATAGGGGATAAAAAACCTCTTGGATTTCATCAGAAATATCTTAATTTGTGATCCAAAGATGAATAAAGGTCTTACGGGTGTGGAACGACATGAGGGTGAATAATTAATGACAGAAATTTCATTTTTGGGTGAACTAACCCTTTAAAACTCCACCAGGAACCTATACATATACAAATAAATAAACATCACAATAATCTCATTCATCATTCTCTTTGGTGATAGAAGAGATGGATCTCAATCAGCTGTGCTGCTACTCAGAAAGATCAGGCGCAAGACAAAGGTTAGTCTGGGTTGTAATATAACTCACGCTGGAAATCATTATCCTCACATTGAGACTCAAAGCTTTATCACTTGCGGCTAAATCGCTGCACAGCACAAGCCAACACTTAATTTTCCCATCAATTACCTAGAGGTGTCAAATTCTTACAAACTGGCCCTATAGCATAACCGTAATGGTCAGTTAGCAGAATGTTGAATCTGCAACTGGAGAACATGGATGTAAGGCAGAGCTTGATTACTGCGCATGAGGTTATTTAGCCATGATACAGTGTCATTTGCAGTCCTGTGTGTTGCAGCCTCTCCAGAGGGGTGGAGAGATGGCTCAATCAGCACGAAAGTGATGTGTATTCATGTACCACCGCTCTCCTTGGCTTGCCGGGGTCCCAAAGGTCTTTGGCAGAATCTAGGGAGGTTCTGTATTATTAATGAAAATTGATTCCCGAATTACTCACACTTTCCGGCTCTCGGGCTCCTGTTTTATAAGGTCATTTTCTGCTCTGGTCACGAGAAGAGGACACAGGACAAAAAATGAAAGCTCTTTTTCCTTCTTTGATTCTTCTTTCACCTTGCTAACACTGCCGGAAAAAGCTGTCTAACAATGATGTAACCGCCATGTCCTCTGGAGCCAGGAATTAATGGAGGGGGTGGCTTGGCTCTGGGTCCCCAGTGAGCGGCGCTCATTTGGAGGATGAGGTTGGCACTTAGTGCCCTGCCAATTGGCTTGATGGAGATGCGCCGGTTAGACCCCCTCCCGCTTCCTGCCTCACATCCTCTCTGGGACAATCCGGGGGATACCCAAGGAATAAAGATAAACTCACTTAACAAATGTGTGCTATCAAAGCATTTGCTATGAACTCTGACTAAACCTGAGTGATGAAGGTGAACGCAACAGAGATTTGAGCGTCAAAGTGAGTCTAACACACGGTTTAAAGTAGGAAACGCAATTCTATGGACATTCTAGACAAAAAACACACGGCACGGCGGTGGTTTTAACGTGCACCCAGAAAAGTCTGAATACTTTTTCTGGCGGCAACGATGCAGCACAATGACAAACGAGCAACTTTAGCTGTCGCACGGGCGATTGCATGCTAAACGCCACGGTGTCGGACCGGACCAGACTATGCGCCACAGGTCCACAACGCAACACAGTTTGTCCTTCAAGAACAATCAAGAAACACACAGACAGAGTTAGTGGAAAGGACAGCAGAGGTGAGGAGAGAGGAGAGAACCCCGCAGAGGAGGCAGGAGGGGGACTCACAGTATCTCCAAATCGCGCAGGGCTCGGAAGGCTCCATCTTCGATGCAGCTGATGTGGTTGCTGTCCAGTTGCCTGCAGATGAGAGACAGAAGTCAGCGGCAGGTCTGCAGACGAGCGGGTGGGGGCTGAAGGGAGGGAGGGAGGAGGAGGAGAGGTGGGGGCTGCGGGAGGGAGGTAGACACACTAACACACACACACACGGGCATCTCATATCTACTCTGCTCTCCTCACCGCAGTCGGGATAAAGGACCAGCTGGCTAAAAGTGGCCTGTCTGGCTATAACCTCCTCCTATCTCATCCTCTCTCTCTCTCTCTCTCGCCACACTGCTGAGTGTGGGGGCAAAGAGAGGTAAGAGAGAGAGAGAGAGAGAACGGGAGGCTGGCTATAGTGCACAGCCCACCCCGTCTGTCAGTTCTCTGTAAATATTAATTGCATTTTCTCCCCCCAGCCCGCTCGTCTGCCCCCCTCTTCTTCTTCTTCTTTTTTTTTTAAAGTCAGAATGGGAGTAATTTCATTACATTAGAGCAGCCAATCCATTACAAGCTTTTACCGGCTCTGTCAAAGAAACAATTTCATTAAAGGAAGGGGTTCGTAAATCAGCTGGGGTCACGGAGCTGGACGAGCAGACGCGAGGGGCACTTCTTCCTATTCGCTTCTTTTTCCTTTTACTTTAATTTGCAGACTTTGCTATCCGCCCCTCCTTCTGCCTATTTACCCCTCCCTCTCTGCGTTCTTAAAAGAGATGGATCTGAAAGAGGCTTGAATAAAACACAAGGAATCTAAGCGCTTTTCTTAAGTCGTTTGATCAGCAAACGGGGCTGCTGTGACATCTGACCCATGACAGACACTGTGACTTTGCGTCTTTAGAGATGGGTAATAAAGAAGAACGGAGCATCTCTGGTTTTTCTTTCATTCATTCATCCTTCCTTTCTAAAAGACAGGCATCTGTCTTCATAATTGCTGATGGGACAGACTGCATGGCATCCACCCACCGCAGATGCATTAACTATCACAGTGAAAGCCTTTATATGCAAAAGTCAAATGTTTGTCTTTTACGATGTCTATTTTTTCACTCAAATATATTAAGACTTTAAAGAAACACTTCCCTTGAGAATAAAACTGTGAATGTGTTACATTTGTAGTGAAATCACTAGCTGCGTTTCCAAACTTTTGCGATATTTTCTAAATATCGATAAAAAACTATTGCGAAATTACAGCGTTTCCATTAACCAATGTTATGTGACTAAAACATCTTTTTTTCCTTTCACGATAAGTCATACCAAAGACCATGGTAATGGATGTTGGTAGGTTTACGTGTATCCAAGCCACTGCACTAGCCATTATTTTTAATCAAAGGAGAAGTAGGCATGTTATCCAAGCATTTATGGCAAGGAAAGCCTCTTATACTTGGGAGAGGCCACGTATGAGGTGTATCTGGGTGTTTCTCAATCCTATCTGCTTCGAGGTCTTGATAAATTCAAATTGTATTCACATTTCTTTGCTGTTCGGAGTCCAGTAGTCTCGTAATACTTTTGTCTTTTATGAGTTTAATGAAGAACTTGTCTTCTGTCCAAACATACCGCGCCCTCTTTAAAGAATGATCGACTTTTACATACGGCAGGTGACCTGTAAATGCGAAAAAGCTGTTTCCATTGCAGTTTTGCGAAATATTCCCTTTTCAAATTGCCTGAAAAACCACCTCATGCAAGCATAAAAACTTTTTTGTGATATATGGGAGTTTTCAAGAAAATGACACCTTTCCATTGGGCGTATTTTCAATTTGCGCAATTTAAAGGGTAATGGAAATGCGGCGACTGAAACACACAGCATCTTGTGGCTTACTGATTTAAAAAAAAAAGGCAAATGAAAAACAATTATATACTGTAAATTATATGTGTACACACATACATAGGATATTAATTTTTTACAAAAACAAAAAACCTAAAGCAAATGTGTATCTTTTATGACACCTTGTAATGACACTCAGTCTGTAATGATGCTGACACAAAACTTGCTTCATTTTGATATCATTGAAAATAACTAGTTCAGAGTCAGAGGTTGATTCATTAACACTCTGATCAATTCAATACAGTGAAGGATTTGTCAAACTGATTCAAACAACTCAACTTTTTGAACAATTCATTAAAAGTATTGGCCCATCTGTTCAAGAATTAGGCTACACTAAATAGAAGCAGCTCATAATAGTCATGTGTTCATAAACCAGGGAACACTGGTCTGATTATTTTTGTGTGCAGCCCAATGCCGTAACCACATCTTGAACAGAGGGGGGACACATTTTTTATAAAGCATAAAGAAACAGAACAGTGAAGGAAATTCTAGTTGAGAAATAATCATTTTGAACTATTTGCAAATAATATTTGCATTAATTGGCATTAAAATTTGCATACATGTAGCCTACTTTTATTGTATGCCTAATATGTCGAAAATGTAAAACGTTTCTCATCTCATCACACTCACTTAGGAATTACATCAATCACATAAATGCATATTTTCAATTTAAAACAGCCATATTTGAGAAAAAAGTCGAGTAGTTTGCATCACTGGTTGTTTAATATTTCTATCATAAAACAGTTGACATGTACTAAATGTTTAAATCTTACCTCACTCTCTTTCAATGTTAAACTGACGCTTCATGCTGAAATTCACACTCTGCTTCTGTAAACCCCGCCTACTTTGATTTGATTGGCCATCTCAGTCATTTTGACATTGACGAGCGCTGTCAGACTGCTGAGGCAGACCAGACCAAATGTAACTTTTTAACCTTTTTATCATCCTAACAACATACAGAGCGCTGTGTAATGGACTGCAGCACAGCAATGCAATAATTTCAAATATTGGGGGGGACAATTTGGCCATTTCTAATTATTGGGCGGGCTTGTCCCCCTCAATGTCTATGGTGGTTACGGCCCTGGAACTGCCTGAGAGGACAACTCAGCAGGGTTTGTCATTATTTCAAGCAGTCGTTTTTTGCACAAGGCACATATTTTGATAAAAAATGCTTTAAAAGAAAGGCTTTTTAGCATTCATATTACAAGAAGTGCCTTGGACTATAATTTTTTCTATACTCAGTGATTGAAACCTTCTGGATTTTCTACAATAGAATGATGAAAAGCACTCCAAAAACAAAAAGCTACTTCTTCACAGTTAATTATAATAATCAGAATATAGAAATTTCCACTGGCAATTAATACAGTGAACTGGTGATATTGTGAATTCTTTGCACATTATATATAGAACTCAAACATAGCTCATCCAATCAGATTTCAGAGCCACAACTGTCTGTATTATCTGAACATGTGGAGTTGATCTCTAGAGGAAGTCATTGTTATCATGTGCAAGAGACTTTCAACAATCATAATACGGAGTATAGTCAAGGGTGAATAGCTCTCTTGAATGTACATATTCGAGCGTGTGGTATGTGTGAATATCTGCGTGTTTGGTGATTGTTTGGAGAGGTGGGACACGGTAGTGGTGGGTAATGAAAGTCCCAGTTTTAATTTCCCTGCTCTAATTACATTGGCCTTTAATCATCTCCGTCATGAGCCGTATTGGCACTTTAGAGCTCTCGTCCTGCCAGTGTCCCATCTGGAGTGAACAGGAGAAAGAAACAGATATGGGTCTTCCTTCCCTTGACTAGACTATTAATCTGTCAGAGTCAGTGACGCTAACCAGCAGCCGCATGACCGTATTTCATTCACGCTCGATAGCTAACACAGCTAATGACTCAGAACTGATCGTCAGTACAGCCAGGACGATGCTTGATCAGAGCTTCAAAATATGAATCTCATACTCAGTCTACAGTGGTAACAGATATACAGTACGTGACCTTTCATGGCCACCAAATCAAGTGGGGTTTGAGGATTTGTGTCTGCTGATGCCTTGCGTCTTCTTCTTCTCTACTGGTTTTGTTTCACTTGGTCTCATCTCATCTCATTCAGCCTCACTTCTCTTCCAGTCCTGTCTCACCTTGTTGTGTCTCATCTCATCCTGTCTTCTCTCATCTCACTTTGTATCTTCACCTCTAATATCATCTCCATTTCTTCAATGTATCTTCTCATCTCTGCTCATCCTTTTATCATTTCATCTCATTCATCTCACTTTCTCTCATCATATTTAGTCGCCCTCCAGTCTAATGTTCTTCCTCTTTTCTATCACATCTCATCTAATTTAGCCTCTTCTTTTATCTTTTGTCTTTCCATATCTTCTCGTTTTACTTCACCTCACCTCATTTCGTCTTTTCTCTTCTTCTCATTTCATCTCACCTAATCTGATATTTTTCTTCTCATTCTCACTTTTTTCATATACCGTTCTCTTGTTTCAGTCTTATTTCATCTTCATTTTATTATTTATTTCCTCTTTTCATATTGTCTTATCATTGTTTCTCTACTTGTCTTAACTATTTTCATCCCATCCCATCCCATCTTGTCTTTTCTCTTCTTCTCTTTTCCTGTCTTGTCTTATCTTTTCTCTTCCAGTCTCATCTCATCTTTTCTTATATTGTCTTGTTTCGTCTGGTCTCATATTGACTCATTTCATTTGGTCACATTGTCTCATATTGTCTCATTTTGTCAGATCTCATTTTGTCTCATTTCATCTCGTCTCATTTCGTAAGGTCTAATTTTGTCTCATTTCATCTTGTCTCATTTCATCTTGTCTCATTTTGTCTCATTTCATCTGGTCTCATTTTGTCTCATTTCGTAAGGACTCATTTTGTCTCATTTCGTCTTGTCTCATTTTGTCTCATTTCATCTTGTCTCATTTTGTCTCATTTCATCTTGTCTCATTTCGTAAGGACTCATTTTATGCGATTTCATCTTGTCTCATTTTGTCAGGACTCATTTTGTCTCATTTCGTCTTGTCTCATTTTGTCTCATTTCATCTTGTCTCATTTCGTAAGGACTCATTTTATGTAATTTCATCTTGTCTCATCTTGTCAGGTCTCATTTTGTCTCATTTCATCTTGTCTCATTTCGTAAGGTTTCATTTTGTCTCATTTCATCTTATCTCATATCGTTTCATTTAATCTGGTCTCATATTATCTTATTTTGTCTGGTCTAATATCGTTTCATTTCATCTTGTCTCATATTGTTTTATATTGTCTAATTTCTTCAGGTCTCATATTGTTTCTTTTAGTCTTGTCTCATATTCTTTCATTTTTTCAGCTCTCATTTTGTCTCATTTCATCTTGTCTCATTTTGTCTCATTTCGTCAGGTCTCATTTTGTCTCATTTCATCTCGTCTCATTTCGTAAGGACTCATTTTATGTAATTTCATTTTGTCTCATTTTGTCAGGTCTCATTTTGTATCATTTCATCTTATCTCATTTTGTCTGGTCTCATATCGTTTAATTTAATCTGGTCTCATATCTAATTTTGTCTGGTCTAATATGGTTTCATTTGTTGTCTCATATCATCTTATATTGTTTATTTAATCTGGTCTTATATTGTCTAATTTCAGCTGGTCTCATATTGTCTCATTCTCTCATTTCATCTGGTCTCATGTATTCTCATATTGTTTCATTTCATCTGGTCTCATATTGTTTTATATTGTCTAATTTCCTCAGGTCTCATATTGTTTCTTTTAGTCTTGTCTCATATTCTTTCATTTTGTCAAATCTCATTTTGTCTCATTTCATGTTGGCTCATTTTGTCAGGTCTCATTTTGTCTCATTTCACCTTGTCTCATTTTGTCTCATTTCGTCAGGTCTCATTTCGTCTTATTTCATCTTGTCTCATTTCGTAAGGACTCATTTTATGTAATTTCATTTTGTCTCATTTTGTCAGGTCTCATTTTGTCTTATTTTATCTTGTCTTATATTGTTTTATATTGTCTAATTTCTTCAGGTCTCATATTGTTTCTTTTAGTCTTGTCTCATATTCTTTCATTTTGTCAGATCTCATTTTGTCTCATTTCATCTTGTCTCATTTCGTAAGGACTCATTTTATGTAATTTCATCTTGTCTCATTTTGTCTCATTTTATCTTGTCTCATTGTTTCATTTAATCTGGTCTCATATTATCTTATTTTGTCCGGTCTAATATGGTTTCATTTCATCTGGTCTCATATTGTTTTATATTGTCTAATCTCTTCAGGTCTCATATTGTTTCTTTTAGTCTTGTCTCATATTCTCTAATTTCATCTGTTCTCATATTGTCTCATATTGTTTAATTTCATCTGGTCTCAATCCATCTCATATTGTTTCATTTCCTATTGTCTCATTTCATCCGGTCTCATATTGTCTCATATTGTTTCATTTCATCTGGTTTCATATTGTTGTATATTGTCTAATTTCTTCAAGTCTCATATTGTTTCTTTTAGTCTTGTCTCATATTCTCTCATTTCATCTGGTCTCAATGTATAAATTTATCTGGTCTCATCTTGTCTAGTCTCTTGTCCTAATCGAACAGTAGGGCACTTTCAGTGTGGAGGGGTGTCCTGAGAAAGTGATTCCCAGAGCTGGCAAACTTTTGATTGTCTATCCTGGGATCAGTGTCATTCACACCACATCATGCCCTGATCACCTGTATGTGTTTCAGCACCAGCAGTGCACATCAAAAGCCAAGATCTGCTGTCTGCAGAGTCCCGTCTGCTGGGCGCAGAAGCTTGTAAAGCAGGCAGCGACTGCACCTCGCCCTCTCGGCCATAATTCAAACCCACGCGCAGTCAAAGTGACATTCTGGGTACAGGAGCATGAAGTAGAAAGGCTTTTATTAGCACACAGATGAGAGCCTCCCACAAAGGGGTCAGAGCGTCCACATATCTGATGCCGGTTTACCGTACAGGACGCAGTGCTCTCTCAATTATACCTCAGCTTCAGGTAATGAAGTATTGTATACCCTTCATGTGCAGATGCCATTCAGCCTCTCTATGAATAACAAATGTCAATGGAATGAATGTGTGTAAGCCATTTCCCATGAATCCACTGCTCATACAAGCACCTGTTCTAATGGGATCCATGCCCCGCTGACACAATCACGTCATGTTGATATAGAGCTCATCAGGCATGTTTTCGCCAAAGGACTCGCAGTGCATATGATGAGGGAATCTACGACATCACCCACACTTGACGCTTCTCGAGGTTAACATGACTGGCGCAGCATGACTGGTGAACAGTATGAGGGCACGGCTAAAGCCATAAAGGCAGACGGAGATATTGTGTCTGGTTTAATAAGGTGCAACATAGACTCTCATTAGCTGGAGGAACTATCTTGACCATATTATCCAGATGGCCCCTCTATAAAAGGTGGAGGATGCTGGCTGAAGGCGGATGCTGACTCCAGCATGCTGTAGCCTGTAAAAACTGTGTAGATGTGAGGACTGTATAACAGACAGAAATTCAACCTGCCCTCAAAGCATGCATAGCCATTTTCAAACAGAGGACGTTAAGGTAGAAAAGCATACGAGAAAATCAATTCATTCCTGGAACGCTGCCTGTCCATTTTTTTTCCTCCTCCTTCCCGTTAAAAAACCGAGGGCTGGATGATTTCAGCAATTAAATCAAGAGTCACCTTGCCATGCGTTGCAGAGGCAGGTCGGTGGGAGAGAAACGCGCTGCTGACGTACAAATCCATCCTTCTCCCTCAATCCTTGTTAGCCCTTTTTTCCTCTAAAAAGCTCTACCTGAAGAAATGAGCGTTGCCTACCTGTACCTATCATTCATCCATCAGAGTGTGACGGTGCACATGACAGTGATGTGATGAGCACTCAAACACTGTCTAACATCATGGACGTCAGGGGGAAACATGCTTCACAGAAATGCTGTATGTGTGTCAGGGAAGTGAAAGCTCACATTTGTACGCAGTGCTGGGGAATGTTACACTACAAAATCGTCCATGAAATAGAACTAATAACATTACATTGCTACTTTGTATGACAAGTAATTTATTTTGTGCTATTTTCTTAATGCCACAAGGTATACAGTTATACAAAGTACTCAAAATGTATCAAGCATCCAACTGCCACATTTTTACCATTAAAAATTCAATGAAGATACAAATAATAATTATTTACATGTTATGGCTGATTACAATAAATGGCAGATATTGAAATTGTATACTATTTTGTCTAAATTAATTTAAAAATAAAATGTTTTAAATGCTACAAGTACATTTAGTCATCACATTATTATTTGTACAGTAATTTTTACAGTATATGTATTCAAGTTAAGATTTGCTAAAAATTACATTCAACATTGC
The DNA here is from genome assembly GCA_039654765.1 of Mylopharyngodon piceus. NCBI lineage: Eukaryota > Metazoa > Chordata > Actinopteri > Cypriniformes > Xenocyprididae > Mylopharyngodon > Mylopharyngodon piceus. The sequence goes on from CM077439.1 coordinate 2,276,466, forward strand.
TATTATATTATTACTGTTACAAATTATTATTAAGATAAAATAGAAAATAATAGAAAAAAATATATAATATTGGCCTCTACAGTATCCATATTTGACAATAAAAGTCTACTTTTTTTATTTGACAAGTATTATTACAAATAAATAATTTCAAAGAAATTAAATAATTTTTTTTTTTTTTTTTGGGGGGGGGGGGGGGGATATTATATATATAGATATTATAGTGTCAAATTTACAAGTAACGTTACCATGAAGTCATCTGATGACATTATTTGTATTAAATTTCTGCTCAAAAGTTTACATAAAATCTTAGGTAGCTTCTGAAGGGCAGTGCTAAAAATAAAATAAAAATAAAAAAGGTAAACTTTTGAACTGGTTATTTTGTGTAAATTCAGTTATTGTGTCTTCGCGATTATACACTGTAAAAAATGCTGGGTTAAAAACAACCCAAGATGGGTTGAAAATGGACAAACCCAGCAGTTGGGTTAAATGTTTAGCCAACGTGTTGGGCAGTTTTATTTAACCCAACTATTGTTTACAAATTACTGTATTACTTGCTTAAAATGAACCCAAAATAGGTTGGAAATGAACATTTATTAATATGTTTAATGAATAATAATTAAACAATAAACATTTATTAAATTGCTTATTAATAAATGTTCACCTTTTGATTATTATTGTTGCCTCTAATGTCTGATTTTTAATTTCCAACCTATTTTGGGTTCATTTTAAGCCAGCCATATAGTAATTTTTAAACAATAGTTGCGTTAAATAAAACTACCCAGCATGTTGGACAAACATTTAACCCAACCGCTGGGTTTGTCCATTTTCAACCCAACTTGGTTTGTTTTTAACCCAGCAGTTTTTAGAGTGTATTATTAGTATCTTGCATAATTCTGTAAGGCGTATGTGAACTTATGAGCAGAACCGTATATGCCAATGCTTTGCAGAGAGCCATTGATCTCTGTAGATGATTGATGACACTCCTGCAGCCTGGGACTCATTTGACAGGGGTCAATGAGGTCAGAGTTAGTATTGACAATCAGTTAACTCAATCTGACCAGAACGGGTGGTAGTCAACATTCATGCACAAATGAGTGTCACTCAGGAATACAGTGATCCAAAAGACCACCCTGAATAAAAATCAAACACTGAAAATGATACTGATGAGGTGTGACACAGTGGTGGAATATATACTGTAAGTTTGTAATTTAAAGGAGAGTTCAATCCCTTGAGCTATCACCTTTGCGTTGTTAAATCCCATTGTAAATGTTCTGTAAGTCTGTTAAATGACTACTCATTCACTTACTAGTGAACTATGGCTATACTGTATATACTTGTGTTTCTCAAACTCTCCCACCACTTTTTCCTTTCTTCTTCTTTCTCTTCGGCTGAAAAGCATGACTATGTCATCAAACAAAAGCCAACTATATTTCCACACCTCTCAGAGATATATAGAATGATGTGACCCGTGGTTTTCAGCCCACGGTGGGAAAGACTTCATCTGAAAACGGTCTTTGTAACAAAGCCGGTATCAGATACTGCGACAAAACTGCCCAGAACTTCACTGAGCGCTTGAGCCTGGGAATGCACACGAATGCTACGGCTGCATACCATAGCTGATGTCTGACTACAAGCAAGTGCCCCATTAATGACGACCTCAACTCTGCGTCCCTCATTCATTACAGGGAATTATCAGAACGCTGCTCCTGGGACTGGCTTTGAAGTATAGCTGCAGAAGGCAATGTTTATTGTTGTAGCGTGTTAGAGACTACCAGCTCCCTGCGCTTTCTCTGTTCTTAAAGCTTGAAACCAGTATATTGGGGTGATGTTTCAGATTTGTAGGGACTTGATTATGCTTTTTTCACTAAAAAAAAAACATATTTATTCATTCAAATCACTATTATTAAAGGGATAGTTCACTCAAAAATGAAAATTCATAAAGAGATCATAAACTAATCCATATGAATTGAGTGGTTTAGTCCAAATTTTCTGAAGAGACTCGATCACTTTATATGATTCACATATAAACATTCATCAACTCACACATCAGTTGTGGTTAACGGAAGCTCAAGCATGTTGGCTTGACTTGCAAAAAAGCAATGAGGTTCATTCTCGTGTTACGCAGCATGCTTGAACTTCAGCAAGAACCAATGAGGTTCATTCTCGTGTTACGCAGCACATTTGAGCTTCTACAAGAACCAATGAGGTTCATTCTCGTGTTACACAACACGCTTGAGCTTCTACAAGAACCAATGAGGTTCATTCTCGTGTTACGCAGCACGTTTGAGCTTCTACAAGAACCAATGAGGTTCATTCTCGTGTTACGCAGCACGTTTGAGCTTCAACAAGAACCAATGAGGTTCATTCTCGTGTTACACAGCACGTTTGAGCTTCAGCAAGAACCAATGAGGTTCATTCTCGTGTTACGCATCTCATTTGAGCTTCTGCAAGAACCAATGAGGTTCATTCTCGTGTTACGCAGCACGTTTGAGCTTCTGCAAGAACCAATGAGGTTCATTCTCGTGTTACGCATCTCATTTGAGCTTCTGCAAGAACCAATGAGGTTCATTCTCATGTTACGCAGCACGTTTGAGCTTCAGCAAGAACCAATGAGGTTCATTCTCATGTTACGCAGCACGTTTGAGCTTCAGCAAGAACCAATGAGGTTCATTCTCGTGTTACGCAGCACGTTTGAGCTTCTGCAAGAACCAATGAGGTTCATTCTCGTGTTACGCATCTCATTTGAGCTTCTGCAAGAACCAATAAGGTTCATTCTCGTGTTACGCAGCACGTTTGAGCTTCTGCAAGAACCAATGAGGTTCATTCTCGTGTTACGCAGCACGATTGAGCTTCTGCAAGAACCAATGAGGTTCATTCTCGTGTTACGCATCTCATTTGAGCTTCTGCAAGAACCAATGAGGTTCTTTCTCATGTGTTACGCAGCACGTTTGAGCTTCAACAAGAACCAAAGAGGTTCATTCTCGTGTTACGCAGCACGTTTGAGCTTCAACAAGAACCAAAGAGGTTCATTCTCGTGTTACGCATCTCATTTGAGCTTCTGCAAGAACCAGTGAGGTTCATTCTCGTGTTACGCAGCACGTTTGAGCTTCTGCAAGAACCAGTGAGGTTCATTCTCGTGTTACGCAGCACGTTTGAGCTTCCACAAGAACCAATGAGGTTCATTCTCGTGTTACGCAGCACGTTTGAACTTCAGCAAGAACCAATGAGGTTCATTCTTGTGTTACGCAGCACGTTTGAGCTTCTGCAAGAACCAATGAGGTTCATTCTCGTGTTACGCAGCACGTTTGAACTTCAGCAAGAACCAATGAGGTTCATTCTCGTGTTACGCAGCACGATTGAGTTTCCTCAAGAACCAATGAGGTTCTTATGGATTAGTTTCAACGTTTCAGTTGTGTAACTGTCTATCGAGGGACAAAAAGATCTTCATTTGTGTTCCGGAGATGAACAAAAGTCTGACAGGTTTGGAACGACATGAGGGTGAGTAAATTATGACAGAATTTTCATTTTTGGGTGAACTAACCCTTTAAGCCCTTCTACACTTAAAAAGTTTTTGGCATCTATGGTTCAATGAAGAACATCCATGGAAACTTTCCATTGAACATAAGGTTCATTATAGTGGAAAAAGGTACTTTAGATTATTCTTTAGGTTATTACGTTCTGCACACTAAGAAAAAATTATTCTTTTAAGAACACTTTACTAAAAGGTTCTTTGGGGAACCCAAAATGGTTCTTCTGTCATCGCTGTGAAAACCCCCTTTTGGAACCTTTACTTTTAAGAGTGTAGACCACAGTAGCGAGATCGGCTCCTGAAACTGTTACAGAGATTTATCAGAAGCCATTACTGTAATTGCAAATGGCTGTGGAACATTACTCACTGGCAATATCCTGAAGATATCCATCTTATTGAACCATACTGATTAATTGAATTTTCATCAGCGCTAAGCTTATTAACTGTTATGACAAATGATTCAAGGGGCGTACATGTAGGCCACCTAGCACATTGCTTTTGAACATTTTCTTCTTCCAGCGAGAGAGATTATTATCTTTCATTTCAGTTATCTGTCTTTGAAATAAAACGCAAGGCTCGTTAAACGCAGCGGACGACTGTCTCGTTTGAGGTGGAGAGTATCACACCTTGGCTCGCTGCTTCAGGGGAAAGGAGAGTTTACCGAAGGCTTTTTTTGCCTCGTAAAATCATGCAAACAAATGTCACGGCGGCAAATGGTTGCCAGGGGAGATGAGGGAGGAACACTTACAGGTTCTTGACGGTGGTGATCCCTCGGAAAGCCTTACGTGGAATAGCCTGAATCTGATTCTCGCTCAGGTCCCTGGAGAGAGAGATGAGAAAGAGAAAGACAGAGATATTAGGATTTGTTTGAAGCCACTTCACATTTCGGGCGAAAGCGTCTTGAGGAAGATGGACGGTTCCTCTAGAATGATACGCCGCAGCTTTGAAGTCTGAGGCCATATTGTTCTACTGACCATAAATGTCACATCCTCCTTTATTCGTCTGGCCTTTTATCACTCCGTCTCTCTCTCTATGTGTGTGTGTCTGATTAAAAACATTTCTAAAGCAGTACTTTGTAATGAAAGGCCTCATAGCGGTATGCCTTTACAATCTTGCTTCATTTCTGTAGAAAATGAAGCAATCATATGCACTTTGAGTAACCCGAGAAAGCAAATACACAAAAGTAGCTCTACACCAAAATTAATGCCTGGCGTTTTTTTTTTTTAAAAGCTCGCTTATGAGCCAAATGATTTTTGACATGTCACAATGGTTGTGCTTAACTTTATTAAGCTTGTTTGTTTGTAGACTCACGCTGGCAAAACATAATTTGAAAACCAGAATGCAATTACTGGCCAAGAAGGAAACAAATGAGATATGGAATATCTGCCCGGCTAATCAAAGCGTCTGCTTTGGAGTCATGCCTGCTACACATAACACGAACAGACCACCACGTGGGTTAACCCACCTGACCTTGCTACAACCAATTTCACTGATAAACAATCAGGCGCGGATCCAAACACAGCGAGGAATTCTGCCAGAGCTCGTGCGTGGGACGTAATGATGTATCAAGTACAGGACTGCCAGCAATTTCCTCTTAGGAGCATTAAAAACTGTAGTTATTGGGCTCCTTCAGCCCCCCGCCAGAACTGGATACGTGTTTTTTTTTTTCCTCTAACCAATCAAGTTTTATTATGGCAAAAATCTTAATAACTATGTTATGCTTTGCAATAAGGGGCTATGGTATTTCATCTAACTGTACTTGATGGTTTTTGACATGTTCCATAATCCTGCGTTTCTTTATTTCTTCACAGCACTCTTGGCTGGCTTGATGTGAACATCATGTTCCTTTGTGTATCCTTCATGTCGAACTACACGGCGCGTGCACAGAGGAGAACAAACATTTGCAGAGTAAAAACCCATAACATCCCATGTTCGTATGCCACAGAGTGGGAAAATAGGAGCGCTGTTTATACCATCATCACGCTGGGCATGAGCGAATCCCTGTCGCCTTTGATGGTCTAAATGCAAAACAGATAAAGTGCAGAGATGGTGAGGAGCACAGAGGAAACTTCTCTTTGGCTAGGCTTTTTAATTCTTCATGAATGGCGAAGCACCAAACTCGCACGTCCTCGGCGAGCCGAGAAGCGCAGAGTAGTACTTTACAGCACTTCCACTGCTAATAAATGTTTTATTGCTTTGTTTACTCAGTGGAACCTTTTTCATTATTTCTACAAAAAGGCAAATCGTCCCAGCCAAATAAAGGCACTTATGAAACACAATCAGTCTCAGCAGTGCTCTCGCTGAGGAGCGACAGAGTCCATGTCAGAAGAAAAAAAAAAAAAACAGCCCCACAGGATTTGGGTTGAATTAGATGATTTCTAATGAAGAATTACGTGCAACTATAAAGAGATAATAGAAGTTTATGAGATATGAGAATTATACTGGCCGGGAAAATGTAGCAATGTACATATTTCATCTGCTTTGACACTATATTAATTACGCATGGATAATGAAACAATCTATGCGACTTCAGAATGAATACAAGCTCTCCAAAGAATCTTTAAAACGCAGGTTAATTTGTCAATTTAGATAATGCAGTTCACAGTGTAAAGATAATTTTCCTAATTATTATTTTGTCTTGTTTTCAAAATTACATATAACCTTTTTAATAAATCAACTTATTAGGCTTCTTATACAGTAAATAGACTTTTTTTAATCCCGTTGGCAAACAGAATTAGAAATAGCATAACACTTATTAATACTGGTGATTTTTTCTTTTCTTTTAGGAAATAATAAATTGAACTCAGTCCTGGTATATACTGCTATCATTAGCGTCAAATTGGCCATCTTAACAGATGCTTGAATTAATGCTTTAAGTTAACGTTAAAGATACAGATTCAAACCAGACATGAACCAAACTGTGTTTGTTAAAGGACAGAGATGCACTGGTCCCCCTCCTCTAGCAATCTGCTTGCAAATTTCATTAATTTCATTTGGCTTTGGCCCCGCTCTCTCCGACTGTCAGGATGCCTGCCATAAATCTCCCTTTGATTCCATTACAGCTCCCATGTCCAGACAACCTGGCAACGCCAAAACATATTACAGATAAACGCTCAGCAACACGCAAGGATATGAGAGCCGAGCTGCAAGGAGGATCTATCCTTACAAACACACACACACAGACACAGAGAGACAAAGGTTAGACAGAATGAAACGCTACATACTACATGAAATGCCACTGTCTTGACACTCAGCACACATCTTGTTTCAGTCGGATGCACACAGGAATTAAATATAAACGGTTAAATATATGCAAGGAGGAGAAGACCAATAATAGTTCAATATACATTTCGAAAGCTCAGTGTTCTGTCAGTGTAAATCAATTGGAGATTTTCAAACTCTTTAACCATTGCTTAAGAATTTCAATGGTATACCTTAGGTTCAAATTAACCACAAAGAAAAGTTTGAAAGTTTGGGCTGAATTCTCCAACAAAGAACAAATCCTAAGCAGAGTCCATCCATCCATTTTCCATGTCCTAAGCAGAATGCTTGAGGAATATCAATATGCTGCCGCCTTACAAAACACAGTAAAAAGCATTGAGAGTATGTCGTTCAGTTCTCTTTCTTATCACGCTTTACGAATGTCACTCTTATCTCTTCACTGAAAAATGGAATGGCGCACTTTTACAAGAAGGTTATTTGCTTCACTTTTGTTGTTTTCTCACTCTGTTTAAAGCACAAAGGAAGAGAGTGATTGTCTAAGGAAGTCAAGGAAACATCACTGTACAGTAGGAACTCAAATAACGCAGAATTGCAGAGAGAGGTAAGTCGCATTCAATAAACACGTTTCTCAGGTGCATATATGCACAATGTCCTTCTTACCCTTCATCTTCACTGTAAAAAAAAAAAAATGTTTAAACATCTCGGTTTAACTTAAAAAAATAAGTTACCTGGTTGCCATAATATTTTGGGTACATTGAAATTAAAAATTTGAGTTGATATAATGAAGGCGACTGGTTTAATCAACAGAAATTCAAATTATTGTGTTATCTGAACCACATTAATTCATTAAGTTGATTTGACAAAAGAAAAAATGTTGTGATAACAAATCACGAAAATAACTTTTTACAGTGTTGCTAAATCTGGAACATTTTAAATGAGAGAGCATGTTTATGCAGTTAGTAATTAGTATAAAACATGGCCAGGCATCTCCATAAAAGAGCCTTCTGCACAAGCATAAAAAAAGAAATCTTTTATACAGGCCTAAATTTTTATGCAGAAACTATTAATAAGATAACTATTAAATAATGGCTTACCTAATAATTCAATTAGTTTAAATTCAGTTTTATACTACAACTACTACTACTACTACTAATAATAATAATAAAAATAACAACATTACTGTTTTGTTACTTTAAAACAAAACCGTAATAATACGAAATTTGAAATAACTATTTCTAATTTAATATATTTTTTAACATTTAATTCTGTGATGGGAAAACTGAATTTTTAGCATCATTACTCCAGTCTTCAGTGTCACATGATCCGTCAGAAATCATTCTAATATACTGATTTGGTAAAAATATTTCCTTTTATTATCACAGCTGAAAACATGACACATTTTTTTCATGATTCTTTGATGAATAGAAAGTTGCTTGCTGAATAAAAGTTAATTTCCTTTCAAAAAAAAAATCTCCCAAATATTTTAACAGTAGTGTATATTAACATTTTCAGTACATTGAAAAAAAAAAATATATATATATACAGAAACTAAAAATTATTCAGACATTTTTGATATTTTTGATATATTTTTACTAGTGGGAGCAGGACACTATAGTTCATTTATGTAAATGAGGATAGCAAAATAAAGTAAACTGTGACATATTATACCCAAAAATTCTTCATACAGTGGACTACCATTAAAACTGATAAAAAATTATTCAGAGATTTTAACCTGACCATGTTTTTATTTAATTGCTAATGCGACCTTTTTACACCACAGGCTGAACAAAATGAAGCATTGCTTGGTAATTGGTTGATCTAAACTAGAGCGAAAAACTGTGATAATGTGTGAAATGTTGAAGATATCTCAATAAATTTTGGTTTGACTGTATATGTAAGTGAAAACTTATCAATGAATCTTGATTTCTACATAATAGCATTTGCACAAAGGTTTTATGGACAAATATCACTCGTCCACACTGTCACACACGAGAGAGGCAGGACCGGTTTTCCCTTAGGAGGTCAGGTAAATTTGTGTTTCACAGTACTTTGTGATGTTAATCTCTTGTAAAATCAAACATGGCTATGTTTTTTCCCTCTCTGTATAAATTACAGAGCAAACTACTTACTATGTTTCGGCTAACTCAGCCCTTGGAGAAATCTAATCCTCGTCTGGATAGGACTGCTTGTTGATACAGTATCACACAAGTCTAATTTCAATGGTTCTCATGATGCATGGATCCAGAGCACATGGGCTTTTCTTTCCTTCTTTCTTTCTTGTAAAGTCAAAACAGACATCTGTCTCCTTCCATCTAGCTTATCAAGCGCAAACCGCAGCCCAGCTGGGTGACTGGACCGTTGATACGTCCCCCACCATGCCCATGCCTCTCTCATTATCTATCAAGCGCTGTCTTACGTTCACTCTTGCTCTTGGCAGGGCTGTTATCTGCATGCCAAATTGAATCTAGAGTCCGAGATTCTCGCAGAGGCCCTGATTCCTGTCAGTGGGTTCCTACACGCTTCTGTTAAGTCCTGCCAGCAACGACAGATCGAATTGAACGTGCTCATACGATCACACACATCTGAGCGTACACACCTGATCACAAAGAGTAAGGTGAAAGGTTATTAAAACCCTCCAGCTGCTCTCGCCAGATATATTACATTACATTATTCATTTAGCACTCATAACTGGGGCCAACCGCATCGCTGTCATATTACATCTGACCCGACTGCTTCAGGGATGACCAGTTAAAAGTGTGTCTGCATGTGTGTGTGTGTGTGCGAGGGGTCACATCCAAATTGCTGTTAAGACTCTTCTGAAGTGAAACCAGCCCTACAAGAAAAGAGAGAGTATTACAACACACCCTTGGCCTTAGGATTCGGAGTCTGGAGGCATATTTGTTTTTCATCTTGGTGTCACGAGGAATCAGTCCGTAACTGTGACTCCCTGAACTGACAGGTTACGACAGCAAGCTGGCCGGTTCGGATGCCGTTTGCACAGGTTATGAGATGCACATTTCTGATTTCTTTCATTAAAGACACAGCTAGAAACAAGGAGAAAGAAGACGACCCCCTCAGGCAATCCATAAGCATTTTGTTTTATGAAACCCGAGACGTCTTCAGTCCATATCCATTCGAGTGGCAGTTTCACATGACGAGCTGCATCCACTGTAAAGCGTGCATCGGCCAAGCCTTTTCCCACTGGAACGGCAATTCACGTAACACTTATTCGATAAAGATATATAGAAATGTGAATAATAAATAGTGACCCCGTTGCAGCCTCGTAATTCACTCTTTTACAGCTCCAGTTATGGTCGTGATGGGCGGCCCTCTCTGCTGGCTGGAGTCTCCACTTTGCTTTATGGCCACTTTTAAAAATGGAGGCAAATTAAAACACTATGGATTTCTGGCCCTGAAAGACTGTATAGTGTAATTGGCCTTAAGGATGACAGTAGTTCTTAATTACATTGAGTATAGGAGCTTTTTCATTGGACCCAGGCCGCTCGCTCTATCTCTCTCCTGTCTCATTCTGCGTGAATCACCAGCCAGCAGATCTTCTTCTTCCCTTCAGTTATTAGAAGTTATTATTCCAGTCTCTCAACTGAAATCTTTCTCTTAAATGGAATAGAGTAGATGTAAATATTACGTTCTGGCAGGTGGCACAGAACCGGCGACGAATCACACGCTGGCTGCAAATGTGAAAGTGCGCCGGATCGTTTTGTCACATTACTGATCTTTAGATGGAAGTTTCACCTGCAGCGCTGCATATAGGATGATGAAGGCAAACAGTTGTGAAGGTTAATACACGTCGGCCAGTTAAATCAATTAAAGCATTCTTGTCTGAAGTAGGCTTTTACTACCCGTCAATGACGTGACCGGTTTTTTTATTTTTCCCAAAGGGCCTTAATTATAATAAAAAACAAAGATATGACATCCAGAGTATGTAAGGTAGTAGAACTAGATCTCTTTTATTGAATCCAAAAGGTTTTAATTATATTTTGCTACATATAAAGCTATTTTAAAGATTTTGAAGTGTCAAAGGTCATTCGGTTTAACCGTCCAAAGGCCAATACAGCCATTTCATTTGTGATTAAAATATCTTAAAATGTAATAAATGTATATATTTTTCATCCTGGCATGATTTTATAACATCATATATCAACATAGTGCAAAATAGTATTAAAATTATGTGTAGAAGTCACATTTGTTACGAGAAAGAATGTCCGGAAAAATGAATTTCATTCATGTCATTCGGAGTAACCAATATAAAGGGACCATTTTGGATCAAGTCATGCGGTCAATATCATGTGACAGGATGTGACATCATCAGACACCTGCAAAGGACCACATGGTCGTGAAGCAAAGTAACTAACTCTCTCTTAACTATTTGAAAAATTCATGTTTCACTTGTTCATACGCATGTCCCGAAACATCAGGTCATTCGGTACAACCGCTATAAAACATGGAAAATGGTGTAATATTTTAAAAACTTGTACTAAATATAAAATGTTTGATTGTCCTTTTGCTAGCTAGATAGATATCAGCCTGTTAGCATTGTTTGAAAATATCGTCATTCGGTATAACCAAAAGTGTCATTCAGTAAAACCAAAATTTTTTGGTGACAAATTTTGTCCATCTTGTAAAAAATGACAAAAGCAGTGTTAAGTGATTATAAAAACCACATCATCTCATTGTTAACACTTAATAAAACTTCAAAATTAATTATATCTCCATTATGTTTTTTTACACTTTTAAAAACCTTATTCGTCAATGACCCATTTATGAAATTAGTTGACATGAAATATGTTGATAACAGGTCTGTTCCCGTTGTTGTTGTTTTTTGTTTTTTTTTGAAAGCAGTATATATATATATATATATATATATGTATATATATATAAATATTGTATATCATTTCTTTGGGAGGAAAACATTAAATAAATTCTAAGTTAATGTATTGGACATCAATGGAAATCAAACTTTAAAAATTATTAAATGTAATTCTACAATATAATATCATGAATTACTAAGGTGATCCTTCAGCTTCACTTTAAAACCATTAAAACATTACTGATGTTGTTTTAAGATATAAATATGATAGTTAGGGTTAGGGGTTTTTCCTCAAATATGTGTATGGCACAAGGATTGAAATATGGACAAAAATACACTACCGTTCAAAAGTTTGGTGTCAGTAATTTTTTTCTCACTCCATAATATTTGTGAATATTACAATTTAAAATAACTGTTTTTCTATTTTAATATATTTTAAAATATTATTATTTCCTGTGATGGCAAAATGTAATTTATTCCTGTGATCAAAGCTGAATTTTCAGCATCATTACTCCAGTCTTCAGTGTCACATGATCCTTCAGAAATCATTCTAATATGCTGATTTGCTATTATCAATGTTGGAAACAGTTGTGCTGCTTAATATTTTTGTGGAAGCCATGATATGCTTTTTTTTCAGGATCCTTTGATGAATAGAAAGTTCAAAAGAGCAGCGTTTATTTAAAACAGGGATCTTTATAAATGTCTTTACTGTCATTTTTGATCAGTTGACTGCATCCTTGCTGAATAACAGTATTAATTTATTGTACAGTACAATTTCTTTAACAGTATTAATTACTTTTTGAAAGGTACATTGTGTACAAAAAGGGAAAAAGATTTCAGGGTCTGAAGGGGTTAAAGTTTAGCTAATTTTTTCAGATGTTGTGTAGTTGGCATAACACTTAATATACTGTACATGTAAGTGACACAAAACTAAAATGTTCCCATTATAATCAAAAAGGTGCAGACACTGTGAAAACCAAGTGCACTGTACAGTGCAATGTAGACGTTTCAGTGATTTTAATGGAATAAGATCATCAAAATATCACAAAAAAAATGTATTTTAATGTAAATTAAACTGAATAAATAGCGACTACAATGTCAAGGGAAATAATCATCTGTTATGATTCTTTTTCTCATAAACGTTCAGCTGTATTGTTTTGTGTACCAACAGGATGGTGAAACGCAAGATCTGAAACGCACTGCAGTCTCTTTAAACTCTTTTGTGACAGCAGTAAGTTAGTGAACACCAGGATGTCGCTAAAGTCAGACTTGTTGGAAGGAAGTGTGTATGGAAATGAAATGAACGTAGAGCTCTTGTTCACTGATCAGTATCCGGCTGCGTCAGCTTTGTATTCCTCTCCAGTCGTTTAAATGCCCTTGCTTATGTCTTACATGTAGCTCAAAGACTCCTTGATTTAATTAACTCAGTGCTTTATAAATAAGAATATTTCACTATTGATCATCCCAAGAGCTGACGCAGGCTAAACCGGGACAGCGCTCGCTTCATTACGCTGTCCTTACTTGCTTTTTTTCTTTCTGATGGCGAGGGAGGAGGTGAGGGTCGGAGTCACTATGGAGGGAGGTGAAGGCAGCTTCTAAATCAAAGAAAATGAGCTCAAACGCTCCCTTGGGTGTCTGCTAAAGCTTCTACATTCCTCCGCTGCCTCCAAGAAAGAGTCCGTGCATGGATATTATAAATAGAAAAGGTTCTCCCCCCACCTTAGTATCTATTATGTTTTGTCAATGCTTTAATTAAATTGGATCGCTTAATGTGATTTATCCTGATCCATACACTTTATGCCTCTAAAAGCCTTTTTGGCTCCCGGCCTAAAAGACGTCAAACAAATTTAGATGAGTTAGTGAAGAAAAAAGGGGAGAGGCTGGGCGCGGGGGGTGATTTGTTATTGGTTAATTCACTTTTATTCTTCGTGTGCCATTTGGTTTAATTTTCTTTCTTCTGCGCCGTCTTGCCCTGGACCGAGTCTGAGACGCACAACAAGCTTTTAGGATCATTTATAGTCGCAATAAAAAGTCAGTTATGAGAGATGAGGAGAGCGCATGTCTGATTTCAAGATGGGACGGCTTTTGGACAGGGAATGACACCGCAACGTCCTTTTCCCAGTCCTCGCAAAAGGCTTGAGAGCAAAGCCGTCCAAAACAAGGGGAGATGTTGAAGAAAGGTTGCTAATCAGACAACAGGATTTAAGAGCTTTTAAAGTGAGTGGGTTGGAGGCAACAGCTGAGTCGCGCTCCGTCCACGGTGAGGGGCCTCTCGGCACTCATAAATAAAACTAGGAGATTAGGAGATTGGCTGGGGGTGGGAGTGGTTCTGGGGGGTTCAGGCAGAAGTTTCCATCCATCTTGCAGCAGGTCACAGTTGCCACGGAGACCAGGAGCCATGCTGTCCAATTAACTCCAGAGCCAGCGGTGCAGGTGGCGTGGTGGTGTTGGTGGTAGTGGTGCGGGCCGTCGAGAGCAAGGCTTTGTGTGTTTGTGTCTACGTGAAAACACACTCCACACTAAAGAAGCACCTTCAGTGGCCAAATATAAGTCACTCTCGGGTGAACGGATGAAAAGAGACAGTGTAATTACCAAACTGCAAAACACCACTGACCACTGAAGAGACAGGTGTGAGTGAGTGAGTGAGTGTGTGTGTGTGTGTGTGTGTGTGAAACATTCTATAAAATGATTTGTTATATAATACATATGCCAATCCATCCATCCATCCATTCCTCTATCTGTCTATCTGTCACTCTCCATCTGTCTATGTATCTGTCTCTCCATGTATCTATTGTTCTATCTATTCATCCATCCATCCACCCTATCAATCAATCCATCCATCCATCTATCCACCTTCTATCCATCTACCCATCTACCCATCCAGCCATCCATCCATCCATCCGCCCTATAAATCTATCCATCATTCCATATGCCCTTTCCATCCATACATCCATCCATCCATCCATATGCCCTATCCATCCATCCATCCATATGCCCTTTCCATCCATCCATCCATATGCCCTATCCATCCATCCATTCATCCATCCATCCATCCATATGCCCTTTCCATCCATCCATCCATCCATCCATATGCCCTATCCATCCATCCATCCATATGCCCTTTCCATCCATCCATCCATCCATCCATCCATATGCCCTATCCATCCATCCATCCATCCATATGCCCTTTCCATCCATCCATCCATCCATCCATCCATATGCCCTATCCATCCATCCATCCATCCATCCGCCCTATAAATCTATCCATCCATCCATCATTCCATATGCCCTTTCCATCCATACATCCATCCATCCATATGCCCTATCCATCCATCCATTCATCCATCCATCCATCCATATGCCCTTTCCATCCATCCATCCATCCATCCATCCATATGCCCTATCCATCCATCCATATGCCCTATCCATCCATCCATCCATCCATCCATCCATCCACCTTCTATCCATCTACCCATACTTCCATCCACCTCATCCATTCATATGCCCCATCCATCCATCCATCCATCCATCCATATGCCCTATCAATCTATCCATCCATTCATCCACCCTATCCATCCATCCATCTATCTATCCATCCGCCCTATCAATCTATCCATCCATTCATCCATCCTATCCATCCACCCTATCCATCCATCCATCCATCCATCCATACGCCCTATCAATCCATCCAACCATATGCCCTTTCCATCCATCCATCCATCCATTTACCTTCTATCCATCTACCCATTTTTCCATCCACCCCATCCATCCATTCATATGCCCCATCCATCCATCCATCCATCCATCCATCCATCCATCCATCCATCCATCCGTCCATCTGCCCTATCAATCTATCCATCCATTCATCCACCCTATCCATCCATATGCCCCATCCATTCATCCATCCATCCATCCATATGCCCTATAAATCCATCCATCCATCCATCCACCTATCTACCTTCTATCCATCTACCCATTCTTCCATCCATCCATCCATCCATCCACCCACCCCATCCATCCATTCATATGCCCCATCCATCCATCCATCCATATGCCCTATCAATCTATCCATCCATTCATCCGCCTTATCAATCCATCGGGGAAAAATGCTCAGAACAAGTGTAAATCAGGCAAGCCAGTATTCTTTAAAGACAAGAGGAACCCCAGCACAGCACAGCAAACAAACAAAAATCCAAACTCTAATCCACAAGCACAAATCCTCTTTATGTCAACTCACAACAACGGAATCGGATCAGATTTGTTTGTCAGGTTCTTAGAATGCATTAGATAGGAAGCTGCATAGAAAGCAGGGATGGCTGCTTGCTTTCGGCCAGCTAATAACCCTAAGCTCTTTAAAATGAGAGTAATCCAGTTAGCGTGGGTAAATGGCTAATGTCCAGCTAATCGAATTACAGGCAAAACTGGTTTAGTCGGCCATATCTGGCAAACCTCAACCTGCCATCCTCTGCATTGTCCACAAAAACCGATGATGAATGCAAGACCTCGTTGCCGCTCAATTCCTACAGCTGATTGGTGGATCTGGGGCTCTTGATCATGAGGCGTGACCGCGCACCTGTGACATACCGAGGGCTGAGTCAATATATATAGAAGGATGACATTCAGCAGTATTCAATTACAGAAATGCACAGAATACGCATACGCAATAACACAACATCACAAATCATGTGCCCAGCCAATTGTAGCTGCAGGCTGGACTGAATGATTATGTGGTATAAATGGGGGCTGTTAAGTCTATTGGGCCCAGGAGGTTTTATTCTAAATCTAATAATGGGAAACGTGGAAGTGGAAAAGGGTGGAATATTTTGAGAGGTTACGGGGGCAAGCGGGAGACCGTGGGTGCCATGCAAAAACCTTCATGTTTCACAGAAATCTGGACACAGATCTTTGAAGGAAAAAAGCGGAGTGCCGTTGTCAAAATTGGTTTTCATGCTCTGTAATTACTCAACATATGAGTCTAAAAAGGTCAACATAGCACGCTAATTAACATGTAACCCAACCTGAGAAAAGTGTAATTGCGTCCATAGAGAGGAAGAGAGGTAGAGAGAACAACTTGGAGTTAGTACATGAGGCCGGGCCCCGCGGGGCCCCAATCAGCATGAGTTTCTTTTAACATGTTGTAAAATATTGTTCTGCTTTCCAACAATGGCCACCCAGCAGAGAAGGATAAACAAACGTTTCCATTTATGAATAATCACCAAAGTGGGTGAAAAAAGCCAGATCGTGACTTAAGTGCTTAGTTAACATGCTAAATACTAGAGAAGAAATTTATTTCCAGTTTTTTTTTTTTTTCTTCTTTTTTTCTTAAAGGTTTAATTTCACACATGGAGCATGTCAAAGTTACATTTGTCTTGATCTCCCAGTATCTCCGAATGTATTCTCTTTTATTACTCTCCGGCTTATTTATGGTAACATGATTGTGTGTGTGAGAGAGAACAATAAAAGACAGAGAAAAGGGAGAGAGTGAGACAGATAGAAAGAGAGAGAGAACAAAAGATGCAGATGCATCCCTGACCACAAGATGGAGCCCCCAGGCTTCTCTCCACCATTGAACCAACCAATCAATAAATTAATCTCTGGTGGAGGGATGTAGGAGGCCGTATAGGTCTGGTGCTCAGGAAGCCATCACCTTTATCCACAAACTTAGATGTGACCACATTAACACACTGAAGGTTCAGCCAGACAGTGGCAGCTGGTATTAGCAGGCAGAAGCGTTGGGAATGTTTTCTTAACCACAGTGGCTAGGAAAAATCAGGATATGCAGCACTGGCTGCAGCAGACAGAAAAAAATAAAGGATGCACCAATTGAAATTCTGTTGAAAGTCGGTAATTAAGTTCATGCTATAGTCAATAACCAATAAACAGACAAACTAGTATAGAATTTTAATAGCATCTAAATAGATTAAAAAGAAAACACTAAAAGATTTTTGAGATTTGCTAAAGATTGATTACATTAAACTGTGCTATTAAATTATCAGTATTAAAGATTAAATTTAAGTGAGCAGAAGAAGATGGCAAAGGTCATCTAAACGTATAAATAGGGGAAATGAGCATGAACAATTAAATATCCAATATTGATCAATACTGATAAATAAAAGGAAATCAAATATACTGTTTGTCAATATATTGAGCATCCCTAGCAAATGCAAAAGGAAATTTCCACATGGGAAATGACCACACTGACATGATATCAACTAAAGAGATGGACAAGTATGCAGATGATGCAGTTCAGTCAGGACCACTTCGTCAAGTATATAAATTTATTACATTATAGCATACAGTTAGTGTTGACGGTATGGTTCTGTTCTGGGCAAAACTCCTCACGCCTGTCCATGCAGCCATGCTTGGACAGAGCGGGGCGAGCAGCAAATCAAAACCCCCCCTGGGGTACAGAACAGATCCAGTATAGCATACATAATTACATTTCACAATCACATGAGTTGTAGAAAATACAAAATACATTCTAGAAAATATTTCAATATAGTGAACTGTGTACAGAAAAGAAACAAAGTCAGATTAGATTACTGGTTCGGTTAGGTGGAGTTGGGGTTGGAGGAGGGAGTTTGAATTGCGAGCAGCAAGCAATAGAAGAGATGCTGAAAGCATGGGAATTTAAATGGCCCGCTATGATAGGTGTCGAAACTGGATTGGTACGCATTGGGAACAGCTGACTATCAGCCAATGCAAGCTTGCCTGGCGTGGCCTGCCTGAACTAACGCAACGCTTGATTTTTATTCAGTATTTACATTTGTTACTCAACTGTCTGTGCTTCATTTGCCCTGGCAGTGGAGGTTAAGCATAAAGTGTTCCCAATCATTTTCCGACCAATTTGCCCATAAACAAAGATCTGGCCGCTGAAAAACAAGAATCCAGTGAGAGTGAGCATATTGCTGCCCATCTACACAGCGATGCCCATGTGAGACGCCAAGGACCATTATAAGACACAGGCATTTCATAAAAGAGCCAAGCCTCTCATTTGATTCACAGCAGGACAAATGTGCATTGGGGGAATGAGTGACAGAAATGGCTTTTGTCAATAGTGTTGCCATTACGGGGACACTAAGCTGCCTCAGTCGCCCGGCCGCTGTGTGTAAACTGCTTCCTGAGATTAGTGTCGAAACTCAGTTTATCCGACTTCCTAATCAAATAAGCCACACCGCCACATGCCGGCCAAACAGTCTTCTCGTAGCTGGCCGCTCTGTGACAGCAAACATCTCACCTCCCTCATCCACATGCAGAACCCTTTGCTGCCCTAGACAAGGACATCAAATCCAATTCACCCTTAGTCATGTAATTCCCTGGCTATTCACTCCCTGCCACCGTCTGTCTGGGCTTGAAATATGACTCTATGAGTCATGCTCATGTACAATGTTAGACAAAAAAAAAAAAAAAGCCAAAAAATCAATTAATCTATCTATCTGATTTCAGCTTAAAATACCCCATGGATTTTTTATTATACAATGTTTTAACTGCCTACTTTTGGGGGAGTTGCGAAAACAAAATGGCGGCGCCGTGGGTGGAAATGTGCAGATTAAGGCGGAGTAATATTATAATAAGATCCCCTTCCTACATCACAAGGTGAGCGAAATCTGAACGGCTCGTTTTCTCATGCTTGCAGAGAAAGGCTTATCAAAAAACAAAGTTACTTTTCACATTTTCTGGGTTGGAAGATGCACCGGGGACCCAATTATAGCACTTAAACATGGAAAAAGTCAAATTTTCATGATACGTCCCCATTAAAGGGACAACTTTGTACCTCTAAAGGCTGCATATTAGTACCTAATATGTACTAAAATGCACATTTAGAGCTAGAGGTGTATTTTTGAGGGTACTGTATCAGTGATAATTAAACTGCACTACCCATATTCCCTGTACTCTAACTGCTATCCTGAAGAGTCTTGTCATTACTACCCCCTAATTTAGCTAGAACACCTTCTGCATAAACGCAACATTTCCTGTGCTGCCATGCCGGCTTCCTCTTTTACCAGCTGTTAGCTCTTGTCTTTCCAATCCTGGAGATACGCTATCATCCGTCGCTCACTGGTAATTGTTTGTTTTCTAAGCGTCACTCAAGGGCCAGCGCTATCGCTTTTCAATGCTACACATTCCAACAATAACCAGTCGGCTTTGGTTTCTGTCTCTCTGCGAGCCAAGAATGTGAAGTCTAAAGGATGGTTAGATCCTACCCATGAGCCTTCCAGCTGCTAAATGTATAAACCATAAGAAATTACACATGAAACCTTGGGCCCTTTAGCGTTGATCAAATATAAGGCTGTGCGATGATTATTTCCCTTGTGAATCTTGAGCTTCAGCCAGAGCCTCAGACATTGAGGCCCAGTTCCTCTCGTCCTCCTTCCATTACAGCTCTGATGAGCAAGAAATTGAGCTCTAATTATTCGGAGAAAAATAAATGGTCATTTAGAGTTGAAAAACAACCGATGAAAACTCTTTGTTTCGTGCTTTGGAAAGTGGAAATCGTTGGACTATAAACTAATCATGAAGTTAAGTATGCTTTGTTGTGCCTACTGGGAACACGTTGGCACAATGAGGTAATGTGCAGCCTTGCCACACATCGTGTGCCCTTCCATCCACAATGGCTGATTAATATGACATTTGACTGCGGCGGTTCGTTTTTCCCCATTATCCGGTTTGATCAGTGTGTGTGGCTCCCCAGGGCCGTAAGTCAAGCCCCCCTGTGCTTCAGCCGGTGGAATGTTCCATAGATGCTGAATTTCACCTCTACAGGGGATGATCTCACTGATTATGACATCATGAAGGCAGGTTGATTTATTAAGGCCCACTGATGAGGCCGTATTTAAATAAACATCAGCATCCTTTCCAGAGTTAAAGATATGGTTCCCCCGAGGGTCTACACATGGGCTGGCTGGGGGGGCTAAGGGTTAAGGAGGAAGTTGAGTCGATTCATTTGAGCGTGAATGAGTCGATGACTTTAACACTTTGCCCCCGTTCGAACTTACACGCCCCGTGACAATCTCGACCAGGTGCGAGTGGACGTGCGGGGAGACTCTCGAATCGCCTATGCAGATTACTGTAAGAACAACAGCCTGTGGTGGTGTTAAACCTCTGCTAAACAGCTTGTCTACCCTTGTTAACACCCAGGCCCGGGCTGAAATTGAGTTCAGCTGTGGCGTGGCATTACTGAGCATTTTATGTGCTGGATCATAAATCAGGGCCTCTCACACCGGCTGCAGCCCCTCAGGCCACATTTCCACCATCCTTAGACCCCATTAGCTCCTACATATTCTGCTTTCCGGGGCAGGGGGACTGAGCAACAGGGACAGACCGTAGGAACGCTACAACAAGTGTCCCTAACGCCGCCGCGTTCACGAGAGCGCTGCATTTTATAGCAGTTCCATTTTTCAGAAGGACATCTGGTCATGCTGTGGGTAGTTCTCGCTGATGGGGGCTGCTTTGACCGGTACGAGCGTGCGCTTTTATATAAGCTTTCTCACGGTGAGCGAATATGGGAATTAAGTTAATCATAGCTTCAGGGCCAGACATTTACAGAGGTGGGAGCAAGGGCCAGAGATTACACCGCTCAGGGAATTGAGCTGTGAGCACTGAGGGAATGGACTGGCTCACCTGCGATCGAGCTGCAGAAGGCCGCTATTGTATTTGAATAATGAACCTGAGGGGAATATGGCGTGTTTGTGAGTGTGTGTATGTGGATAAATAATGACAGAGGTGGGAGGAGTGTTTGTGTGTGTGCATAATGAAAGGGCAGAGGGAATATGTGAGCATGTGTGTGTGTGTGTGTGTGTGTGCATTAGGGTGAATGGCATATGCTTGTGTTTTTATTCATGGAAACACAAGCATGAGATCAAAGACCAGGTTTACTGAGAAGTGTTTGTGCAATGACTGTTATAAGAAGGTTGTTGTTGTGAATGAAAAGACGAAGACAAAAACTACACTCTAAAAAATGCTGGGTTCTTTCAACACATGTTTGGGTCAAATATGGACAAACCCAACTGCTTAATTTTAAAATGTAACCCAACAGTTGGGTTTGTCCATATTTGACACAAATTTGGGTTGAAACAACCCAGCATTTGTTTTTAGAGTGTAGGAGAGAAAAATATTTTCAATAAAATAAACAAATACAATAAAACCCTGGAACAAATGAAGCTAAACCATATACTCTAAAAAAAATGCTGGGTTAAAAACAACCCAAGTTGGGTTAAAAATGGACAAACCCAGCGGTTGGGTTAAATGTTTGCCCAACATGCTGGGCAGTTTTATTTAACCCAACTATTGTTTAAAAATGACTATATGGCTGGCTTAAAATGAACCCAAAATAGGTTGGAAATTAAAAATCAGACACATAATTACTAGAGGCAACAATAATAATCAAAAGGTGAACATTTATTAATAAGCAATTCAATAAATCTTTATTATTTAATTATTATTCATTAAACATAGTAATAAATGTTAATTTCCAACATACTTTGGGTTCATTTTAAGCAAGCGATACAGTAATTTTTAAACAAATAGTTGAGTTAAATAAAACATTTGGGCTAACCTAACCGCTGGGTAAAAACAACCCAATTGCTGGGTTTATCCATTTTCAACCCAACTTGGGTTGTTTTTAACCCAGCATTTTTTAGAGTGTACAGGTTAAATTCTGAGCACTTTGGCCAGACCCCTAAAGCGTCATTTGAGTTATGCAGCAGATGGAAAAATTAGACTTGCTCTCAGCACTCTTGGTGGCTAAAGTCAAAAGTCAAGGTTATCCATGATCACGACACCAGCATCCACCCTCCTGCTGTTTTCATAGGTCAAAGCCTTGCTCTTCCAGCTGAAGACCTCCAGGGCCCCACCTGGCCATCCATGAACCTCCTTGCTTCACCAGACAAGTAACCCAAGAGGTTAACAACGCTTCACTGACACAACTACTATAATCATTCCTTTCTGCATGTGGCTGAATTTAAATTTCCCAATTATATGTGTCAGAGCATGTGTACCAAATGGCACACGTTCTGACACACTGACATGCAAGTTTTTGATCTCTTTCCATTGTTAATTTCCTGGATTTCTCTATTACTACAGTCAATGAGAATTATAAAAGAGCAAAAATAAATAAATAAAACAGTTTAGCTGAGGACATGAAATCTGCTCTCTCTACAACGATAACGAGACATTGACTTAGATATTTTCCATGTTGCGTATGATCATAAGCCAGTTCCTGAGACTTTACAAGTTTTCTTTAGTGTACAAGTACGGAGATTTTAGTGAGTCTAGACGTTTCCCTGAATCTCCACTGAGGCAGTGGGACAAGCCTCCTCAGTACTGCCTCCAGGGCCTGCTGCCCTTTGCCAGATGGCTTTGCAGAGTTTTGCTAACAAAGTCATTAAAACGCCTCATTTAATTTAAGTTTCATCCAAGACAAATCTCCTAGCAGTCCAAACCTCACACACATACAACTGCCCACACCCCCCCACAATCTGAGAGTACTAACCGTTGAAGAGAGGACCCTTGCAGATTCCTTGCAATCAGTATTGCTGTCTTGGTCCTTTTTTTGGAAGCCAAACATGGATCTGTTTGCACTTAAAGAAATGACAGACAGGCAGAAACGAGAGCGTACCCATGTTTGATGACCAAAGTGAAAATAGAGGGGCTTTCTCCCTCTGGTCCCCCCCTTTCTGGTCCCTTAACCACATCCCTGAAAGCTAATGTCAATTTCAGCCAAGAGGATTTCTCGTCGCTTGACCAATTCCCTCAAACCCCCCCAACTCAATAGCTACCGTACTCCTGCACAGTAAGAAAACGAGTACCCATCTCACATATGACGAAACATGAACTCTAATATGAACCAATCGTCCCATTCCTTGATCTGAATGACTGATGGGATGTAATTAAACCAATCCACTGAAAGTTTGCCCAATTCTTAAATTGCAAGCTTTTGCAACCCTCAAAAACAACAATATATTCAAACGCTTTCATCAAGACCACCAACAAAACAATAAATTGTTAACGTTGGACAAAGTTTTTAATCATATTGCCACATCAATGAAGTTAAAAGTTAAAAACAAGCGAATGCATAAAACCCCATTGTCTGGTTTGCACTTTCACAATTTTTTGGGGTTTGTCTATGTAAAGTTATAGTATTTCATTAAAAATATGAAAGAAATATGTTTTTGTTTAGGCCAATTATTGGATTGCATTACCTTGCATTCTTTATGATTCCTATCCCTACCTGAAAATATCCTGAAAAAGTCTGTAAACATCAGTATTACGTAGAGAATAAATAAATAATTTAAAAAGCCCAGCCGAGTATAAACACAAAGCAGCAAGATATTGGCACGCTATCGCACCAGTTCAAGAACAACAACCCTGGATGTGACACCCTCACAATCAGAAACACAATCAGGAAGTCTGCTTTAGTCAGGCAATAGCGTTATGGTTGGTCGTGTTTTTGTAGTGCTCTCACACCACAAAATTTGTTAAGAACACTTTCCAGTAAGTTAACTGTGGCAGATCTGAAACAGACACCGAAAACACTGAGATCCTCTTTTCGATTGTCTTCTAAAGGATCCCAGTGCTCCACCCAGAAAAAAAGTCTGTTTTGAATTTCTGATACTCATGTGTTCCCGCCAATCAATTTAGGAAATGTGAAGCAGCTGATGCTTATAAATAAAAGAACAAAACTTGCAGTTTGATATAATTTTTATAGAGCGTCTCGTTTCCCTTTGAGTCTTTTTCGGTTCTCATTTTTAATTCACGTGCATAAATACGTTTGTTTTTTTTATGACCGCGCCAACCGTTAGATGGAGGCTCTGATTCACCAGCGGTAATTGAACTGATGATATAAATAAACTCTCCAGGTCTGCTCTCTGCCCTCCCGGTTGGTGCCTTATTGCTGCCGAGCCAACCTGCGCATGAGTGCATGTGGGATTTTGTTTGGCAGCCAATAATTACAATATCAGCTGCTTAACTCTGCGGTAATTGAGGTCGCCGGATCATTTAACTCCGCTCCCACTTGGCGGCAGGATTGGGCCGGAGGCGTAATTTTTCAAACACCTTTGAAATGATAATGAAACGTACAAGATGTATGGAGGGATTATGCACTGCGGTGGTTCATTGATGTGGTCAATGAGAGAGATCGTTTTCTTGTTGCTGGAGACAAACAGTAATGCATAAGCCTGCCCAAACATCAATGCTAACCATTAGGACTTACAAGAATCATAATAGTCCAAAATGACTCTTGTTTTTCCTCAGAAGACTGGACATATTTATAGGAAATTATAGGTTAGCTCGCTAATAAATCTGTGAGGTAAGCATAGGAAAAGACACATTCGCTTGTTTGAGCTAAAGCTGCATAGCTGCTATAATGAAGTCGAGCCATGTAAGTTGCACTGTGCCGCCCCTAGGCCATGTGTTCCTCATCACCAATGGATAAAACTCTTATGGGAACAATAGGTGCTGTTTAAACAGCAATCTTTTGAGTTTCTAACCCTCGGTTTTGCTAGCTCTTTTATCCCGGGCTGATGTACAAGAGCATACAAGATAACAGAGGCCAGGGTGGCGCAAATAAAACTGCAGATCACTGCAAGATGTGGGAGGCTCCATGGGAGCGGTGAAATCTCCCCCGCTCAAATGTTTTTGACACCCTTAATCGGTTAAAGATAGCGCCGTAAGGGAATCGCACCCATAATGGGCCCCCAAACCAGAGCTCTGCCTGATGCACTTAGCCTCCAACTTTATCACAATAGCACAGAATCCTTTAATCCCGCCGCGCTTCGCTAACTGGGGTCATAGATGCTTTAAGAGCATTATAATAGTTTCCTCCATCTTTCTTTCCAGTTGAGAGGTGTGCTGCCATGCTGAAGACCTGATCACAGCGCTCTTTATCATGCTGGATCTCCTCGAGGCGCCCATTATGCCAGCCCAACCCTCTTTCACCTATAATACCACTACTTTGAAATGACCCTTCCAGCCCCTTACGGAACAAAAATATATGGGAATATACTGCAAAATATAATGCGATATATTACATAATACATTTCCATATATGGGAAACTAGTGCTTATATTTTTCAATATACTGCAATATATGCATTCATGGCTATATATTGATACATATGAAGACAAAAATAGCATTACATTCATAAAGTTTTATCTTTTATTGTGTACATATATTGCAGATATAAATGTGAATGTATTGTACACACATATATTTACACACATTCATGGAATGAGTTAGGATCAGTGGTTACAACAGACTTCTAGTTCCCAGCATGCTTTGCTTCTGACTGTTAAAGGAGAGTAAATGTTAAAATTAAGAGCTATTTCATGTGTTTTGCTCAATATTGATATAGGGGAAGATCTGTTAGTGTTTAAAGTTGTATTATTTTGGAATTTAAAAGGAATTTTTCTGGTATGTGTGAGTTTTTGGGGTTACCACTGTGCTGAAGAGCAGAGCCTGTGGTTAGACTGATGATTGGCTGAACACCATTAAGACTATAATAACTTTATTTAAAAAGTAACGGCTGTGCACGCTATAGCACAGTGATAGTCTCTTTGGTAGACACTTTAGTACATGCAGATGTGCTTTTGTTAACTAACTTGAAAATATGAAACATTTAAAATGTAAATACTTATAAAATATAAGAAATGTGTTATGTAATATATTTGACCATATATGTGTTTATACTGCATGAGTAAATATATCTGCAATATATTATGCATGCAGTACCATATCTGATCACATATAAATCTATATATTATGAAGTATATTCCTGAATATAAAATTACATACATTATGATATATTAGTAAATATATTATCACATTTTTTTTCAAATATACTGTTAAATCATGTAATATATTGATCATTCATATATAGGGAAATATATTTTCTTTCCATAAGGGGCTCCCTCTCGTTCCTCTCCTCATCCTCATCACATGGTTGCACTTTTCCAAGATATGGATTTCGGCCATCTGCTTAGTGTTAAGGAACTCCTTCCCTTATGCAAACCCAGCAGGGTGCACCTCTTCCGGCCTTCTGATGAGCTCCATATCCTAAAAATACCCATAAACCCTCAATTTATTTCTAATAATTTCTGAACGCTATCTTGGATATCCGAGAGGATAAAATAGGGAATTCTTTTGTGCTCTGAGGATGAACAGAAATCTCAGACGTCCTCAAAAGACTTAAGGATGTTTGACTAAACCGGCATGATAAATTCTCTTGATATGTCTGAATTGATGAGCTGCTGAACACCCGAAGCGTCTACATGTCTATTCTTTTGACAAGTGTTATGTGAGTTCAGCATGATAAGCTTTCATCAGCTGCTCTAATAGTGGTATTGTGATTATTTAATTGGTTCTGCTTCAACAAGCACTGATATCCTATGTGAATATATGCAAGTGTATGTGTGTGTGAAAAGACTGAGACCACATTAACTTTTGAAATTCATGTACATTTTTCTTTTTTTCCACTCAAATTGTTATAGCGTTAATATAATATGCAATTAACATTTCGTATTAAACTTTAAAAATGCAAAAAAGAAGCGTTTTCAGAAGTGGACCCCACTGTACTTGAGCGTGCAAAGGTCGGTTTGAATTAGCAGGGCTAACGGACTGAGAGTTGACTAAGAAACTCTTTCTGCACTATAAATAATATCCACCTTTAAATCACAATGTGATGAAACTGGATGAAGGAGACCTTCTCACAGCTCAGCCATCTGACAGACAGATGTACAAAACAGCCTCCGCTATCACTGCTCATTTTACTAAGATCTGTGAAAACCATGATCCAGTTAGGTTATCATCAGATGATGAAAGTCATTTAAAAAACGGCACATTAATTCAGAGATTAGATTGGACTGAAACCCAGGAACCAACCAGGCTGAACAACAAAACACAACATGCAAGAATGGCAACCAAAATGTGAGTGCTAGCACAGAGCATACACTCTAAACAATGCTGGGTTAAAAACAACCCAAGTTGGGTTGAAAATGGACAAACCCAGCGATTGGGTTGTTTTAACCCATCGGTTGGGTTAATTGTTTGCCCAACGTGCTGGGTAGTTTAATTTAACTCAACTTTTGTTTAAAAATGACTATATGACTGACTTAAAATGAACCCAAAATAGGTTGGAAATGAAAAATCAGACACATAATTACTAGAGGCAACAATAATAATCAAAAGGTGAACATTTATTAATAATAATTATTTAATTATTATTCATTAAACTTATTAATAAATGTTCATTTATTAAACATATTAATAAATGTTAATTTCCAACATATTATGGGTTCATTTTACAGTAATTTTTAAACAATAGTTAGGTTAAATAAAACTACCCAGCAGGTTGGGCAAACATTTAACCCAACAGCTGGGTTAAAACAACCCAATTGCTGGGTTTGTCAACTTTCAACCCAACTTGGGTTGTTTTTAACCCAGCATTTTATAGAGGCAATCAGCATTGTGAATGACACGACCAATCAAATCTTTAGAATCGTCTGCGGTGCAGGGTTTATGCTTAATTGGTCTGTGAAAAAACAAATCACACCACATAGAGTACACTTACAAAAACCTACTGCGGTGGTACCAGGTATTAGTGGATGTGAATTGTAAATCTAGATCCATTCACAGAACTCAGTTCTGACTAAAAGGTGGGAGATGATGTGTAATGACTCCTAGCGGTGCCACGGAGACTGCAGATTTGGCCATACCAAAGGATTAACACTGCTAATTCCTCAAAAGAGTGAATCTTCTGTCTTGGCTGGATTTGACTGGAGCCATCTCAGTCATTTCCATTCATGCAGCACCTCAGATGCCTCCACAGGATTGTTCTGGATCTGAATCAACTTAAAGGTGGCTAGTACAAGATTTATACAGGATATTTCAGAACATGATCAGCACACATACTGTATGTGTGTCTCCTGGAGGTCTGTTTGTGCTATGTATAACATGACATATAGCATGTGGTGGCATAAAGCAAAGCTTTACTTTTGTGCTTAATGCGCAACAGTCCTGCAGACACTCTCCAGCATGAGGTTGAGGTTTATTAAACAACCTCCAGACCATTAAATCAACTTGAGTCTTTGTGCTCCATTCAACCCAGTTGCCAAAACACAATGATGCATTTTCAAATGTTTAGAAGTCGCCAGTTCACTGGGCTAAAAATGAAAATCCAAAATATACAAACATTATTAGACGCCGCTCACTAAATCACAGCTACTTCCGTTAAGAAGCGACGTCCTGATATTTGACAGCTTGTTTAGATCGTTTATGATGGAAAGACCTCCTTCGGCCCTTGTGTTTCTCTATAGCCACAGGATGCACTATTAAAGCCATGTCTGAATATGGCTGAAGTGGACAATGTGCTGATTATAGCTGCCTTATGCTTACGGCCGTATCAATTATGAAAGTGTGCCTGTTTTTTTGTTGGGGACATTATATTCAAGGAGAAATGAAGCATGACAGGATGTGATTAAAATACCAGCATGCTAACAGGCTCGCTGTTGGCCTGTCCCTGGAAGGCAGTGCAGCTCTTTCACATTACTGTCCTCTCGCTCTCTCTCCTCTCCCTCCGAGCAGACATAATGAGAGTCTGTGCCAAGGAAACACTCGGCTCATTTTCAGAGGCTTTCCAGGCCATTGGAAAATTGAGCCATTCTGCCCTGTCTCATTAGGAGCGAGATTAGAGTCAGTGGGTCTCCAATGATTGGGATGATTTGTGCTCTAAGGTGCCTTCTGTTTGACACATTTGTATGTGTGTTTGTGTGTGTGCACGTTCAAAAGTATGCATAGTACCTACCTAGCATTTTCTGGTGCAGTATGTGTGTAAAACTCATCAACGTAGTACAGTTTCTACTGTTTATGCAGCAATTTCCCTACCGATAACGCCAAAGACACGCTTTTGTGCCCAAACTGATTTAACATCCTGCTTCCAGGGCTGATTGTGAGGTCACCTCTGCCCTTGAGCTACACATTAGCCAAATTACAGACTCTGACAGTGGGACAATTATTTTATGGAGCAGAACAAGCTAAGAAAAATACGGTTTGGCTGTGGGCGTGGGGGGTCAGCGGCCGCCTGTGGCGCAGCCATTATCCTGTTGTGCCGAGTCTCTCAACACCTCCCGGCCACAGATGAAACCTCAAGCTAACCACCGCCTCCATTGTCCAGTTCTCTCCACCCCATCAATCACACACCCCGTCAGTCTGTCCACACGCTTCTCCTAGAATAGACATCCACAGGTCGTTCCTTCTCCAGATGATGAGTAATCAGGCCTGGACACAGACCTGAGAGCTGGGAGTGCCAACCAAAACATCACAAAAGGCTTTTACTGGAAATCGAAATAAATAAATCTGTGCCCTGTTAGTTGAAATTCCTCCTCTCCAGCTGTGCCTGGGGGCCACAGAAGTCCAGTCGGTTCTGCATGGCTGCTGCGTGGCACGAGGCAACAGGTTTCCAGCGGTGGGTGGTTCAGTTTGGTGGCGTGTGCAGGTGCTGAGGGTTGTGTCTGTGTAGGGGTTTCCCATTACGGGAACGCATTTATAGCTTCTTCTAAAAGCAGCATATGAGACTCTGCCCATGGCCAGTGTTTAAGGATTAGTTGACTTTAAAATGAAAATTACCCCAAGATTTACTCGCCCTCAAGCCATCCTAGGTGTATATGACTTTCTTCTTTCTGATGAACACAACCGGAGTTATATTAATAAATATCCTGACGCATCCAAGCTTTATAACGGCAGTGAACGGGACCAACGAGTATGAATCTCAAGAAAATGCATCCATCCATCATAAATGTACTCCACACGGCTCCGGGGGGTTAATAAAGGCCTTCTGAAGTGAAGCCATGCGTTTGTGTAAAAAAAATACCCATATTTAACAAGTTATGAAGTAAAATATCTAGCTTCCGCCAGACCGCCTTCCGTATTCAACTTACGAAGAAAGTGTAAAACTCTCGCAGTTCAAAACGCTTACACTACGTCCTACGTCTTCCCTATTCAACTTACGGTTGACGTGACGTCAGTTACACTTTTTCCGTAAGTTGAATACGGAAAGCGGTCTGGCGGAAGCTGGATATTTTACTTTATAACTTGTTAAAAATATGGATATTTTTCTCACACAAACGCATCGCTTCTCTTCAGAAGGCCTTTATTAACCCTCCGGAGCCGTGTGGAGTATGTTTATGATGGATGGATGGACTTTCTTCAGTTTCATACTCGTTGATCCCATTCACTGCCGTTATAAAGCTTGGATGCGTCAGGATATTTATTAATATAACTCCGGTTGTGTTCATCAGAAAGAAGAAAGTCATATACACCTAGGATGGCTTGAGAGTGAGTAAATCTTGGGGTAGTTTTCATTTTAAAGTGAACTAATCCTTTAATCTCAACAATATACAGTGCTGACAAAAATGGTCATTTTCAGTATTTTGATTTTGACAATGATAACAAAGACAAAAAACGTACATCGTGATGTTAATTTAACTATTTTTAATCATCACATATGGTTGATGAAAATATAAGAATAAAATATTATATACTATATACTAAATAAATATACTAACACTAACAAATATACTAAAAATACTATATGCAATAACAATATTATAGAAAATCTCAAAAAGTCAATGTTGGGAGTTTTCCCATTACAGCTGTAAACAATATTACAACTTACATCTGCACAAAATGATGCAAATGCAAGCGAGCTAGTCAGAATGTCTTTTCAATGAAAACGTGTTAACACATTGTACTAATTTGTTCCATCATGGCCACGATTTAACTAAATTAAAATGAAGGAACAAATTAGTATAATGTGGTCATAATTTAACTATAACAAGGGAACACATTAGTAAGTCGTGGAAATGAATTCTTAATTTGTAGGCACGTTTAGATTAATAAGTGAATTATTTAAATATTTGCTGGCTCCATGTACCGGTGACCTCGGCCAGGTCAATGCTTTGGCGCAGGACTGCTTGAATGCAAAAGCAGGGTTTTTTGTGGCTCTTCCGCCACTGGGCAGAGGAAAGCACCCCTGCTAGGAACTCCAGACAAACAATTTAATGACCTCAGGCATGTGTGTGTGTAAAACAGAGACCTCAAGTGAACGTGTTAAACGGTACTCTCACTCTAGCAGTGGTCTGTGGCGACACTTCCACTTAACCTGTTCAGCAAAAGTCGGTCAGACCTCTGAAAAGTGCCTCTTAAGCCATTAGAGCCCTACATTCCAAGGGCTTCCCCATGAGCACTAAGACCTGAAGCCCCAGTCAGAGTTTTTGCTCCTGTCATTTAGCCTTTCCCAGGGACCCTGCAGTCCCAGAGTAATGTGGAGAGCAATAAGCCAAAAGCTGCCAAGCCGTTTGATGGATGACACCGGTAAGAATAGCACAGCATTCCACGAGGCAGCATCCCCAGTGGATATGACTTTGGTAAATGATGGCGATTGTACATAAAGGCCTGGTCATTAGTCTTTCTCTGGACACATTAAAGGGTTGAGGAAAGAGAAGTGGCAGAATGAGAGGGTGCACCCACAACATTTTCAAGATGCGCGAAGGGTTGAGGCAAGGAAGGCGGTATTAAAGCTGGAGCAGCTCCAAATGATGCTATCAGTGCCTGGGACTGAAACAAAACACCTCCCACAACAAAACCAGTGGCTGCATTTCGAATACAAAGGGACGCTTCAGCTTTCAGTTTCAGCCCCTGTTTCCCCCAGCAAACACCAGTCGAGGTGTTTACATTCCAGACAGCTGGAAGGTTGTTCTGTGGTTGCGTCTGGTGGAGATGGTGGCGCCCTGGTCTCCTGCCTATAGGCACGTAGTCTGGACCCTGTTGTGGTCCCAACTCTTATCCTTACAACTTCTATCTCTCTTAATGGACAGTAAAAGCTGGTTCAACTTAACAGGGGTGGAAGGTGGGGTTAGTGTAGCATGAAGCTATCTGTGATCCTGACCCGCAGGGACTGCAGGCATCCGGGAATCGATAGCTGGGGTTAGTGAGCCATGCGAGGGTGTGAAATCAGGGAGTGGGGGTAACCTCTGGCCCCTGACAACCGGAGAGCTGATCGAGACCTGTAGTTATGTGCTAACTCAGGCCTTGGGTCTAGACAAGCGGGCATCAACATAATTAAACTGGTTAACGGCACTCAAGCACATCCAATGATTTAAGTCTCTCAGGACAATGTCAGAAAGACTGAGCACTCGGTTTAATTCCTCGGATTCACAGAACAAAAGCTGCTTACAATGTGCAAAAAGCTTCCCTCGGGCAGTAAGACACCCACAAAGAAACACATGAGAGCTCTGAACCCATGGTTACGCATGGAGGCAGATCTGGGCCCACTTCTTCAGAGCTCAGACCCTGCAGGTAAGGATACCATGGCACAACTGTAATGAAATCCAGAGATCTTGATTAATCTGCACTAGAATACTGTGTGTCTAGAACAAAACTTTATTAAATGCATTCTCATATTCTTTGAATAAATGAACCTTAACAGAGACACTGAGAGGGAAAGGAAATGGTGCACTCATATAAAAATGAAAGAGAGAAATTGTAACACTTAATATGGAAAGAGTCAATCACATTTTTCACATGGTTCCACCTATCCAGTTAAACTTATGCTACAGCTGTTCTTCGATTTTTATTCCTGATTTCAAATAAGTTATCATAACCAAATCTTGACATTTTTCAGAGATTTTGACTACCCACACTCCATTGCCTTAAAAGGGACCATACTCAGTTAAAGTCTAAATAGCAGACTTTGTCGTTCCAAAATGAGCCACTGTCTCCTTTATTTCCATAGGTGATATTTGTGTATAACACAGCTGCTCGGCGTAACACACATAAACACATCCTGTGATCATTTTCCTACGTTCCTGTTTGAAGTGTACAGGAAAGCTCCCAGCCACTGTGGTTAGGCTGACGCACAAGACAGTGGGTGTGAGAGACTCTGAACTCTGTTATCCTTCATCGACCTTTATATATATACTGTATATTAGGGGTGTAACGGTACACAAACATTACGGTTCGGTACGTACTTTGGTATTGAAGTCATGGTTCGGTATGGGTTCGGTACAGCAGGCGTGAGAAAACTAAACGTAGAATTGCTTCTTTTTTTCTTCTTTTTTATTAAAAGTGGTGTATTGAATAAATTGTGTCCCTCTCTTTAAATAAATTCAATTCAAAGGATAAAAAAAAATCTATCTCAGCTATAATGCTGTAAACTATATACAGGGAGCACTTTCTTGCACATTACTATAATATTAAAGGTTACAATTAACAACAGAGCCCAAACTATTAAATTCAGTTGCTATTTATTTTTTGATATAATAATCAAATAAAAAATAAAATAAAAAAACATATAAATTGCACATAAGGCAGGTTTTGCATTAACTTCTAAATATAATTATAATATTATTTTTCAATTATTTTTCTGCTCCAATTCATTTTTGAAATATAGTAATTTACACAGTTACTGTCATAACTTGCTTTCATGACAAAGTTATTAAAACATATATTAAATAATTAAGACATTACTAACAGGTAAAGTAAATATAATGAATATTTAAGCTAATATAGTGCATATATTTAGTGAATTGCTCCCCTCTAGAGTTAATTTCTCTAGTGAACTAACATGCTGTGGACACTGAATAACTTGCCTGAGGTAAATGTAATGCTGCGTGAGATATTATTCTCAAGCTGTTTTATTGATGTCTTTCTGCGGTTGAAACACTGGTTGAGAGATTACACATAAATATATCTATGCATAGATCGTCTGTTCTTCTGCGCTTTTTCCTGTTGTGGCGGTTAGCAAACAGTGTTGCATTACCGTGGGCGCCCCCTTCTGGATTGGAGTGTGGATCACCTGTGACCAACTGTATTCGTCGTCTGACTGTATGCACCGAACCGTGACGCCCATACCATGACGGTTTGGGATGAATACATGTACTGTTACACCTCTAATATATATATATATATTGTATATGTTTGATCAATAGTACAAAAAAATATTAATCTAAAGTAATTTAATATATTTTTAAATTATTAAAGTATTATTTAGTATTAAAGGGTTTAAAACTAAGAAAAGCTAGTAAATACATGCCCACTCTCATCTCTCACACACAGGAGAAATGTATTAAAAATGACCATGTAACAAAGTCAGCAACAGAGCAGACTATGATAACATATGACTTAAATTACCCATTATACAGTGTCTGTCAGTAAAATTCAGTGTTCATGGGTATTACGCCTAATTTCTGCACATTACACACCAACACCTGATTGAAATCCAGACATCTGCCAGCCGCATGTCCGATGCATCTACGTTTCTACATGACACTGTGTGTGATGGGATCAGTCTCGCTGTGAAATCTAACACTGCTGATTGAGACTCGGAGCAGATGATAATACGAATGCTTGACAGGATGCCATAGTCTGAGCTCAGCGGGGCTCCCAAGGCCAGAAAAGGCTTAGACGTCTAAAATAGTGTTGCTCTTGTCAGACGTCATCCAAAACTGTGTGTTCAGTTCAGGCTGGCTGAAAAGAGCTTTTTCGAACACTTCTGGCAACACTGCATCTCAACTCACAGCATCTTTATTATGTGTGATTTTGAAAGCCTTCTGTGATGTGTTTTGTTGAACTCTGGGCCCATGAAAATGCCCACTTTATGACAAAGGATATTAAAAAGAGATTGTTTCTGGCTATTGTTCGCAACATCTGAAGAGATGAGACATTTTTTTAATTAGCAATCGTTAATGGGTTGGCACTGCCAGTACCTACTAGATACAGTACACTACTGTATGCCTCAGATTAAAAAAAATAAAAAAATGAATAAGTATAAAGTTAATTGTGTGATGATAAAAATAAGAAATGAAGTCACAATCATGAAAAATAAAGTCATAATTAGCTAAATAAAGTCGCAATTGTGAGACATATTCACAATTACAAGACATAGAGATGTAATCAATAAATAAAATCAAATTGTCAGATATGAAGTCACAATTACGAAACTAACCTAAACTAAACTAAAGGAAACGAAACGAAACAAAAGGAAACAAAAGGAAAGGAAATTAAATTAAATTAAATGAAACGAAAGGAAAGGAAACTAAACTAAATGAAAATAAACTAAACGAATGGAAACGAAAGGAAACTAAACTAAATGAAAAGAAACTAAATGAATGGAAACCAAACAAAAGGAAATGAAAGGAAACAAAATTAAACGAAACGAAAGGAAATGAAAGGAAAGGAAATTAAATGAAAGGAAACTAAACTAAACAAAAAGAAACTAAAAGAAAGTAAATGAAAGGAAACCAAACAAAAGAAAAGGAAACAAAATGAAACAAAACGAAAGGAAAGGAAAGGAAAGCAAAGGAAAGGAAAGGAAAGGAAAGGAAAGGAAAGGAAAGGAAAGGAAAGGAAAGGAAAGGAAAGGAAAGGAAAGGAAACAAAAAATAAAATGTTTGGTCTGGCTTTGACCTGAGGCATCACAGGTTGGCTTTCTTGTCTCTGCAGAAACTGATAGTGTGCAATAGGAATCGAAAGGAAACGAAAGGAAACTAAACCAAAGGAAACCAAACAAAATGAAACGAAAGGAAACAAAACAAAACTAAACTAAACGAAAGGAAACAAAACAAAACAAAAATAAAATGTTTGGTCTGGCTTTGACTTGAGGGATCACAGGTTGGCTTTCTTGTTTCTGCAGAAACTGATAGTGTGCAATAGGGACCTTAGAGCAGTTTAATCATATTAATCACTCTTAAACATAGTAATTTGAGATGTCATGCATCTGCAGCAATGAAGACTCGTGGCACTGTTTCACCTTATGAGACCAATTTGTGGAGTGGCTTTGCAAGGGCAAACAATATTTTGGCAATGGGGAACAAGAAAGTGGCCTGCCTCTGCCGGCAGATTTACTACTGCAGAGATGCTTTTATACTCTCACAAGGGAAAAGAAAAGGGACATACATACTGGATTAGGGGGAGGTTCTGCCCAGTTTAATATCAGCTCCACCATCTGTGACTGGACAATTTCATATTGATTCAATCAGCATGCCTTGCTTTAAACATTTAATATAAAAAAGGGATCCACGGTGTGCTTCTAAGGGCATGACGGAAAGCTGCAGTATCCCTGGCCCGCTAGTTCTGAGGATATGCTTTTCTCAGAGGTCCTTAGATAGGAATGATTGAAGCCTTATAACAAAAAGAGATGAAAAAATATTGTCGGGCTTGCAAAGGCATCTGCAACAAAATATGAAATTCATGAGAGACAGTTTTCAATGTCAAGCCGGACGTAATTTGCCATGCATTTTTAAGAAACATGGCTTACAAAAGTAGACGGAGGCGGAGGGAAAGGAATGAAAAGACAGCTTGAGAGCCACAAATATGTTGCAAAGATGTATTCAACAATTACCAAACCAAATAAGCCTTTCTGAACACGCTTTGTGAGGCACGCTGGGTCTGTATAACATTAAACATGCAGCTTCAGCAGGCCTTTGGCTGTATTGCACAAGCACATTTGCTTAATTAACTGCTGTGGTATTAGTCTACAGCATTATTTTCCATCTTTGTTGCTACTCTAGGGGTCCATATTACCCAGATTTAGGAGGCACATTCATTTTTTGGCTCCAGAAAGAAAAAGCGAAAACAATGTGATTTTCAATGCAGTTATTTTAGTATCGTTTCGTGCCAACAGATCAGCAACAACTGCATGTGGCAAGACTCCCTGCCATCCATATGATTAACTTAGAATTAGATATTGAGCAGACATTAAAGTTTCATGCAGCTCATGTGAAATGAGATCTGCTGACAATACAGTACGAACATCCTGAAAAGCACATTCACTAAAGATCTAGCACAAGACATCTCGTCTCTAAATGCAGAAGTAATGCCTTATCCCGCTCTAGTTTATTTCCCAGATGTGCACCCTGAGCCCTGTGTGTGAGTGCCCTTGTGGCCTTGACATGCAGGATGAAAATGTTTGTCTGAAGCCACCTGGTTCTCATCAGTACTGGTGTCCCAATGGAGCTTCTCATCCTGACCTGTCCAACACCTTCCCGCGGGACCCCGTCCCACACGCAGAGACGCAGAAAGAGCAGTGTGAGGAAATGATGTCAACTGACATAAAGTGATGCACTTTGAATTACATGATAGCTACCTAGTCCCTCCATTTTAACTCTTTCCCTGCCAGAGTTTTTTGTTTTAAGTTGCACCAGCATTTTTGATCATTTTCACAAAACTTTGATGGCCCCCAGAATATTTTGTTGTATGAATATCTGAACATGCATCATATCAAAAGAAAGAACAGAGCCTCTGCTTAAGAAGAAAACAAAAAACACCTAAATGTGGGTGAAAGTTTCATTTAAAAAAAGAAGCAACATTCTGAACAAAAAGCTGAGAAAAGAAAGAAGTCTCTGTCCAGATCGGATTCAGAACAAAGATCAAAACATAGATTGAGTCCATCAACACCCCCAAATCCTGAACAGTCGTGACCTCTTCCTGGGTCAACATTTCATTTAGTAACATTAGGCAGTTTTGATTTATATGCTGTTAAAAGTTTGATGATCACATTATTTTACATATGCATAAGCAATGCTTCTATCGCTTGTTTCTGCTTCTTCTTCGCCTGTGTTTTGATCCAGAGATTTGTACTCTTTCAGAAGATGCGTAACAGCACCCCCTACAGTATAACAGTGAACATATGGATTGCTGGAAAATTCCGAAAATACCGGGAAAGTGTTATGTCATAATTGATGTAAAATTCCGTCAATGGCAGGGAGAGAGTTTACATAATATTTCGTCAAATTCAATCAAATTAATTCAAGAAGTTTTTAAAAAATACATTTAAAATCCAATTTATGCATGTAATGACTTCTAAAATTAGCAGGTTTTTAATTTCAGAATTAAATTTATTTTTTTAGGGGCATAAAGTCAAAAATGTCAGGATGATACAACTGTTGATACCATAATAATTTGAAAAAAAAAAAATAATAATAATAATTTTACTATAATATTTTATAGTTTTACTACAGTAAAATTTTACACAATATGACATTTTAGGGTAATTAAATACAAACTTTACCTGAAAAATAGTATCAGATTTTTTCTTTATCTTGGACACTTTTAATTGTCTTTGACCCCCATAATAACAAAAACAAATGTTACAATATATACAATATGTACATACTCAAGGCTGTTTCAAATCACTCACTGCAGTACACTGAGATTTTTTGTGGGAAAAGGTTTAGTAAACGTCTTCCAGTTGTCAAACATTGTGTTCTTTTGTTTAGCCATTGTTTGTAAAAATCCCTTTTAGCTCGACTAAGAGGCCGGGGTTATGTACAGCTTTCTGTTCGAAATAACATTTCATCAACAATTATCCTCACTAAGCTTTTCGCTGCCAAATTAGAACCAAAGATTACTGATTACAATAAGACTGAGGATTTGCAATTGTGCACGCTACGTGTACCCTGTGTAACGGGATGCTTTGGGATCTGCCAATTAGACACCAGGGGTAGGAATGAGCTCCATCACTGCTCTTTATGAGAGGAAACAAGCCTAGCCACACTAAATCAGCAATTTGACAATCATCTCCATTTTTCAGGTCTCATTCACAGACTCTTCTCAACCCCTGGGCTACAAGACTCTCAAGTAATTCCACACTGATAAACTAACAAAATGTACTAACGTAACTATATAGCTCGCCCATTTTTCCAGATCACATTGCTCCGTAATATTTAGGGAAACACCGTCATACGCTCTTGAGCTTAGCCAGAGACACACTCATTGAAGATTGTTAAACAAAAGACCAATCTGAGAGCAAGACGACTGGAAAATCTGAAAAACTTTATATGAGAATAGCAGTAGGCTATTACAACTGCCTTGGCTTCTTCTGTTAATTAGAGAGAATGACGAGCTTCAAAAATGGTAAAGAAATGCAGATATCTTTCTGCTAATACACTTTGACGTTCTGAAGGATACGACCCCCTGATGTCCGGACGGAATCATTGTAATTGGCGGGGTTCTTCGGAGGTTTAGCATAAGGACTTTAACTGGAGTTCTCTAAAGCTCTGAACCATGACCAGTGGTCTTTGCTAACAGGCTCTCTGAGGATCTTCTACTGTTTTTTATTGTATGATCTTAATAAAATGGCTGAGACAAGTGAAGCATCAGCCTCCTTATGGGAAAGAAGCACCTGACAGTAATATTATTGAAAAACCTGTAGGATGATGGGAAAGCCATGCCCGATAGTAAAATATGTTTTATAACCATCTCATTTTTTCCCCCCCAAACATGGTAGCTTTGAACTGGACAGGGCGTAAGGTGAAATAAATC
This sequence comes from Mylopharyngodon piceus, assembly GCA_039654765.1. NCBI lineage: Eukaryota > Metazoa > Chordata > Actinopteri > Cypriniformes > Xenocyprididae > Mylopharyngodon > Mylopharyngodon piceus. The sequence goes on from CM077439.1 coordinate 2,316,356, forward strand.
ATAGCACTATGGCTCATCCTTTGTAATTTGGCACCACAGCATATTAAAAAGCATCCCACACCGAGCAAGCCCAGTAAGACGGACTAGGCTTTATGTTTAACTCATCAAAATGTCTTGTGTGAGTTATAGTTCCCAAACACAAAGAAACACAGCAAGTGTTTCTGCTTTTACTCAGACTCTGACGAGAAGCCATGTTTCAGTCAAGTTTGCTTTCAATAACATCAACAACATGGCCGCCTTGTGGCACTGACAACACCTCCTCTGATATGTCAGACTTGCTTTCCACTTGCCAGCACATCAAAAGCAATGGAACAGGATCATGCGTTAATAATTACATCTTTATATAGCCTCGAGTCCCTGCTCCCCTTTGGAAAACTGCTGATCGTCAATAGGCTGACAATGTATATCTTCATATAACTGAAGCTCCTCACCATATGTTTGCTCTCCTTTCAAAGAAGGGACAGTCTTTGGTGTCAACTGGGGCCTGTGCAACATCTGTGAGCTATTATATCTGCCCAATCCAGCAGGCAGGTTAATTAAGATGCGACAGGTAATCAAGCTGCCGGAAGCCAATTAAAGTTGCCTGATCTGGGCCGTTGTCTATGCTCACACTACTAGGCCTCCTTCTTTCAAAGAGATCAATTGTTTGCTCAAGATCAGGTAATGAATTGCACCTCATGTGTGCACATCACTGGACTGGCTTCACACCAAGTGTAAAGAGTGATATTATGGGATGGGATGTTGCAGGTGGGAAGCTGGAGGTTGGAAGATGGCAGAACAGTGGCAGGGGGAAGGCGCGCACACATCTGCAAGTCTTCCCCTGCGGCCACTTGGCTCGCTAACAATCAAAATTCTGAAGAGAAATTCAATGGCATCTGCGCCTATGGTCCCGAAAGATTTATGCTGACAGCACATTTGAATACGCATTGACCCAGAGACATGCAGGTGACTGAAATGGGTCCGACTGAGGGGTGCATGAGGTAGGGAGGTAACGTTGATGTCAAATGCAGGAATTTTCAATGCCATTCAAAACGCTGTTGGGAAAATATGAAACAAAACATTAAGTTACAGGAGCAGCTATTTATTTGACCCCCCAAAAATGTAATAATACTATTCTCCATTGCAGCTATTTGGTGCCAGAACACTAACAGATCTGAAACCAAATGTGAACTCTTGTGATCTGTCATCCTATTTGCCAGTTTTACACCAATATGTGGACTGTATGACTTGACTTTCACGCATTTTGGATAAATGTTTACTCCCATTCATCCCAACATTTACTCCCCAGATATCAGGCTAAGATTAAACAGAAGAAACCGGTTGTTAAACAGTACACATGTGGACTGAACAAAGCAAAGTACAATTGAGAGATTGCTTTGACCAAACGGACTGGAAATTGTTTTTTAATGTATGTGACAATATTCATGATATTACAGACACTATCACGTCTTATTTAAATTTTTGTGAGAGCAATTGTGTTCAAACCAAAACAGTATATACCCAAATGATAATAAGTGGCTCACTAAAGATCTTAAAATATGCCTTAATGAGAAAGGGTGGCTTTATCAGAGAAGAATAGCGAACTTAAGGGGAAATTAAATGCAAATGATTGTTGATTTCTTTCTTTCTTTCTTTAGTATTTTCTTGTATGTTTTATATACTTATATATTGTTTGTGAAGCCAGAGACAATTTTCCACAATGTGTATAATAAAGTAAACTAAACTAAAACAAATTAAGTACACTGTAAAAAAAGAATTGTTGGTTTAACTTAAAATAGTAAGTTACCTGGTTGCCTTAAAATTTTGAGTTCATTGAAATTTGAGTTAATACAATGAAGGCGATTGGTTTAATCAACAGAAACTCAAAATATTATGTTATCTGAACCACATTAATTATTGAAGTTGATTTGAAAAAAGAAAAAAATGTTGTGATAGCAAATCATAAAAATAATTTTTTACTGTGTATATTAAAAAAAGTCTTCTTTCTGTCCCAGTAGTAGCTGTAGTATAATATAATATAATATAATATATAATAATACATATTATATTATAGCTGAAAAAAGACTGCTATTACGTTTGTGTACTATATATTACATTAATTATAATTATTAGGTTGCATTAATATTTCACTTTAATATGTTAAAAAAGTTAAAAGGTGTGGTCAATAGCAAATTAATTTCTTCTTATGATATTGAATATTGTGAAATATCACTGGTATTGGTACCGACTATTCAAATTTTGGTATTGTGACAACACTAGTTCAAACACATGCAATAACCACCAATCCACAGCTCTGAAAATAATGACCATAATGACCAAACAAACAAACAAAAAACCCTTATTTAACACAAAAGGGAGGGCGATGGGGGAGAAACTGGGAGATAGTGGGCTGTTGGTCTTTAAGCACTTTGATCCAAAAGAATTGGATGAGGCTGGAGGGATTTGTGTAGTCTTTAGAGCACTGGATTACAAGGAGCTATCTGCAGGAGCCCTTGACATGATAGTGGGTGGCCAACAGAGCAACAGCCTGTGGTGTAGTATGTACCTTGGCACCCTGCCCTGGTCTCCACTAACGGCACAGAGGTCCTGGATTAGATTTACTCAAGTAATCTTTATAAATTTGACAGAAGTGAAGAGATTACGCCAGCCTCCCCAACCCTCGTTTTTCAGAAAGGCTCAGACGGCAAGTCTCAATCTCTTCTCTCAGAGGACTACCTGGCGGAGGTTTGGCACCGTTCCTCGGCTCGTGGCAGTCACCCCAGGGGGCAGAAAACTGAGTAGCAAAACAAGCTGTCCAATCCAAACGAAGTACTCTGTAAGCACCTGGGAGTATGGGAGCACACTAGTCAAGGCTCATTAAAGGAATACATTAGTCCTTTCAGTACATAACGTTGCAAGGCAAAGCCTGTCAATCTGAAGGAGTCTGATGATAAAACAAGCTTTGATTGGTCTGATTTCAGTGTGAGAGAGTAACGGAAGTACAGTGTTTCTTAGCAAATTAGAGCCGGGAGAGGAAGGCAGACATGGAGGTCTAGTACATGAATCACATCAATTGACGACTTCTCCTTCCTGGATATTTTCCTATGCTACTACATTCAGCGGAACCTCCAATGCCATGCTTTTTAATGCCGGAAGGATGTGATGAACTGGCAGGACTGTCTCTTTGGCATACAGCGCTGTGAGCGGTCTGGCAATTAAGACTGCGCACTGAGACCATAAACTAAATGAACAAGGCGGTTAAGTTCAGTAACCACACTGAGGATATTGTATTTACAAGCTTGCATAATGTTTGGTTGATATGGAGCAAGATGTACGCAACTGTGAACTAACCAATATGGTGACTACAACCATCTGCAAGGAAAAGTGTGTGAAACATGATCATTTGAAATTTCCATTCCAAACAAGCCAAAGTGGCAAGACTTTAAGATACTATCATCAAAGAGCCACATTTTTTGCACAATCTGATGCACATAGTACAGTATTAATGACCTGTAAATTATGCAAACATGGTAACAAACAAATGGAGAGCCTCATTAGCACAGCTAATTGTCCCAAATGGAAATTTCCATGCTTTCACTCCACAAGTCTTTGAGTAAGGAGTAGAAGTGGAGCGTCAAACATTCCTTTGATGCCGCAACTAGGGATTTATCTGAAAATGTACAATGGATTTAAAAGTTTTAGTTAAATCTGAGCAGTGAAGTGCAAATCAACTTCGCTGCTTGCTCAAGTTTTTCTGCTCCTCACGCTGAACTGAACTCCTGTTGAGACTTTCACTGAACTCCCTTCAGGAGCGTGTGGCTGCTTTCCCTACCTTCCATGCTGTTTGAATTAGAGCTGACGTCAGCACTTCTCTGGGCTCTCCTCCTGCTCATTAGGCCGGTGCTAAAGGTAAATACATCCATTTATAAGAGGAAGGTGCCTTCAGTTCATCATCCAAAGTCTAAATACACCCTACGAGTATTCAGAGCCAACCCAAGTCTTGCCACCCAATCAAGCAAAAAGTGTTCAGCAATTACTCAAACAAGCACAATAATATGTTGCCTCAATGATAATGGAGCACAAGCTCACAGAATCATTATTTTTTCATCCTGACATTGTTTTTTTCTTTTTTTCATTTGTTTAGACCTCTCGCAACAGGGTTCAGCACCTGCTTTGCGTTTGAGAACTGAAGATTAGGAATGTTCTACCACTGGGGAACTCATCGGAGGTAACAAATCGCTGATCGGCTGTATGATTGTCTTACAGACCAGAACGGGAGTTTTTCATAAAGTTGGAAGTGACAGAGGAAGAATTGGAAAAGCCCCTGTGACAGCTGCCGGAAACATTGCCAGTGGATGGAGACTGGTTTTGATGAGCGTCCCTCTGGGCTTTGAAACCACAGCTAGGAATTGGGCGAACAGGAAGTGACAGGCAAATTCAAGAGATCAACATGCGAATGACGTGATCCAGTGCTTTAAACCTTCCTTTGACGGAATGTTAGGGCTGTATTTGAATGATGGGAGTGCACAATGTTTTGTTGACATATGCATGACATGAATATCACTGCTTGTTCCACAACCCGAAGAAACACTCACGTAAAATGTACCACACAAAGGCTTCTGTAAACACAGCAGGATATGTGAAATTTCACCAGGACAGTAAATCAGTTCTGACAGAGTTTTGCACTGGCAATCTAGTGTTTCAGTCAAGAGGAAGCTGAAACGCAACGAGAGTTGAGGGGCTTGTAATAGCAGGGTTTGAATGAACAGTCCGTTATTAATTTAAAGCTGTTTACACAGAGCCACTTGATGTTTGCACAAGGCCTATCTAGCAATTAATAAATCAGATTCAGGGCTTTCAGAAGGGAGGGGGTGGGCGGTAGAGAGGTTGGCAGGGAGTACAGTAGTTTGTTAGCTGATGAATAGTAATTAGCCCAAGCTTTTAAAGTCCACTGATAATTACCTCTTAGAAAAACTTCTAAACACTAGGCCTGTCACTTGCTGTGTTTCAATGGCCTCTCTGCCTAAGCAGTCTATCGTTATCAAGGTTCTGTTTTGTAGTCTTGAAGTTCAACTAACCCAAACAGATACTAGACTATGTGAACTTGTTGTACATTAAACAGTAGGCCGTTAAGGCCCCGATATAAGTGAAATCGAAGAACGAACTGTGATGTCATTTTGAACAAAATCAGGCCAAAACGAAGTTCGTTTGGACTTCGTTTTGGGAGTCTGAAACGGCTTGGCAAAGCAAACTTTTCAGAAAAGTTCATTCTGGCTGGTAAACACTTTCGAACTACTATTGGTCCGTGGCATTTACATAATAAGTAGGTGTGTGCTGAGGCTCCGCCTTCTTTCATGTGGAATTTTTTTCCGGTTCATTTCTTCTGTTCAGTCCATCGAGGTCAGATGTCCATGAGTAAAAACATGAACACACTGGAGAGCCACTTTATAGTAGAAAATTAAGTTGTACTTCTGATTAAATAAGACATTGACACTGTTTTTCATGAATAATACTGTAAAGCTGCTTGCTTTTAAGCAATCTATTGTATAAAGTGCTATATAAATAAACGTGAGTGCCGAACTGCTATGATCAGATCCTTTTCTTATGCTTTATTAAAAATACTTGCTGTTTTCTCAATTTTGTTGTGTGTTTAATTTGTTATTGAGAGTAAAGTGCAGCAGATATTTACATATTCATCTATTCAATATACATATTCACTGTTCAAATATTTCAAACTTTTTACTCCTAAGCGAAGAACGAAAAAGAACTTCACCATGAGTATATCAGGGCCTTTATGCTGATACACCCAGGCCCTTGTCATGTCTTTGGCTCCATTCAGTTTGTAAGACTGCTTTGATATAGATTATATGGTAAAGAGAGTGTGTATTGTGCAAACATAGGGGTCTCCAGCCCATAAATCACTTTAACAGGCTTCCATCATGTACTCAGAGCTACAGTGTTAGGCTCTATGTTTTGTCAAGTTGCTCCCAGACACCTGTTCCTAATCACCATCAAAAGAATAACTTAGACGTGGCGACGTGTTAAAATTTTAGTAATACAGCACTTCCCCGCACCGCAGAAATATTACTATGGCTGGGAAATAAGGTATGTGGTGGATGATGATGATGAATTCGTCACTTTACAGAGTGAAAGCAGAGAACTGGTCTCACTGAAGGCCATTCTCAAACCTTCATTCTTTGATCCCTCTTATAGTGAGACAGACAGGCCAGTCAGGAAGCATTGTAGCAGACTGTGAACAAGAAGGCCAGTGGCGTGATTCAAATCGAATAACAACCAGGGAAGCAATTGAAATTGGTGAATAGTGAGGTTTGCATCAAAACCATCAAAATAATTCCAAGAAGGGATAAATTAAGGCAAGTGGAGGAATATGCAAATCTATAAACCGACCACTCAGTGCAGCGCTTTGAACTATTGCAACCCTAAATTGAATGAAATGCATTAAGAGTTCTTTCTCTCTTTCGGATATATAGCCATACGCTATTTATAATCCCAACTGAACATGGTCGGACAGACCACCAAAGCAGGATTTACTTTTTTGTAGCACACTGAAAAACTTCATTAAAAAGTGAGAGGGCACTGCACAATAACAAACGCTCTGAAGGAAACAGATCAGGGTCTCCACCCTATCATATCAAAGTCTTTGTAGAGCTTTTCCACTGAGAGGTTCATAACGATCGGCGTCATTGTTTCTAAACTGCTCAATGTTTCCATAAGACCTCAATGTGTCCAAAATCTGTTATCTTTTTTAATTCCATGCGTCACATGCTATTGTTTAATCATGATTATGTTCAAGAGGCAAAACAGAGATTAAACGAAAGGGTGGTGGTCTTGGCGGGAGGGAAGGAGGGCTGGTGGAGGATTAGTTTGGGGGGTGTTTGAATGTGCTTCAACCTAGTCCACAGATGTTCTGTATTGTAAAAGAAATGAGAACCACCTGCTCAATCCAAATGCATGAATGCTTTGCTTTTCAATACCCCCTTGAAATATTTGGATAATATGGAAATAAAGCAGAGAGAAAACACATCACTTTCTGATGGTTCTTGAAGTACGTCTCTTTTAGTCAAGAAATAAATTGCTGATCAACCTGGTCTGCATTAGTTCCAGTCATTTTGAAACGATCCCAGTGCATTATTCATGCCAGACTACCTCTGATGAGTGTCACAGAATCAGAAAGGGAGGATCCGTGTAGGAAGCGGCAGTCAACATGTCCATGCAGTCCACCCCAACACCTACAAACCAATTCAGCATGAAGTTGGACTAATCAGGGATTGATTGTTTTTTTTAACCCTGTTGAAAAAACCAGCATATGCTGGTTAGGTATGTTTTGAAGCATGGCAGCTGGTTTAAGCTGGTCAAGTGCTGGTCCTAAACTCAGCTTATATCCCACTAAAGACCAGCATAAAACAGCTCAAACCAGCTGCCATGCATTTTTTTCAACAAGAAAGTGCGACAAAGAACGATAGAATTAATTTGCCCCGTATCAAGGTACCCATAGGGAAGATTAAAGGGGAATGGATAGATGCAGGATGCCATTAAAAATAGGACTGATAGGACCTGTCATACACATTTAGCTAAGGAACATCTGGACCCCAGCTGTCAAAGACCATATATTGGTCCTACTGAGTGTGCCTACACCAAAGAACACCCCCTGAGGTAGAGAAAGAGAGATGGGCAAGGCTGCAGAGTCTGAGATTGGCCAGCTTGAGTTATCAGAAGTGACAGGGCCAGCAAACCTCCAAGCTCTCTCAATTAAGCATGAGGCGGGATCCGAGCTCTCAGTTTCTCAATCTGGGTACCGGATCAAGGAGATAAGACTGTACAGTAGCCAGTGTAGCAGACTATGGAAAAGAGACAGAGACAGAAGACTCAATTGAACAACAGACATTTACTATAACACTTAATTTAGAAGTCCCGAGTATAACTAATTGTATTTTGTCAAGTGAAGCGAACACTGACAGATATCCTCTGCCCTGTGAACTGGAATGCAGCATGTGAAAAGTCCCTCTTCCTGAATGTTAGGATGATAAATGATAAAGTTAGTGAAAAGCACTGTAACTGGTCTCGGAAAAACGTAGTACTAGAGGGTGAAAAGGAAATACAGAACATTGTGAGGTAACAAAGCTGTGAACAGAGGCGTTAGTTTACCCCCTTCATCACAGTCCCTTTAACGTGACCCTTGGGGCACCACATAGTTTGGGAACGTGTTGTTTTAGGCAGAGTTCCCAAACACATGTTACTCACTATATATGTGAGGTGCCTTAAAGTTTTCTATTAAGGGGTAACAAAGAGCTTCTCATGCACTAAAGCTATCTGCACACATAATCTATAATCCATGGGCTTGTGTGAAACACAACAGTTAAGAGCTCTGGGTGAGGAAAGGACAACTGACCCATGGGGTCTGATGAATGTGCAAGTATAATGCTTAAGGGAGTGAAGTTCCTGCAGGACAGATATTTCAACTGCAATTCACTTCAAATACACATCTAGTAGAATTTCACAACCACCAAAGAAATAGTATGTATGGTTTCTTTCAACACGTCCTGTATAATGCAGCTGTTTCCATTAAAATCAACACCTAAGCGTTTGGTTAAGCATTAGGTCCTTTCCTTTGGATTAACCTTCTCAGTAATGGGAGTCAGAAATGAAATAAATAAATAAATAAATTTAACCAGAAAAACAAATGAGAGCAGCTAATCTGAGTCTTTATCGATAGTCGAGCTGCTTGGAAGAATAGCTCTTTTATGGCAATTCCAAAATCGTAAAATCAAAGTAATACTCATTCGTTTGATGTCCGCCACACAGATGCAGACAGTAAACACCACCATATGCGTCAACTGCAAATAGTGTCATAAACATCACTCATATTTTTCATATTTTTGTGCCTTCTTTGATACGTCGTCAACCAGACTTGATGGCAACATTGAAGCAGGCGCTTATAAAAAGCAAATAAAATTCAAAGAGGCTGAAGCTCCCTGGCGTCCCACACCTCCTACTGTTGTGTGAATAAGTGAGGATCCCGGACGAGGCCCTGCTTTTAACACAACACTTTCAGATCAAAGGCCACAGCAGAGCAGCTGTGAGTTTCCTTAACCCTGAGCGCTCAGGCCTGACACATCTACACTGACAAGTGACTCGTCTATCCGATCTGGAAATGAGATGCCTCCTGGAAGAGCATCTAAAACCTTCACCCTTGAGATCAAGGGTCAACGGCACTTTGAAGCAATCGACGGCAGTCTCCGTTTGCGGGAGTCTCGCTTTGGCACGTTCAATCAAGCCTGTCTGGATGGAATTAGGTGGCATGGGATTGCAGGAAACACGGTGGGGTTTGTGTCCGGATCGATTAAACGGGGGTCAGAGGAGGTGTTTGACAAGACAAAGTGGCTCGATCTGTCCTCTATGATCTGACCAGCAAAACTACCTTCTTCATACAGGTGGGGAGCTACCTCTGGGTGGTCTTCTACTTCACCTAAATTCCATCGCTGTTGCCTCAGGTGGTATAGTGAGTTATTTTAGTAAGAAATGCCAGATATTAGCACCCAGCTCCCACTATTTTGTAAATTATTACCCCATAAAAGTAGGTACCCAGTGACAGCTGAAAGCGAACATTTGTTTTCGACTACGTTTTAGGGGCCATATGTTTCTCATTCGTTGATACGCACTCAAGAGCGTTTCAACATTAAAAAAAAAAAGTCCCAACACAAATATTTCATCATGAACCTGGCATGTTTTGCAACAGACCTGGAACAGTGACTAATGTCAGCATACCAGAGAAAACCTCACAAAACAAAGGAGTGAAAAAAATTGAAAGTAAGAAAAATGGAACCATCCGTTGAAAATTTTGAATTACATATTCATTTTACAATAACTGGTCCCGCTAGGCTTACCGGAGGGCCATTCAGGCCACTGCCGTTTCTGGCCAGAGCAGAGAATGGGGCTCTGTATCGCTCACGGAAATGGGCTGTCTCTGTCTTTACTCTCACACCTAACAAATCAACCGCTCTTGGAGGTTTCTCCTCTGACCGCTGTTCAGATGTGGCGTCGTGGGCAGGATTTAGGGAGGTCAGACACTCAGCCACAGCACGGTGTGAACAAGCAGCAGCTGCTGCAATGTGAGTGATGCTGGGAGCTTCTGGACAAGGTGTTTAGGACTCGACGTCGCCTACTTGCACACACAACGGCTCTGAATGAAACATTAAGCCACGTGCTGCCGTTCCCCTTCGCTGAAAGGGGATTTCAGGACTTTGAGTAAGGTGGACACTGTCTCCATTTGATACACAAATGAACTTCACAGACTGACATACAAATATGTTCAATCTGGTTTGTGGGAAAGACCCAACTGATCCCCCTTTAAGAAACAAGAAAAACAGCTGGCATGTTTACAGGAATGGAAATAAACACCACATAATTGAGCAACCATAGTTTATGTGTCAAAACAGGTCACAGATTTTGTTCATTTTTACAATATCATTTCCATGGTATGTGCAGCAGGGAGAAAGTGCAAAAGGAATTTGGGTTGTTCTTGCTTTTTCCTTTCTGCTGAATGACCTCTACAAAGATCAATATGTTTAAAGGGATGGTTAACCCAAAAACGAAAATTATCCCATGATTTAATCACCTTCAATCCATCCTAGGTGTATATGACTATCTTCTCTCAGACAAACACAATCTGAGTCATATTAAAAAATATCCTAGCTCTTCCAAGCTTTATAATGGGAGTGAATGGTGCTCATGATTTTGTCCTACGTCATACGGCGGTCAGAGGTTACGCTTCTGCTGCAAGTCAGCTTGTGTACGGATGTTTGTCGGAAGCTGGTTATTATAGTTTATAAAGTTGTAAATATGAATATTTTTCTTACAAAAACTCATCGCTTCGCTTCAGAAGGCCTTTATTAACCCCCTGGATTACTTTTATGATGGATGAATGTGCTTTTTTGGACTTCAAAATCATGAGCGCCATTCTTTACCATTATAAAGCTTGGAAGAGCCAGGGTATTTTTTTTTAATATAACTCCGATTATGTTTGTCTGAAAGATGGCAGTCATATACACCTAGGATGGCTTGAGGGTGAGTAAATCATGGGATAATATTCATTTTTGGGTGAACTATCCCTTTAATTACAGATTAAAAAAAAATAAATAAATAAAAAAGCAGAAGAAAGAGCAGTTGGCTTTTTTCTTGTACAAACACCTGGCAAATAAATTCGCTAGTATCTTTTATTAAATTACTCTCGGGATTCGTCTCAGTCTCATTAAAGCCTGGCTGGGGTAAAAAGCGGGTACTGATCTATTAAAAACCCACTCACCATGCAGAATAAAAGTGGCAAGTGGCACATCCAAGTAATTATCACAGCAATAATAATCTGCTCAATACTACACACAGTGAAAGGAGATGAATCAATTTCCATGTCTTATCTTCTTATTAAGAGATAAAAGATGCAGGAAGCATTAGCCATGTAGAGGCTGGGCCGGAGTGATTAGGAGGGATTTAATGGAAGCCGGGAAGAGTAAGGGAACCACATTCTTCCAAGAACAACTGATTAAGGTCATTAAAATTCTAATTAAGAGGAGGATGTAGCCACACAGGATGATTCCGGTTGATTCTCTTTAGACCCTGCTTTGATGCGTTCACCAAGCTGTGGTGTGTTGGGCGACACGGGAAAGACAACCTTAAAAAAAAAAAAAAACACTTCCCATTTCCCTGCATCTGGAAACCTAATTATTTAAACCTAGCTGTCATTAAAAGCATGTTTTCTTGTCAGAAACTGGTGATCACCAAACCCCTGCGGTGCACGAACACATAGAGACAGACAGAACCTCTGCTACTGTAATCGAGTTGGCTGTAAGTTCGCTCAAACATCTAAGAGGTGGGCACCTGGAGAAGTGAGCAGCAGAAACAGAGGAGGTGGGTAGTAAATTGTTGTTCCAGAGGCAAAATGAGGGGACCGGATATAACCGAGGTCGCTGATGGGATGTGGCTGTTAACTGTCAGCCAGTCGGCAGCTGGTATGTGGTGGAATCCACAAACTATCTAAGCTGTATGTGTCACCACAATGTCAAACAATTTCAACACATCTCATAATCTGTCTGCCTGCACGAGTGTCAGAGGCAGATGACAGAGCGCGCTCAATTTATCAGCCCATAAAGCTGTAATGCTAAAGCTAAAACAACCAGTTCGCTACAGAGCTCCAGCAAGTACTTTTTCAAGTCGTATTTTCTGTCACACTGAACAAAATACAGCAGAAATATACCTCTTTTATTGATCTATTATATATACAAAATATTTCCAGATATATAAAATATTTGATCAGAATAAACTGTTCTAAAGAACTGACCAACTATGTTTGTTCTCATGGGTGCAAATACCAGAGGGGGTCGCTAGTGACAGGTCGCCCGGTGACGCTCAGCTATGCCTGCGTTTGGGCTGAGAGGTCAAAGGTCACTCAGCTCACTCACAGGCGCTCGTCAGGCAGCCGTCAGCACTGCTTCAAAGCTCCTCCTGCCCTATTATCTCCCTGTGTCAGTCAAGTGTCAGTTTCAACAGTTCTCATTAAGCCAAGAAGCTGATTTACTCATGATATCACAACAGAGAAACCAATTTATCTCTTCTTATAGCCTGACCTCATGCTGGGCGCTCTAACACAGATACAAGCCTGCTGGAAAAACAAAAGGAAACTCCAAAATCAGCGTCAGATCATAGTGAACTGATTCAAGTGTTATAATTTAAAGGGGTGGTTGATTATGATTTCACTTTTTTAACTTTAGTTAGTGTGTAATGTTGCTGTTTGAGCATAAACAACATCTGCAAAGTTACGACGCTCAAAGTTTCTTTTACAGAAATCGCTGTTTAAGGACATAAACCCCGCCCCCGAGAACACACAACAAATGGGGCGAGGCCATGTTGGGCTGCTTTAGAGAAGAGGAAGAGTTGTTGTAGTAGAGTGTTGTTGACATGCCGTCATTTTACGTCGGACTGCTTCACAAACGGCGGTCAATTCAACGCTAGATTTGCGCAAAAGATTAACATGACGGCACATGCTAGTCGATGAGTTGAATCAACTCCACAGCAACTACATAAATTTATCCACTAACCATTAAGAAACGTCCTAAAAGTCTCTCCATCAGTGTCGAGTCCGGTTTGAACAATGTAAGGCTGAACAACTTTACTGACAATCCTCATTTTGGCTGCGTGAGATTCTCCAGTTTTGTTGTTGTTGAGCAAGCGAAACGCGAGCTGTTAAAGCTCCGCCCTCTTCTGGAAAGGGGGCCGGGAGCAGCAGCTCATTTGCATTTAAAGGGACACACACAAAAACGGCGTGTTTTTGCTCACACCCAAATAGGGGCAAATTTGACAAGCTATAATAAATGATCTGTGGGGTATTTTCAGCTGAAACTTTACAGACACATTTTGCGGACACCAGAGACTTATATTTCATCTTGTAAAAGGGGCGTTATAGGTCACCTTTAATGAGCATGAAAACATGTTCATAATAAATTTCAACCCAAAAAAATAAATTAAAATAAAAAATAAAGTTTTTATTTAAACCAGCATAATTAACAGCAACAAAACAAATATTATACAAAAATTGTGTTTAATATACAAATAAATTTTATGTATAAATATTAATAATAAAAATAATAATACATTTAAAATATATATTTTGTATTGGGGTTGAAAGAGTGAAATGTGATTATTAATAAAAATATTATAATACATTAACATCATATTGCATTAAATTAGGCTTCATTTTGTTTTAGAAATATATAGGAATAACATTTTCTTTTTCTCTCTTTTAACTTTGACCTGGTCTTGAAACGTTACGTGAAATCTGCCCACTTACAGATCACATAATTCAACGCAAAAATCTCAAATCTCACATATCCTTCAAACTGTTAAACATATAGGAACCTAAGCTTGTGCATTTAATTTATCTTTTTTTATTTGCCTATGGAGATATTCGATGTCTTAAATGTGGTAATCTTTCCTGACCCTGAATCAAAGCCAACATATCCGGTCTGTCAGTGTAATCAGTGTGGAAAAGAAGTTATCAGCTAGGTGTTGATAGGAAAGGATCTAGTGTACGCATGCTGACACCTAAACAAAGAACAATCCCAGCAATCCTTCACACTCATGCATTTGTGCACACACAGCCTCTGTGGACATCACAGCGAAACTACATTACACAAAACCATGCAGCCTGAGCCCGGGAGACATAATTCTATCAAAAAGCTTTACTAAATGTTTAAAGACATGCATTGTCTGGAAAACACAGCCTGTTGTCAAACTACGCAACCTCTGGCATTCTCTTTTGACTGAATCAGCTGTCTTTTACTGGTAATAAAGTATGCTGGATACGAGAAAAGTCTTCTCATCAGCCAAGTTTTACACTCAAGGCTTTTACAGCATCCCTTGGAGAATTGTAGATCTTATCTCTGAAGATACCAGTCGATTCTTACAGATCAGAGTAACATCTGCACTCTATTGGGAACTTCAAAAGACTGACACTCACATACATGCTTTATGTTCTTAATAAAGCCCAAAGATAATACAGCGAGCTAATGATTGACTGCTAACCCTGGTTAACAGCAGGAATCCAACATCTCCTAAAACCAAACCTCCAGAAGAATAACACGTGGAATTCTTCACTATTTTTCTCATCGTATTGGCTTCCTTTAAAGGTTTTTCCGGGCAAATCAAACATTTCTCACATTTATTTATCACTTATTTATTCCAGATGGAGATATTATCACATCTCTCTGATTTAGAGCTCTGATGTAATTAAGTGATATATATGTCCCTCCATGACTAAAGTGCTGTGGAAACGTGCCGAATCAGTGAAAAAGACAATCTGTTGAGACAGACAATGTGAATACACACTTGTGTTTGTGAAAGAGACCGTAAAAAACCCTGAAACTCAGTTTAGTGTCCTGAGATAGGGAAGCACTTTTGGAATAGATATTTATGCCAGGGTTTTGATGCAACTCACACTGGCTCTCTCCAAATTTGGAGTAAATATGACCACTTGACCACGGCCCAGCATACTTCTGTGAAGGAGTTACATCTGTGCATCTAGTCTCATCAAGTGTGTAGAAAAATCTTCCAGCACAAACACTTGACTATCTCACCACAGAAGAAAATAAATGCGAGACTAGCCAGACATCTGAGACTAGCCAAGAAATTAAATATAATAGTCAATTCTAGACAACGAGAGTGAATAACAACAAATGCTGATGATATTCTGGCATTCAAAGCGACACCTGAATTTTACAAAAAGTTAAAGGGACAACAAAAAAATTAAATTCTGTCATTATTTACTCACTTATTCTAACTCCACATGCTGTTAAATTCAGCATAGAACGTGATTACGAATGAGATTTCAGCAGAGGGGAAGATTATCACTGAAAAAAGATTTAATTTTGTTCTGTTCCTCACACAAACCTACTGCATGACATCAGAAGAAAACTTCAGAATTAAAGGGATAGTTCACCCAAAAATGAAAATTATCCCATGATTTATTCACCCTCAAGCCGTCCTAGGTGTATATGACTTTCTTCTTTCAGACGAACACAATCAGAGTTATATTAAAAAATATCCAAGCTTTATAATGAGAGTGAATAGTAACCAAGAGTTTGAAGCCCAAAAAAGCACATCCATCCATCATAAAAGTAATCCATACGACTCCAGGGGGTTAATAAAGGCCTTCACAAGCGAAGCGATGGGTTTTTGTAAGGAAAATATCCATATTTATAACTTTATTGACTATAATCACTAGCTTCCAGTAACATCTGTCCGCTCGTTCACGAGAGAGTGGCGTTCCGGCGTATGATGTAGGATGTAGGAGTAGCGTAAGCTTCTGTGATCTCGTGGTTCAAATAAATAGGGCTGGGCAACAAACTCAAGCTCCTCCGACATTTCTCTTTAAAAATTCTCATTTTAGACTTCTAATTCGTGACCAGTGTTTTGTTTTGCTCTATCCTCGGCGCGTCCGCGTTCGACAATATGTCATTTGTCGGGTCAGAGTTCACTCTTCCGCCAGAATTGACTCGCAAAGCAGTGATTCTAGTTTATAAAGTTATAAATATGGATATTTTTCTTACAAAAATGCATCGCTTCACTTCAGAAGGCCTTTATTAACCCCCTGGAGCCGTATGGATTACTTTTATGATGGATGGATGTGTTTTTTTGGGCTTTAAAATATTGGTTACTATTTACACCCATTATAAAGCTTGGAAGAGCCAGGATATCTGTTTGGCTGAAAGAAGAAAGTCATATACACCTAGGATGGCTTGAGGGTGAGTAAATTATTGGATAATTTTCATTCTTGGGTGAACTATCCTTTTAAGAGACATCAGGATATAGCTCAAGTTAAATGACAAAATAGATAAATAAATAAACAATATTTTTATAATATATTTTATAAAAGCAAATTGGCTTTTTTAGGGAGAAATAAATAATGACTTTTTTAAGGTTACATGTTCTTTTCTAACATACAGATTGCCTTGGCTGTGTAAAAAAATAAAATGATTATTTTTATTATTATTATTAGACAGAAAATTGGACAAAAGCTTGGTTCAAACCATTTCACCACTGTGCCCTTGGGCATGGTCAAATCCCAGTGACACCAGCGTTAAGTATAAAAAAGAAAAAAAAAAATTATCCTTACGGGTACAAAATTCTGCGACACTTTTATGGGTTTCAGTTGCATTCAATAAAATCTCACGCGGTGATCCGTTCAAGCCAGAGTCTCATGCCCGTCCTCCCACCCCTGAAGTAATGAAAAACTCTCGTGGCATTTTTGTTCCAATTCCTTCGACTGCCAGCGCTCTTTACTCAGGACCATTCACCGTAGCAACACCACACAGTGTTTGTTTTCTCACAGGAAAATAAACCATCGGCGTAAAATATTTGTGACTTTGCAGAGCCGCCCATCTCTGCCGTCAACAGGGGGCCTATCTCTCCACGATCCTATTGGTTTTTGCCCAAAGCTAATATTTAAATGAATTCCTCAGAGAAATAAGCAGGAATGTACATCATGCGGTTATATCTCTTACATACCTCGCACAAATACATTCTCATTGTAAATGTTTAGATTTCCACCAAAACAAGATGATCTGGCAATGCAATGCTGCGGTTTCTTGTGACTGAACTGTCAGCCCTCCTCGCTGGAGGCAAAAATTTTTCTTTACACAGTCCAACTGTCAGTTTTACGACGCCACATCTGCTTTGAGAGACCGAGCGAGGTCTATTTATTATTTATGGTCGTCCTCAAGATCGTGAATGTGTTTCACAAATATGTGATGGTTTATTCATTAACTTAATGAATTTGCGGCTGTTTTCGTGCCTTTCAACTACATCACTGCTTTTTCCACAACAATGGGGAATTGAGGCAGAAAGGCTGTAAAGTGTGGCATAACCCACATTGCTCGCATTCCTCTGAGCTCTTTTGTTGTTCGAGGTGAGGTGTGTTGGTGTCACAGCAGGTAATCTAACTGCTCGGGGCTAATTCTAACAAGGCTCCTTTCAGTACATCAGCGCTTAAGTACGAGACAAAGAGATGTGGGACAGAGCTGGTTCAAGTGGAAGTCAAACTATTCAAAGTGAAACAGTCAAGCGCAAATATGCCACCGTTACAGACCTGCAGTATAAAAGCATTCTAATAATTTCTGTTCTGTTATTAGCACACAGGTTTAATCAAATCAGATGTGTAGAAGTGGGAATTTACGATCAGATGCCACCACACAGGGACAAGCACAACCCTGGGCTGATGACTTTTGACCTTTGAGGGAACTAGGTAGAGGAAGTGAAAAATGGCTGTGGAAGATTAGGTCACAGGCTAATCCAACGCCAGAGATATTGTGGCAGTTAATCTAATATGCCTCGAATGGTTTAGGAGAAGAGTGAATGTTCTTGAGGAAAAATGTTCTCTTTGGAAACATTGCAGCCTATAATTCACAAGAGGCGCAAGAGGACACCTGGACAGACCAATACATAAATCAACCGGGTTCATGACCTACTGACCTTATTATCAGAGGCAGAGTTACGAAACATTCTTAAGAATAAAAATCTTCTTTACCACTACTATTTTTTAATTTTGTAACTTAAAATTAAAAGACTTCTTAAGAATCTTTTTGTCCTTAAAGGGGACCTATAACAAGATGTAATATAAGTCTCTGGTGTCCCCAGAATGTGTCTGTGAAGTTTCAGCTCGAAATACCCCACAGATCATTTATTATAGCTTGTCAAATTTGCCCCTATTTGGGTGTTTTTGTGTGTGTCCCTTTAAATGCAAATGAGCTGCTGCTCCCGGCCCCCTTTCCAGAAGAGGGCGGAGCTTTAACAGCTCACGCTTCGGTTGCTCAACAACAACAAAGCTGGAGAATCTCACGCAGCCAAAATGAGGATTGTCAGTAACGGTGTTCAGCCTTACATTGTTCAAACCGGAGTCGGACACTGATGGAGAGACTCAGGAAGAAGTTACAACTTTTAGGACGTTTCTGAATGGTTAGTGGATAAATTTATGTAGTTGCTGTGGAGTTGATTCAACTCATCGACTAGCATGTGCCGTCATGTTAATCTTTTGTGCAAATCCAGCAGAGCGTATGGAGGCTAAGGGAAACACACGGAAAGTGGATCTGCCTGAAAGGAAGAAACACATTGCATTACTTAAGAATACTTACATTTTCTTCATCTGCAGCTTTGCTTCGCTTGCGAAAACAAAATGGCGGCGCTGTGGGTGGAAATGTGCAGATTAAGGGGCGGTAATATTATAATAAGATCCTCTTCCTATGTCACAAGGGGAGCGAAATCTGAGCGGCTCGTTTTTTCACATGCTTGCAGAGAAAGTCTTGCCAAAACAAAGTTACTGGGTTGTCCTTTTTCACGTTTTCTGGGTTGGTAGATGCACCGGGGACCTGATTATAGCTTACTACTAATATATTTCCTACTTTATTTACTCTATGTCCAGTTACAAGTTAGCTAAATAGTTACCAGTAAATAAATTCTCCTACTAAAGTTGATAACCTAACACATCTCACACACACACTTTCTACTGACAAAAAAGGATACATTACTCATTAAGATGCAATTAAGAATTTACAAGATTATACTTGGCATTCTTATAAAACTCCTTTTAAATTTACCTTTAAAACTTTCCTAAATAGTTTCATTAGATGACTTTTGTGAAAGCAGCACCAGAAGCTTTGCTGAGAACTGAGGTTTCCACTCCACTTAGATATAATCAGTTTCTCTTGCACAGTAACTTCCTTCCCTGGCAAAAATAGCAAATCTATTTGGACAAACTCTATTTGGACTACTCATAGAGATGAGCAGATACACACTGCACGCTGAAAACCTACACCTGTTTCCACTTGATTTGTTTTGGAAACAGTTTGAAACGTATCTTCCAGCACACAGGCCAATAATCTACAGTCAGTCAAGGTGAGTTGGGGGCTTCAGAGAGGTTCGGCATCACAGAAGAGCCCCTTTGTCCCCTCCCCATCTCAGGAATGCTGAGCTGATGGGAATCTCTCAGCGTGAGGCCACATTCCAGTCAACTCGTCCCCGGCACACCTGTAGGGCACCTGGGGTCAGCTGCCTTCACCATGCATCACTGGACACAGGAACTGGGATCCACACAAGCACTACCTCCAAATCCTCCAGCTCCACTGATCCCAGAGTCTATCAATCTCACAACAGCCCCGTGAAAACATTTCAGACTGTGTTTGGAACTTCTTGGTGTCTGGACTCCATATACATCAATCAATAATATCATCCACATATCGAATGTCATTCATGTTTTAATTCCTAGATATGCATTTCAAATTCAAATATCATTGACTTTGTCATGTAGAATTGCTGACCAGATCAATATCTAACTACAGTTTATTAAATCCTTTAGGGCTTTAAGTAGTCTTTGTGGGCTGGGGTGCACCAGCAAGTTAACCTGTGTCATTACTCATGACCTGGCTAATATTTTTCCATGACAGTGCATCTGCTCAATATGATCCAATGTGCGACAGGACAGAGAAACCACAGTGTCAGGTTTTCTCATCACATCCTGGTCTTTGAGACATACTATACTCATCCTTTAAAACTTTAAACCAGGAGTCGGCAACCTTTTTGATATGAAGTGTCCTTTTTAATTTGTTTTTGGAAATCTCTGTGCCATACTATATTAAAATAAAATCTTTTTCCTTACAAAGTGCTGTTTTGACAGCAAAAAGCGGACTCAAGTGCGTCACCACCGCAGCAATGTCGTGAGTGTGAGTGAGACTGTGCTTCCCAACTGAACCACTAAGTACAACCAACTGGATCCATCTGATCTATTGTGATGTTTTTCCCTCATTTTTTACTTTAGTGGCTTAACGTACAAAATATTCCCCATACAGTATGCGTGTTGTTATCTGGAGTAAATGGGGTATATTTTCATTACTCATACCTCATTCAATGTCATTACTTCAGTCATTACTCCAGTTTTCAATGTCACATGATCCATTAGAAATCATTTTAATATGCTGATTGGATGCTTAAGAAACATAACCTTATGGGTAGCACTCCACAATATAGCGCAACAGCACTTTGGGCGACTCGAGTCCTGGAGAGTGATCATTTTGGACCCTGACTAAAGCATTTCTAAAATAAAAAATTAAACCTGAAACTGCAATCACAATACACCTTTCCCTATATTTTCACTTGTGCCGATGCCTACCCTTGTCTAAGGCTACCAACCTCTGCATTAAAACGGATAGTTCACCCAAAAATTATCCCATGATTTACTCACCCTCAAGTCATCCTAGGTGTATATGACTATCTTCTCTCAGACAAACACATTCTGAGCTATATTAAAAAATATCCTGGCTCTTCCAAGCTTTATAACGGTAATGAATGGCACTCATGATTTTGAAGGCCAAAAAAGCACATCCATCCATCATTAAAGTAATCCATACAGCTCCAGGGGGTTAATAAAGACCTTCTGAAGCGAAGTGATGGGTTTTTGCAAGAAAAATATCCATATTTAAAACTTTATAAACTATAACCAGCTTTCGACAAACATCCATTCTCAAATCGACTTACGGCGGAAGCGTAACCTCTGACACAATGTAGGACGTAGGTGAGAGTAGACGCATCTCGCGGTTCAAACAAATAGGGCTGTGCAACAAACTCAAGCTCCTCTACTCTTATATCGAAACATTTCTATTTAAAAATTCTCATTTTAGACTTCTAATTCATGACCGGTGTTTTGATTTGCTCTATCCTTTTCCACGTTCGTCAATACGTCATGCGTCGCGTCAGAGGTTACGCTTCCGCCGTAAGTTGACTTGCGTACAGATGTTTTATGGAAGCTGGTTATTATATTTTATAGTTGTAAATATGGATATTTTTCTTACAAAAACCCATCGCTTCGCTTCAGAAGGCCTTTATTAACCCCGTGGAGCTGTATGGATTACTTACTTATGATGGATGGATGTGCTTTTTTGGGCTTCAAAATCGTGGGAGTGTCATTCACTCCCATTATAAAGCTTGGAAGAGCCAGGATATTTTTTAATATAACTCCGACTGTGTTTGTGTGAAAGAAGAAAGTCATATACACCTAGGATGGATTGAGGGTTTGTAAATCATGGGATAATTTTCATTTTTGGGTGAACTATCCCTTTAACAGCTAACAGCGACGATCCTTGGATACTTCCTTAAAGACCTCCATGTGACGTGACAGCCTGAGTGAAAGTAAATGACTGCTGAAACATGAAGATGGCTGCCCTTATTTTCCTTCCCACATTAGGACGTATAAAAGTGAGGGTGTAGTGCACAGTAATGCACTACACACTGAACAGATCATGTGTCAGATGAGCACTTCGTGCCATCGTCTCTCACACAAGCCGCTCCGTTTTTGTGACCTAACCACACTAAGCAACATGTTTTTGTAGAAAGCAAAACCATACTAGTGCAGAACAACAGGCTCTTACTGCAAAGGCTTATGGCACAATGAACGCACCTGGACTGTCCTGCTCCAAAACAATCAGTATTTATGACAGCCACTGTTGAAACATGCCCACCCAAATGAGGCTTAACAGTTCGGTGGCCCGGCAAACAAGGGTGTGCTATCTCTCTGTCACTCTTTCCCGCCCCTGGAAAATCATTTGCTGGAGGAAGTTTGCTCATATATTGAAAACCGCCAGCCATTGAGAGCTCCATGCTTTCAGAGCAAACAGGAACAATGGACATTTTTGCAGGGGTTGACCAGTAAGGTGAACAAATCTCCTTCTTCTGCACAGAAACAGCCTCCTTTCCTGCTCATTAGAGTTGGAAAAACTCAAACAGCCCTGCCAGGGCCTCTACAGCCCTAGAGCCCAAAAACAAACAAGCAGCGAGAAAAGAAAAAGAAAAAAGAAAAAAGCCACTCAGTCGTTAGACAAGCGGTTTGTTTTCCCTCTGTAGAGGAGACAGAAGTCCCAATCAGCTCTTAGTGCGGACACAGCTGCAAAGATGTGCGAGGTTGTGTGTGGATTTGTTCTCTAGCTGCGTATCTAGCGCCCTACTGGCATGGGAGGGGTTCAAACAAAAGGGTTTTAAGGGCAAAGTTAAATCGAATGCCTTTGTAAGGATCTAATAACTCAGCCTCGCAGCATGAAAGGTGGTGTTATTGGCTGCTCGCATTCTGATCTCTCATGCTCTTTAGCATTGCATTCGATCTGCAGGACCCAGGTAAAACCCAAATGGGTATTAACATTCCTGCCATGGGTTTGGAAGTAAGAACCGCTGGTTTTATAACCCTCATCACCTCCCAAAACAAAACAGTCTCACTTTCCGTTCTCTGGAGCGGATGAGGCTGATTTTTTTTTGCTTTCAGTTTTTGTTTTTTGTCTGATATAAGATGAGTCCATCTGTTAAACTCCCATGGCCTAAGACATCGGATGGCCACTTTCTAGTTTTCACTGACTGGGACCAGGTGGTGGTGATGCAGTCATACTGACCAATTTAAAACCCAGCTGGGTGAATCACAAGTAGACCTGTCCAAGTTACCATGGCAGCTCACGGCGCACACGTGACAGTCCGCTTTGCCTCTTCCAAATGCACACATAAAAAGATACAGAATTAGATTGCTGGTGCTTAAGTAAAATCAAGAGACCTCATTCTCCACACAAACACATTCTGACACACTACACTACTCAGTTAATGTGCATTAGCGATGATTTCAGAGTAATGCACTGTAATGTACTCATTTATACCAATTTCTGCCCTCACAAAGTGCCTTTATATAAACTCTCTGTGGTGATTTCTGGTAATCATTAATGTCTGGAAGGATTGATTTCGAGTTAAGGCCCACTCAGCAATCACTCTGTGACTACATTTTTCCTCTTGTTTGGTTGTTGTCTGTTTTCTCTCTCTCTGTCAGAGATAGTATACTAAAGAGAAGATATGGCACCAAACCCTTCACTAGTAGCTATCCTGTGACTTCAGAATCAGCAGATATACACTACTGTGCAAATGTCTTAGGCATGTCAGTATTTCCCCCCACCCCCAAAAATGGTTTTAAGCCATTTATATCTTTTGCTGTAGTGTGTCAGTAGGAAATATGAGTTTACATTTCCAAACATTCATTTTGCCATTAATTGCAGGAAGGTTTCTTCAAGCGTCTTGGAGACACGGCCACAGTTCTTCTGGATTTAGTCTGTCTCAGTTTCATCTGTTTCTTCATGTAATCACAGATGGATTCGATGATAATGAGATCAGATCTCTATGTGGAGCACCAGATGCTGTCAGACTCCTTGTGCATTCAAAAATCTCACTGGATTACAATTAATGGCAAAATGAATGTTTGGAAATGTGAACTGATGTTTCCTACTGACACACTACAACAAAAATATAAATAACTGGCTTAAAACTCTTTTTTTTTTTCTGGGTGAAAATACTGATGTGCCTAAGACTTTTGCACAGTACTGTACATACAAAGATATACATAGATATACAAAGATAATACATACAACATACACATATATGCATGTACACATATATGAAGACATATATTTCACATATATTCCATTCAGCACGAATGCATTAAATTGATCAAAAGTAAATATAAATACATTTATATTTTAAATAAATGCTATTCTTTTGAACTTTCTATGCATCAAAGAATCCTGAAAAAAAGTATCACGGGTTCCTCAAAAAATATGAATCAGCACAACTGTTTTCAAAATGGATAATAATCATAAATGTTTCTTGAGCAGCAAATCAGCGTATTAAAATGAATTCTGAAGGATCATGTGACACTGAAGACTGGAATAATGATGCTGAAAAGTCAGCTTTGGAATCACAGGTATAAAAAACATTTTAAAATATGTTAAATTTGTAATAATATTTCACAACATTACTGTTTGTACTGTATTTTTGATCAAAAAAATACAGCCATGAAATATTGAGCCTTGTCCAGTCTTACCAACTCTATAAGCTATAGGTAGCACTTTAGTTTACAGTCCTGTTTCCCATGTACATACTATGTACTTATTATAGTGATTACAATAACTGGGTAATAACTAGGTACTAACCCTGAACCTACCCCTAAACCTACACTGGGTTAAAAACAACCCAAGTTGGGTTGAAAATGGTCAAACCCAGTGATTGGGTTGTTTTAATCCAGCGGTTGGGTTAAATGTTTGCCCAACCTGCTGGGCAGTTTTATTTATCCTGAATATTATTTAAAAATGATTATATGTCTGGCTTAAAATGAACCCAAAATAGGTTGGAAATTAAAAATCAGATACATAATTACTAGAAGCAACAATAATAATAATAAAAAAAATAACATTTATTAATAAGCTATTTATTATTCATTAAACTTATTAATAAATGTTTATTTATTAAACATATTAATAATTGTTAATTTCCAACATATTTTGGGTTCATTTTATGCAAAGAATACAGTCATTTTTAAACATTTAACCCAACCGCTGCGTTAAAACAACCCAATCACTGGGTTTGTCCATTTTCAACCCAGCTTGGGATGTTTTTAACCCAGCATTTTTTTGTGTAACTTTAACCCAACTTTAACCCTGTATCTATACGTTAGTGCACGTACTGTAAAATAAAGCGCAACCACGCTCTATGTATGAATGAGCCATGTGTGTTTGTGAACTCTCATTGTGTGTGTGTCTGGTTGACGATGTGTCTCTGCCAGGGATTGAGTTTGTGTTTAGATGCATAAGGAGCTTGCAGGACTAAGTGAGCATTACGAGGCCAGCTGAGGAGTCCAGCGAGGGACCACAGGCTTGCGTGCTCTCTCCCAACCCTTCCATTTAGCCCTGCGCAGAGCTGTGATTACTGCAAGAGAGGGGGAGCAGAAATGAGCCAAGGAGGATGTGCTGGCAAACACAGACAGCTGTTTAAAGCCTAAGAGGAGAGCCCAGACTTCAGTGGGTTAACTAACGCTCTCTATGTGGGCCAGTGGAGCAGCCAGCACACGTACACACACACCACTCACATACATGTTCTCTGAGATTGAATAATGGCTGTGTAGTTTATGTAATATAGTACCGAATCTACTCGGGTTCTTTCTATGAATCATGATTAAATCCATTTGCACAGTTTCATATGCAATTTAGGGTTCAAGTTCACACAAGCAGAGCCAAACAAGGACAGATGGTGGTGTCTTGGTGGTAAATACGCAGCGTTCTCGTCTGGAGCTTCCAGACAGGGGACTTTGTCTCTCTTCAAAGCCACAAGACTCCATATTTCAGTGGCTAGAGCTTGCTGGGCTGTCAGCCACCCTGAAGCCCACACGCTGATTGTGAAATGGGGAGGAGAGAGGCAGGCCTCCTACCAAGCCTTGTTTAGCGCCTCAGGTCTTTGTCCTCCTCTGGACCGCCGCCACCTCATGCCCTCAGAGGCCAAAAACAAAACAAGACCCTGTTCTTCAGGCTCAATAACAAAACAAGGACACAATCGACATGAGATTCGGCTCTTTCAAGACAAGGCTGGCCTTTCTGGCGGACACGCATTTGTGAAAACAAGCTGTGGCACTTAAAGTGAGCAATGATGTTGTGTTTTTCAGCATTAGGAGACAACATTAGGAAAACGTACCTGTGGGAACATTTCTGCAAAACAAGAATATGTAGCGCCATGTACATTTTGTGACAGTTTCAATGTGAAATGTCCACTGAGTGGCGCTAAGTTTTTTCCGAAACAGATGAACGTGAATATGGTACGTTTTTATTATGTTGGTTTTATACAAGACTGTCCTCCTCCAAAACAACGACCCTATAGGTCGTTTTTGTAAGCAACTTATTATGACTTATATTTACGTTTTAAAGTCATGCGCCCTCTAGCTGGCGTAAAAATAACGATAGTGTCGTGTTACGTCTGTTTATCATGAAATGACGTATGACTGTCGTTACCAATCAAAATGCGTGTTCATTTAAATGCAGTGTGTGGACTTTTTACACGGTCCCTTACCCGCCATTTGTCCAATTTCCATTTAGCAAAACTCATTAACATTTATGCATTTGGCAGACCCGTTTTATAGTGCGCACTTTATGTGCATGTGCGTTCCTTGGGATCGAACCCACCATCACATGATTGCATTTCGCTGTATAACACAATCCTCTACCAATTGAGCTAAACGAAACCCGAATTATGACGCAAATAAAAGGGTACAATGCATTAAAATGAAAGTGTCCTGTTGTCGACAGTGGCACAACTTTAGTAAACGCTCCTATGGGTCGTATTTCAGGGAAGTAAAAATCGACCTATACAGGCGTATTGGTTGGAGGACATGTTGTTTTAATGTAACACCACAGTTTTGATTTGTCCGGTGATTGGCGCTAAGCTTAATGCTCCATTACGTTTTAAAATAACATACCACCAACACTACACCTAAACCTACCTGATAGTGTTAACAAAAGCAAATGTGACATAAAAACGCAATAATATCATGAGCACGATCTTTCCGCATCCTAAGTACAATTCCATAACAGCTGAGCTACCGAGCAAGCTTGTTACGTCAGAAAAGCGAAACATATGGAGCTATTTAAGCGATGCTAAGTCCAAAATTTATGTTTTACAAATCATGCACTTTGGTAAAAAAGTGTTTTGAGATCATAACATAATATTGTGCAAGGAGACGTGAAAACAAGTGCTTGTTGTTTTACTGCCTCTAATGTTCATTTCTGCAGTGATATGTACATTGGTATGTATTTTGTGTTTTGCAAAAATGTTCCCACAGGTACGTTTTTCCATGAAATCAGGGGTGCATTTCCCAAAGCGAACTATGGTCGCAAGTTCATTACCAATACAGTACTTATGACCATAGTTGACTAACGATGCTTTCGGAAAACGCACCCCAGGCTGATTTTTTTTGGCTTATAACATCTCCATGGAGCATTAGTTATACTCTAGAAGAAAATCGACCAGGAGAAATCGAATTGGTTAGATTTCATTTGATTGAATTTATATTCAAACAAAATCATGCGCTTGGCCCACAAGTTCTGATTAAATTAAAGATATAATTCTCTGTGATATGAATTGGCGAAAATGTCAAAGTGGTACCAGGCAAAAGAATTTCCAAAAGAACTCAAATAGACTTCAATTGGAAATTGTAGCCCAAATCTAAAAAAGCACATCCGTCTACACGACTCCTCTGGGATTGTGTTTGTGGTTTGAAAGGCGTAATTGGAGGACAATAATGTCACTTGTTAAGAGAGGTACAAAGCAAAGGAGAGGACCAGAGGAATGCCCTTCAATGGCAATAACCCAGGCTTAGAGCTGAGTAAATTGGTTACCAGAGGCTGGTGTTGGGTATGGTTCAGCTTTAAGCCACTGCCTCAGAGTGAGGGGAGTACGGCTCAAAGGTTAACTCTATTATTGCAGGTTTTTGAACTGGAAAAAAAGGGGAATTGGAGTTTTGATTGGAAACAAATGTCAGGAGAGATGGGCTTGGCGAGGAATTGGTTGAGTTCTCTTGCAACCAGAGACACTATCTGAAACAAATGTGAGCGTGTCTTTGTTAGACACACCTCTGTGAGGTGTTTATTGGGAAATTAACTTATTAACCCAATAAGCACACAATATTAGCACTCATCTTCTACAAAGCAGTCAACGAAAAATAAAGTGGTTTCTTTCACAAACACCCACAGGTAGCCTCTTTTTCTACTTAACACTCACAGACAAATGTCTCCACAGGTCACCTCAGGCAGAGAGCTTGATGGGGCTCCTATTTTACTTCCTGTCAAATCCCCCAGCACCCGTGCTTGACCTCGCTCCTAAAACAGCACTCAAGCCTTTCCGCATGGCTGACCCGCAGGGCCCTCACTCTCCTAAAAAATCCACCTCCTCGGACTGTTTCAGAAGCTCTTGTTGTTACTTTTAAGAAAAGGACGTCTGAAAGGTAAAGGAGACTCAGAGTTTGTCACCTGGTTCTCTATTTCCCGGCTTTCAACGCTGCCAGCTTGTCAGCCAGTTTGGCGGAACGGTCATGCTTCTAGTGAGAGAGGAAGAGATGTTTTGTCATCCCTGTGTTGAGTAACATATCCAGAGCAGGGCTCGGTATCTCTCCGTCAGAGACACCGCTTAATGCATTTAATGTTAAACCGCTTATGTGTGTTCTTTGAGGCAGAAACCAGTGTAGTGTAATTCCTGAGTGAATGACTCAAACTGTGCATTCACATTTATCATTCTTCGATGAATTTTCGTGGGCAAAATCCAGTCATTTCAATAGGAATCCATGCGATTGGAAATTTCGCATAAGGGAAAAAGATTTCCCCACATCAGGAGTCAAGTTGGTCACGCGAATTCACCACGTTGACCAAAAGAAACCTACTTGGATTTACATTTAAAATTAAAATGACGGGTAATAATAGATTATGACGGAATTTTTAAAACCCTATCCATCAAAATGACGGACAATGAGAAAGTCTAACGCGACCTCTGGTGTGAGCTGTGCTTCATTCATTTCTGCACTATTGACAATAGTCAATTAACCTTTTTGCCAGCGAAAATGTGCAAACATTTCGCTAATGTGACCACATTATGAAACGATTCTTCTAAGTGAATCAAAAACATACAACAAAACCAGTGTAGTACGATTCCAGAAGAATGTCACAAATGAGCTAGTTCTTTTTAGTAAATAGAGAATAAATTAAAACAAGTGTAATTCGATTCCCGAATGAGTTTTTATTGAATAAACAGTTCCAATTATAGGACAAACTATTGGACTGCATGTGTTACCTCTAAAATATAAACATATTTTGTAAGAATTCAATTAATTCCTGATTTGCTAACTGATATGATAACTCTTCTCAACATTTGGAAACAGATCGCTGAGGGATGTTAATAAAAATGCATTTCTTTTATCAAATATTTCTTCATCTAAAGTACTAAAAGAATTGTTAATGGAATAATCAGATTAGTTCACTTTCATATAAAATTTTCCTGATAATTTACTCACCCCCATGTCATCCAAGATGTTCATGTCTTTCTTTCTTCAGTCGAAAAGAAATGAAGGTTTTTGAGGAAAACATTCCAGGATTATTCTCCTTATAATGGACTTCAATGGCCTCCAAACGGTTGAAGGTCAAAATGATAGTTTCAGTGCAGCTTCAAAGGGCTTTAAATGATACCAGACGAGGAATAAGGGTCTTATGTAGCGAAATGATCGGTCATTTTCGAAAAAAATTAAATGTATATGCTTTATATAAACAAATGATCGCCTTCCAAGTGCTTCCGCCAAAACCATACTTTCGTATTCTTCAAAAAGCTTACACTGTATGTCCTACGCCTTCCCTATTCAACTTACGGAAAAAATGTAACTGGCGCCGCGTTCGTTCCATAAGTAGAATAGGGAAGGCGTAGGACATACAGCGTAAGCTTTTTGAAGAACACGAAAGTGCGGTTTTGGCGGAAGCACTTGGAAGGCGATCATTTGTTTATATAAAGCATATACACGACCGATCGTTTCGCTAGATGAGACCCTTATTCCTCGTCTGGTATCGTTTAAAGCCCTTTGAAGCTGCACTGAAACTATAATTTTGACCTTCAACCGTTTGGAGGCCATTGAAGTCCATTATAAGGAGAATAATCCTGGAATGTTTTCATCAAAAACCTTAAATTTCTTTTCGACTGAAGAAAGAAAGACATGGACATCTTGGATGACATGGGGGTGAGTAAATTATCAGGAAAATTTTATATGAAAGTGAACTAATCCTTTAAGGAACAGAATCATTAAGAGGATTCTGAATCAAAATCATTCAATTATTCATGATTTCCATGCCTTTAGCCATTCAGAAACCTATGCAGCTCTTATAAGGATGTGTGCTGTAGTAGTGATCTAATCAGATTTTTGAGGTAAAAGCCACTAACAGTCTTGTGATCTCAGCTAATAGTTATTAACACATAACGCTTCAGAGCAACTAAAAGGTGAGAGTTAGCCTCATATTGCTAAAGTCTGGAGCGAGTTTCCTTCCTGGCAGTCTCTTTGGAGTGTGTATTATTACTCACACATTTGTATGACATTAGGCACTGCTGGTCTACTGAGAATAAACCGCAGTACCTGCCAAGCAGCACGAGGACACGCAAAGCGTACGTTGACCTTTTTGGTAAAATTCTCACATTAGAGTGTCTCGGTGTAAAAAAAAGTGTTCATGAATTGTGCATGGCGTGAAGAGGGAGCCGTCAGTGAGTTTCAAAAGACATCAGGGTATTTTGCGTCTCTCATTAAATGAATAAATAATAAATAAACAAAATTAGCATTGCAGCAGCTGGTCCCGTACGCCGCTTAACGACTGTAGCAACTGTCACGACAACAAACTGTGATTTGGATAATTAGGTTTCCAGGATAATCGGCCTTTCTGATTATAGGATTTATTTATAACCAAATGCAATGACTGCCTTTACAACCTCACACTGCTAGTGCGGAGTGAGACTCTTATGTAGTGTTTGTTCTTGAAACTTACACAGTATCAAGTCTGCATAAAACTGCATTGGATGAACAGTATTTACAGTATAATGAAAGCATAATATAACCCTGACCTTTCTCTGAAGGGGTTTGTTTTGAGATAATCAGTGGACTGTACATTATCTTGCTTATTACACAGAAACATACTAAAATGAACAAATAAATGGATGTGAAATATTGAATTGAGTTGATATTAATTATGCAAGAAGATTAAAAAAAATAAAAAATCTTTTACCAGCTTAAGCTGGTCTTCTTGTCTTAGCTGGTCAGACTGGTTTTAACCCTATGGTGCTGTTGGGTCGTTTTTTTGTTTTTTTGTTTTTTTTAAATTTCATTGGAATGGTACGAAACTTGGTAAAGGTTTTGGCACTTGTTGTGTAAACAAACACATGAAAAAAAGCCATGGATATGATTTGAAAAGGTTAAATGGTCCTGAAAAAAATAGTCACACTTGTATTGTTCGTGGTCAAAAATAAGCACATTGGAAATGAATGGGAGACTAGTTTCATCTATTGGAAACATTTGGTACTGCGCACAAACAAATTCTTGCTGAAAGCTCATTATTTGAGATATCAACCTCAAATTTGGAACACAGCTTGTTTATATTTATAGCTTTGATTTTAGAGTAAAACGTGTTTTTGAAAATATATAATTCATATAAAAATTGAAAATGGTATTTTTGTTAATTTTTCATAACAATAAATGTAAATTTTTATTTTTTTAAGTTTACTTTTTAAAAACTTTTTTCCCTTCACCAATAATCTGCCAAGTATCGTCCTTAAAAAGAGGAGACTGTCCTCCAAAAAAGAACGACCCTATAGGTCGTTTTTCAAGCACCTTATTACAACCTATATTTACGTTTTAAAGTCATGCGCCCTCTTGCTGGTGTAAAAATAATGACAGTGTCGTGTTACGTCTGTCGTCATGAAATGACGTATGACCGTCGTTACCAATCAAAATGCGTGTTCATTTAAATGCAATGTGTGGACTTTTTACACCATTTGTCCTATTTCCATTTAGCAAAACTCATTTTTTTTATTAACGACTACACCCACCCCACCCCTAAACCTACCCTTAGTGATTTATAGTGCATATACACTTTATGAGCACATGCGTTCCCTGGGATCGAACCCACGATCGCATAATCACATGATTGCATATTGTTATATATTGCAATGCTCTGCCAATTGAGCTACGCGAAACCCGAAATATGACGCAGATAAAAGGGTACAATGCATTAAAATGAAAGTGTCCTGTTGTCGATAGGGGCGAAACTTTAGCAAATGCTCCTATGGGTTGTATTTCAGGGAAGTGACAAATGACCTATATAGGCGTATTGGTTGGAGAACATGTTGAAAAAGAGACCAAACTTAACTGTCATTTTCAGGTCCATGCTCAAAAAGTGAATAAATGGATCATAACAACTGCATAAATATAATTTAGTACCATAAAATCCCCTAAAAATACAAAACATTAAATAAAAAGAACATTATCAAACTAAAATATACTACAATCATTTCATTGAAATAAAAAAAATTGGTCATTTTTGACCAACACGCAAACAACACCGGGGGGTTAAAGGGGTATTGGGCACTTTACAGCTTATCCAGCTAAACACCAACTTGGCCAGATTTGGAGACCATCTTAAACCAAGCTAAAACCAGCTAAGGCTGGCTTAAGCATGTTTTTTTTAATAGACTTTGAAATGATAAGAGTGACATGTAACCAGCTTGTCTATGTACAGTAATGTTGGTTAATCATAGCTTAGCAGACATTATGAACACATATTTGACTGCAGAATGCTGTGATTGACTAATCAGAATCAAGTACTCAAGACTGTCATGTAACAGTCAAGCATAATCTCAAGGCTCAAAATATAAATATTAGACAAAATATCATCGTAAACCATTTTTTAGAGAGTGACAAAACAAGCAGATCTACTTTTTTCCCCAGTCTATTTGGAAGACAGGAATTGGATTACTGTTTAATGAATGTGTGTGCGCTGTTCCTCTGAGGATGGGAGGAAGTGTTGTCAGGGCTCCAGTTCCGTGACCTTGGGCCAGGAGCGAGTGTAACCAGGTGAGGGCCTGGCGGGGCCCAGCCAGGCGGCTCAGTTTTCACTCAGCAAATTTCATTAATACGGGCTCCCCAAAGAGCCTTTCATCTCCACAGTCAAAAGCTCTTCCGGACTAAGCGAGCTCATTTATTGAGAAGCCGGGCTGTGCTACTTAAAGATGGTGCTCGGTTATTACTGGAACCCAGGGCATTTTTTCGGGTGATTAATGTGTGTGTGTGTGACTGTGGGAGCAAGTGACTGCATCAGAGAGTATAATTCTCGGAAATAAGTACTTATAGCTGCAGTCAGTCTGTGTAAGCTAATGTGCTCTGAAAGTGAGGAATTGTTCCTGCTCTGATGGGATTGTTTAAGTGCTATGATGTGCAATGTGTCTTGTGCGAGAGGACACTGCAGGTCAGGACACTCTCAAGGCTAATTGAAGGCAATGAGGCCTTGCTGCTTGAAACGAGGGTTGCCACTTTAAAAACAAACGGGGCTATGTTACAGAGCTAACCGTTTACATAAAGAAAGCAGGCATGCCAATCAAACAGCCATACACCATGCTTTATCTCATTATCAGAAAACCTCTAGGGACAAATATGTAAAGTACTCCCTTCAAAGCTGTGAAAACATCCAACGTTACAATAACATGGCACAGACTCCTTGAACTTTCACACCCTAAGTATTAAATCATTCAAACAAATGACAGAATAATACTTCAGGCTAAAATAAACAAATACTGGCTCTAATTGTCGAAACCACTCAAATATGAAAATTGCGTTACCTATCTTCATGTTATGACATACCAAAACTGTGAGACTTTCTTTCTTTGTTTCTTTGATGGAAGAAGGTCTTTTGAAGAATGTTCTGTACACGGTTTTTAATAACATAAGAACTGAGGCTGTCTTTTCAATGAATCGATTGTTGCTGTACACAAAACCGGTCTGAATGCTTTGTTCATGAATCAGACGGACTTAAAGGTCATGAATTGAGAAATCAACTTTTCCTTGAGCTTTTGATATATAAGAGGTCATCGTACTATAAGAATATCCTGTAAGTTTCAGAAATGAAAACTTCCTTGTTAGTCCAATAGAAGCTTTTATTGACACCAGGCCCAGCGAACGACTCGTCCAGGAATGCGTCTATCTATAGGTGAAACGCCGCCTCCGCAAAAGAAATCAATGCCTACTTCATCATCCTAATACTAGGAATATGGTTATTTATTTTCAACAATGTGAACATCTCAGTTGAGCTTTATTTATTTGTATTCGGTACATTTCACTGTGGATTCTTTGGTAAATCAATCGCATTTCGGCGCCAGCTTTGCAAACAGACTTTTACGATATAGACTCGACAGAAATACAACAACATGTAAGTAACTGTGTTCATTCTAATGCCTGATCTGATATGAAATGATTCATGTACAGTCAGATGATCTTTGTCTATGTGTCAGTAAATCAAACCAGTGACTAAAAGGTCAACTTCACGTCGTTTCTCTTAGTAGGATGAAAATAATCTGTTATTTAAACGGTGATTAAATTATATATAGAAAGCGATCAAAGAACGCTCCCTTTACAATCACTGGAGCTGTCAATCAAACAGCACGAGTTTATCAGTGACTGAGTTCTGGACTCACCATAACTAACAGTTATGTTAGAAAAAAACTCCTGTTTTATTCAACAAATCTCTTAGTTACATTTGCACTGTTAGTTATGATGAAAGCATTCGTTAGTGTGCAGAAATTGAGTTGCAATGACGAGATCACTGCTTTCATGTCTGTGATCGGCTTCAATCTTCATCACTGCAACCTTTCATGCCACGATCTAAATATAATGCCATAGAGCTAAAGTAATGCAACACTTTTCACGATTAGTAAACCTTGAGAACTGTAATAGTAAGTTTTCGAGAGAGTAATACTTAGATATTTCATATATAAAGATGTCAGCCAATCACAGCAGTGGGCATTTACACTGAAGTCTCACAGCAGACACGCCCCTTAAAATAGAGCGTTCAAATAAGAGGTAGGAAAAATGTCTTTTATTTCTAAATAATGGCAATTTTTGATGTAAAAAGCATACTAACATCACAAGTGCACCCCAGGAAACATTATAAAACAATGCAGTTCATGACCCCTTTAATTCACTGACTCGATGATGCAGTACTAGCAGTGATCAGAAGATTTGGTAACACTGAAAGCTTCAGTCCCTCTTCATTGTTACAGAATGGAAAAGACTGACCAGTATTTTTCCAAATTTCTCTTTTTGCATTCCACAGAAAAATGAATGGAAGTCAGTTTGAAACGACATGAGGGTGAAAAAATTAACAGATTTTTTTTCTTCTAAAGCAGAGCTTGTTCCCAAGTCATTTTATAAAAGTTCCCTCAAAGACGGAAATGCCACACATCGAATCTTCCTGGAGCCGCATGTCTGCCACAGCAAATCGTCAAACATGTGAATCATCAAAAAACAAGGCGACAGTTTTGCCACCAGAGCCAATGTCAAGCATTCAGCAGTGTTTCCTTAGCAACTGTCTTTGGGAATCCTGGAGCCAAGGAGGTTCTTAAGGGATTGAGTTTGGTGTGATAGATTTACAGTGATGATAAAAAAAATCCTCTTGAGATTTATGAAACTGTTTTTGTTTTTGTTCTAGACAATGGTTTTGTCAAAAAGCATTGGGGGTAATTACATAAGGGTTGTTAAAGAACATAATGTCTGTGCAAATTCAGGACAATTAACGCAATTAACTGAAAATAGACTCAGGAGAAAAAAAGTACCACTTGGAACCCTTGTAAGTTACTGAATTTGCAGTTTATTACATACAATCAATCACAGGAAAAAAAGATGTGTTGATTTTTCCCAGTAAGATCTGTTCCAAATCATACGAATTAAAAAATATATACACTACTAATGGAGACTGTCTCTAAATGTCATTTAATAACCAAAGACACCGACTGAGTAATGATTCTGCAGGAACCACACTAGTCTACCAAGACTGGCCTCCCCATTCCAGACCAGCCCACTGAATTAAAGCAGCTTTGGGGGGCTGTGTCAGGATTAAAGTCCTTGTTCCAGGAATCCTGGTGTTAATGAATGTCATAATTAGAATCAGAGAGCCTTTGCTCAGTGAAGTTCACAGTCCCAGGCATTACACCATGTAATTTGACTTGTTTATCCCGAAGACGCCTGGCAGCTGCCCATAGTGGCTTCCACTGCAGTGAGTCAACGGCGAGGGACGCCTCCTGCCTTTGCTGCCATGACATCACAATGCCACATTTCTGCCTCCGTTATTCCTGCTATTCAAAGTTCCTCCAGGAGTTGCTTGGCACAGGGAAGGAGATGGGATCTCTGAGTGTGACCTATCCTAAGCCAGACCTATCTTGCACTCTTCCCTCAGGAATCCAGCTAGAAAATAAGCAGGATTAAATAATCCAGGATTAGATATGTACGTTTGATTTTCAAGGGAGAGAATGGAAGCCCCAAACCACAGGTCTGTCAACTGCTCCGTTGACACGTCGTAAAAAAACAGCGTCTGCCACTTCGCGCTGGCCTCAGTTTGGAAGCCATAACTCTCTCCCGTCATATTAAAAAGTGGGCCAGTCTGGAAGCGAATCAGACGCACGTGCATTAGCAGTCTCTCAGGCGCCTTGATTAGGCTTCGTTAAAAGAGCCTTATAGGTGGAACTCAATTAGCGTGTCGAGAATCTTGGGGGTTAATTGTCGGGGCCACAGGAAATGGCGAAGACTTTAGTGTTACTACGTGTGTTGAGATAAGCTCGAGGCCCGGCCCAATCTCGAAGCACAGAACATCCACAAATGGCTCACGGCTTGTGCTAATCACCCGCAATTACAAAGCCTTACAGAAACAAACGCATGAAGCCTAATGAGACGTTGAGATTTGTTTCTGTACAGATAGAAGAGGTCAGCTGAACCACATGAAGAAAAACACTTTGCCGGTCAGGGTCAGTGGTGATTACTGAGCCTGCGGCCTAGACATGTACCCTCTCTAAGGACCATTAACGCCACATGGACTGTGCTCTCCTGGCTCCTTATATTTCTGAGAAGTCTTCACACACACATCCACCAACATGACGGTGCCCAGACACCTTTCATAAAACAGTATGAAGGAGTGACGCCTGGAGACTTTGCAGCACCTTGTGTGCAGTGGCTGTCAGGGCCACAAAAGGAACTTAATTAATCTCACATGCTTTTAAATGTGAAGAGCTCATGCATCGCTTGGAAAAAATGGGAGAAATGGAAAATATGCTCTCTGAGGTCATCACGTATGCACCAGATGACTGCAAAGCACTCAAGTCATGTCCACCCCTAGCTAACGCTCTTGGATATAGGTGTCTAACGGACATTAAGATTTACCTCCTTGTTTGCCTCACATTGTAAATATGTAGGTGGATCAGCCTAGTGACACACATGATGTTAAATCAAAGGACACTCTATCAACA
Organism: Mylopharyngodon piceus; assembly: GCA_039654765.1. Classification (NCBI taxonomy): domain Eukaryota; kingdom Metazoa; phylum Chordata; class Actinopteri; order Cypriniformes; family Xenocyprididae; genus Mylopharyngodon; species Mylopharyngodon piceus. The sequence continues at coordinate 2,353,808 of CM077439.1, forward strand.
GAACAGCCCCAACTAAAACTTCCCAATGCCTCCTCAGCCAACAGCTAATCAACATTAGGACACACCTAATAAAAGCCTGACATATATGTGCTCCTCAGGGTGGGGAGGGTCTTAAGAGGGAGATAAGATCGACGTGGCTGTAATCTGTAGCGTATACTACAATTTCTCTTCAATCGCAAGTTGTCACTTTTGTTTTGCTTGCCCCATTTCTCTCATGTGCCCTTGAGAAAATTCTTGACTATGATGAAAATGATCATGGCAGCGACAATTTCTTTATTAATATCAAGCTGAAATTATATCATGAAAGTGTTTCAGTGTTGAAAATGGTTGCACTACTTAAGGTTACATTTTATGTCGATGGTCCACTACAACTATTAGTAACTACATGTCAACTAACTCTCATTAGAGTATTAGTAAACTGGGTAGCACTTTATTTTACAGTCCTGTTCCCCATTTGCATACTATGTACTTATTATAGTAATTGCAATAATTGGGTAATAACTAGATACTAACCCTGAACCTACCCCTAAACCTTAACCCATGTAGTTACCTTATATTACCCAGTACTCTATTAGGTACGTACACTGCAAGTACACATACTGTAGAATAAAGTGCAACCATAAACTGTTAGTACACTGTTAGGTTAGGGTTAGGTTTAAGGGTTTGGGTTAGTAGACGCTGACATGTTGTTGCAAAGTTACTTAGTAGAATGTCTGTTGAGGAGCATCAAAATAAAACGTTAGCAGATATTAAGCAGAAAGTTTACTAATAGTCTAATGAGAGTTAGTTGACATGTAGTTGCACAGTTACTTGTAGTTAGTAGAAGAATGTCTAAAGTGGACCATCAAAATAAAGTGTTACCCTACCTAATATTTTTGTGGAAAACATACATTTTTTTCAGGATTCTTTGATGAATAGAAAGTACAAAAGAACAGCATTTATTTAAAATATATTTTGTAACTTTGATGCATCTGAATTTGATGCATCCTTGCTGAAAAAAAACAAAACAATTAATTTATTTAAAAAACAAACAAACAAACAACTAAAAAACACTTGATGACCCCAAAATATTAAATGGTAGTGTATGTGAAAATAAATATTATAAGAAATTTCCTGTTTTATTTTAGATTTTTAAAGAATTTGCTGCTTAATTTCTCATTACCTCAACATGTCAAGACTCTTAAGTGTAGTATACAGAAAATAGAGAAAATGTGTAATAAAAATGTATAATGTATAAATTGAATATCTCTGTAAGCAATAACACTTTATTATTACCACAACATTGATAAAATTAGTTTCATGCATTATCAAACATGGTGAGTAATAATTATTTGTTTAGAGCCTCTACTAAAATTATGAAGCGCTCTACTAAAAAAGTTCTTGTCTTCTAAGAAGATTTTGGGCCAGATTTTTGTGGTAATGACATATTTATCTAGACAAGCTCCAGACAAGCTCTGAAAATGTGGAAAATTTGAAAATACATCTTGATTTTACTTTTTACAATGATTTCGAACTTCCCTTTCCATGTTCCAAACGAAAATCAAAACGTAAAGGATTAGTTTACTTTGAAATGAAAATTAGCAAAAAGCTTTAATCTCCCTCAAGCCATCCTAGGTGTATATGACTTTCTTCTTTCTGATGAACATAATCGCAGAAATATTAATAAATATCCTGACGCATCCGAGCTTTATAATGGCAGTGAACAGGGGTCACGAGTATGAGCTGAAGAAAGTGCATCCATCCATCATAAATATGTGCTCCACACGGCTCCGGGGGGTTAATAAAAGTCTTCTGAATCGAAGCGATGCGTTTGTGTAAAAAAAAATGTCCATATTTAAACAAGTTATGAAGTAAAATATCTAGCTTCCGTCCTACGCCTTCCCTATTCAACTTACGGAAAAAGTGTAACTGACGTTACGCCAGTTTACACTTTTTTTGTAACTTCAATACGGAAGGCGATCTGGCAGAAACTACATATTTTACTCCATAACTTGTTTAAATATGGACATTTTTTTTACACAAACGCATCGCTTCGCTTCAGAAGGCCTTTATTAACCCCCCAGAGCCGTGTAGAGCACATATTTTCTAACTATTTTTCTAACCAGACTCTGATGCTGTCCCACTCTCCAAGTCACTTTAATAATGGACAGAGAGTCCAGTTGAGCTGCAGTGTAAAGTCACATGACAGCTGCACATGCAATTACCTGCAGTCCTCAAAAAACAAAGTGTCAAATCTGCGGCAGACAGCGCACAGCCAGATACTGTTCTGTGGTTTACAGCAGAACGAAAAAGACTTCAACTTTTATTTTCTTAGATTTATAACATTGCAACACTGTCATCAAGACTCTGGGAATTAGAGATCTCAGTTTTCACTTAGCATTACCCTTCTTTCTCCATGATTAATAGGTGCAAGTAAATATATTTTTTATGAAATTGAGAAAACAGATCGAGGCAAAGTAATGTGGTGGTTTGTGCCCAAGTCAAACAAGACACATGTTGTTCTGGAATCATCTCCCTTTGGTTACTCCAAAATCCTCTCGCCCCAGCACACCCTTTGGGTGCAAAAGAATCGCCCCAACCTCCTCTTTAACTTGTGTTTTTCCCATTCCCACTTTAGGACGAAGCCATTTTTATGCTCTTTGTAAATAAGACATAAAGTTTATTGGACGTGGCGCTGGCGCTGATCACATTGTGTCATGTTTCGCATTCATCTCCCCTCCAGCTTCATGAGGAAACCACTGTCATCTTTTCTCAATGCTGTACGCTTACACAAATGTCTTTGTAAGAAACATAATCTTCCTTCTTTTTTTCTTTCAAGCCTCTGCAGTGGGAAAAGGCTACTTCAGCGCAGCCTCTATTTATTTTGTTTCTTATTCAGGTTGTTTGTATATTGCACTAAGCCACTGTTGATAACGATTCCCAAGGCTAATAGGGACCCAAGCTTTTCCGGCTCTGTTATTTTCATCTTCGAAAGCTCAGCCATTTCTGTGACACATGGCATAATGATCTACTTGTGATTACAGACCTTCCTGGGGCACGTGGCTGTCACTTCATAGTGCGTCTTGCATTGTTTGTGAGCCAAGTGTGTAGGAAGGAAGTGAATCACATACATCTCCCTCCAGAGTCCTGATCATAGGAATAAAAACTCTTGTTTTGTTTTTCTAGGCAACATCTGCAGTGTGTTGAAGGTCACTAGAGAAGGCTGGGTGGACAGCTCATTCTCCCACACGCCTTTGGTGTCACTTTACAGTAATTATTTGATCAGAAATGAATAGTGTTATCCACCAAAGCATAGTTTTTTTTTCTTTTGACAAAAGTGTCCTTTAAAGTATCCTTTTAATTTAATCAGCATTTCATCATGTCATTGTCATTAAATCAATTTTAGCCTGGCTAAAATGGCATCTAATTTTAGTTGACAAAAATAGCATTTTATTTGAAGAGAAATTAAATCAAATATTCAAGCATTACTTATATATCACAAAGACAAAAAAATGGCTTAATCGTAAAAAGGGCTAATGGGAAAAACATACAAACACAAGTTAAAGAAGAGATTCAGATGATTCCTTTGGCAAAGTGGTTTTGGGATAACCAGAGGGAGAAGATTCCAGAACAACTTCTGTAACGGAAAGAGCGTATTCACAGCGTCACATACACATTCTGATTAGAACGTAACTTTGTTTAGTTTCACTTGTGCATTCTGCGTCATTTTGTGCAAATAAAGTTGTAATATTGCATTTATGTTGTTCATATATCTGGTTAATCTCATATTTGCATTAACAGTCGGAAGATTATCGAAAATTTTCATTTTGGGCAACACTTTATTTTGATGGTCCACTTTAGACAATCTACTAACTACAAGTAACTTTGCAACTACATGTCAACTAGCAGTCATTAGAGTATTAGTAGCTTAATATCTGCTAACACTTTATTTTGATGCTCCCCAACAGACGTTGTAAGTAACTTTGCAACTACTTGTAAACTTATTCTACTAACCCTGAAACCTAACCCTAACCTGACAGTCTACTAATAATCTAATGACAATTAGTTGACATGTAGTTGGCAAGTTACTTATACACTGTAAACCCGAATAAGTTGGCAAGACTCAAAAAAATTGAAGCAGTCAGTTGCCTCAAATATTTAAGTTAAGAAATATTCCCCCGGTTTCACAGACAAGGCTTAAGCTAGTCCTAGACTAAAATGCATGTTTGAGCTGTTTTAACTGAAAGTAGCTTGCACTGACAGATCTTAAATTATGTCAGAGCCATTGTTTTGTCTGAAGATGAACACCAGTAATGTTTTTTTCTAAGGCACATTTATAAAAGCAACTTAAATGCCCTAATTGAACTAAGGCCTAATCCTGGCTTAGGCTAAGCCCTGTCTGTGAAACCGGGCCTCAAAGTTTAAGTAAGCAGAACTGGACGATTTTTATTTTGTACTCATAAATTTTAATTGTTCTTAACTTGAAATATTTGAGTACACTAATTCATACATTTAACTTAAAATTACCAGGTAACCTCAATGTGAACATTTTTATTAGTGTAAACTTAGCTAGCTATAACAAGCCAATTCAGAAAATGCTAATTTGCTAACATGTTAACAATAGCATGGTATAGCACTTGAGTACAGCAATATAAAGCATTTAAGCAGCATGCACCACTTTGTTAACTCTCCTAAAACCCACATTAACAGAAACTCTTCTAAATTAGCATAACAAAACATCAAATCTACCACTTAACATTAATCTCGCACAAAAACATTATATAACACTTAATTTTAGCATTTACTCTCCCTTTTGAGTACCATGGGCAAAGCATGGTGGAAAATAGAAATCCCAGCCCAGTTTCACTTAAACTTAAGTTTGTCTAAATTAAAAGAAATAAGTTCATAAAACTCAAAACAATGAAACAGTTCAGTTTACTTAAAATATATCAGTTCTATGAACTTAAAAGAAAAAAAAAATGCTAAATACTCATAAAAGTTAATTTGACTGAACTAATTTGTTTAATTTAAAGGGTTCGTTCACCCAAAAAATGAAAATTCTGTCATTAATTACTCACCCTCGTGTCGTTCCACACCCGTAAGACCTTCGTTCATCTTCTTAACACAAAATAAGATATTTTTCATACAATCCAATCGCTCAGTGAGGCCTGCGTTCCCAGCAAGACAATTAACACTTTCAATGCCCAGAAAGGTACTAAAGACATATTTAAAACAGTTCATGTGACTACAGTGGCTCAACCTTAATGTTATGAAGCGATAAGAATACTTTTTGTGTGCCAAAAAAAAAAAAAAAAAACAATATCTAGTGATAGGTGATTTCAAAACACTGCTTCATGAAGCTTCGAAGCTTAATGAATCTTTTGTTTCCAATCAGTGGTTCGGAGCGCGTATCAAACTGCCAAAGTCACGCCCCCCAGTGGTGAACCACTGAAATTTCAAAACACTTATGACGTAACGAAGCCTCGTTTACTGAAATCAAGTGACTCTGGCGCTCCGAATCCCTGATTCGAAACAAAAAATTCGTAAAGCTTCATGAAGCAGTGTTTTGAAATCGCCCATCACTAAAAATATCTTAATTTGTGTCCTGAAGATGAACGAAGGTCTTATGGGTGTGAAACAATATATGAGTAATGAGTAATTAATAACAGATTTTTCATTTTTGGGTGAACTAACCCTTTAAGTTTGTCCTACTCAAACCAATTAATTATTTTGAGCGTTAGGGTTTTGTCTAAAGTGGAAAAATAAAGTGTAACCTCATTTTGTCTCTATTCACACAAATTTAAAAAACTCTCTGCTAATGAACATTTTTGTCAGTAAAGGTGCATTTATGTTCTGTAAATTAATTTAAAAAAAAAAAAATCCATGCAATCAGGAAGATTTTCACATTTTGCAATTTTTGCATCACGTTCAGTTGATCATGCGAATTCGCCACAATGACCAACACAAAGTTTCTTGGTTTAAAAGTGATTTCTGTGTGAGCTGTGCTTCATACATTGCTACACTACAGTCGATAGACAATGGACCTTTTTTGCCCATGAAATTTCACCAAAAAGTTTGCTAACATGACTGCACCTTAACACTTACTTAACATTTTACTTTTCCATCTTGCCCACTTTTCAGATCATCCCCCTGGTACAATATACAGTCTAAGATCATAAATGGTGGCACAGCTGCCCCCTCTGTATCCTGGAGTTCCCCTCTTCAGTGTTTTTTTTTTAAATTAGACAAGTACCTGTCCAGCTATGTGTAAACATTACAACTCATCTCATACACACCCATTCAAAAGCGTCATCCAAACCTGTGCCAGAAACAACACAAAGCAAACCGCACATACAAACACATACACACGGCAATCTAAGATGAACTCCTTCTGGGGCCCAGTTTATGTTGGCGTGCCGAGTAAAACGGAGCCAACAGAGACAGAGCAGGGGGAGAAAAAACAACATAATGTAACAATTTATCTGCGCATATTTCCCAGATTTTATGTCCAAACACTCTGTTGCAGAGTTCCCAAGTATGTTGTATCTATAGCAATGAGGCATGAATATTCAGCTAGCGGCCTGCCTAAGTGTGCGTTTTGGGTGCGTAATGACCAACCACTCTCCGTTCGAGTTCAGCCAAGTAACTCCTCACAATGCGGTGGCCAGAATGACTAATGGAGGTTTGAATATCTGAACTCGCTTTGTGGAGTCGCACAGGAAGATAAAAGAGAAAAACAATAACGAGAAAGTTGAGGAGAAGCGTCTGTTTTCACTTAGGTCCCCCGCGCGCCACAAACCTTCCCATTGTTGCCTGAAGGAGGCTGGCTGCGAGCATGGCTTCGGATCATAAAAAAGAAGCTGTAATTAGCTAAGTGACAATTGAGTCCGTAATAAAAGAAGGGCAGCCTGGAAGTGAACCCGAACTGTTAGCTTTCTTTCACTCTCATAAACTGACCAGAGCGTTTTGTTTAGCGTGCGGTTCTCACTGTAAACCGGCCCCGGAGTGTGAGTAAGTGTGTCTGTGTGTGGGCAAGCCGTACATCCAGTTCCGGATGGCCGAGTCGGTGACTAACTTGCCCTGAATCGGCTGTTCTTCCAACTCAGTTTCTACTAGCACATCTGCCATGCTGACTGTGCTGTTTTGTGCCATCTCAGGCACGTCAAAAAAAGCTCTGACATTTGACCAGAGCGATTTCGTTGGGATTTCGAACATCTTGACATCCGCAAGACAAGTGCTTCTATGCGAGAGCCAAGCACAGAAGCTAGGCTTGACTTGCTGTTGATTCAGATGTTCTTGTAAACACAGCAGTGCGGCGCAAAAAAGTGCTGGCATGTCAGAATTCTTTCCTTGCCTTTTGTGAAGGGCAATAGCACTGCTGCCAGTGGGAGGAATCTAGTCAGGATGAGCTCTGCTGCATTAATGGGGCTTTGTTTGTTGTTTTACTCACCCTGGCTTTTCTGAGATGCACACTTCTGGACGAAAAACATTCCTTGGACTCATTTTGTGCTTTGTTCACACTTGCAAAAACAAACGGCATGGTTAATCCTTCCAGTAACATGGGTTCAACAGTTTAACAACCCTGAGGAAACTCTAAACCTAAATAAAACCATGACGTCTAATGTACACATTTACTCTAATGGCTGTAAATGCGGCGAGATGCACAATACGGGGCATAGCATTGGTTTAAAGGATTCGTTCACTTCAGAATTAAAATTTCCTGATAATTTACTCACCCCCATGTCATCCAAGATTTTTATGTCTTTCTTTCTTCAGTTGAAAAGAAATTAAGGTTTTTGAGGAAAACATTCCAGGATTTTTCTCCATATAGTGGACTTCACTGGGGTTCAACGGGTTGAAGGTCCAAATGTCAGTTTCAGTGCAGCTTCAAAGAGCTCTACATGATCCCAGACGAGGAATAAGGGTCTAATCTAGTGAAACGATTGGTCATTTTCTAAAAAAAAAAATATATATATACTTTTTAGCCACAAATGCTCATCTTGCACTGCTCTGCGATGAGCCACGCATTACATAATCACGTTGGAAAGGTCACACGTGATATAGGCGGAAGTACCTTGGTAGGGCGAAAAACTTATTTTCTCCTCCAAATTCAAAATCGTCCGACATCGTTGTTTTACCTTTTTTTGTAAAGGCCGTTTGACTTAGTCTTTGCACGTTCACTTTGTAGACACTGGATCGGTACTTTCGCCTACGTCACGCGTGACCTTTCCAACGTGATTATGTAATGTGTGGCACATCGTAGAGCAGTGCAAGACGAGCATTTGTGGTTAAAAAGTATATCTTTTTTTTAGAAAATGGCTGATGGTTTCTCTAGATAAGACCCTTATTCCTCGTCTGGGATCGTGTAGAGCTCTTTGAAGCTGCACAGAAACTGACATTTGGACCTTCAACCCGTTGAACCCCAGTGAAGTCCACTATATGGAGAAAAATCAATCAATCAATCAATCAATCTATCTATCTATCTATCTATCTATCTACAGTTGCAAGAAAAAGAATGTGAACCACTTGCAGAATCTGTGAAAAATTTTAACAAAATAAGAGAGATCATACAAAATGCATGTTATTTTTTATTTAGCACTGTCCTGAGTAAGATATTTTACATAAAAGATGTTTACATATAATCCATAAGACAAAAAAATAGCTGAATTTATTAAAATTAGCCCATTCAAAAGTTTGTGAACCATTGATTCTTAATTCTGTGTGTGGTTACCTGGATGATCTACGTTTCCTGGATGATCTTTTAAATGATAGTATATATACATTTCTTTATTAAGTTCTTTTTACACAATTTTATTTATTTTTTCTTTACAAAAAGAAAGTTTTCAACAAGCACAGTAAGTGTCAGGTCTGTATGAATGGTTAACGGTACACACACACATGGTCACACTCACACAAAAATCATGTAGCTCTAACCCCGGGCTCTTAATAAGTGGTGTAGCATTAGTGATCTTCACCAAACAGATTAAATCTACATAGTCAAAGTGTGCTGGTTTGTGTCTGGGTGATGTTAATGGGACTATAGTGATGATAGAGCGGCAGCTCTTTAATTTTTCAGACTCAGGGAGAGGCTAGGTTCAAACTCAGGAAGGTTCATTTGGAGGCTGCGCTGCTAAAGAAGGAAACTCAGAGTTCGTGGTCACTGCAGTGCATTCGTTCATGCTCTTTCAAACATGTGCAAGCAGTTCTGCCCATTTAAATCCAATTACCATCTCAACCGGTCGTCATGGGAACCACCTGTGATAAACACCCCAGCACATAATGGCCCCAAACTATTTCCCAAATTACAGGCGCCCTCAATCAACACAACGAATTAGTTCTTTTCCCTTCTCTCTGCTTCTGTAGAGCAGGATACTCTATCTGAGCGCTCTTTCTCCTGAGACACATCTTGGCTGAGTCCAGAATGCAGATCACTGTAAAGACTTGAATGAAGGACCAATGCACACATTTCGCATGTTAGCAATTATAGGTCTAGTGAACTAAAATGCATATTGAGCATTTGAACAGAATTTCTTCCATTGCCGTTTCCGTAAGAGCCGTCACAAAATATATCTCCACTTTGGCCTGCAGCTATTTTGTTTTATAAAGTCAACATGAAATTACATTAGCAACTCATTTTACTTTCATTATTTGGAATATTTTGGAATATAATGGATTGGAAATTCGCAGTTCAGCTCTACCAGAATGGAGTAAATGGTAGGTTAAAAAATAAGATGGCTTGGTGAAGGAAAGTCCTTTCAGAGGTGGCGCAGGTTATGACACTTTGAATAAACATTACAAAGATAAACAAATAAATAAATAACTTTGTATTAACTTACAGCATAGCAATGAAACATGCATTAAAAGATCAGGAACATGTACTAAAAACTAGGGCTGCAACTAATTTTGATACTCGATTAATCTGTTAATTATTAATTAATTAATCCGTATGCGTTCATTGACGTCTGTGAAGTTTAACAAGACGCTTGTTTTTAGAATATGCAAAATGGAAATACTCGCAGGACTTTCCAACATTTACAAATAAGGATATAACCATAAAATGTAAGTTATGCGCTGATGAAAACACATGTCAGAGGCATTAAACAGCACACGCATCTGTCAAAGGGAAGACACGGTAAACGCTTATGCTTTAGTTTGAAGTGCTTAAATATAAAGCATTCTCATGTTTCGGACAACCTGGATCATGTACCTTTCCCAGAGCAGCTCCCTCTGTGTCCTCTGCTATTTTTCATATGCGTTCATATGCGTTTTGTCCATAAAGAATGCTGGGTTAAAAACAACCCAAGCTAGGTTGAAAATGGACAAACCCAGTGATTGGGTTGTTTTAACCCAGCGTTTGGGTTAAATGTTTGCCCAACCTGCTGGGCTGTTTTATTTAACCCAACTGTAGTTTAAAAATTACTGTATTTCTTGCTTAAAATGAACCCAAATTATGTTGGAAATTAACATTCATTAATATGTTTAATATTTATTAATAAGGCTAATAAATAATAATTAAACAATAAACATGTATTAAATTGCTTATTAATAAATGTTCATCTTTTGATTATTATTGTTGCCTCTAGTAATTATGTGTCTAAATTTGTAATTTTTTAATTTTGGGTTCATTTTAAGCCAGCCATATAGTACTTTTTAAACATTAGTTGGGTTAAATAAAACTGCCCAGCAGGTTGGGCAAACATTTAACCCAACCGCTGGGTTAAAACAACCTGATCGCTGGGTTTGTCCATTTTCAACCCAACTTGGGTTGTTTTTAACCCAACATTTTTTAGAGTGTACTGTAAAGCGACATGACTGGCTGATGGTTTCTTGGGCACAGCGCGCAGACGATAATCAGATTCGTTTTCAATTATTTTCATTATCAATAATAATGGAAAACTAAATAGTAAAACGTAGTAAAAACTAAATAGGTCAAAAAAGTGATTTCATCTTGACTTCTCTGAGCATTTGAGATGTTACTGTGCTTTTAAATTAATCGTCATTACAATTTCCCTGCAGATTTTCTCTATTTTATCAACATCATTTACACAGAGTAATCAGAGTACACATGAAATCAATAATGATAATAATTAATCCTGCCTCTAGCTAAGCTTATTAATAGAGTTATGAGGATTCAGTGTCAGATAATCAATGAAACTGCAGTGAAGAGGCGAAGAAGTCAGAACACGAACACAGCAGAACAAAAACTACTCTAAAATGATCTCTGTGGAGTGCAGATTTATCTTATACTCAATATTGAAAACATCTGGTACTTCTATTAGGAGACAGCACATATTGTTAGGTTAATTTTTAACAATCAGGCTTTTCTAAAACGATGTGAATCAATAGTTTACTCTACACTAGTCAGTGACCTATGACGGGTCTATGGAGGCGTTCGTGAGCGACACAGGGCTGCTCTACACCAATAGCATAAGACGCTAGCAGAATCCCAACAGTCACAGCAGTGCAGCTTTAGTAACACTGGGTGGCTCTGTGGACCCCACACCACGCAGGAGATTTACTCACACTACAGACCTGCCACATCTCCCCCATAAATACAGCAAACTGCGTTCCCACAGGCCACCATTTCTCTGAGTCAACCTGTCATCCAGACCACCAGATCTCAAGCATCTGAATGAGGCACAAACAGTGTCCAGGCAGAGGATACGATTCCACAACATGCTGTGAAAGTGGGGAATGTAAAACGAGACTATAAGTCAACAGCCTTCGGTGAAAACGCACTTTTTTACCTCTCGGATTCAGCAATCTGACCATAAATTTCTACGGTTTCACAACTGCAAACATACTGCCACTGGATTTTGCATGGTCTTCACAGATTGTACCTTTTATAAACCACAGAGGAAACTAAACAAACTTATTTCACATAATCTTGTGCCAACAATGTGAAAAGGAGGCCTTAAGTATATCTAAATTTACTAACTAACCATTCCCCCTATCGTGCATATTTTCCTTTATTTGGATGCTAAATTGCTTACACATGTAATGGGATATTTCGGAGCACACAACATACATATAAACCTCTTGTCCAATAAAATATACTGCCAGCAGATTTTGAGATTTTGCCTACAGCTGCAAACTACACATTGTGGTGTAGGAGAGAATCTGGCTGCTGACTGAACCTGAACATCTGCATTCAGAAGATATTCATGCTCACATCTTTCGATAGTTCAAAAAAAGTTTACTTACTGGTAGCAATTTATAGGCAGGTATGTATTTGATCCTGAAGTTGTGTGCTTTCATACTGTATTTGAACGGTTACATGTCAGCAACAGGGCACATTTCTGACCTAAATTTAAATGCAAGTCACATTCCTGATGAATCTTAAACTACACAAATATGGACAAATCAAGCCGTTGGGTTCAATTTTTAGATTAAATTTTTAACCTAGCGGTTGGGTTTGTCCATATTTGAAACAAATTTGGGTTGAAACAACCCAGCATTTTTTATAATGCAGAATGCAGACCATTTTGCTGGCTAGTTTTAGAGGGGATTTGGGCACCATCGCAAACCAGCTTAGGTTGGTTTGTCTTTTTGTCAGCTTAAACATATGTGATCTGTGCTGGCAAAATGAGTTTCAATGAGCAAATTTGAGTTAATGAGTTATTGTTATTATCACACTCTATTAAAATACCTTGAAAATGATGTATGATTTGTTGGAATCTGACAAAAAATGACTGAGCTTCACCTATTTGAAGATGATAGAGTCAGCAAAGTCAATTTTGAGAAAAATCAAGTTAAAGTTTTCTGAAGGTAGCTAAACAAAATTATCTAGCAACCATACCTTAAAATCCCTGGTAATACCACCAAATTTGGCACAAACCAAGTCAAAACCCATATCTATAGGAAAAATATATATATTCAACTTTTTTTTCCATGATTCCACAATTGTTTGATTAACATTAATGAAACAGACAGCCTATATATTGAGATTTACTGTATCAAACAGATCTAATATGTTACATATTGGATGTTTTTCCCCAGCAGTTAACCAAACGTTCACTTAAGACATAACAGATAATGTTTGTGTGAATACTCGCCAAGACAGATTTTTGGAAATACTGTAATTCTGTGTATATGTGTATATCGGGATCGCATGCTATCTGAGATGTCTTTGTGCGCGCTTCAGATCTGTCAGTCAGCACAAATACGATAGTTTTGTTTACACCAGTGTGAGTTTGAAAATCACATTTCATTGGTTCAGACTCGAGAATTTGCTATGAATATTCACAAAGTTGTAATGCTGCGCTTTACAACGATACCAAACTTGTGCTGAGGGAAGCACCAGTCGTCCAGAAGCGAGCAGAGAAAAACAGCATTTTTCAGGGTCAAAGGAAAGGTACTCCTCTCAGAAAACATACACACAAAGATACTTTTAGATGTTTAATTGCTATTTGGAGCATTGGGATCGCTAGACGAGGGCTTAATGAACTCATTTTTGTAAAAAAAAAACCTCAATTTCGACCAAAATTGACATTTTTCACTTGTTTTGCCTGTAGCTCGAAATTAGCCCGTGCGCATTCCGACTCATGTTGCTAGCACGGGTCACACATATATATATATATATATATTCTAAACAATTTAAGGATTGTCTAACTGTTTATTTCACACTTTCAATACCTGGCATTCTCTCAGACTTTGTAGCAGTTTTATGAAACAAAGCTATGCAGCTTAATTCCTTCACCAAAACAGTGTAAACAGGTTTATTTATTCATTCCTCCTGTCAGCAGAAACGGAAAGTGCTGCGTGGGCAGTGACTCAGGCAGATGTCCGCTTTGGTTTTTGTCTGATCCACATGTACGTGGTTTCCTCGAGGCTGACAAGGTTAAGAAGCTACCGGCAAATGCCACTGCCTTCATCTAAGAACAGCACAGCAGGTCATTAACATTTCTCTGGTAGGAACTTAGCGGAGAATATTAGCTTCCTCTGATTGACCTGCCTTTGGGGGGTTAGCTCACCCATATCCCACTACCAGGTCCAAACTGTGAATTTCAAAGTCCCCCGGTGTACATCAATCAGCTCATGACCCTGGGAAACCAGCGTAATTCAAGAAAAAAAGTTAAGCTTTCTGTATATAGTTGGCTTTCTGTCAGGACTCCAAAGTCTTTGTAGCTTGTATTTATCTAAATATGTCTTTGGAGTAAATCACAAAGCTGTCTAGCTTTTTGAAACCGGCTGAGCACAGCCCTATTTTGGAAGACGCTTGGCTGGATTCAGAGAGGGTTCATTTCTCTGAAAACAATCAGTAGGCCACTTCTGAAAGCCCTGAGCCAGAGCTCTATGGTTTATGTGCTTGGGGCATGTTGAATTATTAGCCAGCTATTGTGGGTAGACAAAGCTTGCATCGCTTTACACAGCAATATAATGACATAGAGTTACAGTATTATCCCTTATTACTTGATAATCACCCTTTATACAGCAGCAGAACCCAACTGCTTGTTTTTATTATTGCTTTTCCGAACCCAAATATTTTAAGGAATAGTTCACCCAAAAATGAAAATTCTGTCATTATTTACACACCCTCATGTCAGTCCTGGCCAGTCATTATAATGAAAGTGAATGAGGGCTGGGACTGTCAAGCTCCAAAATGACAAAAAAGCACAGTAAAAGTAGTTCATATGAATCATGCACTATATTTCCAGTCTTCTGATGACATTATGAAGAGGAATATAGTGAAACTCCATCCTAGCTCTCTATTCATGAGCATTCATGAGAGAAATAGTGATTTAAGAACATCTTTTTTGATACAAATCTTTTCAAGTTCCAACAACCAGTCAGTGAGTTTGAATCAGTCAGAACTGATTTAATTTAATTTAATTTAATTTTGAGTCTCAACAGTTAACAGCCCACTGGAAAGGAAGATTTTTAGTGAATAGTGAATATATACTTAAATTTCAATTGGTTTGTAACACAAAGCTGACTTCGGCAATGTTTTAATCTAGCACATCAGTCATATTAACTGCTTTTATGGTGCTTTTATGCCATTTCGCTGACTTTTTATGGTTTAAAAGCTTCAGTTGTCATTCTTTATAAAGTGCAACCAGCGTGTTATACTAAAATTCTCCTTTTGTGATGCACAAAAGAAAGAAAATCATAGAGGTTTAGAATGATATTCCAAGAGTCAAGGGTTAATAAGTCATCAACCAGTCTTAACTGTGCTGTAAGATGTCATTACAAGACTTTAAAAGCACTATACACAGCAATTGTGTATGGAGAGCTCATTAAGGGAACCAACGAGCTAAATGGCTTCAGAGAGGTTGCAGACTTCTGGAGTCATGTTTGAGATTCAGTCTGGAGATGGTTTGTGCTTGCAAGGCTGAGAAGGCCAGAAAACTTGATGTGTGGGAGAGCGATTTGTTTCTGATAAATAAAAGAAAACAAACGCTCAAAAGGAACATAAACTTGTCAGGGAAAGGAGAGAAACAAAAGACGTACTTCATGACGCAAAACTATGGAGGGTACAATCCTCAACTCTCCAAACTCAAACTCAATCAATCTATGCAGTTATGAAAGGC
Source organism: Mylopharyngodon piceus (assembly GCA_039654765.1). Classification (NCBI taxonomy): domain Eukaryota; kingdom Metazoa; phylum Chordata; class Actinopteri; order Cypriniformes; family Xenocyprididae; genus Mylopharyngodon; species Mylopharyngodon piceus. Next base: position 2,369,317 of record CM077439.1, read on the forward strand.
TATCGCCGCTGTTCCGTGGTCATTTCATGCTGGCTAACTGCTCGCCTCTGCCGGGATAATTGCTCCCGGAAGATTAAAGAGGGAAAGTTTAAAATTGGCTGAGGGGAAGGGGACATAAGACAAGATGATGCATTCTGCTTTCCTATTCCTCTTAATGCACCAATCACATGCAACCTGAGCTTGGGGTAATGGCAGGGAGTGACTGGGTCTCATGGGTATCACTGACCGAAATATCCTACATTACCAGCGCAGAGGCCTGTCTCCGAACAGGAACTGAAGTTAATATAGGGGCCCATTTAGCTACACACTGTTAATAAATAGGAGCAGGCATGTTCAGGACTGCCTTCTAATTCATCATTTGCTTTTCATTATTCGGTTTCAACGGCTAGACAGAAGGATCTAGCCTTCTAGGAATAGGGCAAGGGTGGGAGAACATCTAGAAACCTGACCAAACCCCTGGACAAAGAGTGTATAAGTACGCGTGCATTTCTGTGCCCACACAGTGAAATCTGTAACTGTAACCACAGTCTTTCCAGGCTGCAAAGAGTGCTGACCACAAATGGCCTCCGGCAGTCGTTACCGCACACGTCTCTGCAGGGCTTTTCCCCCACGACCCACAGACCTGTCTTTCTTGGTCTCCGTTGGCCAACGGCTACCATCCTCTCTCTTTCCTTCATTATTCATCCACAACGCCCTCTGATCCCATTTCATTCCACTCCGTCCTCAGTCTTACTCAGCGTTAAAGCGTGCTCCTTACCTTTCCCTGACCCCTGTCAGTGTTTCCAGTCCTGCTGGCCACGGTCGATCCGCCTAACCCTTCCTGCGTGCGACACGGTCGGCTTGCTTTCCCCAGCTGGCCGAGCTTGAGGTTTTTAATGGGAAGGTTACGGGTGAGGCCGTTCATATCGCACTAACGTCAACCAGCATAACGAACCCTGACAAGGCAAGGTTACAAGTCCTGCCATAAATCGCTCCCGCCCTGGACAACCTTCATGAGGCGTACTCCAGTTTACATTTAGCAAAAGTTAAAATGAGAGGGAACAAACATGCTGTAATTTGCTGTTAGAAAGGAAAAGAATATGTCAATATCAAATTAATATTTGTAATATGTTAATGCAGTATTCAGGTAAGAAACACTAGAGAAATTAAAGTAATTAAATGTAAAAAAATAACACTGGATAGTCTTCATTTTAAAAATTAAATACAGATTAATGCTTACAATTACAGTTACAAGAACAGCGAGTGATTTTCTTTTTGTCTTTTGCTTTTTGATTAACATGACAGACAGCAGCAGGATTATTAGGCTGCTGTCACTTTAAGAGTTTATGCACTGATCCAAACATACGGTTACACAACATGGTCTGTCTTTCTCAACTATTTACGTTCCCAAAGTGACGGTTTACCTGAATACTCACCAACACTTTTCGACATAACGCTGTGTGTAATTGACCATTTAAGCGCAATACGCCACGAAAAACAACTCAATTTGGACTCACAAGCTGTTTGAGATGCAGCTTTATGTGTGCGCGCCACTTATATAGATCAGTGTTGCGCATGCTTTTGATGTGAGCATGAAATCTGCGGGAATGAGTAAAATTATTCAGCACTATTAAACCGGAGCAAATGAGACGAGTGAGTGACAGAAGGCGGGTGTGTGCCAAACTATAAATTCGCCATCGGAGAGAAAAGAGAGTGAAAACGCACAGCTGTTTCGATACTGCAGAAAATGAGTATTGGAACTATTTCAGATATTTCAGTATCGATACATATCGAAATATCAATATTTCTGACAACCAGCACATCCTCACATGAAACTGCAGAAATTGGTGTGTAAATGAGACTCATTTTTGATGCTAATGCCTATATTAAGCTATAAAAAGCATGATCTATGAGTTGCTGGCTGTAAAAAAAAACTGCTGTGACCAACCATGTGTCATACAGTATATCAGCAATTGTAGTAACTTGTGAATGATGAACAAAAACACTCATGTGTAGTAATATTTCAAACTATTACATAAAAAGCTTCAAATGCCAGTATCAGGGCCAACCAGTCCAATCTTCGCTGCCTCATGGAAACATTTTAGAAACAGAAGAACTTAACGGTGCTCTAGTGAGACTACCGTGTCACAATCGGCTTCAAATAAACACTTGTAAAGCTTAACCTTTGCTCCGGCACAGGCCTGACCTGAACACGCTAGTTTCATTGACGATTGTAAATTCATAAATGAAGTATTCACCGACTGCTGAGCCAAAAAATGTCCCTGATTCAAAGCAGAGCAGGAAAATATTCAGAATAAGAATGTCGTTTATCCAAGGAAAATATTCCCTCCAGCACACCTTCTCCTCTCCATCAAGAGCACGGGGAGAGGTTGTGTCACATAAAGCTTGGCTCGGACCCCCGGTCCATCTAAAAGAATCACATCTGGATGGGCTGAAGGAATAACACAGAATATCCCTGTACTGACAGCGTCCTTTAAACAGTGTTTGGGAAAGTCAAATATTTAAGCAAGATCCTTTCCAGTACAATGATCAAAATTCAAACAGTGGGAAGTTCGACCGCAAGCTTTTCCAGGCACGGATATCAAAGGAAAGCGATGACTTACAGGCGGCCCAACTTGGGTGTGGATTGGAACAGCAGCTCCGGCAGGACCTGCAGCCGGTTCCGGTTCAGGCGGCTGTGAGGAAGAGAGGACAGGGGAAGGGCAAGAGTTAGCGTGGTCAAAACTTTAGGAGGGAAGAAATGAAACATAAGATGCTGTGAGAATGACCTTATGAGGAGCACAGATCAGTGGGTATGTGTTTGTGTAGTTAGACTATCCGAGGCAGAAAGAGAGAGTGAAAACCAGGGAAACAAAGACGGAAAGGTTGTTTGACTTGCACATCGACATGCAGACATCTGAATAACTAGATGGATGAGACAACAAGGCAAACACAAACGACACACGGACAGACCAATCCATCTTTCTGATTAAAGAAACAAGTCAGGTCAGCATTGCTATCAGGATCAGCAGCATCATGACAGGCCAATAGCTACATCCTGAGGTCAGGAGTCACATCTGTGCAGGGGCTGATGGGAAATAAATGTACTTCCTCTGAAGATGGCCTAGGTTATCTCCAGTAGTGCTCTTTAAAGGCTATTATCACTCACATGAGCCTGGCCAGACGGACTGTGGGATTTGGTAGGATGACCCTTATCACGGGAGTATGGGTTTTGATGATAGGATGCAGGGTCATGGAGCAAACCAAAGGTATGTGGAGGAGGAACATTACTTTTTTGGAGGATCTACAACCTTTTTGGCTCCTTGCTGCAGCCTTCAAGTAGACTCATTCTACAGGAGAAGAGTTGGCTTTCTTATAGTGAGGCTTCAACTACAGACATGAGCCGGCTAGACAAATTTACCATGACCATTATTTTGTCTGACTTGTATGTAATCTTGCAATCAGTGCTGGGTAGTAACTGATTACATGTAATCTGGATTACATTATCAAATTTTAAAAATTAAGCACTTGTAATTGGGTCAATGATGTGACGGGTCATTTTTTTTGTCCAAAGGCCTTAATAAAAATAAAAAACAAAGATATGGCATCCAAAGTATGTAAGGTAGTACAACTAGATCTCTTTTATTGAATCCAAAGGTTTTTAATTATATTTACTTACATATAAAGGTATTTTAAAGATTTTGAAGTGTCAAAAGGTCATTCGGTTTAACCGTCCAAAGGCCAATACAGCCATTTCATTTGTGATTAAAATATCTTAAAATGTAATAAATGTATATATTTTTTATCCTGGCATGATTTTATAACATCATATATCAACATAGTGCAAAATGGTTTTAAAATTATGTGTAGAAGTCATTTCTTTGTTATGAGAAAGAATGTCTGGAAAAATGAATTTCATTGATGTCATTTGGAGTAACCAATATAAAGGGTCCATTTTGGATCAAGTCATGCGGTCAATATCATGTGACAGGATGTGACATCATTCAGACACCTACAAAGGACCACACGGTCGTGAAGCAAACTAACTAACTCTCTCTTAACTATTTGAAAAATTCATGTTTTCACTTGCTCATACACATGTCCCGAAACATCAGGTCATTCGGTACAACCGCTATAAAACATGGAAAATGATGTAATATTTTAAAAACTTGTACTAAATATAAAATGTGTGATTGTCCTTTTGCTAGCTAGCTAGCAAGCTAACTAGTTAGCTAGCTAGACAGCAGCCTGTTTGAAAATATCGTCATTCGGTATAACCAAAAGTGTAATTCGGTAAAACCGAAGTTTTAGTTAAACCGAATGACTTTTTTGGTGACAAATTTTGTCCATTTTGTAATAAATGACAAAAGCAGTGTTAATTGATTATAAAAACAACATAATCTAATTGTTAACACTTAATAAAACTTCAGAATTAATCATATCGCCATTATATTTTTTGACACTTTTAAAAACCTTATTCGTCAATGACCCAATTATATTAAATTATGTTTAAAAATACTCGTAATCAGACTACATTTACTTTTTTATTAATTACATGATTATATATTATTTATACAATGACAGTAAATCATTCATAAGTTATTGATTCTCCCTAATTCTTCTTTTTCAGGTTTTAAAATTTCCTTTCTAAAATAGCATATTGCTTATATACATTCAGAAAGTCTTTGTTTGTAAAATTGCACACACAGACTCTTTGTATTTTTATATCAATATGGTATGGTATCAAAAGTAATCTAAAAGTAGTCAGATTATAGTACAGTATATAGTATAAGTACTCTACCTAGCACTGCTTGCAGCTGTGCTACACAAATCTGTGGGTTTGTTTAGAATTTATTTAGAAATACATTAAAACTGCTATACTCAAATACAAATACAATTACTTTAATATACACGTTGTATGATGAGCATGTCTGTAATTTCTGAATTAAAATGTATTTTGAAATTTTTTATCAAATAAATGCAGCCTTGGTGAGCATAAGAAACTTTCAAACACACACACATATATATATTAGGGATGCACTGATATGAACATTTTGGCCGATACCGATAACCAATAATTCTTCATGTTTGAAAGCCGAAAATCGATATATTGGCCGATAAATTAAAATCAAACTTTTTGAGAGCCTGATTACAAAAACAAAAGTCTCACCATTAAAATCCATGTCCCAAGCACACAATTATAATGTTCTCAATATAATATTATGTAGCCTATATGACAGACTTGTGCTGTACGTTGCACTGTATTTTCCTTTTTGAAGTGATTTCAATCATATTTCAAGCAATTCAAAACCATAATGGCAGACAGTGGATATCTGAAATGTCTCAACCGAAGGCAATAATCCATTATTTACTGACTTTAATATATTGGCCAAATTTTCTTATTGGGCCGATAACGATAACATTAAAAAAACGTATATCGGCCGATATGGTGGCCGATATATCGTGCATCCCTAATATATATATATATATATATATATATATATATAAAAGGAGGATATTGGCTGTTTATTAGTACTTATAAAGCACATATTAATGCCTTATTCTGCATGACCATATTCTACATCCCTTAATCTACCCAATACCTAAACTTAACAACTACCTTACTAACTATTAATAAGCAGTAATTATGAGGCAAAAGTCGTAGTTAATAGTTATTTAATAGTGAGAATTGGACCCTAATCTAAAGTGACCAAAAAAAAATCTTGTAAATTATGTTTTTTTTTTAAACCATATGAAACAAACATGAAATACAAATAGTACATTCCTTTTCTTTGCCGTGGATACTCTTATTTGTCATTATTGAGTTTAGTTCAGATACTTTGATGTGTACCTCAAAACTTGACCCTTGTTGAACCATGTTTTATAAACTAGGCCATCTATTTTTTAGCACCATGTAAAGTCACAACATGCAGCATGAAAAGCTTTCTGTTCTTTCTGTTTCTATATCATTCATTCTAAAGCACTTGCTCTCATAGAGGGGTCAAGCTATTTATATGTCCGCTGGGTTACAACAACAACAACAAAAAGTCACACTCGAGTGTCAGATGGAGGGAATGCATGTGGACACACTAGCTGTCTCGCCGCCCGCCGAGAGTGGGTCATTGAGTTAAATGCTGTGAAATTCCAAATACGAGTGATACATTGAGATCTTAAGACCCAGATAAACCAGACCCACAAACCCACCACAGAGGTGGTAAACAGACTGACAAACTTCGGTTCTCTTCATGATGGCTGCTGATTTTGATGTACGTTCATCGCTAACACGTGGCAGCAGCTGCCGACAGAACCGTGCAAACATTTACAAGGAATGAAACGCACTGAGACATTCACACATAAACAAACTCAAGGATGCTAACACAGGCCAACCACAGTCCAGACATTCTTTGACCTTGTCCAACTGCAGTAATAGCTAGCATGTTTGGTCTGACCCAATGGTCAATTTCACTGGGAAGTGTTAAGATTCTCACCAGAAAAGAGCAAATGGCTGCACTCCAGATGTCAGGGGGCAAACAAGCACGTAAACCCACTGGACTTGAAAAAAGGAAAGTTATGGAGGTCACCTCAAAAATTCTCAAAGTTCCTTTCGCTTTTGTGAAGATGTTTCAGATTAAAACCGACAAGGTCAATGTGTTGCTCATAAACAGCTACAAATTCTTGTCCAAAACACACATACAGAAACATGTGGAATATGTATCATGACAGCACACAGCACACTTCAATCATTTCTTCTATTTTTATACTTACATTCTCTCAAGCTGTCTGAGTTCCTGAAACGCTCCTCTTTCGATCACACTTATTTGATTGTTCTCCAGATGTCTGTGGGGGAAAAAAAGAACTTCATTATCCAATCAACTCCAGCGATTCAACTTCATCTGACATTGATCAGCCTCTCTGAGTGATTGAAATGACAGTTGAAAGAGGACTAGAGGAACTCATGACTTCGCTTTGTCACAACAGTGACTGATAAGCAAACAGCCTTTTTCTCATGAAAACCAGAGCAGATTTCTCTCTGATTTTATGAAGTGTGCGGTTGCCTCAGCAGACCCTCATTCGTGTCCAGCAAGCCTGTGACGGCGTTCCGGAGGGTATTTTCAGAGCTCTCCTCTACTCTGAAGACTTTGTCATATTTCAGGGCCCTTAAAATTTTCCAGATGCTTTACAAAGACAGCACATCTCCATGGCTATTTCTTGTTTATAGTTGAGTCTCTTTGAATTAGAACAACGCGCAGACACACGCATGGAACGCACACAGCCACTAAATTATATTCGGCACCGGATAATACAAGCAATCCTCCAAAAAGAGAGACAATCCCGAAGCAAAAGACATCCTAAAGTGCCTCTAAAGTGGACTTCCGCTTTCTGGGGTTATAAATGATGTTTTTAAAGCAAATGTTTAGACACGCAATTGTTTTTACAGCTATAATCCATGTTTTGTCATATCATTCTGTCAGGAAGAGATGAGACACTTGGCTACGCTTATGAATACGATCCAGCATGGTGAGGCCAAAACACAAGCGATCAAGAGGAGGCTAAATTGATTTCTTCGAAATAATCGCATTTTTTGCTGATACCAAACATATCATATAGTCTGCATCTAACATAAATTTAAGTCTGAGTAACTATCTGGCTCATTCTTACAAATGGGGGATCAACCCCACCGTGGTTTATGTATTCGCATTAAACGTAATCCCTTTCGATCCTGAACAGATGGGTTTTGGTGTGTGCTGAAGAATAATAACAGCTCTTTTTCTTCATTTTTCAGCATCTCTCCTTCTTTCTGTTCTTTGTCTTTCTCATCGTTACAGAAATGTTTTGAAGTTTTGCATAGAAACATGTGGGATACAGGCAAACACCTATGCTTTCACAGGGCCTGACAAGGAGAGGAGAAGACCTCTCAATTGAAAGGGTGAAGCAAGACACATGGTATTGCTGGAATAGTCTTTGTTATTCTTGCCTTAAGCGTTAACCAAGTGCTGGTTTATAGGCAGTACCCAGGTCAGTGCAGATGGCGCTTCCCTGAGGACTTTAGAATGGGAACAATCTATGACCCAAGGTAAGGTCATTCTTTAATTTCAATACGAAATTATTGTTCATTTATTAAGAAAAAAAAAAAATAAAAATAATGTAATATTATATAATGTAAAATAATATAATATTTTTTAAACAAAACTGCTCAGTGCTTATGAATGTTGAAAAACATTTGTCCCCCAATTAAAGTCACATGGTGCAACAACATGTGTAAATAATTTATACATCCACATATTTTTTAAAAAATCGTAATCTTTAAATCAAAATAACTTCCCCTCCCTCTTGCAGTGACATCACATCTCTTCTCTGACGACGCGTTTACTGGCGTGAGGGCGGAGCAACCTGTCACTCACATGAAATCGCAGCAATAGCAAACCACAACAATCAAATCAATTCCCAAAGAACAAAGTCAAGTCCCGCCCTACATTTTTCTTGTTTGAGAAGCTGTTTGTTACAAACACTACTTCTGAAACTCCTCTCGATCACCACCCTCACCTGAATATAAGTTTCTCCTGTTCTCAACTACATTTCCCATGACCCCGTTCCTGCACACTCGTTTCCCATTACTGAGATTATTTAAGCTCTAAGGCCCTGTTTACACCTGTATTTAGCGTCGTCCACTTGTGATCTGATCGACTGTCACTTTAAGGCCAAATGCACGGATCCAATCCACTGATACACCTCCGATAGTCTCCCAACTGTTTACATTCACTTAAGACATAACTGACTGTGTTTACGTGAATACTCGCCAAAACGGATATTTTGACATAATTTTGTGTGTATTTGTTTGGAGCCCCGCACATGACATGCAAGAAAAAAGTAAATCATGCACACGATTTACTAATTAGTTCCCTCAATTTACTAAATCACACGCACAATTTACTACTTTGTTTCCTCGTTTGCTAAATTGTGCGCACGATTTACTATTTTGTTCCCGCGATTTGCTAAATTGTGCACACGATTTACTATTTCGTTCCCTCGTTTTGCTAAATTGTGCGCACGATTTACTATTTCGTTCCCTCGTTTTGCTAAATCGTGCACACGATTTCCTAATTTGTTCCCTTGATTTGCTAAATCGTGCACAGGATTTACTAATTAGTTCCCTCGATTTACTATTTCGTTCCCTCGATTTGCTAAATCGTGCACACGATTTACTATTTTGTTCCCTTATTTTGCTAAATCGTGCACACGATTTCCTAATTCATTCCCTCGATTTGCTAAATCATGCACAGGATTTACTAATTAGTTCCCTTGATTTACTATTTCATTCCCTTGATTTGCTAAATCGTGCGCACGATTTCCTAATTCGTTCCCTCAATTTGCTAAATCGTGCACAGGATTTACCAATTAGTTCCCTCGATTTACTATTTCGTTCCCTCAATTTGCTAAATCGTGCGCACGATTTACTATTTTTTCCCTCGTTTTGCTAAATCGTGCGCAGGATTTACTAATTAGTTCCCTCGATTTACTATTTCGTTCCCTCGAGTTGCTAAATTGTGCGCACGATTTACTATTTTGTTCCCTCGATTTGCTAAATCGTGCACACGATTTCCTGATTCGTTCCCTCGATTTGCTAAATTGTGCACAGGATTTACTAATTAGTTCCCTCGATTTGCTAAATCGTGCACACGATTTACTATTTCATTCCCTCGTTTTGCTAAATCGTGCGCACGATTTCCAAATTCGTTCCCTCGATTTGCTAAATCGTGCGCAGGATTTACTAATTAGTTCCCTCGATTTACTATTTCGTTCACTCGATTTGCTAAATCTTGAGCACGATTTAGTAACCTGAGGGAACGAATTAGTAAATCGTGCGCACGATTTAGCCTACTATTTTTTTCCTGCATGTCATGTGCGAGACTCCATATATTTGTCCATTCAAGCGGCGGCTTTCTGTGTGCGCACAGGTAACCGGACTGAATTGAGCCCTCCCTCATGTCGTCACGCTTTTTCCACATTTATCCAAATGTCTGCTCATCTCTTTTTCCCAGATGTTAACATTTTTAACGTTTTACGAGACATGCAGCAAGTGTATGCCAACTTATGTCCCGCTGGGTAGATCAGCACGTTATAATTCATTCAAATGTGCGCATCTACCACGACTGGATCTCTTCCCAAATCGTCCCTCCCTAACATTTTCGTCTCGTTTTTGTCATTCAAAGCTGGTTTTTATTTAGTTATCTCATTTTTGTCAGTGGAAAAAAGTCATAGACGAAAATTATTCGTCAACAAAATTAACAGGGTGAAGCTTGTGCATGGAGACTGCATAGCTGAGATTGGAAGCTTGTCCTGCTTTATCAGACGGAGCAATTCTTCCAGAGAGATAAGGGGGTGCCAAGGCTATTCACAGGTCCCAGGGAGAGGCTGCTTTTGGTGCATGCCATGACCGTTAATCACAAACCACCTTAAACTGCCTCCGTGCTGCCCGCCAGCCACTGCCTCTGCTTACGACTGCTCTCTTGGGCGTTTATTTTACTCCTCTTTTTTTCACTTGTTTATTTTTATCTCCATTCCTCTCTTTTTACGGGCTCTCATTCAGGAAGAAAACAGCACGGAGAAATACATGATTACAGTCATTAAGCTGCAAGAACACTTTCTCTAGAGGAACCCAACTCGCTGGATCACGGCTGCCCTGCGCCTCTCCAAGGAGCCATCCGTCATTTTTTTATTTTAAAAGTTCACGTTTCTGGTATGGAACAGATTGTAACATATTCTTCAAACTCAAGAACAAGTTTGAAGATTGACTGCATCTAAGGCAATGACTTCATACGAGGTTCAGTCAAAGGGTCATGTTAAACGTGTCGGATTTACTCAGCTTAAATGTCAGTTTGTTTTATTATGACTTGTGCCGTAATCCTCCCGGCTTTCAGCCTCGAACCCTTTGATGGCTTTGACTGTAAAGACAACACGGAAGAGGAGGGGCACTTGGGAGTTAAAGAAAGGATTAACCATAAGAGCGAGAGATACGGAGTGACATCTTACAGCACGCGTAGGTTCTTGAGGCCAGTGAAGTCCACTTTGGTGATCCGGGTGATGTTATTCCTGTCCAGATCCCTGGAAAGAAAAAAAAAAAAGAAAGGGAGAGGGGATGGAGAAAGAAGTTAAAAGCTTTTCATTTCACTTATGCTTTCAAACATGATTTTTCAAGTCTTCGAGTCTGTAAACAGAGAATTTAAATGCAGAGGCTCTCTGGCAGTGCCTCGACGGCCCCGACTCGCACCAGATGCCCGCGGGGCAACGCTGTTCAAAGCTGGCGTCTGCCAGGGAGAATTAGTGCCATGCTGCAGGTTACTGAGTCTGAGAGGCCGACTTCAGCTCTGCCACTCTCACATTCACTGCGCTGGAGGCGACTCACTTTCAGCATGCTGCTATTGAACTGCCTCGACTCTAAACGTTCCCATACACACATACTCGACACACACACGTCTCGGGGTCACGTCAGCGTACACCTGCCCTGTTTTGTCTATACAATGACTGTATACAATGCAATTCTTTTCTTTCAATACATTTATCTGCTTTTTCTTTTCCATACAAAAAAAAAAAAAGACAGCTAAAGGCTCATATTTTGTTCTGTATGTAAGCAAAGCGAATGAGATGTGGGAAGAAACTGCTTGAGAGAGACGGATTGCATGGAAACATTTTTGTTTGGAAAACATCTCTTCTTGCAACTGAGTGAATTATATATTACCAAACTAAGTATTTTTCCACTCTACGCAATATCTTATACTTTTCCCAGACTGTTTTATCAGTTGTTTTAAGCGTGTCTAAAACTGTATACATTCACTGAAATGAGTATACAGGCCTATGGATACGAACGGACTTCCTCTGTGAGCGATGTTTACTGGAGCTCCGCCACACTGAAAAGATTAACGTTGAGAAATATACAGTGACATATAATGACACACGCATACACTTACACACTAACGTCAGGCCGTCTCAGTGTGTTTCTCATAGTATACATAAACATTTATAAATCTGATTTAAAGCCATATTGGATTTCAAAAGATTTCCCCAGAACCACAAAACGCACATCAAGCAGACTAATATGAGCCATATAGGAAACATATTACAGGGGACAGGCCATTTACAGACCCTGGATTCCATAACATGATCCTCTTTTAGATGGCGGCAGCATTTTTGGGAATCAAATGTGTTTACAAAAAAGCTGTCTAGGTAGGCAGCACACTTGGTTTAGAGACACAGCCCTCATCTGCTTTGAAAACCGAACATGACAGATTTTCCACTTTTCAGCATAAAGATAAAGAAATGTGAATTATCTGAATAATAATAAAAAATAAAATAAAGAAAGAAATATATTCCTAAAAACACTGTCCCAACTGGCCTAGAATTTTCTGAACAACTGCTAATTAAGCATGTTAAGAGTTTGAGAGTTCCCAGCATGCACTGCAGCATGAATACATTATGTAATTACTTAGTTACAGGATTATTGCTGTACTGTTTGCTGACTTTATGTATCCTGTCGTGTTTTGTTGTGTGGTAAAGAGCTCATTTCGCTTAACAGTGTTGAAGTTTATCATTGTTTTTGAGGAAGATTATCATTCGAGAGTTCAGTATGATGTTTTTCCTAAAGAAATTAATATTTATTCAGCAAGGACATTGAGCAAACATCACAGTAAATACATTTATATTGTTTCATATGATTTCTTTTTTCAAATAAGTGATGTTCTTTTGAACTTTTTATTCATCAAAGAATCCTGAAAAAAAAAATATATATCAGAGTTTCCACAAAAATATTAACTGTTTTCAACATTGATAACAATAAGAAATGTTTCTTAAGCATCAAATCAGCATATTAAAATGATTTCTGAAGGATCATGTGACACTGAAGACTGGAGTAATGACTGCCATAATTCAGCTTTTCCATCACAGGAATAAATTACATTGTAAAATATATTAAAATAGCAAACTATTATTTTGAATTGTAATAATATTACTGTTTTTACTGTATTTTTCATCAAATAAATGCAGCCTTGGAGAGCAGAAGAGACATTTTAGAATCTTGCCGAATGATAGTGTATGTGATTTAAGTGTTGAGGTCTATTTGCATGTGAAGTTATTGTATAAAAAGACTTTTTGCAAATATTTAATGAGTTAAGACTGACTCAGTGGTCTAGTTAGTGCGGTTAACAGCTTTTATGAAGCTTGGACATTTTAGTTCCCATTCCTTTTAATTGCATAAAAATGATCTTTACATTATTCAAAGAGTTCAAAATCTTAATGCATCATGTTTCCTTGATTTTGTTAACTTCTCATTAATTCTATGCATACAGTGTTATCACAAAATCCCAGTCTCTCCACGTCACTCTCTTTCTGTTTTCACATGTCCTAATCTCTCGTCCGTAGTTTTCTCATCTCGTATCCTCTCACCTGCTTGCAATGTAATCCCTCTAATAACATTTCCTCCTCTCTCTATCCTTCTCTTCAATCCTCACCGTGTCAGTTTTTTTACAGTATGTGTTAACAGCCTGGGGAACTAACTAAGTCCTACTTCCTCTAGAAACTCAATCAAACCTCCGGTCACACTGACAAGGTGGAGTTCACAGATATGCCAGCCCCCTACTGGCTATTGTTTGTTTTAATTTGTTGAGGGGATAAGGTGCCCATTCAAACGGCAGGTGTTCCACGCTAACAATGCGCCCCCTTGGGGTCCACCCCACCCACGCACGCCGTTAGACCACTCAACCCGACTCGTCCGGGTCATAAGCCGGCAGACCACTCTGGAAAATGTGCTTTTCAGAACGACACCGGACAAAGAGAAGAATCTTTGCGATTTCGGCTGGAGGTTATTTTGACTGTGTCGTGCTGCAATTGCAACAAGCCAGGCGACAAAGGTACACTAAGACCTCAAAGCCTTGCGAGAAAAATGTGCATGAAAACAAAAGAGTTGTTTTTTTTCTGTTCCCATACGATACCCTGCCTCTCAATGCGTATCCTGCCGTAATCTTCTGCTATTTTCCTCAAAGCCACGCTAGTCTAGTCCTCAAAAGCTGATAGGTATGCTCCATTTCCTCTTGAAAGCTTCCCATCGCTGTTTGGAATCTTAAATGAGTTCTTCCTTTTGGACCTCTGGTTTGGACGCCTTAGATGGCTGTTTTTCGTTTACTTGAGTCCCACTTAACAATACTAACACATTAATATTCTCCTCATAAGATGCACAAGTTATTATCAGAACAGATAGACGATAAATCAGTGAGAACAAATTATGTTTCCCATGTCTATTGATTAATTACAACTAAACGCCTCTGAGATAAGCACAGATAAAGCATTATGCTTGTCTTGTGCATTTGAATTAATAAGTTCACCATCATAACTGTCAATGGAAGAACACTGTAATTTCTGCCACCTATTATCTCTTCATTAAATGACTGTATTAATTAACATTTCTCCTTCACTGAGGTAATTCACAAAGGCATCCATGTGCCACTGAAAATTATAAAGCAGATGCTAAAGGCTAGACACAGATAGGGATATTGTAATAACTTTCATGTAATTAATTAGTGCATTTCAAACGGATAAATGCCTCATTGCCTCCTCCTCACTCTCCCATAACAGAGCCCTTTCCTTTTCCCAGTTTCTCTGGAAGTTTTTCACCGAAACGCTTGTTCGTTTGCACTTGTGCGAGATCAAATGGGGGGGGGGGGTTTATTACCGCTCTTTCATCTCCCGTGAGCCATGCAGTCAGCAGCCATGTGGCTACCACACATCTCCACTGGACACATGCAGACCTATTCCAGAATTCCTGAGTTGTACCTCCTGACATATTACTACCACCTCAAAAGCTCTTAACAATTCCATATTCCTTGATATCGTCACAGGGTTCCATATACAACTTTGTTTTTACCGGCAAATCCCTGCATGTTAGTAACCAAAATCACAAAAATGTCATCTCTTATTCTTGATTACCTAGCATGGCTAGTGATGATTGTTTATTGTCTTTGGTAACTGGCATTCGTGATAAAAAATTTTTTCTTTGACGTAATTTCAACTGAAACAGGAAGACAGGGAGTGACATATCAAATAGCTCCTCCCCCTTTTTTTAAATAGCCAATAGAGTTTTGTTTATATCACAGCTCGGCCAGAGCCGTTGAGCTCGGTAAAGCCGCAGTTTCTAACTGTTTCTCCTCCTAATCTCCTTCATATCGCTTTAAATTATAGCATTCTGTGCAGAATTCATGTGTCCGATGCAATTTGTGGTCTGCGCTGACTCGCGGATATGATCCGCTCTGTGTATTCGTGTTTCTGGACCGGAGCAGACTGTGCGCGCTGCGGCAGTTCACGTGAAACCAGACTTCATTCGGCCCCATTGGAAAGCATATTTACACTGTCTGAATCATTCCCTATCCCCTTTATAGTGCACAATGTGCCATTCACCATGTAGAAAAAAGTAAATGTGTGACCAAGTGACCGATTTCAGCCGCAGCTTCAGCGTCTATTTATAATGTAGACGCTTTAGATTCTAGAGAGCATTTGATTGGACAGAAAATCTGATGAGAAGCTGAAGTGCAGAGTGATCCAATCAAAATCATTGATCCATATTGGCAGAAGTGAGAGAATATATATAAGTTTTGAATGCTTATATCTTCTAAACGTGAATTTTGTCATTGTTTTGGAGCTCACTAGCTTATAGATGACAGTAAGACTATTATATTCATACTAAAAGCCAAAAAACTTCAATTTTGATTTCATGGGGACTTTAACCATTAGGACAGGTTGGATTTTGGGGTTGGACTGGTGCTGCATTGGGATAATTTCAGGATGAAGGCAGTGAAAATGAAGCCACCAGTGCATCTTTGAATTCCTCTTCATTGTTTATGAGCAATGTTGGCTGTTTCCATCTCAGGGAGAGTTTCATTTAGTAAATATTTTCATTACGGCCATGTCTGGATGCATTCTCCACTGAAGGACTCACTTCACACTAACCAGAGCAGACAAAAATGAATTAATTTAATTTTTCTTTTTTGAGCGTTTACCCCCTGGATGGTTTATTTTCGAACCCTGACAGCTAATAGCGCAGACGACCTGGTGTTCTTGCACAGTATATGACTTCTTAAATTACTAGAGTAACGCTTGGCTGAGAGGTGACAAGGGCAACTTCAACACTTCTGTGTGAAAGTCAATATGACAGCCAGGCTACAAAAGGCTCATCAATAACACAAGTCTCATCTTGGACTCCAGGGGTAACCAAGGATACCCCCCCACACACACACACATCTTTCCAAAGACGCCATTACCAGGAAGAGCAGTCAAAAATGAGTGTCCTGACGAGCGTCCCCATATCGAACAAAACTCTCTGTGCCACGCCACCATGGGTTTATTTATTTGGCTCTATTTCCAGTAGTGTTTCCTGTATAAATTTCTCCAAAGAAGGTTGATGTTTTTCTTGTATCATAACTGATGTTAAGCAGGGGACCATTTACTTTGAAGTCATTACTTCCTAAGCTAAAATAGCTAAATTTCAGTCAACCTAGTTAGCTACACTACAAGCCACAAATGATAGCAAACTACTTTGAATCTATTTAAGGAGACAATATCTTTTTGACACATATCAGATAATATATCTGGAAGCATTTAAACATAAATACAACCAATGAAACTAGAAAAATCATAATTTATATACATGAATGACCAGCAGCATTTAAAGGGGATCTATTATGCCCCTTTTCACAAGATGTAATATAAGTCTCTGGTGTCCCCAGAATGTGTCTGTGAAGTTTCAGCTCAAAATACCCCACAGATCATTTATTATAGCTTGTCAAATTTGCCCCGTATTTGGGCCGTTTTTGTGTGTGTCCCTTTAAATGCAAATGAGCTGCTGCTCCCGGCCCCCTTTCCAGAAGAGGGCGGAGCTTTAACAGCTCGCGCTTCGGTTGCTCAACAACAACAAAGCTGGAGAATCTCACGCAGCCAAAATGAGGATTGTCGGTAACGGTGTTCAGCCTTACATTGTTCAAACCGGAGTCGGACACTGATGGAGAGACTCAGGAAGAAGTTACAACTTTTATAATGAAACTGAACGGTTAGTGGATAAATTTATGTAGTTGCTGTGGAGTTGATTCAACTCATCGACTTGCAGGCTATCCAACTTGCAGGTGCTCGTCTGTGCAGCCAATGACAGAACAGTTAGCATGCTTTACTCGAACTTTTGCCATGGCGTTAGAACTGGTGCACTGTTTTCGCTTGCGAAAACAAAATGGCAGGACAGGGCGACTCAAATAAATCAGTGAATCATTTTTAAAACATTTACATGATCCATCTGAACAGAATGATTCACTAAATGAATCAAACATCGCAATACGTATAAGAAAGAGAACAGTTTAAGAGAGCACATTTGATTTGAAACACAATGTGACAAAAAAAAAACAGATGTACTGTAGCGTTTGTCACACTGCATCACTATTTGTCTGAGCTTGTTACTACAAAAGTTGTCACACTTCTGAAAATTCAGTTAACGGCATAACTACTTTTACTCCCCAACACTTCATTAGAGTCACATCGGCTTTCTTTCTGCGTACCAAAAGCCTACTAAAATCCTGATCAAATCATTTAGAAATTCTGGTTTGATTCTTTTGTTTACTGGTTGCTAGCTGCAACCCAGTGTTTGCGTCCGTGATCCTTACATCACAGTAACGAAATCATAAAACCACACACGGTTTTATTCATATTTGTTAGCTTAGGATAAACACTGTCACTTCTAACTACACTAAACTATAACTAACAAGATGTGCTGATGAGAATAACGAAGCCCTTGATGTGTTGCTTTGGAGACAAAGCCCGCAAAACAAGAGCCCTCGTAAACCTGAAATGGCCCGGTGGCGTGCACATTATCAAATCCAGCCTTCCATGACACAAGTTTGGAAGATTCACAGACTTCTGGGTCCCTGACATTCGGAGTGACCCTTTCGAGACGTTTGTGACAAGAGGTCTGCTGGCTCTCAGACACAGCTTTGATGCACTGCCTGAAATGAGGCACATTAAATATTTTCCGTACATGGAAACATGAAGGTTGGGTGGCGAATCGTTCCCTGAAGTCTTTGCCCACAATCCGTGCCAGCAGCTGTCTGGCAGGCTGCAGTGTGTGAACGAACGCTCACTGAGCGAGAGACTTCACATATGCTCCTCATATGCCCGCTGAGGTCAGCAGGGCACCGGAGACCACAAACCCACCTCCTGACTCGCTCCAACACCAACACAACAAACACACACACACTATCCCGCTGACTGACTCTCTGCCATAATAAAAAACTGACATGCAGCATAAGCAAATGCTGATAAACAGATAAGCGATCTAGGGTGGAGCTACCAGTTGGGAATGCAGGAGTTGGCGGTTTCACACCGAAACTTCATTAAGACAGTATGATGAGAGGAAGGGAATGCTGCCATTCTCTCTCCTGATCCAGCAGACCAAACAAGCTACGGCAGCCACAAAGTGCCACATTGTTCCTGAAGTGTTAACTGCGAGAGGGCCTAAGCACTGCGAAGACTCCGGCGGAGGGAATTTGCTATTAAACGCTACAAAGTGTGTGCGTAACTGCTGCAAATTAGAGCGAGAGAGATGAAAGAGCCAGAGCGTGAGTGAATGAAAGGGGATATTACAGTTGCGACAGGAGCTACTAATGAGCGCAAAATCATACGAGCTGTCAAAGAAAGAAAAGCCTTTCAAATAAATGCACATTTATTAGAGGGAAATGTGCCTGAACTCTGGAATTGTGGGTAACTAGGCCTTGCTTAGGGCAGAGGTGCAGTCATTACAGTTAAATCAACACTCCAGGGTGCTCTGGGAAACCCGGTGTCGTGTTAATCGTACCCAGGAGACGTGGAGACGTCCTGAAAACTGCTGTTACAGATAGCTCGGTGCATGTTTTGGATGATTTACTTGGTTTTTTAATTAATAAAATTATGCTATGTGAACATGTAAAGTCATTAAACAAATACTTTGCACACCACACCTGTCTCTAGTTTCAGCAAGACTCAACCTGCATGGTATATTTTAAAACAAATCCAATATTCTGCAGGTCATGACCCTTATTTATTTTTCTCTCCACATGAAAAATTCCACTGAAAAGCCCTTTAGAGGTTAAAGGTTGGAAGGTTCAACCAGACCTCTGGCCATTGAACAGACTGGATGCCTTTCCTATCAAATCCAGAAGAAAAAAAAGTTATATTATAACAGATGGTTATGATATTTAAAGAACCGTCATGGCTTATCACGACAGAAGTGCCGCAGGTGGAAACAGGGAAATTAAGGATATTTTCACAGTCAAATTCAACAGTGGTTAGAAGTAATCTAAACACATAAGAGAGTCGGTCTTCAGCTGCAGTGCGCCCCTCAACGGACTTGTGGTTCCCCAACTTCCCCAACTAATACAGCCAAGATACATACACACACTCACACCATATGGCCATTAATCATGTTAATGTTTGTGTAAACTCATTATACTGGATGAAAGAATCAGCTGCAATGCTGTTCAACATTCAGATGTGGACACGTATGAAGAGCAGTTAATATCTCAACGCTCATTTACAACAATCTGAGTCTAATTAATGAAATGTGATTTTACTCGACTCCAACCAAATGAATACACACTGAACTCATGCATTTGACAATTTATAAGATGTATTGAATTACTGAAAAATTAAACAAAACAGTACTTAAAATTGATGTATATCCTCTACAGAAAAACATGACACCAAGTTAAAATAAATATTTCTACAAATGTTGACCCCTGCTTTAGATCTATATTTGACTCTAAGAACTAAACTGACCTTCTTTAACTATTGTAATAACAGGATACCAACTGTCTGATCAATTGAGCAAAGATAACATAAAAAAAGTATTTTGTTTTATCAACTTCACATATCTTAATAAGAAAAACTAGTACAATTTTACAACAGTGCTCATATTACACACACACAAAAATGTGTTTAACCCATTTAATCCTACTGGTAACATATGTAAATTTACTTAAGGATCTGTTGAGTTACTGATGTGTTTGAGTTGTCAAGTACAAATACAGTTCAGACTGTCTTGACTTCATGTGAACTTTTTTTTTACATGTCACATGACCAGAGCTGTTTCATTCCCGTTTGTACATCTGAGAGATGATATCTTTTAAAGGGCCTATTATTTATGCATTATTAAACTGATGTACTGATTAATTATTTGATTGCATTTCAAAGTATAACTTCAATGAATATATTCTTGAATTAGCATTCTATTTTCTGCAGTTGCTTTTAAAAAATCCTTGCAAATGAGAAAAATTGTTGTAGAAACAATTTTTCACTGAGAAATTGCTAGTAAATTTCACAATTAATTGCAAAGCACAAATTTTGAAGTGAAAGACTGAAATAGTATTTTCTTGTGAAATGTATAATACATTAATCTTTGTTTTATTTACAACTTAAAAATGTTTTTTGCAGTGCACTGGTTACAACTGTGATCAGGGGCGAAAAAACTTTAAACCTTTTAGTAAAAGACATGCAGTTTGTTTCACTGGTCTCCAGGGGGTAAGAATAGGTATAATTATAGCTGCAAAACAACTTGCAATTATTATTTTTGCTTGTTAATTAATGTTTAATCATAGTACCATTCAATATGTGTAAAACTGACACCGTTACAAGTCAATAGCTATAAAAAAATGCATCTCCCGCTCACAGAACATGAAATCGCGACGTTGTCACTTGTCTATGAGGAGAGATACGCGCCGCTGTCATTATATTATCGGTGTTCAAATAACGCGATAATGTGCGTACTTACAGCCTCTCGGCGTTCCTCGGGATTCCCCTGGGCACCGTCCTGAAGCCTTGACCCTGACAATCCACATGAGAGCCCGAACAACTGCACTTATGCGGGCATCCATTCACAGCACAGCACAGCAGCCCACACAGCACAGCCAATGTCCCCCAGTACTTCACCCACCGCATCATATATCCTCTGAGGCTGAAGCAGCCTAATAACAATAGAAAAAAACTCAAAAAACAATAAAACTACTCAAATAAACTAATACCTAGGCTATATGAAAAAAAAATGTATCCGCGTCTTGTCCAGAGCCAATTAAGTCCCGCGCGCAAAATAAAAAACGAGGGAAAACTTAACGATTACCTACAATACCGTAAAATAGTTCCAACTTTAAAAACTTCTCGAAATACATCAGAAAAAGCGTTCCTCATTCAAACGTAAAGTTGCATCTGTCTCTCCACACCATTGAAACACACAGATGCGCATCAAAAGTTAGAAAAGCACATCGGTGACTAGAAAAAGCCCATAAAAAGCCTGCAAAATCATTCAGAATGTCCAAAGTGATTCCTTCTCATTCTTCACCAATTCCGCTTTATTAGGTCCAGCATGCAAATCCTCATTGATAGTGATTGAGGAACTTCAGCGGAGCTCGTACCTATTTGATTTCCAGCCCCCAAACTCTGCGCTCCACACTCCTACTGGCTAATCTACGTGATGTCATTCAGGGATATTTGGGGTCTCGACTCGAGAAGTTGTTGGGACTGCTTCAAATAACACCAAATGCTCGTGGTGTTAGGGAAGAACACAAAGTTATGAATTAGTAACCGCAGTTGGCACTCTTTTCAGCTACACTTTGAAAAGACAAAGCTAGAAATCTTCATAAAACAAGACATGAAAACAAGACTGATACGATTTTATATTGCCTATATAAGGATATTCACCACCAGGGAAGGTTTAAGGTGAGTTACTGGACAGTGATTAGTGAAGTGATTATTAAAAATAAACAAAATGATAATGAATTAATAAACCAATAAACAATTGTTTTAAATGAGAAAATTACTTATAATTGGACTGTATTCAACTGTACCATGCATGCAATGATTCAGGGATTTAGATGTTACAGAAATATCCTTAACATATTATCTATTTTTGTACAGATAATTTGAGTCCTGTCTCTTGAGATAGTTTTACATGACTTTTTTTCCCCCGTGATTTTTGGTGCCCATTTTGCAGTCCTAGTGCCCCCATCTGGTGAGAAACTTCATCTTACTAAATCTAAATTCCTTCCTCACTATGAGAAACCACTGGTTTTACTATATTGAAAAGTTGGTTATGAAGTTTAATTTGGCTCAAATATGACTCAGAAAAAAAGGTACGGCGCTGTCACTGGGGCAGTCCCCTAAGGTACAAAAGTGAAAAGGTACATCTTTGTACCTTACTTACCCCTAAATGGTACATTATAGTACCTTAAAGGTGCATATTAGTACTTTAAAAGTACATATTAGTACCTTTTCACTTTTGCCCTAGTGACAAGCATCATACCTTTTTTTCTGACAGTGTATCATTCAATCAACAAAAAAGAAAGAAAAAACTAATTAAGAACATTCAAGTAAAAGACAGTTTCACAGGGCAAGTTACTTTTAATAAAAGATTAAAGAGGAGTGCTAGACAGAAATATTTCCCTCCAGTCAGTAAAAGACAACAGATGTCTAGATAGGTTAAAGCTTCACTCAATAACTTAATCGTTTAAATGCTGTGCTTAAAGAGTACTTACCTGTTTAACATGTATAAAGAATACTTGTTTAACACACGAATCAACTCCCATATGCCAGATTAGTTTACCTAAATTATTCCTCCTGAAAGCAAAGTGAGGTGCTGGAAGGCTGCAGGTACGTGTGTGAAGTTAAGCTGCAAAACATGTGCTTTACACTTCCTTTAATGCACACACATGGCCGTGAGTCCATAAATCTATGATTTGTGTCAATAAGGGTGATGTGCCAGATTTACAGACTGCTTTATTCTATTCGCTTGTTCACGTCAGGAGTGAGGAATGTCCAGAGAGCTTCCACCTGTGGATCACTGTGGAGAATGAGCGTGATACTCTACATGTGTCTGAGCTGTCTATCAGCTCCTCTAGGGTCAGACCTTCAAGTAAAAAAACCCACACGGTGACCCCCAAACAGCCGTGTTGCACACTTGAGCACGATCAGACTCTACGGCAGCAGAAGCATTTCTGTCTTACGTACTCAAATGTATGTCTTCATTAAGGAAGAGTATTATGTCATTTTCTTTTTAATTCTCTGTGGTCATGACGAGTGAGGAACTGGACTGTAGTCAGGATGCTTGTGCGCTTTGAGAGCTTGAGAAAAATAACAGCTGCCCTTAGGCTGAACATTTTCAGAAAAACATAGTCATAATGCGTTTAAAAACTGAGCACATGGCATTACAAATAAGACGAAGTGAATAGGAAAATAGATTGTGACTTATATTTTAATCATAACTTGGCTGTGCTGAAATAAGTTAAAAGGTTAGTCATCAAATTGAATTGACCTGCGTTTTCATTGAACTACACATAGCAATGAAAAATGCTCTATAAATGTCAAAACAAAGGATCTTATTTGTAAAATGATACAAGTTTTGTGAGTTGAGGCCGGACAGTTGACATTAAACTGACCTTTTCATTTTATGTATTGCACCCAATGGAAAGTGAGTGGCCAGATTATGGAAAATCTTGGCATGAATGGTGTAGACCAGCACTTCTGGCAGGGAAGGGAAAGGGCTAGCCAAAGACCTGTCTGAGGAAAAAAGCCATTAGCATACCATGAGACATGAGACTGCTTTTAAATGGAACACTTGAACATAAAAAGAAATCCAAACTTTTCAGCAATTACGTAAATCTCTCAGCCTATCCGTTTGCCTTGGGTGAGGGAAAATCTCATATAGATCTTCTTTCACTTCATATATTCCCTTTCTTTGTCAGTTTGTATGCATTTTACATCGTCATCCTGTTCTGTAGCTTTGTAACCGAGAAGAGCGGAGAAGGATTTCTCATCTTCCTGGGTGGAAATTTCCTTCCTTTAGCTCACAGAGAACTGAGAAGCAGTCAAACATTTAATTCCACAGCAAAATTTACTTTATGGCTCATAGATTTCCGCCTTTGTCCCGTTTGTATCCCAGCCAACAACTGTTAACCCATATTATGGATCTTAATTCCTTTCACACAAGTGACTGGCAAATGGAACATGAATGGGAAGTTGCTTATTTCTCTCAGGCATCAGTTTGCATTGTTGTCTGGCACCTCTGTGAACTGCTGCTGGGTGATAATTGGAAAGACAGCCTCCCTCTGTAGCATCCTGCTGTCTGAACAGTGGCCATTTCAACCAGAGGCCTAAGGTTCCTGTGTGCGAGTCTCCAGAGCCAACTCTGCGTGTGCCCATGAGGCAGCAAGACATCAGCTTCTGCCACAGAGACCTGCTAATTACATGCACATTGTCCTAGCTTGTATGAACAGGGGCGGGCGGGCCGCGGGAGGCGGAGAGGGGAGAGTATCGGGAGGTGGAGAGTTGTGACAGAGGCCTGCCAGGAACAACAGCCTGGGGTCCCCCGGACACACACGCTGTCAGGAGCTGGGCCCCCGCGAGTTTCAGACAGCCAGAAATGCTCGGCTCAAGTTGTGGACTAATCCACAGAACGGTAAAAGAGCTTTAGCGGCGTATACACACTTTCTGATTGTTGTCCTTCAGTTTTAGCAAACAAACACATGGGAAAAACTATGGCCAGATGTTGCCACAGTCCTTGTAGAATGATTTGTTTGTAATTCTAAAAGCTCACATTCCATGGGAACTGCTAAAGCCCTGCAGACATCATTGGTTATGCCAAACCTGAGGTGTTTTTTTAAACCGAGTTGATCTTTGACCTGGCTCTGATGTCAGAATTTGCAACATTTGATGTTGAGCCCTGGGACACAAGCATTCCTACAGAATTTCTCACTCGCTCCTTTTCAATTACTCACGGCTGGCAGGCAAAACAATGTTTAAAACTACAGTATGTGTGCCCTACGTAATGGACCAGGAACAATGGGAATGAAAGTGAATGGAGAAACTCCAACAACAACAACAACAACATCCAAGCTTTTTATTTCAAGGGGTAGGAAGTGCACAATTAGATTGGCTCAGTTCTGAAAATCAGAAAGGTTTTATAATGTGGAAGTGGTTAATATGGTTGATCTTTTTCAGAGAATGGGATGAGGACTGGATGGGTGGGAGGTGGGATCTATCTGGTGCCCTTCCGCTCCTCGTGCCTCTATCAGGATTAGCCTATAAACAGTTCCATATGTGAGGCTAACCCTGACGCTACAATGTAAGACTTTTTCCATCGGTATGACTGGAAGATTGATGGTCCAATTTACTAGGGAGTTATCATGGACCAGAATACTCAAAAGAGCTAAGAGGAGCGGCCAGCTGTTGGCTCTTCTGCCTCGATTTTTCCTTCGGCCGGAATTTCATCTGCATACAGGGAGATGGAGAAGTAATGTTCATGTGGTCAGATGCAAGTCTCTCAGTGCAGTTGATAAACTTTACACTCCTCCCGTGACTGTTCCCAGAGACTCACTCAGGGGCTAGACCAATATCCATCCAAGGGAATAAGGTTTTTTGTGATTGGATGATTATAGGTTACTTGCGTAGAGGTCTTAGCAAGAGTCTAATGTTCTCACTCAACTCAGCGTCCTTTAATCTAATCAAACAAGAAACCAAAAACAACACCCATCAAAAACAAAAATCAAATTTTCACCTTGACATCTCCAACAGTGACCTCATAGACAGTCTCAAGCATACTGCAAAGCCGTCACTCATTATTAAGATTCTCCCCGGCCAAACGGTCCTGCCCGGACTGCATTTGCGGTTCAGTAATAATCTGTAATTAACACCAACCTTTGAGATCGGCATCCTGATTGAGTCCAGCATATGCAGGCCACATGCACTGACCTCCACCTCCTCCAGCCTGCTACTCAAGAGCTGTTTACATAGTGACGTCCTACCAGCATTCATCAGACTCTCTGTAGGGAGGCTTTAGGAAATTTTGGACTGAACTTGTACTTTTTAGCTAGGAGCGACCGTTAGTGATTGGCCATTGGAGAGCTATTTGTAGACATCACAGCCAGGACTGTAGACACTGCAGCCTTCGTCTTTATGTGACTGCGGTCGACAGAGCTGACCTTCTGCTGGCCAGCATCCATCTCTCACAGCACTGTGATTGCCTGACGGTCTGTTTTTTATTCTCTCTTGAAATTCTGTCTGACCAGAAATTGTTATTAATTATCAAATCTTTGCTAAGACTATCACTTTCCTGCTTGGCTGGCCACATTGTTTTCCCCCACTGGCTTTTTTTGTTTTGTTTTTCAGGGAACCAAAATGATGCCAAACGCAACACAAAGGGGTTTTGACGGTTTCACGGATTTAAATCAAAGACACAAAGTTTTGGGGGGAACAGGACAGGGGTGTGTAGGACAAGCCATTGAAAAAAAGCAAGATTTGAAATCCCAAGCAAGGCATTTTAATTAACCCGACTTGAAAAAGTGATTTTTGTTTCGTGAGAGAATGGTAACAGGACTGAGGGCTAAGGGGTCTCTGTTGGTAGCAGCGAGAGGTTGGTTAAGAAAGCCTCACAGTTCAGAGAGGGTGAAGTCACACAAAGACTCAACAAGGCTGAACAATGACCTCCTTTTCTCACTCAGACTTTTGTCAACATGAGAAAATTAGAAATGCCGCGCATTATTAGGAGAACCCTGGAAGGAAGAGGTCGAATGCCAACCACTTTTTCATTGACAGGAGAGTTTAGCAGCTGTGTTGCTGTTTACTTTGAATGGGCTGGAAATGCCTTGAGTGGACTGGGCCCAAAGAAAACAATGTTCAGAGCTGAACTGGCAGTGGGAACTCAAACCCTCAGCAAGCAAGCAGGCCGCAGTCTGACATGGGCACCGAGGCTCTGGCTATATCAGCCTGATATTATGTTTACAGCGGCTCCACTGTACAAAGGAAGAGAAAACAGATGAGAGAAAAAGGCTGAGCTGAGCAAACGCAACACTGTGTGGTGACTAAAATGACTAGGGATGGACTCCAGTCCATAAAACCGCAATTGTGCGCCACTGAAGCAAGAGTCTTGAGGCTGATTGAACCAGATCAGTTGGCCTACTTCACGACACTATGTGGGGATAACAGTGCTTTTGCAACTTTCTTTGGAAACTTCGACAGCGATTACCACCAAATGCAGCGCTTTAACAATGGCACTAGTGTTGCGAGGCATATGTGGAAACAGGAATTTGACAGGATTCCATAGGATGTTAAATGTGCCAATTCGCTGTTGGTGCTTTAAGTGTGGCTTATAAAAGGAGCCCCATTGGTCTGAATGGGCTATATGCTTTTGATTATTGTTGGTGTGATCTACAGGACTGATTTCATTAATTTATGCCACCTGCCTAAATATGTGCAGTAAGCTGTGTGCTGCTACTGCTTTGGTCCAATGCAATGGTTTTGCCTTTCTCTCTTACTCTTGAGTGAGGGCTCGTGTGGATTCTGGATGTGGTGGTGAGGTGAAGGAAGTGATTATCAACGGCAGCCTCAGCTTGTCAGAATGTGTTATAGCTGGATTTAAACTGTATCACCACTTTGTATCATCACTTTGAGAGAGGACGCCCTCCCCGCCTTGCCAGGCTTTGGCTAATCCGAAGAGACTATAAATAACCACTCGTAACTGACGGGATGATTCATAATAAAAATAAATAATCTTAAAATTCTTGGACTGGTTTTGTTTAACTTGGATTGGCAAGTGATAATAGGAACAGGATCAGATTTGAAGGGCCAAAATTTAAACATGACAACCATGGACTGCATGTCTTATCATCTGTCTATCTAGCTCTCTGCCACATCTATTTAGAATAAAGGGACGACAGTGAATGATAGGGGAAAAGGAGAAATGGGATCAGGAAATGTTGCAGGCCAGATCTGAACATGCACCACCTGTGTAAGCACTACACTTCAATGTGTCCGAGCATGGGCACTAACTTCCAACTCCTAGCCGTCTTTGATCCCTTTTTCAAAGTAGAGAGGGAAATAGTCACAGTAAAAACGGAGGCCTTACAAACACATTTCCACATGTCACTTTGTCCAAGTTGAAAGAGGGGCCAGCACAAAATTGTACTTTCCTTGTTTGAACTGCCAGTTCCACTCAGGTTCTCTGTAGACTGATGGGAGAACCACAGAGGGATATGAAGCTTCCAGAGACCCTTGTGTAAAGCCCACCTGTCATTTACTAGGTCCTGAAATAACAGTGTCCTACCTTTTCAGCAGAGTGGCTCTAAAAACTATGCTATACCCAAAAGCATTGCTTTGAGTGATGAATGTGACTGGATTTTGGATGTTCACTGGGTGCAAAATTCAAAGAGAGGAAAAAGTATTAGTCTAGTTTCCGGCCATGTACAAAAAAAAAATTCTCAGAACTTATGTAACAAAAAAATGAGTGAAATCTATGACAGACCGAGGTGATGTGCTTCATAGTTCCAGTCAAAGTGTTGACTCGATGAGTGCAGTGTATCAAGTCCATGGTCATTTAATACTAAAGAGTCACAGCTGCACATTGACCTCAAATGCAGGATGGAAAAAGATTCCATGAGTTGCTGTTGCAAGGCTCTACGTTACCAAGCACTCTGCTCTAAACCTGCTACGTTAGCCTGTGTATTAGGTCAGTGATGGAGTGTAGGACTACAGCTATAACACACATACTAAAGAGTGAAACTAGCCCACCTACTCTTAATTGCTGACAAACCACAGCAATTAGACAACCGCACTTATAGGGAGGCCACAATGGTGGCACCATGGTGACAAGATTCAGTGGTGATGAATGACAGCTTGGCTCCTTGTCTAGGACAAGCTAGGATGGTTTATCAGTAATTGCTGATAAAACAGTGGTGAAAAATCAAGCAGAGCTGGTAACAATAAGCATATGTTGTGGTTTGAATTCTAGTGACCCCAACAGTCTTCTTAAAAAGCTTAACAAGCAATTGGTGAACTACCCAGCTGTACTGGTACTCCAATGTGACCAGCGCCGAGCCAGCATAACAATCTTAAACCATGCATGGAAATTTATTCTGGTCAAAGCATGTTTTATTAGCAGGTAAACCCAACATACTGACATTAGAATTCAATGACACTGTCTAAAAGATATCAGATGTCTAGTGGTCGATTTTCTAGCGATATAATCAAGAGACACAGCTGTTCAATACATCTATCAGCACAGTACAAACATATAAAAGCTGTTTTTATGTCCTCATTCTCCTAACTGCCTTTCTTTGCATGGCTACAAGATATTTTATCACCCTCCACCAGCCTCTGCTCCACCTATTGTCTGACAACTCTTGGCCTCTAGTTTTGTTCCCTGTGGTTAACTTGCACTCACAGGGATTGCAGTCTGGACATCTGTTCAATTTATCTTCTATGTTATTACTGCACCTTTTTTTTAGCACATTAACTATTGTATTTATATTGTTGTAAGTTTCTTAAAGTATAATGGACCTGTGCTGTTACCCATAGAGATTTGCACTCTGAGGATGGCTGCATGACTGGCGGGAAGTTTGCTTAAAAGACGATACCACTAACGCTACCATAATTCATCCGATTTATTTGAAGAAAGTGGTCCGACTGAATTAATGTAACAGCCTTATCATGTACAGTATCATGTATTGTCAAGCTTAAAACACCTCAGGGAACCATCCTACATATTTAAGTGGAATTTACCCTTTGTAATCCACTGAATAAGATCCAGAATTCATAATTCAAATGTGTAACTAAATGTATGCTGAATACCCTGTTAAATTTACGGTAAAAAAAAATTAAATAAAATAAAAAAAATCGCTTGGTGCCTGTATATTTTACAACAGTGGGTGTCAATGGTCAACGTTTCGCATGGTCATTATTAAGCCACGGCCCAAATTTTTAGGAATTTGAACCAAGCAAATTTATTTGTCAAAATGGCTGCCAAACACATACACATAAATTGTAAGAATATCACAAACACTGATGAATATAAAGAATAATGAACACTGATGCAAATCCTTCCAGCTAACACACGACATACCACTTACGTAACTTACAGAGGTCATCGTAAGTGGCCTGTCCATAAAACATGGCCAGTACTCATATGTAGACGGTGAACGGGGTCATACACACAGACAATACACCAGAGTAACAAACATGACACAAAACAATGCAATAAACATTAACTAAATAACACCCTAATTACTAAAAACAAAAATAAATATTTATATATTTATATTAAATATAATCATATGTGGTGAGCCATGCACTGACTTCTAGAAATGACTGTAAAATTACGTATAATGTGATGTTAAACCATTCACAGTTTTTCCAACATATACTGTATGGTAAGGTAACTTATAGTTAACCAAACAGGTTTTTACTTCATAATTTTTACAGTTTCTGTAAAAATTACGAACATATTTTTTTTTTTTTTTACAGTGAAGAGAACTACAATACATTATATGACTCTTTAACTGCTCAGGAGCTCTTGGATATCACAGCTCAATCTTCTATTACATACCGGATCCCCCACATGATGACATCAGTGATTTAGTGTTGCAGCCTGGTCAAGGTTACAGTCACGTTAATTGCACTTGGCCCAACCACTGTGAGTGTGGTCTGTAAATGGGATACTGCCCATAAAATCATAAAATAGAGTCAGAGGCAATGACTGTTTCTGGGGTCCACCATCACTCCAAATCCTGTAAATGATAAATCAGTGACCAATCCAGAGACAGCTGCACAGCAAGACAGCATACTTACTGTACAAATTTTGAATACAACTTCTGAAAATGTCTTGCTGCAGAATGCCATGATGACCAATGATCTTCAAATGGTTGAAGCTAATTGTGAACCAGCTATTTAGTTTCTCAACTATGCAAAGTCAACGCTCCTCTGTTTATGTGAAGGTTTAGTAGATGTAGTTTTGTGAGGTGCTGTAAACAGAAAAGATGTGGAAAGGTGTCAGATGACCAGAGTTTGATAGGATACACGTGGCTTTATACGACTTTGGCAAGATTCAGGACAGGTTTTGGGAAACATTAATAAAGAAAGAAAAAGTCCAGTTATTGCATTGCTTCATAATAAACATAACTAAATATTTTACATTCATACTTTTTATAAAAGGTAAATTCATTAAATTAAGTTAAATAATAAGTTAAATAGAAAATTCCTCACAAACAGTATTGCTCTCTTCCAGAAAGGTGCTATGCTTGATTTGCAGGCATTTTGTTTAAAAAGCAACAATTTTCAAGCAATGAATGCACACCTCTGTATAGATATCGCACCATTCACAGCATAGACAATTATTTTTTATGAAATTGTTGTTTTGTCGCATATACACTGTATTGCCAAAAGTATTGGGACACCCCTCCAAATCATTGAATTCAGGTGTTCCAATCACTTCCATGGCCACAGGTGTATAAAATCAAGCACCTAGGCATGCAGACTGCTTCTACAAACATTTGTGAAAGAATGGGTCGCTCTCAGGAGCTCAGTGAATTCAAGCGTGGTACCGTGATAGGTTGCCACCTGTGCAATTGTTACAAAGTGTAGTGGTGTAGAAGCACGCACGACGAGGAGTATAAAAAAGTCAAACTTTACTAGAGAATCCAATGGAACATACAGGAATACAGGAGATACACGCACTAACATACAACGACAACCGACAAACACAAGTGATAAGGGTGACTGTTTATATAGTGAGTCCAGAAGAGTGATAATGATGATGACTGCCTTCAGGTGCGGGTGATGGTGATGACGTGCAGGTGCAGGGCAGAGGGAATGCTGGGAAGTGTAGTGCAGGAACCGGTGACTGTAACCTCGCGCCGTAGAAGAATATCCAAAGGGGCAGGCCAGAGGGGGTTCAGGAGGTGGACGGTGAAGCTGGAGGATGAGTTGGATGGAGGCCCAGTCCCCAACCAGGATGATGGACATCGGCGGCGACGCTGAAGGGAGGAGCCATGGTGGTGAAGGCATCAGCGCCACCTTGGGGACGAGCGAAGGCGGCCGCGGCGATGGAGGAGGAACCCACGGCGTAGATGGAAGACAGATGGAGCGGTTCGATGCCGACGACCCAGGCGCCCGCGACGGAGCCACAGCGACGACCATCCGAGGAGGAGGCAGGGATCCTGAGGGCTGAGGTGTAGCTGGAGCGACCGAGGGCGGCGACGGAGCCTGAGGGAGGGCGGAGCTAGCTGGAGCAGTAGGGGTGGAGGGCCGGAGAGCAACGGACGGCCCGTAGGTCCGTTGCGTAGGCGGTGTGACGTCCAACCCAGGTGGAGTCGACGGTCCGAGGCAGCTCCACGAAGCCGATGGCTCGAAGGTCCCAGCAGACGACAAGGGAGGGAGGAGCGTAGGTGAAGGAGTCAGGGCGATGGGTTGAGGAGGAGAGACGAAAACAGATGCTGGAGGCGGAGCCACAGGATCCTTACACCCCGGAGGAGATGGCTCACAGTAGTCCCGCGATGTAACCACGTCACTGAGAGGAGGTGATGGTGGTGTAGCGGGACTGATGGGTGACAGCTCGGGCAGAACAGCAGACTTGGTTGGGGTCAGGGAAGAAGGCAGAGATGCAGATTCTGTATATAATTCCAGGAGAGGATGTGGGAGAGACAGGCTGGTAGGAACTGATGAGTCCAGTATAAAGGTCTTCAAACAGCTGAGGGGTAGTATTGTTGTCGGTGGACTCACTCTCAGTGACGGGCGGGTGGGCGGGACTTCTGTCCTGCTCGTCGTCCTCGACACCAACACCCTCGACGCTGGAAGGGACCCCCGACTCGAACTTCTCCTCTGTTGGAAATACCTCAGGCTCCGGGGTGATGTCAGGCTCAGTCGCTCCTCCTGGCGCGGGCTCTGACGTCACAGCGGGGTCGTCGTTTCCATCGGCGGTGGGTCTCTGGTTGGGAACTGGGTTCGGAGGGGTTCCGGATCGGGGCTGCTTAAACTCCACACATTTCAGCATGGCCTCCCTCCAGTTCAAGCCGGTGGTATCTGGAAGCTCGCAAGGTCCATTGTAGCTCGCCCCGATCCAGTACATCTTCCTTAATTCCTCATCCTCCAGCTGGCTGTTGACGGCGAAAAGAAGAAATCGTGAGGAATACACAGAAAAGTCATGGTTCTCCTGAGCCAAGGCGATGAATTTGGCCCATTCATCCATTTAGGGCGGTCGGTTGTTCTGTCACAATCTAGTGGTGTAGAAACACGCACGACGAGGAGTATAAGATCAAAAGTCAAACTTTACTAGAGGAATCCAATGGAACATACAGGAACACAGGAGATACACACACTAACATCCAACAACAACCGACAAACACAAGTGATAAGGGTGACTGTTTATATAGTGAGTCCAGATGAGTGATAATGATGATGATTGCCTTCAGGTGCGGGTGATGGTGATGACGTGCAGGTGCAGGGCAGAGGGAATGCTGGGAAGTGTAGTGCAGGAACCGGTGACTGTAACAGCAATAAGTCCATTCGTGAAATTTCCTCACTACTAAATATTCCACGGTCAACTGTTAGTGGTATCATAACAAAGTGGAAGCAATTGGGAACAACAGCAACTCAGCCACGGAGTGGTAGGCCACGTAAAATCACAGAGCGGGGTCAGTGCATGCTGAGGCGCACAGTGCGCAGAAGTTGCCAACTTTCTGCAGAGTCAATAGCTACAGACCTCCAAACTTCGTGTGGCCTTCAGATTAGCTCAAGAACAGTGCGTAGAGAGCTTCATGGAATGGGTTTCCATGGCCGAGCAGCTGCATCCAAGCCTTACATCACCAAGTGCAATGCAAAGTGTCAGATGCAGTGGTGTAAAGCACGCCGCTCTAGAGCAGTGGAGACGTGTTCTCTGGAGTGACGAATCACACTTATTATGGTGTGGGGTTGTTTTTCATGGGTTGGGCTTGGCCCCTTAGTTCCAGTGAAAGGAACTCTTAATGCTTCAGCATACCAAGACATTTTGGACAATTTCATGCTCCCAACTTTGTGGGAAGAGTTTGGGGATGGCCCCTTCCTGTTCCAACATGACTGCGGACCAGTGCACAAAGCAAGGTCCATAAAGACATGGATGAGCGAGTTTGGTGTGGAGGAACTTGACTGGCCTGCACAGAGTCCTGACCTCAAGCCGATAGAACACCTTTGGGATGAATTAGAGCGGAGACTGCGAGCCAGGCCTTCTCGCCAACATCACTGCCTGACCTCACAAATACGCTTCTAGAAGAATGGTCAAAAATTCCCATAAACACACTCCTAAACCTTGTGGAAAGCCTTCCCAGAAGAGTTGAGGCTGTTATGGCTGCAAAGGGTGGGCCAACTCCATATTAAACCCTACGGATTAAGAATGAGATGTCATTAAAGTTCATGTGCACGTAAAGGCAGGCGTCCCAAAACTTTTGGCAATATAGTGTATGTGTGTACGTAGTAACGTATTAAGGTTTTCAGGTATGTAATAAATGTAACATTTATTATGAATTAATAAATAGACTACATATTAAAGGATGACTGGAAAGTTGCCTAAATTATGGCCATTAAAAGACAAATAACACTACATTTGTTAGCTGGGTTACTTAAAGCAACCTACTCCCAGGTACAACAACTATGAATAATAATTTTTAATGATTGAAAATATTATTAACGGCATTCGGCAATATCAAGATGATAGGGAAAATAAAATCTAAATCATAGAAAAAAAAGACAATGGAAACTTTACAACTCGACAACGAATGATGATTATTTGCAAAGCAACCTCTGCTTGTAAAGTTTGCCCCAACACAGGACGTGCACTAAAACTTTGTCTTTCATTTTTACACGTACTCATTCTTTCCTTCTAGAATAAAATAAAAAATGGAAGTCCATAAGTAAATCCCTATTTCCCATCAGCTTAGGTACGTATTGACATTTTGAATTGAGGTTATGAATGTCTGTGACTTTTATCCTATTGAATGCATGTGCTATTATTATGTTATTATTATAATAAATATCCTAAAACCCCCACATTATTTAGGGTCCACCTCATAATACCTGTCTGAAGAAAAGAAAACGCTGGGATTAAGAGGCCAAGTTCCTTTTGATTAGTGTGGCAGATCTAAAGGCAGGAGCAGAGACTCGGCAAGAGTGAATGGATAGAGGTCAGTGGCTAATAGCAAACACTCCCCACTGGGGCTGAGCAGGGGGCCAACGAGAGGGGCTCAGTGGGTGTCTGAACTAGGCTTTCTGCAAGGTCTCTGCCAGACCTCCACTGAGCCAATGAGTCTTCCCGGTCTTCCTGCTTTCACTGTGCATCTCACAAGCTTCTTGATCACCGCTGAGCTCATTTAAAGCTCCTGCTTTTCTGTATTTCCTCTCCTTTATCTCAATCTACAGTTCTTACTAAAGACTTCCCCGGCCGGCAAACTCAGGTGATTCTCATTATGTGGCTTTGAAGTGGGAGTGGCGCGGGAGAGTAGATGGTGGGTCGATGATAAGCCTCCGTTCTTCTGCCATGGACCTATTCCCAGTGATCCCCATTACTGGCGTGGCCCAGAGTGGGGAGTGGGGCAGGGGGTGGGGGGGGGGGCACAAGCCCATGCTGATGGATAGAAAGTCTACACAGAATGAAAATGCATCTGTTGAACAATGACAAATTGGTACCTTATCAATTATGAATAAAGCAGCAGGCATGGTGGCCATGTGGAAGATCTCAAGAGGTTGAGCAAGTTCAGTACTGGTGCTCTAGGAAGCCAACATTACTGCTGTAGATTATAGGGCAACATGGTTCTGGAGAGGTCATTCACATTGATGCTTTCTTGATCAGTAATTTAGTCATAAGGTACTGTCTTCTCATTTAAGGCCCGTTCACACCAAAAACGATAACTATAAAGATAACAACAAAGATATGGTTCAAAAAATCATTCTAAATATAAAAGAATAGCAGTGTCCACACCACAGCTATAACGATAACGATATAGAGAAACGATATTGTTGGGATCACTTTCAGAACGATTTTTTTCCAGCTGTTGAACAATAAAACACTGACAGCCAATCAGAATCCATTCTAATTTAAGGGCTCGCACATTTAAAATTGCGGACGACATTGCGGAGAAGTTAATCGCCAAGGTCCAGAAAAAGCCACCACTGTTTGACAAGTCAAACCCCCTTTTCAAGGATACTTTAAAGAAAATGGATATATGGAAAACAATTGGTCATACCCTCAGAATAAATGGTGAGAAGTATTAACACTAAGATCATTATGCCAGGCTAGCAAACAGTGTAACATAAAATTACCTCAGGTAAGTTATCCAGTGCTAGTTTTAACAACATTGTCTTGCTTCCTTTAAAGTTGCAGTGAAAAAGACTAGGCGTTGTTTTTATTCCACTATATTGTCAGGTAAATTCACTGTTAGTTTAGATCGATTACGCTAGCTATTCACTCGAAACAGCATGCTGAGGACTTCTGCTGGTTAAAGCAGATGAACAGCTAAAACATGTTGTACACACTTTGGAACCGCAGCGCATGAGCTTAGAACAAACAGATCGTTATCGTTTGTTGGTGTGGACGCAAATATAGTTATCGTTATAGTTATCTTTGTAGTTATTGTTCTTGGTGTAAACGGGCCTTTAGGCAGTCGTAGCATAATGGTTAGAGAGTCAGACTGGTAACTCTAAGGTTGTGTGTTCGATTTTCAATACCAGCAGGAAATGACTAAGGTCCCCTTGTGCAAGGCACCTAACCCCCAATCGCTCCCTGGGTGCCACAGCAAAACGGCTGCCCACTCTAACGGGTGTGTGTTCACTACTCACTACTCCTAATTTGTGCGCACTAACTTGAATGGGTTAAATGCAGAGGACAAATTCCGAGTATGGGTTACTATACTTGGCCTTCGTATGTCACTTATTTACATCTGGGGTTTGGAAACAGCACATGGTTGATCTAGGGAGCCGAGACAAAGACACAAAAAAACATAGTCAGTGAAGCTGAAATGGTCCCAGTCGAGGGTATTACAGGCATTTAGCGCTGCCAGGGAAAGTATTTGTTTGAAGCCTCTACGTTTTGGTTTGCTGCTCTTTATATCCGGCACGATTTATCGTTGTTTTGATTGCCCTTTCTGTTATCGGACCGGCAGTGTTTTCACTGGCCGTGAGGAATGTGAGCAGGAATGTGTTGATGTTACTGTAAAGCCCAACACGCATCTCCTACTCAGCACCTCCATCTCAGACCGATAACAGCCTCTATCAGATTGGAAAGAATGTAACTGGCACAACCCGCCAGATGTCTTTCTGTAGCCCACGAGACTTAGGGGGGCCCTAATACACATGCTCAAACACTGGAGACAAACCCTTTGAGTGATACAGAAACTCAAGTAAATCAAACCATCAAATGGGTCCTTGTACCAAATTCAAGGCTGTAGGGAATGATGAGAAATTCATGTGGACTGTTCAGCTGACTCTAATGCACCGTGTCAAGTGAGCTTTAAGATAAACACTTAACTGACTGGACTGATATTGAACATGTGATGTTGGCTGGGATTGAGTACGGTGCACCTGCAATAGCCTTGGCCCCAACAGCGCTGTATTTATGAAAGCGAGGGTTATCTATAAAGAGTTGCTGGATCACTATCATGCTTTGGTTTGGTTTTTTAACACCTTCGCACATCCACACATGCATGCACACAGGTTCCTAGGTTGATGAAGCACAAAATACAAGTTGAACAGGTGAACTTTGCAGCAACAGTGTCCACAAGACCTCATCTCTGCAGTCCTACATCTGAGAGCATATCGTCTTATTTCGAATGCATCCAGACTCAAGAAGAGAAATGGCATTCCAATTCCTCTGCAGGTTGTTTGTCATGCTGCCACCTCTGCCTGCTGGCATCATAAATCAAGGCCTGCCATTGGGTGATCTCCATTCAGGTCCCTTTAATCTCCAGCCCCTTTTATCAAATGAAACCGTCCCTTTCCGTGACAGTGAAGAGTCCCGGCACTGGGCTACTGCATCTCACCACCTGCTTCAAGTTACAGCAGACGTCTGGCCACTGAGAGAACTTCTAACTTGCCGACAGGGGAAACCGAGGCTAGTTTCGGGTGTCTCAGCTCCAGGTGTGATGTTCTTTTATTGGGGCCTCCTCCTTTCTTCTCTCTCAAATGTTCTCTCCTTCCCTCTCTCTAAAGATGTGGTGCCTCAGGAGTGGTGTTTGTCTTGAGGTCACAGTACAAGCTGTTGTCTCCAAATGAGGCCGTAAAACACATGATGTAAAACATTCATCCTGCGTATCACTCTGTCTCTACTCCTGCCAAGGCTGGGTGAGCTGTACCATAAAACATCAATGCTGTTGTCTGACTCATAGCCGCATAAGGCCATGGAGGAAGCACACACACGTGATCACAGCCATATGTGTCTGTGTGTTACCGAAAACACATCCAACAATTATACACACGCCATCTTAAAAGGTTGATAAATGATGCTGCATTTGAAGAACAGGAAACTTTGACCAAGTTTATAAGATTGCACTAAAGTTACATTAAGCAGGGAACTGTTAGCGTAAAATTATATGTTCAAATGTACAGTTAGCAGAATTTGTGTGACATGGAGAGAGAAAATGCATTTATCTTGATTTTACAAAGGCAAAGTAGTCATTTTGAATATAAATCTATGTAATTATCCAGTCGCTCGGGTAGAATGTAAACTAAATTGCTGGTTGTAATACAATGCTTGACTTGAGCTGATAACTGGGGAGGCTAAGAAGCAAGTTTTTCTGTGGTGGCTCTTAATACTAGTTTTATACTTAATTTTAAGATTTTAATTAGGACGCTTTGCACAGCAATTTCAGGCCAGTTTATCGAATCATAATCCGAGTGGTATGTAACACATGGGGATGTTAAAAACTCATTTATACCTTCATAATGTTTCAGTTTTCATGACCTGTCATAGATTTCCTTTCCCAGGATAATAATAATAATAAGGAAATGGAACAAGCTTGTAAAAAAGATATGTGGTGGGATAACCAGGATCAGTCCCGTGATTAATACTGCTTTGACTAACTCCGCCGGGAATTCCATCAAAAGGCCAGCGATTGTTTAATTGCCATCCCTGTTTTTCCCAATGCTTTACCTCCCTCCTTTCTGCCGGTGAGGGGGTCCTGCTGGAATCTGGCAGCCCCCACACACAGACCTAGAATTGCTTTCAGATGTGAATATCAGGTTTGAGAGAGGGGGATGCCAGTGTATCTAGCGTGGTTTAGGACCGGGCGAGTGCTCTTCAGAGCGCCTGGGTTCAAGAGCCATGCCAAGGGCTAGAGAATGTGAACATATTGGTCCTGGGGAGAAGACCTTTGCATTCATCCCCATGTCCCACTGCTCCTTCAGTCTGATCAAAGGGGCAATGAGAACTGCAGATAAGACGTACGGATTTGATTTCAGCTTTTCTTCAAACGGCGGGCTTTATCACGAGTCCCAAAGCCATCAGACTAAACCCCTCACAGTGCTTCACCTCATTCATCTGGTCTGCGTTACAGATAAAGTCAATTTTAGGGCCATTCTACCCACTTTATTACTGATGGATCCACTGGGGGTGGGGAGCAGGATAACATCTTGTTTGCTGATATTTGTAAACAGTCTTTCAGTGGCAATGCAACTGATGTGGGAGTCTAAAACCCACTGACATCAAACTACAGAAAACTGAAAGAATATCTCATCATTCCCCACCACCCCACCCCCCACATAGAGGCACGATGAGATATCCATCTTGCTCTACCCTTTTCCAGATATCAAAGTGAGAAAAACTACATTGTGGATGAAAGGCTGTTACCATGTTACCAGAGATTGGGTGTTACTGCAAAACTTATCCAAAGATTGACAACAGAGAAATAACCAACTGACAGTTAAATATGACTAATCTTTTTTCCCCCTTTTTCATTTTGATAAACATTATTACACTCATGATTGGGTAACATAACAAAGTGGCTAATAAAAAAGATAATATAACATAAGCCACTTTTCCACCTTCGGGCCGAACGGTTCTTAGAATGGTAAGGAACAGTTCCAGTTGGAGCCTGGTACAGCACGGCACGATTACACACCGTTCTCGGCCCGGAATTCTTGGCACGGTTGTCTAACCTCCATTTGCTGAATCGTGCTGGTAGAAGTGACGTCAACACACCAGATTTGTCACTTGTCTGTTGCCCGGCTACCAGTTTCTCCGTAGCTGGCTAAGCGTTCTATTTGAGAGACGTAAACACAAATTAATAATAAAATTAAAAGAAATATCTATTCATCCACCATAACGCGGTTGTTATTACATCTTATATCATAAGTAAACCATTGCGTTACCAAGGAAATGACTGACACTTTTATATTACATTCCAAAGAGCGACCGTTATCAGCCCCACAGTGGAAAACAAAACCATAACCCTACCAGCTGGTCCGGATCCGCAGGGAATGGAACGGTACCGCAATGAGGACCGTTCGGCCCGATGGTGGAAAAGCGGCTATAGATACATATCAAACAACTAAGAGGCCAAACATCTGTGACTAAAACAATGTTAAATTGCTTCAAAGAGCACCACTTGTGGAGGACAACTGCAGAAAGTCAATGTAAGATCTGGAAAGTAAAGGAGTATTAACAGTGTGTTAGCTGAAACAGCTATAGCGGTGTATGGTATGATTCTTGTTATCCAAAACTGGGGTGTCAGATAATAATCAGCAACACACCTGCTGAGCTTTCCCAAAAGCCCCTCTGCATGGGGCCAGCATAAAATCCATCTAATAGTCAGTTTTCAAGTGACTGGAAGCAATTTCAGCTTCTGATGAATCCAAGCATTCCTACTGGATGCATTTTTTAACGATTATTTAACAAGCATACATTAAGTAACAGGCTTTTAATCTGCAGGGCTCTTTGAAGAAATTGTTTACAATTAAAAAGAGCTCAGAATAGAAGCTGCTTCGGGTACAGGTTTATTTGTTTACTGTTGTTTAACAGGAATTCAGGCAGTCGATATTCTCTTCTCCACAACTCACGCCTAGCTGTTTGCACCCA
This sequence comes from Mylopharyngodon piceus, assembly GCA_039654765.1. Lineage (NCBI taxonomy): Eukaryota > Metazoa > Chordata > Actinopteri > Cypriniformes > Xenocyprididae > Mylopharyngodon > Mylopharyngodon piceus. The sequence continues at coordinate 2,410,199 of CM077439.1, forward strand.
CAACAGCCCAAAAATGATTCCTTTACACATTTTACTGCCAAATAGTGTTGCAGGCAAACAGTTTGCCAAAACACATTTGGCAGTGCAAAACACACACTCTAAGATGACAATAAATTTTTTTTTAAGACGCTCCTGAGGACCATTTTAGACTTCCCTTCCTCTAGTATCCACAAGTGCCAGCTCTTTGGGTCCAAAGGGCAATAACAAACCCCACAAAAAGGTTTTTGGCTTTGGATTCGGACTGGTTTGAGTTAGGAAGTAGCAGCGTGAAAAACAAACGCATGCTGCTTCCTCACGCAATTAAACAGGCGTGTATGCCACAACGCTTATGGCCTGTAAGGAAACAGCACAGAGCAACAGTTCTCTTCTCCAGTGACCTTCTGCTAATTTTGAGTAAATGGTTGCATGCTTTAAGCCAAATTTCACATCAAATTTTTCTATGAATTTCGATAATGTTACCATGGAAACAAATCACCAGAATTGGCAACAAAATGAAATAATATAAATCACAGAAAACCAAACACTTAAGTTTGCGAGCTATAAAAAAAAATGGATATACAAGATGACAAGTCTGATGACAAGTCTTTAATTCTGAAGTTCACTTCAGAATTAAAATTTCCTGATAATTTACTCACCCCCATGTCATCCAAGATGCTCATGTCTTTCTTTCTTCAGTTGAAAAGAAATTAAGGTTTTTGAGGAAAACATTCCAGGATTTTTCTATTTCAATGGCTACCAAGGAGTTGAAGGTCCAAAGTGTAGTTTCAGTGCAGCTTCAGAGGGCTCTACACGATCCCAGTCGAGGAATAAGGGTCTTATCTAGAGAAACAATCGGTCATTTTTTTTAAAAAAAAAATGCAAATTATATACTTTTTACCACAAATGCTCATCTTGCACTAGCACTGTGATGCGCCACGCATTACGTAATCACGTTGGAAAGGTCACGCGTGATCAAGCGATCAAGTCTCTTCAGAAAATTTGGACTAAACTGCTCAATTCATATGGATTAGTTTTACGATCTCTTTTTTTAACTTTTTGAAGCGTCAAAGTGTCAGTTGTGTGGACTGTCAATAGAGGGACAGAAATCTCTCACATTACATATTGAAAATATCTTCATTTGTGTTTCGAAGAGTCTTACGGGTTTGACATGAGGGTGAGTAACTGATGACAATTTTTGTTTTTTCATTTCTGGGTAAATTAACTCTTTATGAAGGTCTTTCTGTGTGCTCACCATTAAAATACTCAAGTTGAACCAATAACCGTGAGTAAGAAAGGTAAGTTACCTTACTTTCAGGAATCCCTACAGTACTTTCATACTGATTTAACACATAACAAAATTTGACCAAAACCAAAATTTACAACCAACCAATTTAAAGCATAAGCAAAATAAACTGACATTTATGAAAAGCTTCCTTTTTCCATGCTAAATGACAACAAAATTTGACGTGTGTGTGCGCGCGCGCGCGAGTTACCTGATATGAAGCATCCTCTTGTAAGTTTCCGTCGAACACGTTTGCGTAAATGTTTGAGCACACACATCGCACTGCCTGTTTGTACAGTAATAGGCTACCAGCTAGCAAAGTGTTGGGACAAAACCACATCGCTTCAAAACACTGAGATGGTGAGAAGCGCGCCCGTTTTAACCAAATGAAGCGGTCTCTAAAGCACACACGACGGTGACTAGGGTCGCGCGCTCTTCAACATTTTAACTGTCACTCAAAATGTCTCGCATTTTGAGCATACCTTTACCTGAACATGACATTTCCAACCAGGGGCGGATTAATGCATAGGCGAACTGTAGCATAGGGGCCCACGTGATCAGGGGGCTATGTTCAACGGTTTTTGCAAACATTTTCTGATTAATCTGTGATTTCTACAGTAGGCTACTAGTGTTACTGGACCGAGGTTGAAACCTAGCGCTCGTTTTCTAAAAAAAAATAATAATAATAAAAAAATAATAAAATCTTACAATAAAATGCAAATGCCATATTATTTGCTGCCTTTTTTTTTTTTTTTTTTTTTTGCCTGATCTTGAATCGGAGTTTTTCAAACAGCGGGAGAGACAATAAGACAAGACCACAGACAACGTCTCTGTTCATGGTATGTAAACACTCAATTATATATTTGAAATATCGCCCTGGTCGCACTGAGTCAATATTTATTCTGACTTCGACTTTCGTGTGAATGATCAAGCTATATATGTAGCTATATAGGGTAACAACATGCTTTCTCCGTGTCCAGATTTGACTGTAGCCTAATAATAATGCAAAAATTGGCACTCAAATTAACTAGCTATTTAAAAAAAAAAAAAAAAAAAAAAAAGTTGCTGCTCAAAGTTGACAAAAAGATTAATAATGTCTAAATGTATATCCAAATTAAAAACCTAATAGAAGTAATTATGTCTGAAAAACAATGTTCCCAGCAAATAGGGAATACACAGCCATGTTTAGCCTGCATATTTTTATAAAGGGCTATATGGCCATCTAGTGATTACACCAGATCTCAGATATCACAAAAATTTGTTTATTATTGATACAGCATGGAGTCATGCGGATGTGTTTGTATTGTGTGTGCGTAGTCATGGGGCAGTAAAAAAGTTAATAAAAGTGAAATTAAAAAAGTTACGAAGTTTATCAAAATGTATGCAGTTAATGTACAAAATCTACATTTTTATATTTTATATATAATATATGTAAACATAAATCTGAACAAGTATCTGTTCAAAAATTGAGACTGATATCTCAAAAAATGAGCTTTCGAAAACTAACCAAGGTTTCCGATCTTTCATGTTTTTTTATGTGCTTCGCAATTTCAAAATAAAAGTCTGAACTCGTCTTATGACTCTGATGTATACTCTTATCAAAAATTATAATAAAATAAAATAATATGAAGAGATAATAAAATAATTATCTCTTCATATTATTTGTAATTATTATTTTATTTTATTATTATAAAATTGTATTATTATTATTATTATTAAAAATTAATAATATTTAAGGAAGATGTCATTGAGGGTAGTGTTTGGTTTGGCATTTCCTCTTAGGATTGGTTGAAAGGTTTGAGAATTATCCCATTCCGGTACAGACCGAGACAGCTGTTGTCTCTTTAAAATAACAGGCCAGATAACATAACTGAGTGATGGATCACATGGCAAAAACATAACTGACTGTGGAGGGAAGAAATACAGGTCAGCAGTGCAAATGGAAAGAAGGGACCTATTTCTCTCTATTCAGCCAGTAGTACAATATGATCCTGCATGTCATTTCAACTACTGTACACCTTCATTTAAGCAGTGGTTTATGTGAGCATGCACCGATCACTACAGTCGTATATATATATATATGTTATAATACATAACACACAGCACTCCCGCATGGCTAGTTCTCTTTCAACGTGGTGTGGAAACCTTTAGCAATAAATGATCAATGAAGACATGCTGACCTGGTCAACAGATATCAGACATTTTATTAGGCAGAGAGAAAGTGAATCTCACTCCAGCACCTCCAAAAGCAACATCTGGACCTTGTCAAAGATGAGAGATTAGTGTTGGACAAAAAAAATGGAGTAGAAAAAAATAGGCGGAGAGAGACCAAAAAGGTTTCAATAGTTTATATGAAAAACATGTCATTCAGGTTTACCCTAAGGCTGTTGTTTTGTACAGCCGTGCCAAGATCCTCATCCCAAAATCAGGAGGTGCTGAACTGGCCATTGCGGAGATGAATGAATGAAGAAATGTGGCTTATGTTAAGGGCCCTCAGTAGGACACAATTTGATTGTTCAGATTTTGCTCCCCTGAACCGCGGCCTCTTCTCTTGCTCATCTCAGGGAAGCAGCAGGTCTAGAGCTGCAGATTCTGAGAAAATTAGGCTTTTGTTTAAACAGAATGGGGTTGGCGCAGTTGCTTGGAGGCATAAATGTAACCACTAACCACATAATGATATAGCATGACTTGCAATGAAAGCCATCGCTATAAATTCACTTAAAGAGTAGCTGACATGATTTTGTCATTTTTGGATCCTCCGAATATCTCTGGATCACATTGCTATTTTGTAAACAGCGCTTATTTGTCTTAGTGTGTGATCCTCTGGCCGTGATTTGTTTGCCGTTGTTCGTGTTTCAGGGCTTGAGTTTCAGAAGAGTGCTTAGTCTGTAGAAATCCAATCTAACTCTGTGATTAAAGCAAACTTCACTAAACTACTTGTATTTTTACTCATCCCAGTATCATAATATGGACATAATGTGTGGATTGATCTGTGTTATAAACAAGATAATCATGTTGTTAAGAGCTATATGCTTCAAAGACTATGTTTGCAATGTAAAATATACACTGAATATTGTTTAGTATGTGAAACCGTACTCACTGTAACATTTAAAGCAGTGGTTTGGTACATTGTTGTCCTGTGACCTCATCATGTTGCACATTTAATGCAGCGATGGTAATCAGGAATTAAGATGGTTGTTTTATATTTTGAATTCAGTCTATCTATCTATCTATCTATCTGTCTGTCTGTCTGTCGATCTATCTATCTATCTATCTATCTATCTATCTGTCTGTCTGTCTGTCTATCTATCATCTATCTGTCTGTTTGTCTATCTATCTGTCTGTCTGTCTGTCTGTCTCTATCTGTCTGTCTGTCTGTCTGTCTTTATTTATCTATCATCTATCTGTCTGTCTATCTATCTATCTATCTATCTGTCTGTCTATCTATCTATCTATCTATCTATATCTATCTGTCTGTCTTTTGTCTATCTATCTGTCTGTCTGTCGATCTATCTGTCTGTCTATCTATATCTATCTGTCTGTCTATCTAGCTATCTGTCTGTCTGTCTGTCTGTCTGTCGATCTATCTGTCTGTCTATCTATCTATATCTATCTATCTGTCTGTCTATCTATCTATCTGTCTGTCTGTCTGTCTGTCGATCTATTTGTCTGTCTGTATCTATCTGTCTGTCTGTCGATCTATCTGTCTGTCTGTCTGTCTATATCTATCTGTCTGTCTATCTATCTATCTGTCTGTCTGTCTGTCTGTCTGTCGATCTATCTGTCTGTCTATCTATCTATATCTATCTATCTGTCTGTCTATCTATCTATCTATCTGTCTGTCTGTCTGTCTGTCTGTCGATCTATTTATCTGTCTGTCTGTCCATCTATCTATCTATCTGTCTGTATCTATCTATCTATCTATCTATCTATCTATCTATCTATCTATCTGTCTGTCTGTCTGTCTCTATCTATCTATCTATCATCTATCTGTCTCTGTCTGTTTGTCTATCTATCTATCTGTCTGTCTATCTATCTATCTGTCTGTCTGTCGATCTATCTATCTATCTATCTGTCTGTCTGTCTGTCTGTCTGTCTGTCTGTCTATCTATCATCTATCTGTCTGTCTGTTTGTCTATCTATCTGTCTGTCTGTCTATCTATCTATCTATCTATATCTATCTGTCTGTCTGTTTGTCTATCTATCTGTCTGTCTGTCTATCGATCGATCGATCTATCTATCTATCTATCTATCTATCTATCTATCTATCTATCTATCTATCTATCTATCTGTCTGTCTATCTGTCTATCTATCTATCTATCTATCTATCTATCTATCTATCTATCCGTATGTCTGTCTGTCTGTCTGTCTCTTTCTGTCTGTCTATCTATCTATCTGTCCGTCCGTTTTTTCTTCTTCCTTAAAATTAAATTTGAATTTCAATACCGTTTGCTACCTCAGTTCAAATTCAGAAATTTATATGGAATTTAAAATAAATTCTCAAATCAGTACTGAAACTCTTAGTGATCATTTGGGTGATTATCTTTCTAAACTCCAATTATAAAGATGAAGGCTCTACTCATTACCCCATTTGAGCCAAAGCACTGACAAAAAATCTTGTTCGCCCCATGTGTTGGCATCACTGGTGTGTGTTTTTGAGCACGCTGCCCCCTTGTGGACTATAATAATGATCTTCACCTATGGCATCCAATTTGGCAACCGAGCAGATATTTTTGAGGCACGCAGGCAGACGTTAACATTGTTTGCTCAAGGATAAATCATGGACTCATGGGGCGCCACAGTCTAGAACGCTTTCACTGTCATGCCCAGACACTTGCCATTTACCACACAGTTGTTTTGTTAAGGCAGCTCAGTTCTGCTGAAAGTGCTTCCCTTAAATCACAATGGGCAGAAGTGAAATGAAGATAAAGACTGTGGAAACAGTAATCTAGACTGCAGGAGGGATGCATGGGGACCAGGATGTCACCTCTCCCAGCCCCCTGCTCCTCCTCACACAGCTCACTGTGGAAAAAAGTGACGTGTCAGCACTTTTATAGGCCACGGACTCACGGAGTCTGCCATTGGGCCACAATCTGTTTCCTCAGCACCTTCCCAGCAGTCCAATAATTCTGAGCATTCTGAGTCCCCCTCCGCCCCCATCTAAAGCTTGATCATCAATCTCTCACACCACTCTGGAATGGAGCCTTGGTTTGTTAAGGAGCTCGACAAAGCTATTTTGGTTTTGCGTAATTCCACCACTCCTATATAAATTTTGGTTTTGATTTATTGCATGTATTATTGTATGTCACACTTAGATATAAATCAATCAGAATTAATCAAGCAATAAAACTCATCAGGAATTCCCATAAGAGCACGTTTTGAGTGCGTCTCAGAGATTTTTGTTGGAGCTTTATAAAGAGAATTACAATCTATGATATCATACATCTGTCAGATTAAATGAGGACATTGACTGGATTTAATTAACTACTTGAAACATAAAGCATATTTTATTGGTGTAACTCAAAGAATGCAAGCTATTTTTCTGGCTGCAATAGTCTTGGCTATTAAGGAATTGCTTATTACCAGAACATTTCTCAGCTAGAAAAACCGGAAAGCTGTTATGGCTATAATCGTTTCTCAATGGTTTTTCGAGAACTTTATGGAATGCAGCCTCTCTAAACATTTAGTCTTGTCCTGAGATTGATCATGTTAAAATATAACATGTTTCTGAAGTTTATATGACGTGAAACATTTCTTCCTGTGTGGCTACATTTCTCAGAGATTCCTATTCCATGGCTAGAATAACTACCGAGATTCCTGAGTGGGAAAAATAATTGCCGTATCATTTCTGCGAATGCCAGAGCGAAATATACATTTGGCACCTACTCAAACATGAAACTCAAACCAATTTTTATCTCTGCAAAAGCCGATTACTGAATATTTTAGGAATTAAAGGTGGAACATTACGTGCTTGTCATAATATTTGCAAACTGTGTCGGAAAAAATTATTCCATTTACTAGTTTTCAGTTGACTGCAGAGGAAACCAGGTTGAGAAATTACACTTCACATGGCCTGTTGATTAAAGAGGCCAACACTAGCTTAGAACAAGATTATACACTACCAAGGAAAATAAGATGGATTCAAAATCATTCTGATAATCATTTTAAGTTAACATAAAGTAACAGCTTTACATATAGTGACTTAATATGTTTGTGATGTTAAACTGCAGATGCCTTAAACGAAAGTAATATATGGCTTAGATGATGTAACATAAACAGCAGATGTAGCTTCTGTATTTCATTCAGCAAAACACTACTTTTTATTTTGCTATGCACAGGTTAGATTTGTGTGAATGGCTTCTTGTGGTTGTTTACTTACCAGAAACATTGTGTATAGGAGCATGGATAGAAACTCACAAACTTGGGAATGGGATCAATACATTTATTTGGGGTGTTCGGGTAAAGGTAGGGTAGGCAATTTCGAAGAGGCTAGCAATAGCAAGTTAGCTTTGAAAGCATGAGATCCCACTCTCCGGGTAGAACAGGTTGTCATTACGATGACATGGTGTAAAAGCAGCATAAGCTCAATGTTTTGGTTCAGGAGGAACAGTACAAGGCGGCTCCTGTTTGTTTGTGGTGCTCTGTGACTGTCTGTCTACAATTCTATTACAGCCTCAAGAAACGCACTGATGACGTGTGATCAGGTATGGAAATATATATGTTGACAAGCCGGACTGAATGCAATGACTGGACGAACATTTTTTGGTCCTGAGACTTCCACAGAAGATATATGTACATGTTTTAATATTTAGACCCCTTCTATTATCGATTGCTATCAGGATGTGAAGAGTGTATCAACCAGTATAACAAAGTGTTTATAAAAAAATGCCTAACCTATCTTTAATAAACTCATTATTTTTCATTATCTCTTTGTTTAAATCATATTGAACAGCTTGATTGCACAAGTCTGTCACTAGCTGGTCCAAATAAATTGAGGTCTTGGGTGAGGTGGAGACATTTAGCACTAGAGCATTACGAGATTGTCTGGAAAACATCTAAATTAGGGAGAGAAGGAGTTGTGTTTTTCTTGAGAGGACTGATGGTGGTTTAGACTGATAAGAAATCAGACGAAACAGAGGGCTGGACCATATAATGGAGAAATGAGTACGTCTGCTGAACATTACGATCCTCAGAAGCACATCTGAAAGAACATGCTAATGAAGATACTATGCTGTTTTTTATTAAAGCTGAAGTGTGTAAAAATACTTTGTCCTCACAGCTACAAATAAGTCATTTATAAGTTGATTTCACCAAGGAGTGTAAATGTCGCAATGCTATTAAAACATTGCTGTATCTGAATATGCATACTTCCCTATAGTATGGTTAAAAAAAAAAAAAAGGATGTGAGAAGAGTAGTGTGTACGAATTCACAGCATTCATAAAACAGTAGGTGAGACTTCTGATTCATTAGCTGCTATAGCTATACTAGAAGAATAACAAACAGTAAAACTATTTGCACTACAAACCAGCGTATTTTTATGATTACATTGATTACATTTGCAATAGTTTGCACTATCAAGCAGCCTAACGGACTGTTTTTGTACTGCTAACATAACTGTAAGTGGAGATATAATGTTGGAGAGTATACTGTTCTGAAATCAGCCAGTGGTGGTTGGTAGTGGTAGAGAAATTAATTATTAGTCGCCCCCCAGTGGTGAACCATTGAAATTTCGAAACACTTATGACATAACGAAGCCTCGTTTATTGAAATCACGTGACTTTGGCAGTTTGATACGCGCTCCGAACCACTGATTCAAAACAAAAGATTTGTAAAGCTTCGAAGCTTCATGAAGCAGTGTTTTGAAATCGCTCATCACTAGATATTGTTGAATCGTTATTTTGTTTTGTTTTTTTAGGCACTCAAAAAGTATTTTCGTCGCTTAATAACATTAAGGTTGAACCACTGTAGTCACATGAACTGTTTTAAATATGTCTTTAGTAGCTTTCAGGGCATCTGAAAGTGTTAATTATCTTGCTGTCAATGGAGGCCTCACTGAGCCATCGGATTTTATCAAAAATATCTTAATTTGTGTTCTGAAGATGAACGAAGGTCTTGCGGGTGTGGAACGACATGAGCGTGAGTAATTAATGACAGAATTTTCATTTTTGGGTGAACTAACCCTTTAAATTCGCAACTTTGGATGGAAACACTGACTGGTTAGCATAGTCAAAGCTATCGTTAGCATTTTCATTAGTCTCAATGACAGTTTCTCGGCTGATTAATTGAAATATTCACGATATGCTGCTTGCAAAAAATGTCAGAAAACACAAACATTGTGAATGACCAGGTAGTGTAGTTATGACATCTACCAGCAGGCCTAACTGGACCACGCTAACCATCCAAACCTTGCCCCACTGGCATGTGACTTTGCATTGTGCGCCCCTATTATTATCCCCATAACAGAAAACAAAAACATCACATCTCTCATAATGGAGCCTGGATTCTGTGAATATAGTGTAAAATGCTGCAGTGATTCATGCCAGGACTGGTAATCTTTGAAAAATCTCACAAAGCATTCCGTCTTTCTCATTACAGAGCTCTTAAAATGCAGTGCCACAACAACAACATTGGCAATAGCAACAGGGTAAACAACAGCGAATGTGTGACAACATAGATGAATGGCCTTCGAGCGGAGAGATAGACCAAGGTGGATCAAAGAGGAGGGCGCATGGCAACACCAGAAAACATACAGCCGAGTGTGTTATCAGCTGGTCGAGGGGCTCTCCCAGAACTTATCTCCCCTTCTTCTGTGAATCTCTAAGCAGGTAGATTACACTCATCACCTGCGAGCACTTCAAAGCCGTATTTTTCCTGCTTGTGCTTTAGCAACAGTCGTCATTGAGAAAAGCGATCATTGTCAGAGGTGTTGTGCAAAGAAATGCCCTTTTGTTGACTCGACTCCTGTCAGTGCTGGAGATCTGACCGCAAACAAGCACGTTATCCGGCGACGGGATCGAGATCGGGCCCCGTCACGCCGAGTCCTGTGTAGTTCAGCCAGGGGGAACTGGGCTGACATCCTGAAAAGGGAAAGGAAGAGGAAAGAGCTGGAACACTGGTGATGATAGTCACCTTCCCTCCCCGATTATCTTTCGTGATAGAGGAAACGTGCCTTGCTGCAGTCTGCACAGCCATACGCTGTCAGCGGAGGAACAAGTCTTTAGTGCTCCATTGCAAAGAGCTCTTTTGTCCCATATCTGTTGTCAGGAAAAACCAGGGTGTTGGAGATATGGTAAAACAAACACAAAACACACACTCCATCCTGGCCTGCGGTAAGTTTATGTGGAACAACACTGGCTGAGGTAACCGTCTGGCCAAAGGTTAGTCATTTTTAATTCCAGGTGAGAGAGTGAATATTATGTACAGTGGGGCTCTTTGCAGAAATGAGCCCATAAAAGATTAAAACATGAGGAACGTAATCTCACGTAAAGGGGCACAAAAAACGAGAGGGCTTTAAATCAGCACTCAAGCACATTAAATTGGTATGCTTTATAATTCATAGAAACGACATCAGTGTGGAATGCTTTTGCTGTGCTCAAACCTAATACATTTTTCATGCTGGACACACTGTTGATAAGTATGGATCATGACAGATGATTTACAGGTTGGCAAACCTAACGCAACATGGGATGAATATGGAGCAAAGAGTGTTTTTTTCTCTAACTTTAAAGGGACCCCTTTTTACAAGATGTAAAATATATCTCTGAAGTCCCCAGAGTGTGTATGTGAAGTTTTAGCTCAAAATACCCCACAGATCATTTTTTATAGCATGTTAAAATTGCCACTTTTTGGGGGTGAGGAAAAACGTGCCATTTGTGTGTGTGTGTCCCTTTAAATGCAAATGAGCTGGTGCTCCCGGCCCCCTTTCAAGAAGAGGGCGGAGCTTCAAGAGCTTATGCTCCGACACAGCTACTGACAGTTTCTGACATTTTCAGTGCGTGAGATTGTCCAGTTTTGTTGTTGCCGGTGTTGTGCCGAATTCTGACCCCCGCCAAATTATTACCCCCCCCCCCCCCCCCCCCCCGCCCCAGTATTGGAAGGTTTAGGGGTTAGGATGAGGGGTGGGGGTAGGATTAGGCACTCAGGTAGCGACATCAACGAGGGGGGTAATAATTTGGCAGGGAGTTGAAATACGGCACAACACCGGCAACAACAAAACAGGACAATCTCACGCACTGAAAATGTCAGAAACTGTCAGTAGTGGTGTTCAGCCTTAAGGCCCGGATGCGTCTCGCGCATCTTTCATAGTATACGCAACCACGGATGCGTGCGGATGACCGGTATTGACACATGCACAGTACAATTTTTTCTATACTCTTACCAGACATCGCGTCATCAACGGGACATTCGCTGGGCATGATCGGAGAAAAAAAATAGTGCATCCACCATTGCAACATAGTTCAGAAGATACACCAAGAGAACAGGAATCAAAAACGATGGAGAAGGTTATGCTTCTAAGTTTACTCGTCTTGTTTTCGAATCACTTTTTCCACACTCTTCTTCGATGACTGCACACTGTGCTCAGTACTGTGCGTATTGCCACCTAGTGGACTCCTCTGTCCTGCTTGTGCATGCGCTGTTGTACGCGTACCATCCGCGCGGTCTCGAAATTTGGGATGCACGCGGACAGGGTGTGTGGCCGTCCGGATGTATACTTTGGGCTTTATATGTTCGAACTAGAGTCAGACAATGATGGAGAGACTCAAGAAGAAGTGATAACATGTAGAATGCAACAGGACGTTTCTGAATGGCATAATGATTGCCGCAAACGTATAAGATTTTCTTCAAGACATTTCCTTCGAAAATTAAATTTAACCACAATGTCCTCAGTGACTGTTTGTTGCAGACATTGTACAATTCCAGCTGCTACAACGAGGATACAGAAATGGCGGACTCTGTGTTTCTACGTCATCGTAGGGGGAATCTGAATCATCTCATTTGAAGAGACAGCTTTTGATTTATGGGAATTTAAAAAAAAAAAAAATGAGTGAGTGGATTTTTACCATTATAGGCTGGTTGTTCTCACACACTGCCGACACACATTGGTGTTCAAACACCTTATAAAAGTGAATTTTGCATAATAGGTCCCCTTTAAATTCAGTTTCTCTACTCTGAGACAAACCATCAGACTGGAAATGAAATGACAAATGGTAGTTATAATACTTCTGATAATGCTACACAGAGTTTGTCACCTTGTTGCAGGTATAGTGTTTGTGTTAAGCTTTTTCTTTTCTCCCATAAATGCATTGTACCAGCCTGACGGGTGTGACTAGGGAACAGCACAGCTATAAATCTTCAATACGACCTCCCTGCAATGATCTTTTAGACCACTGCTTGCAAAACACTGTCAACGCTGTGCAGTTTGACTCAAAATATTTCAATGGTTTGTTATTTTTGTCTTTTCCATTTTTATTTACTTCTGTGAATGTTTAAGCAGCTGGTTTGTGTTTTGTATAATTAATGAACTGTACGCTTGCTTGTGTGGAGTGTTGCGGTAAACATGATCTTTACGAGTGCGGTGGTAGAAATGTTCTGACTTATCCTGGCAGGCCCAGTGCAGCTGGACTGAACTGGAAAAGTGTAGAGTATGAAGTCATAACTCTGATGTTAGAGTATCTTTCAACACTCATAAAACATGCCGGTCAGTTTGAGTGACCTCACTGCTTGGTGTAGGCTGGTATAATGGTTTTGTTTGGAGATGGCTGGAGGGAATATTTCAAATCAAAGCAATTATGCATCTCATTGCCTTTTTTTTTTTTTTTTGTCATTCAAAATTTGTATTTAGTCATCGTTTTCATTAGTGAAAAAATGAAAATGATGATGAAAATTATTTGTCATCGAAATTAACACTGGTAGGAAACAGGCTTAAAAAAATCGCAGAAGTATATAATCCCAAAGTATAGTTCACTTTTTACACGTACGCGAGGGTCAGCGTACAGTGCGCGACGCAAATTTCGTCATCAGAAGAATATGGATTTTTGTAACCGCGCGTACTTGTACACGCAGATCGCACATGCGCATTTAATTTTTTTTGCAGTAATTAGTTTATCCACAAGGTGGCAACCGTGCCCTGGGGGCGTCGATTCACAAGGTAGTCAAAGAAAAACTGAAACATAAACAGAACAGACGCATGCAAGCTACAGCGACGATGGAGGCCTACATAGACGAGAGATTGTGTGAAGAGGTTAGAAAGTACCCTCATTTGTACAACTCTAGCATGAAAGAATACAAAGATGTTTACATGGGTTGCGAGAGATTGCTCAAAACTGCACACGTCGAACACTTGTGTATGCGTACGAGTCAAATGAAGTATACTTTCCAAGGCTGTGCGTTCGACTGTGTGCACACACTAGCATACGTGTAAAAAAAAAAAAAAAAAACCCGAAGTATACCCAGGGCTTTATGATATCTAAGGCTCAAACTATGAAATCAGCAACAGTCATCATGGGGGGCCTTTGAGAAGATGTCATAATCAGGAGAATCTGACTGAAAGTAAGATTTCAGTGAGGTTTTAATCACACCTACAAATAGAGACACGCACAAATGCACAAGCAAGCAACACTTTAATGAGCTAAACAATGACACATGAACATGTGGAGTGTCCAACAGTTGGCCATTGTGTAAGATTGGAAAACGGTCAAAGCGAGAGATACATGTGGCACGGTGTTTGAGCGGTGACTAAGAAACCCACACGGTTGTGATTAAGGTGTGTATGACTGCTCATTGAGTTTGTTAACTCGGCGTGGCTGCATATAGTCATTTCTGGGTCGGCCAAGGTACCCTCCGGCTATGTTGAGCAAAATGTAATGCTTTTACAACTTGGCCCATTACAGTTTGATATAGGTTTATTTCCCCAGCTAATGGTAAATCTCTCCCCTTTCCTCAACAAGCCCCCCTTACCTGGCAGGGCCGGTTCTCTGGATACCTGGTTTAATCCAACTCAGATCCAGATGTGAGCACTATGGCTGACCGATGCGTCTTTATCTATTCTCATTCTGCATCCTCTGTACTGTTTCTCTGAAAGGTCAAATGTGCTTGCTGAGAAACTCTTTGAAAGGGACCTGAAAATTGTGCTGCCAGCCGCTTTCGATTATTTGTGCCCTAAAAGTCCTGTAAAAGAAAAAGGCTCAAACCACAGCAGAAATTACCGAATTCTTTCATAAATGCCTACATTCGTTCTTGCCTGCACCATTACGCAATAGTGGCTTGGCTAGTGTGTGCCTTGTTTCTTATGCTACAGGACATCCATTTCCACCTTTAAATGAATATATTGCATGCAACTGACCACCATGTCTTTAAACACAATTAGAATAGCTCAGATTTATATTCAATTTCAAAACTGATGGATGTTTGTAGGATTGGTTTAAACAACCTTGCTTCTGAAAAATCATTTTGTTATAAAATGGGATTCAAAAGTCTAAGGCCATATTAAAAATCTAATTCAAAATCTAATCTAAAACCTGGAAAGGTTTTTATTGTAAAAAGAAAAATAATAAAACAAAGAAACTTTATGACTTAAAATGAATACTTTTTTTCTGATCGGTCAATGCTGGCATTCATCTGTGAATATTTCCTAATACACTTCAGTCATTGTATTGTTGCCATGTTTATCTTGTCACTAGGCCTTTTGTTTTGTACATTGCATTTAATGGAATATTATTTCTTAGCCGAAGCTTTAAAATAATTTATGCTACTGTTTAAAAATTTGGGGTTAGTATGTTTTTTTTTAACCCTCATGTTGTGTTCGGGTCATTTTGACCCGAAGAGGATTTTCCCATACCTGAAAATGTTATTGCATTGGACTAAAATTTACTGGCTTTAATCACCCAGAGTCTAACAACTTCCCAAAAAATTGTTGATACTTTTTGTACTTTTTGTCGTTTTTTTTCCTACATTGTAACACTTGTGGTGTTCCCAGTCAAAAATGACTGGCCTACAAAAAATTACTTATAAATCTCTCATTATGCTACATTATAACTAAATAATGGATTAAATCTGTTTGTTAACTTGTTTTATTTCAATTGACCCTTCGCCAGGAGTTTGATTGACAAGCGATCTAACCAATCATAACGCCGAATCCGCCATTTTGTCCGACAAAGCAGTCAGGAGTTAGAAGATTAACCTCGGTGGACTTGAACTTAAAAAATGGTGTGTATTTACGTCTTTCCGCGTTTTAAACAACATTCCTTCTCATGTTTATTTGATGTTATAAATTAACTAGTAGGAAGAGATGATTGATTGGTTCACGAGCCGCTTGAGCTGAGGCGCTACAGCAATCTGTCACGACATATTAAAGATCCACAAAACGGTTTTTATTGTTCGAATTTTTTACACAATTTGAAAGTTGGGACTTTGTTTAATATCATAAGTAACCTGCTCTGTCTTGTCTGTCGACGTGTTGTCAGTGTCCTCTTTGCTATTTTTCACTGCGTGTGGCATGACAGCGCCATGGCTTGTCGGACAAAGTAATAGTAACTAAGGGGGGCGGGTCTTTGCGAAGGGTCAATTGGGACAGGTTTTGTATTTCTTTTTGGAACTGATCGTTCATAGGCCTTATTTATCTGAGCTTATGTACCTCAGTTTTTGAGAGAAAAAAAAGGGATATTTGTGGATAATTTTGTCAATTTTACAGAAAATCTGTAGTGTTTATCACACTAGTGTGCTTTAATGTTTAAGCAGTAAATTTGTTTTGAAATGGTTTTATTTTGGTTTTTATTTATTACAAAATGGCACAAAGTCACACTTGTGCTGTTCCCAGTCAAAAATGACCATCCTACAAAAATAGCTTATAAATCACTTGTTACGCTATTTTATCACCAAATTTTGGATTCAATCTTTTTGTCAACTTGTATTCTTTCAATTAGGATAGGTTTTATATTTCTTTTTGGAATTGATCGATCGTAGGCCTTATTTATCTGAGCTTAAATTGGTCAAAAATGACCGCCCATTGAAAATGAATGGAAGAGTCAAAAATCAGAGAAACAATTAATGTTCAGGAGCGTGTTCATCATGTTCATGCTCAAAAATAAAGGTCTCGGACCTGTGCATGTGTGGATACATGCATAATCGTGCATCCATGCACATTCACACGTTCATGTACACAAACAAACTATTTTGAGTATTACAGGCTTTCTTTCGCACAGAGATGAACTTTATCCTCAAATCAGTGAGGCTCAGATCAATGACGCCTACAATCAATCAGTTTCAAAAAATAAATACAAAACCTGTCCTAATTGAAAGAAAACAAGCTGACAAAAAGACTGAATCCAATATTTGGTGATAAGGTAGCATAACGAGAGATTTAGTTTTGCATCGAGGTTCTGATCACCCAGTTGGTGTTTATTTTTCTGTAATGAACGGCTGACTGCACATTATCCCTTACATATTTAAGACTGGTAAAAAACAAACACATTTAATAGAAGTATTTTCACCAGTACTCAGACTTTTGAACCCCACTCTATTTATCTGTTCCCTGATTTTATTAGAGAAAACATGTTTGTTAAAGCTGCCAAACCAATGTGCGGCATGATATGCACGACCACGTTTCCCTACAACCTAAATTTGGACTAAGAGACAGAGTGTTGTGCTGAATCGCGATTATACAATTAGACAAGGCAATAAACGTGTAACTTATATAAGCAAAGACCATGGCAAGCAGACCAGCAATTTTTTATTTGACATGGATACCCCTTAGCTGCAAACAAACCACAATAGCCTCACATCAACCCAGACTGCTCGTTCTCATCATTCAGCCATGATTGCTGGCGAACTACCAATTAGCAGCTTATGGGACGCAGCTATGCAAATGCGGGCTGACTGGGCTTAGACGCCAATCAATGGCGGGCTGAACCAAAATCAATGACACAGTTGACATGTTTTAATGGGCTGTGGGTGAAGGTGTCTCTGCCAGCCAGGAGATTATTTTTGCTTGTGGTAAAATGAAATGTAGCCTTACTCTCTCAAACCCAACAACCCCTAACTCTTCCTGCTCCAGTTCTCTCTTTCACTTATGACCTACTTCCTATCTGACCAAGTCTTACTCACAGAGAAATCACTCAGGTAAGGAAATTGTGAGCCAGGGATATTCTACCAATCTTCAAGCACATCTGCACAGGAATCGAGACAGCCAGGAGGAGGTTGTGGACCGTGCCTCTGTCTGGCAGGTGAATAAACGGGCACTGTTGATGTATGTTCCGATACTGCAGTGCCAATCAATCTGAACGCACACCCCTTGGAGGAATGAGCTCACTTGGGTCATTCCTGGGATTCGGTAATATTTCAGCTTGGATTTTGTATTTTTTAAAATACATAGAATTAATTTTCTCAGTACCCCACATCATAAAGCACATATCAACCCTCCAACAAATCATATTTTCCCACCTCAGGCATTAAAGACCTTTTATTATTTTCACATTTTATTCTCAACCCCGTAACAGACAAAATGGAATTGGTTAAAAAGGATTTTACGCAAAACTTGCTTTAAAACATACATCTACCTACTGCTCGTGTGTCCTTCATAACAATTCAATAACTACAAATGTAACATTTATGATAATTTTCACATTTTTATGGGACTGAAGTTAAAAATAAACAAATTGTGTGTTTCCGGTTTCTTTATTTTTGTAAAAAATGTTTTCAATTTAGATGTTGAACAAAAACCACAATTTTATTGTGTTAGTTCTTAACATGTCAGGTGGTAATCAGCAAGAAATGCCTTCATTTTTAATCGTCTATCCTATTTTTTTTTTCCAAAATAATAGTTGAGAATAGTGTGACGGGGTTGAAGACTGAGAGACTTTGAAGGGAGACATTCGCTGCGTCCGAAATCAAATACTTCTCTACTAGATAGTACGCAAAAAACAGTATGCAAACAGAGTAGTATGTCCAAATTCATAGTATTCGAAAAACAGTAGCCGGATGACTTACTACTTCCGGCGAGATTCTGAAGTGCGCATAAGATGGACACTTCACTATCCCATGAGGCCACGGGAGAGGATTTTGAATGGAGTTGAAGGGACGTAACTGACGCTGGTAGGTCATGTGACAGTAACAACATGGCGGATGTAGTACGTCCGAATTCATTCATACTACACGCATTCCTACTATATTGAACGTACTTTTTCAATGGTTGTGAAGTAAATTTAAATTCAAATGTAGTACCTACTCAACAGTTCGTGATTTCGGACACAGCTATTGCCTTCAATTTTATATATTTTTTTAATTTTGTCTCTCTCTTATATTGGCTGGCATTTCTGACATAAGTGCACACATTATGTAAAATATTCTATTTTTAACTAAATTATGAGTCATCATAGTATATCTTTACTGAAATCATGACATTTTTTTTTTATTATTATTATTAAAATTATTCATAAATGAAGTGAAAAATGCAACCCTGTCACAAATTTTCAACCCCGACACAATGAGAAATATGTGACGGTTGAGGTTTTTTGCTCAAAATGGCCACTGCTCCTCATGCAGTGTAGGGGAGTAGGCTATATATGGCAGCAAAGAAATAAGTTACTACTTACCATCTTCTGCACCACTGTTAAAGAGACCCGAATGATGTCATTTCTGGTAAATGATGTCACATATGGGTGGAGTCTAAATTATTATAGGCGGAGAATGTTTGGCATGACAGGGTTGAGTTCAGACTGAGGGACATAACTTTATAGTCTGTTTTTTATCAAATATCTTGAATTTTTTTAGAAAATTATTTTTCACAAGAAAGTAACACAAATAAATGCTTTCACTATTGCCAAAATATTGTGTACATTTTGTTTGCCTCAGGGACAAAATGCTTAGTGAACCACCAGTTTAAAAAGTCTGGGCGACTGAAATATTACCGAATCCCAGTAATGTTTTAGCATTGGTCGCTTCTCATGCACTAGTATTTATGTGTGTGTGCACATATTATGACAAAATCAAAAAGAAAGTGGAAATATCCATATTAACAACGACAACCCGCTCAATATGACGCTCTCGCTCTATAGAGGGTGTTTATTTTGGGTGTTTGGAGGGACTTTATGTACCGCAAATTCATATGTATGAGTCTCTGTGTGTTTATACTGTATGTGGTATAGTGAAATACAGGGCAAAAACATGTGGGAGAGCTGGAACAAGCCCTGGAGTGCATTAGTCCAAGTTCTCTAGTTTTTTAAGTTGAACTTACTTCAAAGGTAGCCGATTCTTTCTTGACTCATTGGACCTGGCGTACCCTCACTAAAAAGAGAGAGAGAGAATAGGTTTCAGTCTATTGGCTGTATAAAAAGAAACTGACAATGATATTCCTTAAACTTTTTATAAACATAAACAGCAGATAAAATGAATCACACCTCTTTTTAGTTCAGCTGCTGCTTCCAAATGCTTTTACTTGCTCATACTGCCCCCTCCTGGTGAATACAGGTACTCAGAATGTTTATTGTCATTCATTGGCTGTCAGAGTGAGACTTCTTACCTAAATTGACCCCCTGATGAGAAACTAATTTCCCAGTGCTCAAAGTACATAATGGTCAGCACTTAACATAAATGACAAAGGTGACTCATGCTGTTGGCTATCACTCTACAAATGATGGGGATCATCAGGAGACGGGGGACTAAATTAGCCTTCTCTGGTCTCTTAACGAGTGATTCAACCATACTCATTTTGAATGAATGATACTAAATTAAAGAAAATATCCACTCTTAAGGGATTTCTGCTTAACTTTGTCCAGAGACAGATGTTTCCAACAAATATATACAATATGTGGAGAGTGGTGATATCATTACCGAAAGAAAACAGTAATTTCTTCATGTCTGGTTGTTTAGGCCTGGAACATATTATGATTATATACAGTATTTTTTCTTTCAGGATGAAAACGTTAATTTTAAAAAGAGATGTTTAACACCCTATACTCTTGTTTAGTGTTGACTGCACTGTAAAAAAATATATTTTTTCATGATTTATCACAACATTTTTTCTTTTGTCAAATCGGCTTAATTAATGTGGTTCAGATAACATAATATTTTGAGTTTCTGTAGATTAAACCAATCGCCTTCATTGTATAAACTCAAATTTTTAATTTCAATGAACTCAAAATTTTAAGGCAACCAGGTAACTTACTTTTTTAAGTTAAACCAACAATTCTTTTTACAGTGTGCATTTGTGGTGAGAGGACATAATGACAGGTTGCTGTTTCTGTGTGCTGTAGTTTGTTTGATAGGGTTGGGCTGTTATCTGTTGCCTTAGCAATGTAAAGCTGACCTATAATGCGTGTGCAGCCTTCATTCTCATGTGTTGAATTGTTTTTTCTCGGAAGAAGCTGCAATTTACCTCACCGATAACCAGGAAACCACAGCGGGGTTTCCAGTCCGAGTTGGAATGAAGCATGCATTCATGGAAGAGTTATGTATGGAATGCACTAAATGTCAGAAAATAAAACATGTGCATAGTCACGACTTCACCTTATTTTTTACTTACTCAATTGCTTGTGCAAAAAAAGGGCTACTACCTTGTCAACTGGATTAAAAAATAGGCCTTTCTAAGAACAATTTAGGAAGATTTGTGATGTCATTATAGGAAAAGTAGCTCTGAAACTGTTACATCTAAAGAAGCATGTACAGGGAACATTTATTTTATAGCTTTGTGTGTGCGCTTTTAGTAAAATCTGCTGTCTGTAAGCCTTATTCTGTAAATGACTAGCAAGACAGATGGAAAATGTGCAAATAAATGGCTATATACATAAAGGTAAATATCTATAGTATAGGGGAGACCACAGAAGAACACAGAAGAAGTAGAAGTTGTAAAATTATAAAGGACAAACAAAAAAATTGTGATAATGTTAATGGATGTACTATACAACATAAACATGTAATAAAACTTTGGGTTAAATATCATGTCAGACCAGAAATGACTGTTTTGTGTATTTGTTCTGTATTTGTATGTCTTTAGGGTGAATTCAGGTTGATTGGGACACTTTTTCCCAGTCATCTCAATGAACCTGAATTCACCCTATTTGTTGTTCTGATGAATCTGTTTAAGAATGGTAAAAATTAAACAAGAATTAGGGAATTGGTAATGAGAAGATGGGAAAAAAATGCACAAACATTTAAATTGACAAAATTAAAAATGTCAGTTTTCTTTTAGTGTTGTAGTGTCAGTAACCAAGCAGATCTCACCCCCCATTGACTACCATAGTATTTATTTTCCCTACTATGGTAGCAAATGGGGGTGCAAGATCTGTTTGGTTACTGACATTCTTCCAAATATCTTTCTTTGTGTTCAGCAGAACAAAGAAACTTGGAACTACTTGAGGGTGAGTAAATGTTGACAGAATTTTTTCATTTTGGGTGAACTGTCCCTTTAAGATAGGCCTATTGTAGGACCGTGAGAAACATAAAGTGTGCCCAAACTTTTGACAGTGTATATGTGGTTTTATACACACGTACTATATAAAATGAAAGCCTGTAGTATAAAATTAAAACATTACAAATATTATGAAAACAGTATTGAAAGTTGAATTTGAGGTGTAGCCTAGGCTTATATACCTTATTCACAGCAGCGCCATCTTTGATTTTTAAGGGGAATGAAAGAGGCTGTGGAGGATAGACATACACCGATCAGGCATAACATTATGAGCACTGACAGGTGAAGTGAACAACACTGATTATCTCTTCATCACGGCACCTGTTAGTGAGTGGATATATTAGGCAGCAAGTGAACATTTTGTCCTCAAAGTTGATGTGTTAGAAGCAGGAAAAATGGGCAAGCGTAAGGATTTGAGAGAGTTTGACAAGAGCCAAATTGTGATGGCTAGACGACTGGGTCAGAGCATCTCCAAAACTGCAGCTCTTGTGGGGTGTTCCCGGTCTGCAGTGGTCAGTATCTATCAAAAGTGGTCCAAGGAAGGAACAGTAGTGAACCGGCGACAGGGTCATGGGCGGCCAAGACTCAGCGAAGGCTGGCCCGTGTGGTCCGATCCAACAGACGAGCTACTGTAGCTCAAATTGCTCAAGAAGTTAATGCTGGTTCTGATAGAAAGGTGTCAGAATACACAGTGCATCGCAGTTTGTTTGCGTATGGGGCTGCATAGCCGAAGACCAGTCAGGGTGCCCATGCTGACCCCTGTCCACCACCGAATGGCAATGGAAGAAGGTGGCCTGGTCTGATGAATCCCGTTTTCTTTTACATCACGTGGATGGCCGGGTGCGTGTGCGTCGCTTACCTGGGGAACACATGGCACCAGGATGCACTATGGGAAGAAGGCAAGCCGGCGGAGGCAGTGTGATGCTTTGGGCAATGTTCTGCTGGGAAACCTTGGGTCCTGCCATCCATGTGGATGTTACTTTGACACGTACCACCTACCTAAGCACTGTTGCAGACCATGTACACCCTTTCATGGAAACGGTATTCCCTGGTGGCTGTGGCCTCATTCAGCAGGATAATGCGTCCTGCCACAAAGCAAAAATGGTTCAGGAATGGTTTGAGGAGCACAACAACGAGTTTGAGGTGTTGACCTGGCCTCCAAATTCCCCAGATCTCAATCCAATCGAGCATCTGTGGGATGTGCTGAACAAACAAGTCCATGGAGGCTCCACCTCGCAACTTACAGGACTTAAAGGATCTGCTGCTAACATCTTGGTGTCAGATACCACAGCACACCTTCAGGGGTCTAGTGGAGTCCATGCCTCGACGGGTCAGGGCTGTTTTGGCAGCAAAAGGGGGAACACAATATTAGGTAGGTGGCGTACATCTCTTCAGTGGGTTGTACTGTTATTTAATGTGTTTTGGATTGAATTTTTTAGTTGACAAATTACAGACAACATGAGCTGTGGAAAATCTAGGAGCTTTTTACAGCAGATGCCATTCCTTCCAAGCTCCAAGTCTCACAGCCTCGCTCTCATACCTGTCATGGCGCTGCTCTGAATAAGGTCTATTTCATAAACACTGAGCTGTACCCCAGGCGCCCGCGTGATGTCTCTGTTTCCCAGACAACAGCTCGAGCACAACCCTGGAGTGCAGCACGCGCCCTTTTACCTTGACAACGGGTTTTCCTCTGGTTTACCACTACTGGTAATCGATATCGCTAGTAATCTATCTAAGAAATCAACGCACCAGATGCCACTCTGCAGCATTCATCCGTTTTAATATGCGAGTAAGGAAAACAATGTATGTCATACTTCTCATGACTAAGCTCACCTCGCGCGGCATGATCGGAATGCGTGACGCGGGGCCTGGTACGTGAACCTGTTTCTCAGCCGAGGACCGTAAGAACAGGTGGTACTGAGGGTTTTAAAAGCAACATTAGTCAGTCTCGCTTTCGAGGTCAGATAAACTTTGACAGAGCGGCACACTGCTCGTAGTTGCGATGTTTCAGTGTTCTGCGTCCAAGGAATCTACGCTGTAAACACAACACAACACATACAGGTGAGATGCAAACGTATATTTAGCTCTACATTAGAGATTCACGCTGTGCGTCAACCATAAGATTAAAGGGACAGTTCACTCAAAATGAAACTCCTGTCATTATTTACTCAACGTCGTTTTGTTTCAAACCCGTTTGACTGATTTTCTTATGTGGAAAACAAATGAAGAGGAGACAGGATGACAGTCTTAGTCATCATTCACTTTAATGATCTGGAAAAGGATGTACTGTAACGCGTAAATGAGGGTGCGAAAATGCTAGCATCATTTTCATTTTTGAGTGAGCTATACCTTTGTGTAATGTGAAATTCCGTATTATGTGACTGAGGATTGAGTGAATGAATTTGTTGAATATTTGTGAACAGAGATAGTTATTCTGTTATGAAAGACAATAAATCGTATCGTAATCATACAACACTGTTTTTTCACGTTTGTCATGAAAAAAGAGTCCATTTGTTGTCAGTTAGAAAATAAATATAGCCTAAGTAACTGATAAGATGTCATTAACGAGTTTCTAAAAGCCTTTTATTATAGGACTAAGTATCATGTTATAAATGCAAATCAATTTATGTATAATATATTTAGTTTCATAGCCAATATACAGTAGTGAAAAATAGCAATTTTTACATATGATTTGACAGTTTATTTTAATAAATATCAAAAATATAAAAGCTGTGCATCATAGCTGACACCTATATGAACACCTTACAGCTGGTAAATTATTCCCTTCAAATGTTATTGAAGTTAGAAACGTGCATACCAATGTCGGATGTAACTTTTGAGACGGTCCCTAAATTTGCGAATATCAAACGTCCAACGTCAAACCAACTTTATGCCAGTTTAGTACATTTGCTTAAATTAAGAAACACACACAGAACCTCCATTCCTCATACTATAAGGCTGCAGTCAGAGTTTTTGATATGACATCTCAAGCATTGTCCTGCAGTGTGTCATGCTATACTTCCTAAACTAGTTAAAAGTCAGTATGAAATGGAAGTTGCGATCGTCTTTTCTTCCCTATTGTGACGTATAGCTGAGTGAAGGCTTCTCAAACAAGAACAGATGTAGGGCGGGACTTGATTTTGTCCATTGAATTGATTGGATGGTTGTGGTTTGCTATTGGTCGATCTAATGTGAGTGACAGGTTGCTCCGCCCTCACACCAGTAAACGTCATCAGAGAAGAGATGTCATTGCAAAAGGGAAGGGAAGTTATTTTGATCAAATATTATGAGAGCACAAAAAAATAATAATTCACGAATAAATCATTTATAATAAATATAATGCTGTATTCCATAAAAATATATGAATTGTCAATTTTGATTTCATGGTGACTAAACAAAGTTTTCTAATACTTATATGTTATATGTACTGTATATATGTACATTTATTATGAGAACAAACCTCATGTTAATTGAGAAATTACTCTGTATATTTATATTTAAAATAAATACAATGCAAAACTTTTTTTTTATTTAACTACAAAAAGCTAAAAACAAATGGAGACGTGTTACAGTCTCTAAAATTTCTCCTATACAATTCAATACTGAAATAAACAATTAAATATTTTTTCTCATTATAAATTACATTAATAGCATAACAAGTGAACATGCCTTTCTGAATGTCTTATGGTGTGGTCACATTTACTGTTGTTGATCGATGAATTTTCGCATTTTAATAGGAATCCACGCGATTAAGAATTTCAAATACAGGTGAAAGATTTCCCCACACAGATTTCACAACAGGTTCAAGTTGGTCATGCAAATTTGCGGCTTTGACGACCAGAAAACAGTTTGGTTTGAATTGAAAGTTACTTTTTTGTGGTTTATAATTTGCTACTCTATTGACCATAAACAATAATACACCTTTTTTGCCGTAAAATTTTGCTAATGTGACTGAACCTTTAGTATTTGGATTACCCCCCCTTTGTAAACCATACTTGAAGTATTTATTAAAGAGTTAGTTCACCCAAAAATGAAATTTCTGTCATTAATTACTCACCCTCATGTCGTTCCACATCCGTAAGACCTTCGTTCATCTTCAGAACACAAAAAATAAGATATTTTTGATGAAATCCGAGAGGTTTTTTTTATCTCCCATAGACAGCAACGAAATTACCACATTCAAGGTCCAGAGAAGTTGTAAAGACATATTTAAAACAGTTCATGTGACTGCAGTGGTTCAACCTTAATATTATAAAAGCGACGAGAATACTTTTTGTGCGCCAAAACAAAACAAAAATAACGACTTTATTCAACAATTTCAGCTCTACCCTGTCAGTCTCCTACGATAAAAAACCTCTCAGATTTCATCAAAAATATCTTAATTTGTGTTCTGAAGATGAACGAAGGTCTTACGGGTGTGGAACGACATGAGGGTGAGTAATTAATGACATAAATTTCATTTTTGGGTGAACTAACCCTTTAATGTCTAAAAATAGTGTAAGATCCAAAATCCTCAAATTCTGTTTATTTCAAGGTCTAAAATATCCTAGATTTTCAATGTAGTTTCAAACTTGTATAAATGTTATGATCTCAGTTTGTGCAAATTTGAACCTAAAATCTTGATGATAACAACACTTTGTGTCCATTAACATCATGAAGTTGTCAGGATGTGGCTTTTGCTTTTAACAACTTCAACAAAATCTTGATGATAACAACACTGTGTCTGTTTACATCATGAAGTTGTCAGGATGTGTTTAAAACAGTTGGCTTTTTAACAACTCCCATTGACCATCAAGTCAGCGAGTTCTTTCCTGGCCACATGGGGCTTTTGTTTACTGCAGTTGCTGCACAGTTGAGTCTGAGTGTGTTGCACCAGCTCTTGAACTCTTGCCATCCAATCAGCTTCATCCTTCGCAGGCGTCACTTCCTTCCCAATGACTCCTGCGGTCAATCTGTGTATTTAATAAAGTGTGTGTATCCGCAGTGGTCCATTCCGGATCCCCACTGCTAAAATCCCACCTCCCCCCGGCTCAGTCCTGCCAGCTGACCCACCCATCCCCCCCTTCCCTCACACACCCGTGCCACATGAGGCCCTGCAGTGTGACTCAGTGGACAAACTTACACCAGTCTGAGAGTCTGGCCCAGGCTTTCCCCAGCTGCACACCTCGTTTTTCCAGCGCTAGAGACACCAAGGGTTAGTATTTCCCTTTCTGTAAAGGTAATGATGCATTTGGTTGTTTTCTTGGGGTTGTTCTTGTAGTTAACCTGTAATTTCTTTACTCCTTTAAGTAGGGGTTAGTCATACTGCAGTGCACCACTGTTAAAGCTCTCAGTGAGCGAGCGTAAGCGCCGCGCTACATGCTGAGTTTGTGGTTTTCAAGTGCTTGTCTTGAGCGCTTGCTTACAAATATGTTGTTTTCTTATTAATGGCAACGGATGTGGTGAGACTTGTGCTTTTTCTTTGTATATAGATGTGCTTACAGATCAGTGTGCATGGGTGTAGCTGGAATTCTAACTAAGGTGTTTGTGGTCTATAAACCTTTAATCATCTTCTATGACTGCACAAATATCATAAAAGCTTGCTTAGACTCTGACCTTAGTTGTCTTGAGTTTGTTTATTTTTTGGATATATATGTTTTATTACAATGAAGTGCATTGCAATCAAAAGCTGTCTTTGGTAGCATCTTCTTTGAAAGTGTAAGGGTCTTCAGACACATGGTGTTTCACCCCCTCTGGGAAGGTGACAATACAGAGCACTCAGCCCTTTATGGGTGGTCCTTATAGTATGTGTCGGCAGAGTCTGGTTTATGTGTAATATTAGTCTTGATTGATGACCGGTTTTAACTTATTTGAGATAAGCTTAAAAGGGAAGTTCATGCAATTCAAGATCAGCATTCTTTTAAGGGGTGTTTACACTGACAACTAACTGCAGCTACAGAGCAATCAGAAGTCATTTATTTTCAGTGAGACTTGGCTATTTGAGTTCAGATTATTCAGATGCGCAGTGACTATCAGTGGGAGTGCAGTAAGTATGTTTACATGTGCAGTTATTATAGACTTACAGTGGGTTTTTTGCCTAATCAAGCCATTGTTGTTATTGTTAACTAAAACTATTTAAAATTTGCTATTTAAAAGTTTCTGGTAATTGAAATGAAGCTGAAATAAAATATAAATGTTAGATGAAAAACTTGGTTATTTCAGTTAGTTGTCAAGGCAGAATTGCTAATTTTGTTGTTTAAGTACTATAATTAGTAAAACTGAAATAAAAATAAAGCTGAAATGTATACTTAATATACTATATTAGTATATTAAAAATACTGAAATAACACTGAATCAAGCTACACTCTTTATTTTGCTGTCCATGACATAGGGATGGGCGGTTTTCCCAAAATTTCATATCATGATCTAGGGGTGGGCGATATGACCAAAATGTTATGATATGAGTAATTTTATATCACGATAATGCTATTTTTGCTTTAAATAAGGTTTTTATGATATCACAATTGAAATTTCATAATTCTACACCATTTTCAATATTTAAAAAATGAATACTAGCCTAAAAAAAATCTCAAGCTTACTGAAGACAAGTAAACAGTGACAGAGAACAGTCTTTTGTTTAATATTAATGACACAGACAGCAGCAGGTATTTGCATGGATGCATGGATCTAATATAATGACACGCATCCGATTTCTGTTTATTCACTTAAGACATAACTGACTGTCTTTATGTACAGTAAATACTCGCCAAGACGGACATTTTGACATTTTTGTGTATATTTTACCGTTTAGGCATGCACAATATACATATTGTGCATTACCATTGGACAGGTTAACATATTTACTGTGAGTGCTACCTGTTAAGTTCTTTAGAAATGTAAAAGCTGTTTAACCACTTTTATGTGCATTTTAGGGATTCCTGCTATGGCGAATTCGCTGAAGGCAAATGTAAGATTGATGGCAAAGGACGAGATCAGAGAGGAAAAGGAAGAAGCTAAAGAAATGGATGACACCCTGGAAGAGCCTACAGAAGAAGAAGAGGATGAAGAAGAGAGGAAGGCACGGGCCGCAGCGGAGGAGGCAGCAGCCAGAGAGAGAGCCGCTCAGAGGCAGCACATGACTGTAGAGGAGCTGGTGCAGACTGAGAGGAACTACCTGAAACATCTGCAGCTCTGTACGGTCACCATCCACAGCAACCTGCAGAAACTCCAGGTACACACATTCTCTTGTAGTCATTTTCACCTCTTAAATGTCCTAATTTAATTTATCCAGTGAGGTGTCAACAGACCAACTGCCTTCTGTGTCTTATACATATTGCTGCCAACACCAGTAAAATACTATTGAAGCACTCTGATATCATTTTTATATATAAATATAAACATATTAATAATCTAATTAGATAATTCAACAACTAGTTCTAGGATAGTTGTATTTAAAACAGCCTCTAAACTGTCAAAAATGCAAAAATTTTTCCCAAGTTAAATTTGTGTTGTTTTAGAAAGTAAATGTGTACATTAGTTACATGCCAACATACTACTTCTATAAAACAAGATCTTATTACAGACATGATCAAAAACCAAGCAAACATAAATACCAAACAATATACACTACCAGTTTTTGAATGGTACATTTTTTAAAATATTTTTAAAAGAAGTCTCTTCTGCTCACCAAGGCTTCATTTATTTGATCCAAAATACAGC
This sequence comes from Mylopharyngodon piceus, assembly GCA_039654765.1. Lineage (NCBI taxonomy): Eukaryota > Metazoa > Chordata > Actinopteri > Cypriniformes > Xenocyprididae > Mylopharyngodon > Mylopharyngodon piceus. Next base: position 2,439,560 of record CM077439.1, read on the forward strand.
AAAAACAGTAATATTGTGAAATATTTTTACAATTTAAAATAACTGTTTTCTATTTGAATATATTTTAAAATGTAATTTATTTCTGTGATCAAAGCTGAATTTTCAGCATCATTACTCCAGTCTTTAGTGTCACATGACCCTTCAGAAATCATTCTAATATGCCGATTTGCTGCTCAAGATACATTTATTATTATTATTACCAATGTTGAAAACAGTTGTGTACAATTTTTTTTTTTTTTTTCAGGATTATTTTATGAATAGAAAGTTCAAAAGAACAACATTTATCTGAAATATAAAGCTTTTGCAACATTTTAAATGTCTTTACTGTCACTTTTGATCAATTTAATGCATACTTGCTGAATAAAAGTATTAATTTCTTTCATTTCTTTCAAAAAAAAAACTCTTACTGACCCCAAACTTTTGAACGGTAGTGTACAAAGTACTATTAAAGAAAATAAGGCAAATAAAAAAGTAATAATGACAACATATAATAATAATAATAATAATAATAATAATAAATCAAATTGGGATAATACTAATATTAATATTTTAATCAAACCAGGGGGAAATGGGACATAAAGCAGAATTATTATGTTGTTATTACTGAGTTTATACCTCATAAATGGGACTAAATGGTTTTGCTTCTCTCATATTGTGAAATGTATAGCCATTGTAGGTAAACAAACTTTAGTAATACCATATATTATTGGGTCCCTTGCAGCCTCCTCCACCGAACCTAGAGAACATGTTCCAGAACATTGATGAAGTGATGGATGTTTCCAGCAGACTCCTGAGCCTCCTAGACCAGGCACAGATACATCACAGCGATCCGAAATACCTGGAAACTATCTGTGAGTACAGCCGGACAGACTGGAATTTCCAGTTTGCTTTCGATTTCTCAGTTCTTTCGCAGTCACGCTGTATGCGTGTCATATGGATAAAAATAGTTATTTTTTTCCTTGAGCTCATGGCTGAAGAATCCAGAACTTGAATTTCAAGATAAGAATAATGATGTATAAGGGCTAAAGTGTTGTGTAAATTCCTTTTTATCTTTTTGGAGCTCTCATTTATTTGATCAAAAAGGCAGTAAAAACAGTAATATTGTGAAATATTATTTCATTGTAAAATAACTTTTTATAATTTTTAGAATGTTTTTTTATTTTTTTTTATTTTGATGTCAAAGCTGAATTTTCAGCATCATTACTCCAGACTTCAGTGTCACATGATCCTTCAGAAATCATTCTAATATGCTCATTTACTGCTCAAGAAATATTTATTTTTATCAGTGTTAAAGACAGTGCTGCTTAATATTTTTGTAAAAACCATGAGACATTTTTTCAAGATTGTTTGATGAACAAAGTACGAAAGTGAACCATTTATTTAAAATAGAAATCTTTCGAAATATTGTGTCTTTTCTGTCACTTTTGATCAATCTAATGCATACTTTCTAAATAAAAATATTAATTTCTTTAAAAAGAAAAAAAATCGGTAACACTTTAGTTTAGGGTCCAGTTCTCACTATTAACTTTTCCTTATTAGCATGCATATTACTAGGATATTGGCAGTTTATTAGTACTTATAAAGCACATATTAATGCCTTATTCTGCATGATCATATTCTACGTCCCTTAATATACCCAATACCTAAACTTAACAACTACCTTACTAACTATTAATAAGCAGTATTTAGGAGTTTATTGAGGCAAAAGTTGTAGTTAATAGTGAGAATTAGACCTTAATCTAAAGTGTGACCAAAAAAATCATACTGACCCCAGACTTTTGAACAGTAGTGTACTGTATGTTGTATTTGAAAAAAGATGTAAATCTTGTTTTATATTATAAAGTATCTTATTCTTTCTCTCAGGTGAATCTTTCCTTAGTCTGTCTCAAGATATAGAGATGGCCTATAAGGAGTATCTTGCCAACTACAACAACATTACAGCTCTAGAGAACAGCTACAAACAGAAAGAGGCCCTGTGGGCAGAAATGGTCCGAACCATCAAGTCATCTGCGTAAGTTCATAAACAACAACTGACTGAGGTTGTGTATGACTCAAACAACTCATTGAGAGCCGAATGACAAATACACCAGTGTATTACCCAACATTCCTTTCATTTTTGACCCCTGATCCCATCTGTCTTCAGTCCTGATGTGAATGCGTCCACTCTGAGTTTCTTCCTGGTGATGCCGGTTCAGAGAATCGCCCGTTACCCCCTGCTGCTCCAGACCATCCAGAAACACACAGACCCCCAACACCCGGCCTACCTCATACTGGAGAGCGCCGCTCACACTGCAGTCCAGATCAACTGCAGGATCAATGAATACAAACGCTTCCGTGAAGTGGGTGAGAACAGGCTCTCAATTTAGAAAGTAAAGCTGACTGAACCAAAGTATGCAAATCTATTGATAATAATAGCAGAGTAACATCAATGAAGTGCTTGAGGTTTTGATTTGCTTAAATATTCTCTTTCTCTGACTGGCCCAGCTGACAAGTACAAGAAGACTGAGAACCTGACCATCAAGGATAAGATCAATCGACTCAGTGGCCACAGCATTGCCAAAAAGACGGCCCGGCTCAGCCAGTACATAAAGCATGAGACGGGAATGGTGCCAAAGGTAACTTCCATACAGTGATACTACACTGAAGAACCAGGGCTTAAAGGGTTAGTTCACCCAAAAATAAAAGTTCTGTCATTAATTACTCACCCTCATGTCGTTCCACACCCATAAAACCTTCGTTCATCTTCGGAACACAAATTAAGATATTTTTGATGAAATCCGAGAGGTATATGACTCCATAGACAGCAATATAATCAACACTTTCAAGGTCCAGAAAGGTACTGAAGACATTGTTAAAACAGTCAACGTGACTGCAGTGGTTCAACATTAATTTCATGAAGCGATGAGAATACTTTTTGTGCACAAAAACAAAATAAAAATAATGACTTTATATCTTCTCTTCTGTCATTCTCATACGTTGTTTATGTCCAGCACTTCCAGGTTCTGCGTCAGAACGCAGACTCATTATTGGCCGGCTCTTGCGTCAGCATCACATGCATGCATCGTGCTGATCATGTGATCAGCTTTGGCCAATACTGAGCCGGCATTCGGACGTAAACATGGAAGCTTTCACTGTGCTTACTGTGGCAACTGCGTAAGGATAATGACAGGGAAGAGATCGTTGAATAAAGTCGTTATTTTTTTGTTTATGCGCACAAAAAGTATTCTCATCTCTTCATAACATTAAGGTTGATCCACTGCAGTTACGTCGACTGTTTTAACAATGTCTTTAGTACCTTTCTGAACCTTGAAAGTGTTGATTATATTGCTGTCTACGGACGAGTTGTATACCTCCGGATTTCATCAAAAATATCTTAATTTGTGTTCTGAAGATGAACGAAGGTCTTACGGGTGTGGAATGACATGAGGGTGAGTAATTAATGACAGAATTTTCATTTTTGGGTGAACTAACCCTTTAAAAACGAAAAAAAATTCAGCCGAGTGACTCAGACACTCAGACTCTGACAGCAGAATCAATATTTTAACGTTTCTGTTCATGTGTTCCTTTCGTAACATTATCGCTCCGAAAACAGTTAGATTAGAAAAAACACCAGTTAATAACGTTTTTTTTTGTTTTGTTTTAGCCTGTACTTTATACCAGAGCTTAAATTGAACTTTATACTAACAGCTTGATTTCGCTTTCGTTTTTATGTTCCTGTTGAAATTTCCATTCCATTATTGTTCCTTGAACCGGTTCAGAGCCCTGCGAAGAACAATGCTTGGCGTAAACAAAGGAACAGAAATGTTTGGCATGTTGAAAGATCCACATTGTTTCCAAAAAGCCTCAGACATCATTGCCACATAAGATGTTTTCACAATTAATTGTTAAATGATGATTTGTAAATCAATCCCTTTATAGTTAAAGGATGAAGAATTTGATGCTCTTGCTGGCTTCTTCTTTGTCCTGGAGAGGGGCGTCTCAGAGCTTCATGATAACATGGAGGCCTATCTCCACTATCTACAGGTTTGGGTTTTACTGTTCTTTCTCTTAATGACTATAGTTACAATTTAACATCTTCTCATTTGTTTTGGTGTTCCCTCAATGTGAAGCAAAAACGCCCGTGGATTAAACTTCAACATTTTCCATTGTTATTCCAGCTGGTGAATGAAAAGAAAATAATGTATGAGGGTTGATCCCAGGGCAGATGTCAGGTTGTGAAGTTGAGATTATGGCTGTGTGCTTGGAGTGTTTGTAAAGATTTATTTAACCATCTGAGCTCTGTTTCTGTGTATAGAGGTTCCTCAGCTGCAGCCCAGAGGAAGCAGATCTTGATCTGGAAGGGGAGAAAACTGCCTTGTTCTCTAAAGAAATAACAGTGGCACTCAGACAGTGGATTTACCCCTCATATGTAAGACCTTAAGAAGATTACAATTCACATCCTTCAGAGACATTCAGAGAGATTCAGTTCTTGTGAATCTTCCAAATTAAATTGTGTTTTTTGGGGGGAGAACTTAAAATCCTTAGTGAACCGCTTCAAGCTTCCAGCAAAAATGAGTACAAGACTTCAGTCATTTAATTTTGCATGAAAGAAACAAGGCTGTGAAGGGACAGAATGACCGTTCAGTATGTTGTACTGTACCTTAAAAAACATTCTTAGGTCATTTCTTGATCTTGACCCAAAATTGATGCACCTCTTGATGGAAATAACATCACAACATTTATTTCCATCAAGAGGTGCATCAATTTTTGGTCAAGCTCTTGTATTGACAATGCAAGAGGTGAGCACTCTGTAAAGTCTCCTCCAGCACATCCCAAAGACTTTCAATGAATTTAAGGTCTGGACTCAGAGGTGTCAATTCATGTGAAAATAATTCTTCATGCTCCCTCCCAGCCATTCTTTTACAATTTGAGACTGATGAATGTTGGCTTTGTCATCCTGGAATATAGTCATGATACGTCTTCCTACATGGATGGTTAAGAAATGAAAAGCTACACACTCCATCAGTTAGGATTAGAAGAACTGTTGTCAAACATAAAACATGCTAGAAACAAAATAATCACTGCAATAATGAACCATTCATAGATTCTTAAAGGGTTGGTTCACCCAAAAATGTCGTCCCTCAAATATTTTTGATAAAATCCGATTGCTCAGTGAGGCCTACATCTCCAGCAATAACTTTTTCAATGCCCATAAAGCTACTAAAAACATATTTAAAACAGCTCATGTGACTACAGTGGTTTGACCTTAATATTATAAAGCGACGAGAATACTTTTTCTGCACCAAAAATAACAAAATAGCGACTTTATTTAACAATATCTAGTGATGAGCGATTTTCAAAACACTGCTTTATGAAGCTTTACGAATCTTTTGTTTCGAATCAGTGGTTCAGAGCGCCAAAATCCCATGATTTCAGTACACGAGGCTTCGTTACGTCATAGGTGTTTTGAAACTTCAATAGTTCACGTGACTCTGGCAGTTTGATACGCGCTCCGAACCACTGATTCGAAACAAATGATTCGTAAAGCTTCATGAAGCAGTGTTTTGAAATCGCCCATCACTAGATATTGTTAAATAAAGTCGCTATTTTGTTATTTTTGGCGCACAAAATGTATTCTAGTCACTTTATAATAAGGTTGAACCACTGTAGTCACATGACCTGTTTAAATATGTCTTTAGTAGCTTTATGGGCATTGAAAAAGGGAGTGTTATTGCTGGTGATGCAGGCCTTATTGAGCCATCAGATTTTATCGAAAAAATCTTAATTTGTGTTCTGAAGATGAACGAAGGTCTTACGGCTGTGGGACGACATGATGGTGAGTAATTAATGACAGAATTTTCATTTTTGGGTGAACTAACCCTTTAAGCATTTGCCTATTTAAATTCAAACAGTGACTTTTTTTGGCCAGGCAGTGTAATAATACTTTTTGAATTATAACGCAAGAAAACAACAAACACAACAAGACTGTAAAAACGGACTAGTGAGTAGATGAGTTTACCTGTTCGGCGTGATGACATTTAATGTTATCAACAACCTCTGTAGTCCCATTTAGCCATTAGCAACCACCTTTTTCAAGACACATAACGCCTCAAAAAAGCAGAAGGGGGTATTTTATGTTGTGGATAAAATGTCAAAATATCTTGAGCTTGTGTTAACCACAGACCTTATTTCAGCCATTTAACCGAAAAAAACGTATTCAAAAAACCCATTGAATTCAGGACAATTGAACCGAAAGTGAAAATATGTTAACTCGTTTCCGGGTTTTTAGGACTCATTTCTGCAGACACACTGTATCCCTCACTGCCTCTTTTTTGTACATGTCAAATTAAATATGGCATCTTAGACTAAAGTCTGGAACACCAACATTTGTCTATGACACAGTATTTCTTCACTGTGGTGCCTCTATTCGCCATTTTAGTTTTCTTCATTTATCAATGTCTAACCCTGCTGGAACCAATACTGCTGCAAAAACACCATGTATCATGTAAGAATACAAATTGTGCCAAGATCTTCTAACTGTTCACCAACCATTGAAATAATGTTCACGCACAGCACCCTTTTTAGCAGTATTAACCATCTACATATTTGAGAGGAAGACATATGTACATTTTTATCATCGATCAGTTGTTTAAATTAACCATCTACATTTCTAGTACTACATCTGGCCTTCTGAACTTAATTTGTACATCTCTTTTACTCCACTTTTGCTGCTACTCACAGGAGAATCGTTTGAAGACTCTAGTCTTTAAGCCCTTGTGCTCACTGCAGGAACTGATGGCAGGACCACGAAACCTCATCCGCAAACGTCAAGACAAACTTCTGGACTATGAGCTAATCGAGGAGAAGAGTAACCTGAATTTCGATGAGCAAGCCATAGCTAACACCTACAAGACCATGAACACTCTGCTGCTAACCGAGCTGCCGCAGTTCAACGGGAAAGCCCTTCAGCTCCTGTGGGCCACGCTAGAGGCCTTCAGCTGCCTGCAGAGAGACCTGGCGGCGGATATGGAGCAGCTGGCCACCAGCTTCACTCATCAGGTACTTTTTACAGAAAATGCTAAGGTTTTACTGAATGCTGAGGACAAAATACAGTGAGATTTAGTTCACACTTGTAGTTTGGTTCATTTTTTCTGGACCAAAAATGACAATGGTACATTTAGTCCCAGCGTTCACCCTGTCATTTTTAACACCAAACCTTAAACAAAAAACAGGTTTTATGAAGTACATTTTGGAACTTACTGAACATCCAAAACAATGTTGTGTGCTGGGCTAAATGCGCTTGTTGTATGTGCATACATATAATGGTGTTTTTACCAGTTGAGAACTGGTTAAGAGCTTATAAAATGTGTAAAGCAATCAAAACAGTGCCAGGAATTCCTCTTTTACACACACAAACAAAGATCTGCTGGAAGGAGAGGGTGTTTCTGACACCTGTACCAGACTATAGTGGGCAATGTAGCTCCTATACAAGAAGAAACAGGTATACTTAAGCATCCTGTCCTTTTCAGGGTCGCATCTTGTGACATCACGTCCTGTTTTTGGTTCATTTAGATGTCTTTGGTCCGCGTTGCGTTCATATTTCAGTCGAACCACATCAGAGTTTGTTTGGAAGCGGACCAAGATACACCTTTTCAGGGTTCAGTTGAACCGCACCAGAGTTTTAGAAGCAGACCGAGAACCTCCTTTTCAGCAATCTCGGTCCACTTGTTAGGTGCGCACCAGGGTTCGGATGGCAGTGTTCACACTTACTCAAATGAACCGCACTAATAGAGCAATCGCACCAGAGTTTCTGATGCGGTTCGACTAAAATATGAACTTAACACGGACCAAAGACATGTAAACAAACCTGTTTTTTCTCATCATAGTAGCGATGTTTTCTATTTTGGACAGGCGTCAGAACCGCGTCTCCTTGCAGCAGATCTTCATTTGTGTTAAAGGAATTCCTGCCACTGTTTTGACTCCTTTACACATTTTATAAGCTCTTCATGAGTTATCAGCTCAGTCATATACCATCATATGTACTCACATACAGCCAGTGCATTTAGCCCAGCACAACAGAAATCTGTTGCAAAGTTTTTTTTTTTGTTTTGTATCTTTGGGTTCAACACTAAGCGAACCAGGACTAAATGTATCATTTTCTTTTTTGGTCTGGACCAAAAGAACCAAGAGAACTGAATTACAAGTGTGAACACTCCCTTAATCACACCAATCCTGAACACGTTCTTAGAGATAACCAAGTGAATTATTAATATGTACTGTGCCTAATTCTAGGGTGAATAAAGGTTTATAAATGAGCTTACTACTTACAAGTACTTTCAATCAGATCCTATATTTATTTTTTTGATCAACCACAAAAAGTATCAGCATAAATTAAATGCAGTACATATACTAACAAGTATAAATGTACAATTTAAATAATTATTTTTTCACATGAAAATAATCTCACAATACAAAAAATCTTAATGGTGCAAAACATGTTTTGTCACACAAAATATTATTTATATGATTTTTTTTTTCTTTTTCTTTTGATTTTGAAGTAAATTAAAACCTGGATATGTTCTTTATAGGTTTCATGAGATTCACCTTCACAGTCATGTACGTCTTCCTCATGATTTCAGTTACACTCAAATACTTATCAGTTTCAGCAACTGTTGGACATTCTGTGCAATAATCCACCGCTGAATGACACGGCAAGCATGTGGTTGGAAAAGTGTTATTAAATTTAGCTTTTTGCAGGCTGGCAGTGTTTATGAATTGCTCTCTGTCTCCTGGCAGCTCCCACACAGTTATTTGGAAACTGGTGAGTTCTGGAAGTGGGCAGAGACTTCGGTGCTGGAGGGTTCAAGGACGATGGAGAGCCTGTGTCAGAGCGTTCAAGATGAGCTCAATGCTCCCATTGTGCAGGTCAGTTCCAACACAGACACGCACTATTGTCTGTTGCAGGGTGGAGACGTCTTCCTTTGGGACACTTTGCCCCCTTACTGAAGTTTAATGGTGCCTGTGGACAGTGCTGGAAAACAACCATAGCTAAACGCAGCCATTCATTCATCTTGATATAGTTTAGACCTCATATGTTTTACATCAAATTCATTCATTAATTTAGAGCATACCGTAGTAAAATATGTTATGTCCTGGGGTTACTGTATTACGGGTGGCCCTAAACAGCTGCTTTTTATTTAGTAAAATGCAAATTACCGTAAAAATATACTACCGGTCATAATGGGACAGGGCTTGATCATGCATCGGAACTTGATTGGTTTGGGAAAAGTGAGCTATGACATTTATGGGTCAAGATTAATTATCAGAAAAGTTATCAGAATTATTATCAGAAACTGTTAGAGAGGAGATGTTTTCATAAATATTTTTCCTAATGCTCACTGATGAATCAAGGAAATTAATACCAGGAGCATTTATTACGTTAAAGGGTTAGTTCACCCAAAAATGAAAAGTCTGTCATTAATTACTCACCCTCATGTCGTTCCACACCCGTAAGACCTTCATTCATCTTCAGAACACAAATTAAGATATTTTTGATCAAATCCGATGGCTCAGTGAGGCCTCCATTGCCAGCAAGATAATTAACACTTTCAATACCCAGAAAGCTACTAAAGACATATTTAAAACAGTTCATGTGACTACAGTGGTTCAACCTTAATGTTATGAAGCGACGAGAATAATTTTTGTGCACCAGAAAAACAAAATAATGACTTTATTCAACAATATCTAGTGATGGGTGATTTCAAAACACTGCTTCATGAAGCTTCGAAGCTTTACGAATCTTTTGTTTCGAATCAGTGGTTCGGAGCGTGTATCAAACTGCCAAAGTCACGTGATTTCAGTAAACGAGGCTCCGTTACGTCATAACTGTTTTGAAATTTCAATGATTCACCACTGGGGGGCGTGACTTTGGCAGTTTGATACACGCTCCGAACCACTGATTCAAAACAAAAGATTCGTAAAGCTTCGAAGCTTCATGAAGCAGTGTTTTGAAATCGCCCATCACTAGATATTGTTGAATAAAGTCGTTTTTTTTTTTTTTTTTTTTTTTGGCGCACAAAAAGTATTCTCGTCGCTTCATAACATTAAGGTTGAACCACTGTAGTCACATGAACTGTTTTAAATGTCTTTAGTATCTTTCTGGGTATTGAAAGTGTAAATTATCTTGCTGTCAATGCAGGCCTCACTGAGCCATCGGATTTGATCAAAAATATCTTAATTTGTGTTTTGAAGATGAAGAAGGTCTTGCGGGTTTGGGACGACATGAGGGCGAGTAATAAATGACAGAATTTTCATTTTTGGGTGAACTAACCCTTTAAATAGGGTCCATTTTGATTTCATGTTGTGCATCTCATCGTCTTTTGACAGCGCAAGCAGAGACGGCACCATTGTCATGTTTCATATTTCAGAGCCATATTAATATTGTGTATTGGTATTACTTCTCTGTCTATGATGTCATGTCATAGGCATGAGACCATCACTACAGCTAATGACACAAACAGATGTTATTATCCAGAGTCTCAGCGTTCAGGTTCTGATCAATATCATGTCTGCCATCATTAAGACATCAGTCCTGATAAGTTTACAGAGAAGGCAGAAGGATCAAACAAAGAGGTGCTCTGTAATCTTCAGAAGTACTGTGTGTTCAAAATATAGATCACAGATGTAAATCCTTGGGAGTATGTTTATTTCCTCTCTTGGTTCATTGATCCTGCACTTAAGCCTTATTTCATGTACATTTACTTTCTAAATGTGATTTATGCTGCTGTATGTAATATTTTGTTAAATTTGAGTAGGTACTAGTTAAATCAGTGTTTTCTGTTTCCTATGTGTGACGTCTCAGGCCCTCAGTCCCACGTGTGAGAAGCGTCTCAAGGCTCTGACCGCTAAGCATAGCTCAGAGAAGATCTACCAGCTGACAGGCCCTGTGGTGGGCACCCGTGACCTTGACCTGACCCTCAGCAAGGGAGAGCTGGTAGCTGTCGTCAGTGAGATGGACACGCGAGGAGACCGTCGCCGCTGGCTGGTTGATGCAGGAGGTAAAACTGGCATGTGGAAACCTGTGGAGAATTAAAAAACAACTGAGCTGGAATCAGTTTATACCAGCAGATTTATTAAGTGTGTTATTAGGTGAACGAGATTGAGCCACATCATTCTCTCATATACTGCATGCATATGGGCATAAGAACAAGAAGAAATTGGAAAAATAGTTATGCAAATGCAAAAAAATGCTTAATCTTATGCTCAGTTCAACCCATCTGCCAATATAGATTTCACTTGCTCTAATGCAATATAAAATCCATCTGATTAAACTGATTTCACTTGCTTTAAAGCAAAATATAACCATCTGATAATGCCAATTACACTTACTTTATTGCAGTGATTTGCATTTTGATAGTGTCTGCAAAATGTAAAGATTAGGTCTAATGACAGTAATGGAGCTGTACTGTAATAATAGTTCAGCTGTTGAAATAAAGTGGTGCTAGAGAACATAATAGTGTAAATGCATTTTAAACATTCATAATTTGTGAAAATTGCTTTTCATATCACTTCGGTTGCACTGCTTGGTAGTTAGTGTTTTGAATTTTGTATGTTCCTTGGATCCGTTCCAATCAACTATTCAGATTACAGAAACAAGTTTACAGTTAATGTCAAGTTTAGGCTTACAAGGGCTTCTACACCATTCTTATTCACCTATTATTTCCCTCTGGATTTAGTGATAAATTATGGGTTAGGACTATGTTTTTAAACAGGAATGTTGTTCCAGGATCAACAATAGCTGTTGATCCAGGAACATGTCCAGGGTTTCTGCGGGTCTTAAAAAGGTCTTACAAATCTTAATTCACCCTTACAAAAATTAAGGCCTTAAAAAGGTCTTAAATCAGAGCAGAAAGTCTTAAAATTATAAAGTCATGGCATTAAATGTTGCATGAAAGGCAAAAAATTAATATCTTCCTCTTCCTTCATCCTGTTTCCAATACAAATATCTAAACACCTTTAAATGAAGATACATTTACTTAGTGGGTTTATGCATAAAACAAGAACAAATATCTGTCAATGAGTTAAGAAAATGTCTTTTTTTAGCTCATTGGCAGATATTTGTTCTTGTTTAGATCATAAACTCACTTCATTTTGATCAATTTCACAGAAAACAAGACTTCATATTGTATATCATTTTGTATATCCAGTAAATGATTCTTGATTTGAGAATCTTTAAACATTTGCACTGGAAAACAACTTATAAATACTGAGGAAGAACATCACTGTTTTGCTAATACAACTCATTGTGTTTCTCCTTTGACATTTACATTTAAAGAGCATATTAATGTATTGATTTTTCTTCAATTAATTCCTTAAATATTCTTTAATTGGTCTTAAAACGGTCTGCAGAAATCCTGATGCCTGTCTTGGCAAAATCACAGTGATCCTTCTAACAGCCAGGTTCAACTTAATAAACTAATTTTTAAAAATGTATTAATTTATTTATTGCAACTGAACAAAGGGAAAATGTTGAAAATGTATGTATATATAATTTCTTGCATATTACCAGCACAACAATTGCTGGTGAAAGCCTTTTGTAATGCTATGACTGACATCTGCTGGTCAAGTAGAGTTAAAGCACTCTTTCAAATCAGCTCTCATCAATCTGCAGAATGGAGACATTTAAATGTGCGGATTTCAGTGTCTTGATAGGACTTCTAATTTGTATTTTTCTTCAGGCCCGAGGGGATATGTGCCTGCCTCAAAACTGACGCGCTACCACCAGTTAACCGTTGACCCGCCGCAGTCTCCTCATCTGAACGTCATGCCCACCGGTCCAGGACCCCGAAGACACTCCTACACACCCGGAGCCCAGCCGCTCCCAACCATCATGACCACGCCCTGTTTTCAGGTGAGTGACACACACCGGCACAGACATGCGCTATGACTGACAGGTCATAAGGCCGCCTAGTTACTCGGTCTGATTCGTGTGTCAAACAGAACGGGACCTTTGGAGATTGATGGCAGTTCTGCAGTATCTCATGATCATCAATCACACACTTCAGCATTTGTGAATTCAGTATTGGAAGAACAGAAATGAACTGCTGCTCCTTGTCAGCAGAACTGACGTACTCTATCACGGCCATCTACGCACACACACACACGCGGCACCCACACATACACACTGATTCAGTCATCTGCATGATCTGACTGTCAAATGGTTCCATATCATTGTGGCTTCATGTTTAGGAAAGCAGAAATGTCAGAGGTAGATTTTGACTCTGGGAGATACACTGCTGTTGTGAACGGTGAAAATATGACTAAGTTTTCTAAACCTTCACGGGTTGTTTATCATTGTGACAGTGCAGAAATTCTCTTTCAGCTTGTGAGAAAACACGACTGGCTAACATTACGGCTCCCAGATGAATTATATATCCAGTTTTTGTAGTCTCAAGTGGAATTTATATAACTTTGCGTTTAAAAATCATTGTTTTCCAAAAACATATTTTCTGAAGAAAATGCGAGTTGTGTTTGATAATCCATTACACTCTGATGCACATCTCAATATGCAAGGATAGATCTGCCGCCACTTCTTTTTCATCGCAACTTCAACATTTAGGGCCCTATTTTAATGATCTAAGGCTACATTCACACTGCGAGCCTTAATGCTCAATTCCAATTTTTGTATAGCTGTTCACATTGTTGTTTTAAATGTGGCCAATATCAGATTTCCAGTGTGAACAGGTCGTGTTTCTGAACTGAACTGCAGGCACAAAAAATGGGGTTGCCAGGTTTTTACTCAATTGATTTTCAAAACTAGTCTAAAACTAGCCCAATTGTGTTCCTTGGGGTATCCCGGTAGAAATTGCGTTCTGGGGGGTAAATATTGCGTTAGTGCAGTCGCTTTAACCCAAGGAGTTGCAAAACAACCTGCGGCAACAGTGGAAAAAGTTAACAAATTCTGTGGGAAAATCACGGACTTGGCAACACATACAGCGCTGTCATACGGAAGTAAACACCGAGGGCATTAAAGTAAGCGATTACGCGTTTATTTATAGTGTGATCTGCCATGGAAGGCAGCGAAATTATGCGCAGGAAATATGAAAAATAAAGACAATGATGTGACAGAGAGCAGAGTTTTGAAACTTTTATGATACGAGCCCTCAATATTTTGCTTGTATTATAGAGCTGTCTCTGTAATACGAGTTCTGACACATAACTCCTTCTACTGACTACCCTTCGCAGCTGTCTTGATAACGTTGGGTATGTAAAATCTTTGAATAGACTCCCATGAGCTCAGAATCGTGACGAATGTTGATCTCGAGTGACATAAAAATCGCACGAATCCCGATATGACTGTTCACACTGCGGTCGCATTACATAACATCTAACCTGTATCGGATTTAGTACCACATATGGACGTGGCACAAATCGGAATTGAAAAGATCCGATTCCATGTGGTTTGTACTGTTTACACTGTCATGGGGAAAACAGATACAAGTCACATGTGGGCAAAAAAATCAGATTTGGGCTACATTTACCTGCAGTGTGAACGTAGCCTAAGCGCATGGTCTGAAGCGCATGGCGCAGGTGCTCTTAGGGTGTGTTCGAATCCACTTTTTTTTTTTTGCTAGTTTAATGATGATAAAAATGGTCCAAAAGGGTTGTACCTAGTCTCTTAATGAGTCATGGGTGTGTTTTGGGCATAACGTTCAATAAACCGATCAGAGTGTCATCTTCCATTCCCTTTAAAAGCCAGGTGCGCTTGCATTGCTATTTACGTGGCGGAATATATATAGGCGCATATTACTTACGCACCCTTTAAATAACATAAAAAATACTGCACCATTGACTTTAGACCAGGTTTTTGTTGGTCAATGGCGCAGTCGTTTTCAGTTGCCTCAAAATAGCAACACACCAACAATGCACCTGAGCACACCTCATTTTCAGACCAGCACACCCATGGGTGAACAGATGGGCGCGAGTGCATTTGCTATTTAAACAACATGGGCGCTGGACGTGAAAATAACTGCGTCGGGCTGAAACTAGCAAAACACACTTGCGTCGTGCCTGGCGTCGCACTTTGCCGGGTGTATGATAGGGCCCTTAAGGTTACAGATTTGTTCAAATCCCTGTGAGAAAGTGTGATGCTAGCCTTACCACTAATGAACATGATTCATAAAGCATTCTCGGTATTAGCCACAGGGGGGAGCACTTCATCTAATTTCTCCTTTCAGTTTTTATTTTTCAACCTAGCTTATTTTATTCCCTTATAAGCTATAATATCATAAACCTCCCACTCTTAACACTTGAACATGTCTCAAGCACATTGTGTAACACTGAATACCACTTAACTTTCAAATCTAAAAACATGTTGCATATACTCAACAGAGCACTCAAAAAACACATTCATTCTCTAGTCAGATTTCAAAGTCTCGGTTGTTCAGTTTTGTTGTTTGTGTGGGTTTTGCCAATGACTCACGGAAAATAACTCATTCCAAACCAGACTGAAACACTCCATTCTCCATTTGCAGGTGTACGCAGGCTATGACTTCACAGCGAGGAGCAGTCAGGAGCTTTCTCTGAGGGCTGGTGAGCCGGTGCGGGTGGTGGAGCCTCACGATAAGCGTGGAAACAAGGAATGGAGTCTGGTGGAGGCGCGTGGCCAGAGAGGCTACGTCCCCTCCAACTACCTTGCCATCCTCCCCTCTGTGATCGCCTCACCCACCTTCCCTTATCGCTAGCTGTGAATAATATCCATGAAAGAACATCATCTCCTGCTGATATGAGTCTTCTAGCCAGTATCCAAACACACACAGCACTTTCCCTGAAGGGCTCTTCATACGTGAGGGGGCGGATGGCTGCTGTTTGATGCGTCATTTGACTGGTGTATGTACTGGAGTGGTGCTTGGGCCCTGCTGTGGAGTGGTCGTCCGTATACTTGATCTCCGCTTTGCCCAGGGCTGTTACTGTTGGAGATCTTTTTTATCCAATGAGAGAAGAGCTGCAGGGGCAGGCAGACACATGGCTACTGCTGGAGTGCACTGTTTCCTGCAATTACCGCTTGGATCAACACCTCAGCTGTCCTTCGAAATGGGCAGCCCTGGTACTACTTGCCTGCTTCACTGTCTTACTACTGAAGAAACTGAGAATATTTGGAGTTTTACTTGTTTTATGAGTCAAAGCTCTTTTGCACTGGTTCCCAGCTTATTGAGATGACTAATATGCAGACTTAAAGACAAGATCTTACAAAACATTCTTGCATAATTCTTGCTTTTGCATTTTAATAATACTTGATGGACAGTTTTGTTGTTATTTAAATTTGTACAGTGGATCTAAAAAGTATTTGGACACTAAGGACACAAATTAATGTCCTATAAAAATCATGCATTGGTAATAAAATATTAATCCAAGTGACATTATAAAAGCACCAATACACTTTCCAAGCATAAAGTGGTCGGCTAATATATTGCCAATGCTGATAATTGCCTCTTTTTTTAATATTTGCAACAGCTGAAATGTTTTTCTGTTTGCCTGATAAATGTTGGCAGACTTTTATTTTGACAGCGATGATAATGTCAGTGTCTAAAAGCAGATGCATAATTCTCCAAATTGTATGCGGAAAGGAGAATTTTGTTGTCACTGGAACAGTGTTGCCAAGTCTGAATTTGGCTATTTTAACACTTTTGCCGCATGTTTTTTATGTCCGCGGGTTGATGTGACCCCAAATAACATGATATTTAGCCCCTGGAATGTGAATTTTTCCAGGAAGAACCCCGCCAAAAAGCGGATTTTACCCCCTGGAATGCGATTTTTATCGTGGACCCACCCCGCAAAACGCGATTGGGTTTTGAGTAGCAATTGGGAGAGTTTTGTCGTGAAAATCTGGCAACCCTGCACTGAAAACACATGAAATGATTCACTTTAAACTATGATGCTATATATAAAATTAGCGTTTGAGAAAATATGATTCCCAGTAAACACAGACTTGCCAGATTACCGAGCGCACTGGTTTCAGTGCTTGCGTCCTTTTTTGTAAAAAAATACTATAATTTGATTACTGAATCAAGAAGTTGCTTTTTATTGTACGTTTACTTTTTTTTCCATATTGATTAATTTTCAAATTATTTCTAATATTACATAAATAAATATTACATAAAATAAATAGTAATTTCATCTTTATAATAATAATGGTTTTATATCAACCATTAGCCACCCTGCTCTCGAAGATATCAGCATTGCCATCAACCATCAAAAAAACCTATATCGGTCGACTACTAAAAAAAGTATAGTGATGCTTTCTACTTGTCAAACATTTGTTTGCAGATGCTGGTTGGATTGATATTTATTTATTAATGCAGTGACATTCATACATTTTTAATTGTGTCAGATGTCCAAATACTCTTTGGAGCCACTGGGTGGTGGTGGATATCGAAGACACTGTAATGATGCAGATTCAGAACTGCATTGTTCTTGTGTTAGTTACTTCATAACCTCTGTGATGAAGGACTTACTGAAAGATTCAAAGGTGCAGAGAGGAGTTGGTGCAGTGTCCGTCATGAACAACTGTCTGCCTGCAGTTGCATCTGATGTCCACTAGAGGCACCCGAGCACCCTCTGTGAAGACTGTCATGTTACCTTACTCAGTGTTGGATTAATCCCCAAAACAGAATCATATATTATTCATCTGATCCTCACAATGGCTTTAACAGGGATCCAGTGAGAGGCAGTACTACCACTGAATATGGCATCATCTGTACATATCACTTTGAAGAGATATTTATTTTATTTATTCCTCATGTCCACTCTAAAATTAAACGGATTGAATTAAGCCATCAGAACTGTTGAAATCCATCTCATACCTTCACATTTCTGCTGTTATTATGAGAAGCTGTTATTCGTCGAAAGCAGCAAGCAGCTTTGGCTGAAGTCTTCTGCCTGACCTCTGAATGCTCTATTTGTGACCAGCAGATTAAAACACTGACGTGAATGAGGCAGATTATTTCTGTCTACTGCAGAGGTTTATTTTGGAGATATGCATTGGGTTGGAGGCTGCTTTTAGCCCAAGTGTTGCTTTTCCTCTTGAGAATGTGCAAATGTCACGGCAGGGCTGATGATGACTGTGTTTTGTCATGCTGCAGGCAGAGTAGACATGAGGTTCGTTGTCCGAGAGAGCAGCCTGTCAATCGCTCCAACTTCCGCTAAGAGCTGCTTGTCAGCAAAGCTTTGATCCTCTGAACCCCTACAGCTACTGCTTCCTCTATGCGACAGAACTCGAAGCTCTATAAATAAATTTCTCTATTCAATGGTCTAAAAATAGCTGCTTGTCGGCAGGATCCCTCTATGGCTCACCCTGTTGGAGCTGTTGGGGACTGCAGCTGCGGTTCCTCTCCCTCCTTTGGGAGGTGGCGTCTCTCACATTACATCAAATCATGCCCTGGCCCTACTCTTCGTCTCCGCTGAAGAGCCATGGGAAAATGCTACGGTAATTAGATATATTATGTATCCCTCACAACATTACATACTATGAAGCATTTCCTTGTGGGAGAGCAAGCAAACCTTACACCCCTATCCTAGCTCCCTGTATTATGTCTGTTTGTGTGTGTATTAGACAGAGAAGGGAAGATAAGCCATGCAGTAGGGGTTTATAAGTCCGCAGTAAACATTGGCTGTCTTGGTGGCACTGCATATACATATATACACAAATGCGCAAAACCTAAACTTATTTTTTTTGTATTTTTGTCTTGTTTTACAGAAATAATATCTGAACATCTTTAAAACAAAAAAATAATTTACTTAAAGTATAGTATAGTATATTTTTGTCAGTATATCAATGGCACAAAGCTAACAACATTTAGTGGGATTTATGGTTAAAACAAGAAAAAAAAATGGCTAATGGGGTAAGAAAAATTAATTCTGGTATATGATATATTCATGTAAAATAAGTCTTAATGCTTTATGTAAATATTAAGTTTATATCATATTATTAATAGTAATTAGGGGTCAAGCCCCGAAGGGCTCATGCTGATTCAAATGAACCTTATGACGTCATTTCTGTCATGAGAATTTTTCCGCCATTTTGAATTTTCCGAAAAACCTACTTTTTTTTAACTCCTCCTAGAACGTTTATCCAATTTGCACGAAATTTGGTATGTAGAATCTACTCACGCTCCAGGCAAAAAGTTATTAAAAGATTTTTGTTCAGCCAATCCATTCTCGTATAGCGCGTCAACGAATTTGATGGCAAGCACGTAAAAATGGATTTGATGCTGTATCTTCAAAATGATTTGGTGTATTGACGCCAAACTTGGTATATGTCATTACAGGCATGGCTTATAACTTTTGAATGCCTTGTCCTAAAATCATGAGGATGGTTAGGAGGATCCTTAGATTCCTTGAGGCATACCGAGTTGAACGATAACCAATTTTCTTTGGTCGGTCATTTTGGGCGTCAGCCATTTTGAATTTTATCATAAAATGCTGTGTTTTAAGAACGCATGAACGTATCATTACAAAACTCGGTATGATTCATCGAGGTCATGGTCTGAGAGGACCTGTAAAGTTTTTTAGGTCAGCGCACCCAAGTGGTCAAGAGATATAATTAAATTTATGAAAATGCTTATAACATCAAAAATTAAACATATTGTCATTTAACTTACATCATTAGATTTGTTGGCTTATGCCGAGTCCTACGATACCAAATTTGCCATATTCTACCATACTTACTGTCGGCCATATTGAATTTTATTCAAAGCTTGCTTTTCCAAACTCCTCCTACAAAAATTGTCTGATTTGTACGAAATTTGTTATGTAGCATCTACAGACACACAAGACTTTTGATAGACGTTGTTTTATACTGTGTCAACAAATTTGACTGCGAGCACGCCAAAATAGATATGCGGCCGTATCTTTGCAAAAGTTTTGTGTATAGACACAAAACTTGGTACAAGTCATCACAAGCATGACTTGAGGGTGCATGCAGAGTTTCGTCATAGTGCCACCTACTGCTCAGAAGTTATAAACCATGTTATTATGTTAGAAGTGCTTTAACTGTAATTTAAACAGCTTTATCCTAACCTCATGATCACAGATGTCCACAAATATTTACTTTTCCGCCCTTATTCGGCTTGACCCCATAATTGCTGCTTGCAGCTATGTTTATAATTTTTGTTGTTGTTGTTCTTATTATATGAATGTCTCAATTCATTGCATTTTCCAGTATAAATATCTAAACCGTTTTAAAACAAGATGCATTTACAGTACCTGAGAAGCAAAACTGCATAACATATTAAGATGTTTTATGAGAATATATCTTATATAATGGCAAATTCTTTTTTCTTGTTTTAAGCATAAATGATGAAAACAAGAGAAAAAATCTCAATTTGATAAGAAAAATAAATTCAAGATATATTTACTCAAAATAAGTTAATATCTTAAGTAAATATAAAGTAAATGTTATATTATTAAGTAAATAATATTATTTTAATCTCAAAATTAATCTATTTAAAAAGATAATGTATTTTAAAATGTTTACTATAAAACAAGAACAATACTGATTAAAAAAATGTTTTTTTGTCAGTGGGGGGAGGGATTGGTAAAAGATCTTTATTCAATATCCAGGAAGATTTTTTTTTTCCCGGCACAATCAGGAATCCTCTTGAGCCAAAGAGCCTGAGGTCAGCATAGAACAGCTTGTGTAAGTTGACCTGTCAAAAGCTGCTGTGTAGAAATAGACACTGTGGCCTTGTCCGGCTTAATGCGGGGACTGCATTTAGTAACTTTTTGGCGCTGGTGTCGTGATTGTGTTAGGGTTGTCAGCTGACCTGTGGCACAACCAACTAACTTTAACCTACACCGAAGCTTGTCCTAGCTAGATCTTAAACCCCCTCATTACAGAGGACTTGTTGTCCCAATGTGAAATACAGCAACGTTCCTCAGACACCTCCTTCAGTGACCTCTGAGCGTGTCTGTGTGAGAGGGAATGTAGACTCAACAGATCACGCAGCTGTTTATAGGACTGAACTCTTAGCTTCTTAAGTTTAGAGGTCATGGTCATGCCTATCTGACATTAGAGGCTTGTGTATTTATAGGGGATATGATGTGGAAAGTCTTGACATTTTTACGTGGAGAAGAATTGTAAATCTTGTCAAGTTAAAAAGCAATCATGTTCAAGTCATGTGTACATAAACATCATATTGGCAAACAGAGGTGAGTGTGTACTTTTATTCAACTTTCTGGGATGGTTTACATGTTGACCTACATGCACGCTGGGTCATTGAACTTTCGCTTCCATAAATCCTATTGGCCTTTTAGTGTGTGACCAGGTAGTCATGGAGCCCGTCCAGCACAAGCAGGCGAGAACAGATTCAATAAATCAGCTCAATGAGGATCCAAACACGAGGCTTCCATTTGCAGTGGTCTCTGATTTTCCCTGAGAGGTTGGCATGATGTATTCTCTGGATATCGAAAAACACACTCCCTTGCCCTGCGAAATGTTGCATCGGAGTGTCATTTTCCTTGATTTTTGTATGTGTGAGTTCTGGAGAAGAACACTGCTTGAGCGCCACCACCATCAAACTTGAAACATTTTGCAGCCACCTCTATTTAAACCCTTCATATGTAACCCTCCTCTATAGATTCTTTCTCTCAGATCTCTTCACCTTTACTCTTCCCTTTCAAGCTCGTGTAAACAGTGCTGGCCTAGAATGTCAATGATGTCAGGCGTCAACAGGGGGTTGAGAAACTTTGATCTTCGGAGTAAAGGGTGGGACGGGGTTTGTATATGTTTAGGGGTCATGTTCATGTGTGCCCTAGTTTGTAGCGCATGTGCCCTCTGGAAATTTGATAGGATACTTAATCGCTCTTGTCCGATGCTCAACTTACAGGCTGTCAATTATTTTTACTATGTGAATTTTAAATGCGTCGCAGCTGAATGCTTTGATCTGAAACACATTTCTGCGTGCAAGCTTTCACACCTACTGCAATCACAAATTTTATCAGAAAAATCGTGCAGCCCTAATGTCAGACTGATTCTAGTCTACCAACATATAAACCTCTTTAAAAACGTCTAGTAACTGTTAGATTCCCCTCAAGGTTGTTTTCTGATTGCAATAATCTTAAAACTTTTATACTGTCATATTTTTGGGCTGTCAAGCAGCGAGAACACTTGGCAAGGCTCAACGTATCTTAGCGCCATATAGCATTGATTGAAGGAGCCACTCAGCTTTGCAGACGGTATTTGTGCTGCATGATAATGCTGTTTGTATAGAGACTCTATCCTATCTATTTTATAACACATAAGGCAGATTATAGCCATAAAGGAAGCTATAGCCATAAATGGGGATCTTAATGGCAGTAGGAATAAAGTGACCCATCCGCTTGCCCACGCAGGTAAGATCTGCTGACCTTTCAGAGTCCATTTCATGCCCTCTTGTCCAATGTTCCTGTGGTTGTCATGTTATATGGAAGCCTGTCCTTCTCCTGATCATCACAAGGACATAAGATGTAGTCTATCTTTGAGACGAAAGTGCTTTAATATCCATTTCATTGGGCTGATGTGTTTTAGATGCTTGGAGGCACACATTTCTCAACCAATGTTAAGCTAATATAAAAAAAATGCTTGTAAAAGCACTTTCAATTATTTTTAAAACTTGTATATTATTTGAGCTGGAACACTTTAAATAATTTTACAGTCATTTTAAAGTCTATGGATTGGTGCATTTTGGGCATTTATTGCATTTATTTGATCAACAATATGGTAAAAACAGTAACATTTTGAAATTTTATTTTTTATATATATACACAGTTGAGCTGAACTGAAGCCAGAATATTCCTTTAAGGCCTTTTAGAGTTCAATAGATTTGTCAAATCATTACTTGCATAACTAGAATCTTCTAATTAATTAAGAGATATTTACACTGTGAATTAATTAGGAATGCATGCTAATAATATTGGTTGTGTGCCACTTATATCTGTTGTTTTTATGACAGTCCCCTCAGTGCTGGCGGAGAGCTGTTATTTCTGGCAGTTCGACCAGCAGCCATCATTCTTTGAAAGCTGACACGCGCAATCTTTTCATACAAGTGTGAGGAAAATAGCCCTGTCGTTCACCTTCCCAAAGGCGGGTGGCTGGGAAAGTATCCAGGCGGGAGAGGGGAGGGAATACTGCTGCTGCGGATCCCATGTCTTTACCCAGCCCGAGTCCGATCTCACGGTTTGTTTGTTTGTTTGTTTTGAGACCCGGTGATCATGTGCTCAACTCCTGTCATCCCAAATTCGTCATTTCCCTGTTCTTGAGTAAGAAGCTTTTCCCATCCTCACCTTAATGGGCCTGCTGGGAAAACGCATAGACATCATTTGGTTTTAGCTGTTGTTGGTAGACTGTGTTTTGTTTAGATACACACATGGCGATGTTTTGAGAACTTGCTTGGAGGAACTTTGGGAATGTTCAGATGAGATTAACAAAGAACAGAGTGTAAACACTGAACTGTCTGCCATGGAAACTCCATGGAGCTGCTCCTAACACACTTTCATTAAACATTAGTAAACCTGTCTGTCCGAAAGCATTTAACGGTTTCTAATGTGATCTGTTTAGCATTATTGGGAAACATTATGATGTGTTATAAATGTAAACTAGATTTTTGCATATGTTAACAAAAGATAACATTTACCACGACAATGCTAGGGTGTTTGAGGGGGATTGCAAATGCATTGCAATGTGTTTTGCTAAGATGTTTTTATGTTTGTTTGTTTTTTTAAATAAGTATTGATAAGTGGTTGTTAGGAAGTTTCTATGTGGTCGTTAGGTTGTTCTGGTGGTTGTTAGCACATTATGGTGGTTGCTAAGGTGTTGCTATGTGGTTGCTAGGGTGTTCTTGGTGGTGATGAAGGCATTGCAGGGGTGTTCTGGGTGGTTGCTAAATGTTTTCTGGTGGTTTCAAGTTTGTTCTGGTGGTTGTTAGCACTTTCTGTTGGTTGCTAAGGTGTTGTGGTGGTGGTTAGTGCATTCTGGGGTTGCTAAGGTGTTGCTATGTGGTTAATAGGGTGTTCTGGGTGGTTGCTAAATGTGTTGTGGTGGTTAGTGCATTCTGGGGTTGCTAAGGTGTTGCTATGTGGTTAATATGGTGTTTTGGGTGGTTGCTAAATGTGTTGTGGTGGTGGTTAGTGCATTCTGGGGTTGCTAAGGTGTTGCTATGTGGTTAATAGGGTGTTTTGGGTGGTTGCTAAATGTGTTGTGGTGGTTAGTGCATTCTGGGGTTGCTAAGGTGTTGCTGTGTGGTTAATATGGTGTTTTGGGTGGTTGCTAAATGTGTTGTGGTGGTGGTTAGTGCATTCTGGGGTTGCTAAGGTGTTGCTATGTGGTTAATGGGTGTTTTGGGTTGTTGTTAAATGTGTTGTGGTGGTGGTTAGTGCATTCTGGGGTTGCTATGGTGTTGCTATGTGGTTAATAGGGTGACATTGCAAGGGTGTTCTGGGTAGTTGCTAAATGTTTTCTGGTTGTTTCTAGTTTATTCAGGTTGTTGTTAGCACTTTAGCACTTTCTGTTGGTTGCTAAGGTGTTGCTATGTCATTAATGTGTTCTGGGTGGCTGTTAAGGTCTTGATAGATGGTTCTTAGGTTGTTCTGGGTAGTTGCTATGGCATTGATAGGTGGTTGCTAGGGTGTTACTAGGTAGTATCTAGGGTGTACTGGGTGGTTTTTAGTGCATTGTATATGGTTGCTAAAGGTGTTTTGATGGTTGTTAGAGCATTCTGGTGGTTACTAAGGTGTTGCTGCATGGTTGTTAGGGTTTTCTGGCTTGTTGCTAGTGCATTGCAATGGTGTTCTATGTGGTTGCTGTGGTGTTCTGGTGGCTGTTAAAGGAACACTCCACTTTTTTTGAAAATAGGCTCATTTTCCAACTCCCCTAGAGTTAAACAGTTGAGTTTTACCGTTTTCGAATCCATTCACCCGATCTCCGGGTCTGGCGGTACCACTTTAGCATAGCTTAGCATAGTTCATTGAATCTGATTAGACCGTTAGCATCTCGCTCAAAAATGACCAAAGAGTTTCAATATTTTTCCGATTTAAAATTTGACTCTTCTGTAGTTACATTGTGTACTAAGACCGACGGAAAATGAAAAGTTGCGATATTCTAGGCCGATATGGCTAGGAACTATACTCTCATTCCGGCGTAATAATCAAGGAACTTTGCTGCCGTACCATGGGTGCAGCAGGCGCAATGATATTACGCAGCGTCTCTCACAAATGTCTCCATGGTTGCAAGGCACGCTCCCTGTGCAAGCAGGGGGTCACAGGCGCTGCGTAATATCATTGCGCCTGCTGCACCCATGGTACGGCAGCAAAGTTCATTGATCATTACGCCGGAATGAGAGTATAGTTCCTAGCCATATCGGCCTAGAAAATCGCAAGTTTTCATTTTCCGTCGGTCTTAGAACACGATTTAACTACAGAAGAGTCAAGTTTTAAATAGGAAAAATATCAACTCTTTGGTCATTTTTGAGCGAGATGCTAACGGTCTAATCAGATTCAATGAACTATGCTAAGCTATGCTAAAAGTGGTACCGCCAGACCCGGAGATCGGCTGAATGGATTCGAAAACGGTAAAACTCAACTGTTTAACTCTAGGGGAGTTAGAAAATGAGCCTATTTTCAAAAAAAGTGGAGTGCTCCTTTAAGGTCCAGATAGATGGTTGCTAGGTTCTTCTTGGTAGTTGCTAGGGCATTGATAGGTGGTTGCTAGGGTGTTGCTAGGGTGTTACTAGGTAGTATCTAGGGTGTTCTGTTGGTTGCTAGGTAGTTCTGGGTAGTTGCTGGGCTCTCTCTCTCTCTCTCTCTCTCGCTCTCTCTCTCTCTCTCTCTCTCTCTTTAATGTCCACTGGGTGAACATCGCAAGTGGTCCCCCTAATCAAGCCACATGATTTGAGGTATCACTCATGTCTGAAGCACAAATGGAGTGGGACGAGTTACACAGTGAAGTTAAATATGAGCAGCAGTAATAGTGAAGCATGCCTTAGCAAGCACCACCAATCATTCTTCGTTCTAAGTACAGCTTCCTCATTTCACACATTTGTTAAACCACTTAATCATCTCATTTCCCCACTGTAGTTCTGGTTTCTGTCTACCGTTACTCTGTCTGTCAATTTCATTAAGTAACCTTTCATTTTCACATTCGCTGTAACAGCTTCCCTGCTGCTTCTTGGTCAAGGTTGCTCAAGAGCTCAAGGTCAGATGCACAATAGAACTGACAGGCCAAGAATGCAACTGCGATAAAAAATGTCGTTGGTCCCAGGCATGAGGGCAGAGCTCCATGCAGCCTGCAGCCCAGGGGCTTGCATGCGATAATCACGTGCCACTGCAATGGAGCTCTTTCAGACCTCTCCGTTTATGCTCAAACGCCGATGGGGTCACCTCTGGCTCGTCACACAGTAATCACGCTCGCCGGAAACACCTGTTTCAATTCGCCAAAATAATCTTTAGTGCAGATGAAGGGATTTCGAAGTCTAATCTTTGGCATTTACTGCCTTTTTTTAAAACCGGCCCCACTGCACAGATGTACAGCATACTGCAAACACAGGACTTATTGTTTTGCCCCTACTGTAATATGATTTATGTGTAAACACAGCCCGCAACAAAACCCTGTTTTCAGTGTAAATAATCTGCAGGAGACAGCTGGAAATGAAAACACCGTCTAAACCGGTGTTGATTAAAACATAAACTAATCCCAAGAAGTCATGAAGGAAAATTAACTTTCTTTTTAAATTATTCAAAGTCCTTTTGCTCATTTTGAGTCAAGCAGACCGAAGGTGTAAATCTTATTGTGCTTGAATATAAAATAATACTATATTAAAATGTGCCATTTTTGTGTAATAACCGCCTGGCCTTTGAGCTGAAGCAGGAATTGTGAATCCCCTCAGGCGACGTTCTCATCCTCAGTCACGTGAATGATTGCTACTATTGCTGTCTGGAGCTGTATTTATGGACTACTAATGTGAAATGTGACCACTAGGGGGAGTTTTGTGCTGCTCTGTCTGCCATTGCAGCAAAACAAATAAATATCCTGCTTTTTATGTGTCTCCATCTGTATTAATCTGCCTGCAAATCACAACAAGCAGATAATGCTTTTCCATAGTGGCAGTAATAAAACGCTCCTCACACTTGCTGAGGCAGCGTGCCATATCTGAAGGTTAAGGTGTCCTCGACTTCCCGCCTGTGGCGAATAGAGATTTAAATTAACCAGTCATTTTCTGAACAGCCCTTTGATATTAAATGTGGAAAAATGACGTGGCAAAGCAATGAAAAATCAGAGTTGATATCCGTGAGCAGAACTCTGAAATCATTCCGTTTTGTGGAGCAGTGTCACTAAAAACCGGGAACTTCAGGAAAATGTTATCAGCGTGAAATGACATCAAGCGGCACTCGGCTTCGGTTTACTGTTATTGCTGTCAATATGGAAACAGAGGGGCAGGTCAGCATGAGTGCAGTGCTGAAGCACTGGCGAGTTTTCATAAACTGAGACAGGGTCATCTCAGTGCCCACAGTTGCTTGACCTCTGTTCCCTGCTGCCCTGCTGGGATTTGCGTCAGATTATGGCTTGCAAGGAAACCGCTTTCCATTTCTCCCTCCCTTTTTGCGTTGTTCTTCTGCAGATGCCGGTGGCCGTCCAGGTTTGCTCTGTCAATTTCAAACCGAGTCCTTTCATAAAGCCTCCGGTAAGAGTCTTAAGCCTAATTTGATTACATCATGACCGACAGCACTCACGTCTGACATGACAGAGTCCCGGAAGAGATTTTCCGTCCTCAGCTTTAACCAGTCCAGTGAAACATTGACACTGTGGAAAAAGGATGATGAAATTTAGTTTTGTCAACACTAAGCTTTTGGTCCCATGACTATACATCACCTGTCCGAATGTTACACAAATATTTTGAGCAAATTCCCCATGGAGGCACTTTCTCCTGGTTTTTATATATTTTGTATTTATTATTTTATATTTACTATCCACTGTATATACTACAACTATCCTAATTTTACCTTTTCCAAGTACATCCAGAGCACTTGTAAGAAAAAAATGACGAGGACGTTGAAGATCTTGAGTAAGTTTAATGCAGCGTAACAGTGACAAAGTACATGCAGCACCTTGTGTTCAACAGAGTTGGAATGAAGCCAGAACATCCAAATCCCAAGCCTTTTATCCCATGATGGTCTACCACCCCTAATGTAAATGAAGTTGCTCCTGTTGTAACAGCTGTGGTCCCTGTGAACCATTGTCTAAAATGGTTCACAGGGACCCTCACCTGCTCCCATTCTACAATTGATGACCATTTGCTCACGATGTGATCCACTCAAATGGTGCGGTAACAATAAAACTGTTGCCTTTGTTCTTATTTATGATAATTAAGCCATTTTGGGGAATAAGCATGATCAAACCACCTATCTTGAAGTGGAATCTGGGTTGGGGCAGAATATAATTTCTTACACGCTTCACTTTATCTTTCATGTCTAGTGACGAATGAGCCAGCAGTGATTTCAACACTTTGAGACATCTTGTGGATTCATTTTGTATTCAACATGTTAAAATTAAGACATTTCTTACACAGTATTGGAGCAAATGTACACTACCATTCAAAAGTCTCATATGCTCAGCAGTTAAGGCTGCACAAATGCATTAAAAACAGTAATATGGTGAAATATTACAACTTAAAATAAATGTTTTCTATTTGAATATATTTTAAAATGTAGCCATTACTCCAGGCTTCACCGTCACATGATCCTTCAGAAATCATTCTGATTTGGTGCTCAAAAACATTTCTTATTATTATCAATGTTGCTGTTGCTGCTTAGCATCAATGAAGCAGTCATTTTTTTTTTTTTTTTTTTTTTTGATGATGACTTACATTTGCTAAAATGTCTAAATATGCATACTTTGTCCTACAATGCAATTTATCTGACATTTATTTATAGTATGACAAAGTATCCATCAGCAATTTTTTGTTTTAATCTTCTTAATTCATTTATTGAAACTGCCAAAAAGTACAACAATTTTACACACGATTACAGTACAAATACAAAAGAATTGTAAAAGAACTAGACTACTGTCTGAATTAAATTAAACGTTTTGAAATATTTATTTACCATACTGTTTACACATACTGCTTGTAAAGGTAGGGTAGGTAATTTTGGAGAGGTTAGCAATAGCAAACTAGTTTTGTAAGCACCCTCCGTTCAAAAATCTCTCCAAAGCCACGCCTCCTTCAAAGCGTCACAAGAGACTGCGTTAAATAACCTCATGTCTCAAAGCACATAACATTACAATAATAATGAACATAAACAACTTACAGAGCTCTAGTTGTACCACCTGACTGCTGCAGATTCATTTCAGCATTTAATAGTGTTGCCAGAGAAATGCATAAAGGACGTAAACAGCTCCGGGTAGAACGTTATGCGTTTCCATCTCTTAAAGGGATAGTTCACCCAAAAATGAAAATTTGATGTTTATCTGCTTACCCCCAGGGCATCCAAGATGTAGGTGACTTTGTTTCTTCAGTAGAACAAAAATGATGATTTTTAACTCCAACCGTTGCGGTCTGTCAGTCGTATAATGCATGTCAATGGGAACAAAATCTATGAGAGTAAAAAAAACATGCACAGACAAATCCAAATGAAACCCTGCGGCTCGTGACGACACATTGATGTCCTAAGACACAAAACGATCAGTTTGTGCGAGAAACCGAACAGCATTTATATCTTTTTTTTTTACCTCTAAAACACCACTATGTCCAACTGCATTGCGCACGACATCCGGTGTGTGAGGTGTGTACGCGCTCTGGTGTAGTTTAAGCGCCGGAAGTGATCTCTCGTGCGTATACGTTACTCATTGTTTACACAGAGCACAAACATTGTAGGTACAACGGCTAATCAAAATGGTACTTACTTGCCCTTATCTGGATTGTTCAAACAGACTTAAAACTAAAAGATTACGTTCTCTCGCGCGAACTCATTCGGGAGTGGTGACTTTCCACGTATTCTGAGCCTGCTCGCCTGAAGTTATGGTTGATTGCTCTTCGGCTGGATATCAACACACCCATTAACGTACTAAAGTTGTTGAGGGTCTGCAGCGATCATTTTTCCCCTGATGATTTTACATACCCAGGAGAGGATCACGTACGACTTAAACCATCAGCTGTGCCTATGGTTTTTCCACATCCAACTGAGGTATGTGAACAAGATCTTTGTATGTGTCCTTTTTATTTGTAAAGCTGCCCTTACGAAAAGTAACAAAATAAAATGAAGTTTTGATGTAATAAAACCATGTTTTTTAGTGGTTTACTTCCAACTGTTGTATTACAGGCACCATGTTTAAACTACACCAGAGCGCGTACACACCTCACGCACCAGATGCCGTGCGCGCACTCAAGGCACTTGGACATAGTGGTGTATTAGAGGTAAAAAAATGATATAAATACTGTTCGTTTTCTCGCACAAAGCGATCGTTTCGTGTCTTAGGACATCAATGTGTCGTCACGAGCCGCAGGGTTTAATTTGGATTTGTCTGTGCATGTTTTTTTTACTCTCATAGATTTTGTTCCCATTGACATGCATTATACAACTGACAGACTGCAACGGTTGGAGTTAAAAATCATCATTTGTGTTCTACTGAAGAAACAAAGTCACCTACATCTTGGATTCCCTGGGGGTAAGCAGATAAACATCAAATTTTCATTTTTGGGTGAATTATCCCTTTAATTACAGTAGTTATGGCGTGAACGCAGCATAAGCTCATTGTTTTGGTTCAGGAGGAACTGTAAAAGATGCTGCTGTTTGTTTGTGGTGCTCAGTGACTGTCTGTCTACAACTGCATATCCTCATGAAACGCGCTGATGACGTGTGAGGTCTGTGCGAGCAAAAATCGCGTTCCGGAGGATAAAATCCGCGTTTTAGCAGGGTTCCCCTGGTAAAACTCATATTCCAAGGTCTAAATATCATGCTATTTGGGGTTGCTTCAACCCGCGGACATGTAAAAAAAAAAAACACACGCTGCAACAGTGTCAAAGTAGGCCAATTCCGCGGGAAAACCGCGGACTTGGCAACACTGACGTTCATTTAACACTCGCGCCACCGGCCTCGCTCCGTTTTCACAGCTCTGAGCCTCGCTCTGCTCGTCACAGTAACATTAAAATGAACAATACAATCTTTTTCGTGTAATCGACTATTGTTTTCAGTGTCGACTACTCTTGCACATCCCTAGTAAATACATGGAAATACATGCATTAACAGGCAGGTAGGACATCCTATTATTGCATTCGGACCAAATGCAATGATTGGACGAAATATTTAGTACTTATTGCTATCAGAATGTCAAGAGAGTTTCAACCAGTATAACAAAAAATGTTTCTGGAAAAAAAACATACCCTACCTTTAAAAGAGTAGTTTGCTGTATGCACTTTTATAACGTGCGGTATGCAGTATGGAAACATTCTTTTCCGAACATAGCCAGAGATATCATCCATTTGGTACAACCCATGGCTGTTTGTCATTCCAAAACCGCAATGACGAACTAACTTTAATATAGGATCTAAATTTAATATAGGTGTAATTTAACAAAAGCTGCTGTCTGGGATTTCTAAAAGCCCTCTCCACATCTGCGTATGTGATGAGTGATGTGGAGATGCCATGAATAGCACACCTTCCTGGAACACCTGTAGGCTGGGCTCTAATCTAACAGATGGCTCTTCTGATCAGCACTGCTGTTGAATACACTACAGATTTAACGCTTCTGTAGGTTAAAGTAAGTGCTGGATATTTTCCCAAAGATGTTTTGGCATTTGTGATTCATGCTTTTACTATTGATCGCGGAATGCTATCTGTTGAGATTGTTTGATAACGTTGCATAACTCGATCGATTGCTCACGGCCCAAGCCTTTATTAAACTAGATCTAAGGTGAAACAACGTTGATATGCTGATGCAAAAAATTTATTTGTGCTGATTTCCTGCAACTCTTCCTGGAGGTAACATGATGCTTAAAACCACCCCCTCACAAGTAAGGCATAATGTACAGTCAGCTGTCATCGCAAAATAAATCCAGACAGAGTGATCAGGACTTTTCCATCAGTATCACCCTGAAGGGGTTTATTTTTTGATTAATGACCATGACTGTACATTATCTCTGTTATTGCACAGCTACTTAAAGCAAATATATGGACATGACATACTGGTTTGAGTTTAAGTTTATAATGTTAAAAGTGTAGGATATAAGGCACAAGGCTCAATTACACAGTTTATTTGAAATATAATTACAAGAAGAACTGTTTTGTCCATATTATGAAAGTCACCAGGGTCCAAAAAACACTTTCTCCTTTTATGTTCCACTGAGGAAAGTTGTACAAGGTTGGAATGACATGAGGGTCATTGTACACGTGACCAGAGAGAAGTCTGTCGACATTTTGATTAAACATTATGGTAACGCTTTAGTATGGGAACGCATGTTTGCTATTAAAGGATTAGTTCACTTTCAAATGAAAATTACCCCAAGCTTTACTCACCCTCAAGCCATCCTAGGTGTATATGACTTTCTTCTTTCTAATGAACACAATCGGAGTTATATTAATAAATATCCTGATGCATCCGAGCTTTATAATGCCAGTGAACAGGACCAAAGAATTTGAAGCTCAAGAAAGCACATCCATCCATCATAAACGTACTCCACACAGCTCCAGGGGGTTAATAAAGGCCTTCTGAAGTGAAGCGATGCATTTGTGTAAGAAAAATATCCATATTTAGCAAGTAATAAAGTAAAATATCTAGCTTCCGCCAGACCGCCTTCCGTATTCAAGTTAAGAAAATAGCGTAACCGACGCGGCATCAATTACGTGTTTTTTTTTTTTCCCGTAAGTTGAATAGGGAAGGCGTAGGACATAGCGTAAGCGTTTTGAACTGCGAAAGTTTTACACTTTCTTCTTGAATACGGAAGGCGGTCTGGCGGAAGCTAGATATTTTACTTCATAACTTGTTAAATATTGATATTTTTTTACACAAACGCATCGCTTCCCTTCAGAAGGCCTTTATTAACCCCCCGGAGCCGTGTGGAGTACATTTATGGTGGATGGAAGCACTTTCTTCAGCTCATACTCGTTGGACCCATTCACTGCCATTATAAAGCTCGGATGCGTCAGGATATTTATTAATATAACTCAGATTGTGTTTATGAGAAAGAAGAAAGTCATATACACCTAGGATGGCTTGAGGGTGAATAAATCTTGGGATAATTTTCATTTTAAAGTGAACTAATTCTTAAACTATGACTTTTCCCTCTATAAACTCCTAATTTACTGCTTATTTATAGTTAGTAGGGTAGTTGTTGTAGTGGTTAAGTTCAGGTATTGGGTAGGATCATGGGATGTAGAATATGGTAATGCAGAATAAGGCATTAATATGTGCTTTATAAGCACTAATAAACAGCCAATATGCAAGCTAATAAGCAACTAGTTAAAAGTGAGAATTGTTCCCCATGCAGAACTGTTACCAAGATTACAAGGTCAAAACATTTGATTAATTAAACATCAACGGATGAATTGTTCACTGTAATATGCATAGGGTGAATTTTCATTTCATGCTGACTTGTACTGGGACTTATTGCAATATTTTGATCATGAGTTCATGCCTGAGTTTGCAGATGCTTGTGTTATGAATTATTATATGCGTTCAATACTGCATAGAGAGCAGCCTTCAAGATATGGCCAAGGTTTAGATGCTCCAATCCAGATATCCAGGCTTTCACTCCAGAATTGATGCACTCGTGCGGAGGAGGTGTGTTTTCCGTGTCCCTGCCTCTTGGCTCCCTGGTGTGCTGTGTGTGTGTGTGTGTGTGTGTGTGTGTGTGTGTGTGTGTGTGTGTGTGTGTCTGTGGAGAGTGTGATGTGCTCATCAGAGCTGAGTTCTTAATCCCAGGAGATAGAGCTGCCCATCCCCACGAGCTGAATAATGGATGCCCGCTTCAGCGGTCCAGCAATCCACAGCTCAGCAAGGACAGGACAGGACAGTACAGGACAGTCTTCCCGTGCTTTCCATCCTCACAGGTCACAGCTTGGGAAAATCCTGACAGTGCAAACCAATGCCCTGCAGTTTGCATCTAATACTTGACTGGGCAGATGTGTTCAACTCATAGAAAAATGCTTTTTAAATGTAGCAAGTTGACCGTAATCACATAACGCCATACCCCTTTTCCATATTTCCAAACCTCCATCTCTGGCCTCTAATCTGATAAGCAAGCAGGCAGATGTTTATCCTGCCTAATTCATCCTCCCAGCTGATGCACGAAGTAATCCCAGAGTGTATCCCACTGTGACATCAGACACCGTTTCGCGTGCTGTGTGCAAGGATAAAGCGAGGATGATTTCTTTTTCCATCCCGTGAGCTAGAGTAGCTCATAACGTTGTTATGACAGCACAGCCTCCAGCAAGAGACCGTTTGCTCGGTCCCCTGTAATTCCAGGAAGGACCAGAGTTAATGTGTACAGGTCCTGTTTTTCGGCCTCTCTCACTTCCACGACCTGTTTATCACCCGCCTGCCCTTCATGCAAAAGTCAACCAGCAGACCACATTGTTAATTCAAAGCCAACTATTAACAAAACAGTGAACGCTGTTATCAGGATAAAGGTGAGTCTGTAGCTGCCAGCACAATCTGTAAATGATTATCTCCCAGATAAGACTGCTGTGACCTCTGGATATTAAAATTACAAGCATTAGCAGTTAGCATGTGCATATGCTTTTTTTTTTTTTTTTCCCCCGTTTTGAAGAGGTAAGTATAGGGAAGATTTCTAGTTGTCACATGTATCTTAATAACTATAATATTTGGAGTCAGAAATGGTTTAATGGTTTTGTAAGCTGGTTTCAAACACCTAGGCCTTAAATTAGGATAATTTGTTAATTCTATCCTCCAAATTAAAGGTGTAACAAGTTATTTTATTCCAATGCTGAATAAAATAACCTGATTGTTTTACATGTTTAACATTAGCTGAAAAGCATGTAAATGAGTGTACAGTAAATGGCAAGTTACACTGTGATAGCTTGCTTTAAGTGGTGTGACATCATGCCCTGCTGTTGCGTTTAGAAGATAGTTGAAATTTCTGTCATCATATACTGACTCTCATGTTGTTGTTTCGTTCATCTTCGAAACAAAAATGAAGCTATTTTAATGAAAGTTGAGTAGTCTCTGTTCCTCCATTGAAAGTCTAATCCACCAAAACTTGATCAATATTGATCAACGCGTAGAGCACATCAAATATGATAAACATAAACTCAAATGTACAAGAACAAACATTTGACCTTGTGTTGACCGTATTTGATGTGCTCTGTGTATGTGCGTTGATCAATGTTTATCTGTGAATAAATGGCTAAATTACATCTGTTTATCATATAAAGCGATTGTGTCTTTATAGAAGACTTAGATTAAACCGCTTGATTCTAGATTACTTTAACGATCGCTGTAAAAAAATCTTGACGTTTTTACTGGGAAAAAAACTGGAACCTGTGGTTGCCAGCATAACTTTATAAGAAAACCACATGATGAATCAAAGTTCATCACAAGTAGCTTTTCCACAAGTTGAGGTAAATACTAATATATAGAAAGTGCACAGTGTTTATACACACAAATACAAAACACCATCATGGTAACACACATGACACTAACATAATGTAATAAATATTCATTTAACAACATAAAAGATAAATATGTTATAAAAATTTAAAGTGTCACAGGGAATTCTGGAAATGTCAGTGTATCACTGTAAATTATGAGATGATTTGTTCTTTTTTTACCTCAAAAACGGTACATTTAACAGTGTTTTTCAGAAAAATAACAGGAAATGTAAAGTTAGATGTATTACAGTTTTCCACTGTATATAGTAAGGGAACTTACTAATAACTAAATAACAGGCTTTTACTGTAGCATTTTACAGTCAAAAATGATTTTTTTTTTTTTTTTTTTTTTTTGCAGGTTGATTATGATTTCACTTTTTTTTTAGCTTTAGTTAGTGTGTAATGTTGCTGTTTGATCATAAACAACATCTGCAAAGTTACGACGCTCAAAGATCAATGCAAAGGATATATTTTCTTTTACAGAAATCACTGTTTAAGGACTACAACAAACGGCTGGTAGGGACTACAACGAGCTTCTTCCTGGGTTAGTGACATCACTAACCATAAAATTTACATAAACCCCGCCCCCGGGAACACGCAACAAAGGGGGCGAGGCCATGTTGGGCTGCTTCAGAGAAGAGGAAGAGTTGTTGTATTAAGGCAGGAACACACCAAGCAGACGCCGACGAACTAGTGGCGATGAAAGCAGACTGCGGGGTTGGCTTACGTCGGCAGCGTCTGGGTCCAAAGTTGCACTGACACACCAAACCGACGCTCGACAGCCGACGGCCAAGTAGCACATCCGTTCTGCGCCTGTGTAAGATGAAATGCTTTTCCGTACCAGCAGGTGGCAATAGCTGAACAGCCGATCAGAATGATCAGATGGCCCAACAGACCGACGAGCTCCGACGCCGATTCAACATGTCGAATTGGCCAAAAAAAAAAGCCAACGAGGACCAACTTCAGCCGACGGTGTGACGAACAAAAACTGCCCGACGGCCGACCGTCGGGTTGGTGTGTTCCTGCCTTTAAAGTGTTGTTGTCATGCCGTCATTTTACGCCGGACTGCTTCACAAACGAGGGTCAATTCAATGCTGGATTTGCACAAAAGATTAACATGACGACACATGCTAGTCGATGAGTTGAATCAACTCCACAGCAACTACATAAATTTTTCCACTAACCATTCAGAAACGTCTAAAAGTTGTAACTTCTTCCTGAGTCTCTCCATCAGTGTCAACTCCGGTTTGAACAATGTAAGGCTGAACACCGTTACTGACAATCCTCATTTTGGCTGCGTGAGATTCTCCAGTTTTGTTGTTGTTGAGCAACCGAAGCGCGAGCTGTTAAAGCTCCGCCCTCTTCTGGAAAGGGGGCCGGGAGCAGCAGCTCATTTGCATTTAAAGGGACACACACAAAAACGGCGTGTTTTTGCTCACACCCAAATAGGGGCAAATTTGACAAGCTATAATAAATGATCTGTGGGGTATTTTGAGCTGAAACTTCACATTCTGGGGACACCAGAGACTTATATTACAACTTGTAAAAGGGGCATTATAGGTCCCCTTTAAAACTTCATTTGTGATTTGAAGATGAACAAAACATTGGAACGACATGAGAGTGAGTAACTGTTGACAGAATTTTATTTTTTTCTGGTAAACGATCCATTTAACATGCTAAATCAACTTTCTTTCTTTTTTCCAGGGTGATAATGGTGAAAATATTTAGAAGCTTTTCTGTTGTCAAAACTTTAAGGTGCCTGTACAGAAATTAAAAATAAAATCACTGAGAAATATTCACTAGAGTAAAAAGTTTTTGACAACTAAGTCTTCTTTATAGCCTCCATATATACTTTAACATCATTCCAAAGTTCTGTAGAAGAAACACAGCCAAACCCTTTTACTACAATGAGCTTAAGTAAAAAAAATCCCTTACTGTAATAGGAAACGCCCTGTCATAAATGGTGTCTACATGGCTTTGACATTAAATCCAGGCTGGCCCGCCCTGTTTACATTTCAATTTCGCATTCTTAAAAAGATCTCAGACAGGACATGCATATTTAATGCTGGTTTTATTTAGAGGACAGATTTTATGGCTTTTTAGGGCTATGAAGATTTAAGACTTAATGAAGATTTTGTGAGCTCGGTGCACATGCTGCACATGTGCATGATGTTTGTACTCTGACTGCTGGCTATTTCAGCTGATGGCATTGATGCGGTGACCTCTTTGTCCTGGGCCGGAACTGTGCTGCTCAATAATACATCAGCATGTTCTTATGAGAAATGCAGCAGTTGAGGTAAACCCGGCAGTGTTGGGTTTGGGGTGCATGCATTTTTCAAAGCCCACCTCTTCTTCTGTTTCTTTGCTTCTTTTTTTAAGGCCCCAAGCTTCTCCCTCCATTAGTCATCAGCGTTTTAGCTGATCTTGATCTCTGCAATAGTGAGTCAGTGTAGCCGTACCACCCACTCGCCTCGAAAAAAAAACACATATTCACATACATATCCGCGTTTAATCGCCAGAGGTTAGAGACAAAGAAATAGTCACTCCTTTATTGGATGTAGTTGCATGAATCACTATGAAAACCGCAAATACACTTGAAATGTTTGTCTTCATACAAATCATTTTTTCTACAAACAGACTAGAATATTTTCCTTGATTTTCCAGTTAAGTTGGATATGATGTGTCACTTAGCTAGAAGGAAGCAGGGTATGTAAATACATTTACTGTTTGAGATTATGACATGTCTGTGTGCCATATATAAGTTGTTTTTAATTAATATGGTGTGAACACACCTATTGTCTTTATCAGGGTTTGACATTAACTTTTTTTGCTCACCAGCCTCTGTGGTTTTCCAAAGTAAAGCCACTCAGCATTTTCACTGGCCACAATTTTGACATTGATACCAAGGGGAAAAACTGCCATATAGATATTTTTAATACTATCTCATAATTTGGCAGCAGGTATATTAGGCTGCTGTCACTTTAAGAGCTGACGCACGGATCCATTATACTGTTACACATGCGTTTTCTTTCTCAACTGTTTACATTCACTTCAAACATAACTGACTGTGTTTACGTGAATACTCGCCAAGACCAGCATTTGACATTATTTTGTGTGTATTTGACTGTTTAAGTTCAATAAGCAGCGAAAAAGAACTCAATTTAGTACTGAGAGGCAGCTTTATGTGCCGCACTTTGGGTGTGAGAACAAAATCTGAGTAAATGAGTAAAATTATGCACAATATGCACAAAAAAAAATACTGACCCCAAACTGTTGTGTACATATATTAACAGGCTAAAAGTACACGTGACTTTCGTTGCTTAGGTGATTCTAGGTGTGCCATGGTTGAATGTTAATCAAACCTCTTTCTATGTGCGTACGCTAACAGAATGGCCCTACAGCAAGCGTTCCCTCCTGATTTACAGGTGCATAGCATGCACTGTGTCTAATGAGAAGGCTTTCAGCCAGGTGTTGAAGTGACTGGGGTTGCCTGGGCTACGCTGTGCATCTCGCTGAGCTAGCTGGAAGCGTATAGCGCTGAGCTAATGCAGGTACACTCTGTTCTGACAGGAACAGTTCCATAGGGAGGGCAAAGGAAAAGATGGAGACACTGCACCCCTAACTCTCTCTCTCTCACACACACACACACACACACTCATAGTCTACTAAAATATACTTTTCACTCACAGTCTGTCTGGCTCATCATCGCTCCCACTGTTCACCTGCAAAGTCAAAGTATTGAATCTAGCAGGTTGAAAACTTGGAGGAGTGTTAACAAGATGTTGCCATTTTCAGCAGCTGGACTCTTGCAGTGAGCCACAACTGGATGATTTCATTACATATGAGAAATATCCTTAGCTTTTGGTTTTATTTGCTATGATTTTTTGAATGTCAATACCTAGGCCCATCTTACCATCATGTCATGAAGCGATTCGTTTTTTTTGTTTGTTTGTTTGTTTGTTTTTTGATGCACATGAAGGAATTTATTCCTTATATCTTAACCAAGCACATACGTTTTCTAATACGTTTTCACATACATTTTCACATATGTTTTCGTTTTTTATGCATGGAAATTTTTTTTATGGAATATCCCAAAATTCACATCATTGTTGCTATTCTTAACTAAAATGTTTTGTTAATTGAAATACAGCTGAAGTAAAATAAAAACTTTTTAGAAATATGGCAACTAACTGAAATAAAACGTTTAGTATGAAGTACTAAAATTACTAAATATAAGGGTACGTTTACAAGACAAAGATGTACTAAAACTGGAAAAGTTTTTTCTTTGTACAGAGGACAACGTTGTCAACGCTCCCCGTTCACACGGATCTGCGAAAATGACTAAAAATGCTGTATTCTGCTGCCAGGCCAGTAGATGGCGATGTCACTTTGTAAAGAAACACTACACACCTATAGACTGAACATGTAATACGCATGTACATGCCATCACCTTTTTCATAAATTTGCGGTTTTGTAGCTCACACAGGGATGAAAACCGTATCGTTTTCAAAAACTTGCACATTTTGAAACCCTTTTTCAAAAGTTCACATTTTCAGGCCCCCAAAATGCCGTTGTCGTGTGAATGAACAGCCAAACCTCATACAAAGTTTTCCGGTTTTAGTTGAAAACAGTGTCGTGTAAACTCCCACTTAAACTGAATTTT
Organism: Mylopharyngodon piceus; assembly: GCA_039654765.1. Lineage (NCBI taxonomy): Eukaryota > Metazoa > Chordata > Actinopteri > Cypriniformes > Xenocyprididae > Mylopharyngodon > Mylopharyngodon piceus. The sequence goes on from CM077439.1 coordinate 2,479,833, forward strand.
AAAAAAATGGAAATATTTTAAAAATAAAACGTGGGAACTGAAGTTACAAGGTAACCAAAAACCATATTAATACTGATAATATCAAAACCTCTTCTAAATTCACTGTACCAAAATATTTTCATGATTTATCACATTTTTTTCTTTTTTCAAATCAACTTCAATAAGGTTCAGATAACATAATATTTTGAGTTTCTGTTGATTAAACCAATCGCCTTCATTGTATGAACTCAAATTTTTAATTTCAATGAACTCAAAATGTTAAGGCAACCAGGTGACTTACTTTTTTTTTTAAGTTAAACCAACAATTCGTTTTTATTTTGTATTTCATATAAGATCAGTATCTGATATGAACCTCATTTAAAATATGATGTGATCTGCTGCTAAGAAAATAAACAGGGTGAACGTAGCCATGTTCTGCTCCGGTTTGATGTACTAGTCTCTTGCGCTTTGCTCTCATCACTTTAAACATTCACAGCTGCACACATGTTTGCAGGTCTGTACGGCAAACATACATCCAGTAGAGATGAACCGCGTTCCATGATCTGCTTCATCAATACTGCATGATTCAAGGCCTGAATCTGCTGCCATCCCCAGAAACAAAAGCTGAAGCGTATCGCTCTCGCTCTCACAGAATCAGCTCTTCTGCTCTTTCCTGGCACGTCACTCACTCGCTCCTTTCCCTTTCTCTGCTGCACTGTTTGTGGGACATTGATATTACATTGGTTATTTCGGGAACGGAGGGGGTTGAGGTTCACCTTTGAGAGTTGTATTTCCGTCATACCGGAGAGGGCACACAGATCCATTCCTCCTTTGTGACAGGCGGCTATTTCCAGAGCAGATCACATGACATGACAATAAGCAAGCATGCACATCCCTACCGACACCACCCCCCTGTTCTGCTCTCTACGCACTAACAGCCAGACTGGAGCCAAACTACATGCACTTGGATGTGTTTAAACTTTAAACAGAACCTGAAGCGTGAGATGCGCTCGCTCACCAAACACCCAGCTGCTCGGGCCGCTCTATTCTTGTTGTGTTAAATGCACTGAGTGTTTTCCACCCTCCACATGCGTGCGATCGAGAGAGATGAACGTGCTGAACTCCTCACATTACCGGCGGCGCGTTGCTTTATGAGCTAATCTAATGTAGCTGCATCTGTTGGTTACACCTGCTGTGTGCACAACTTTTCCATGTTCTTTGTTTTCTGTTCTTCTGGGTTCACAGGGAAACGGTTCACAATCACACTCGCCCCATACGGCAAGAGAGTAAACAACTAAAATCTCTGGGACGCTCGGGGTGAGTTGAACTTCATCCTTGCACCAAGATGGGACCACCATAAGGCCCTCGTATCAACCCAACACAAGCACAGCTGCTTCAGACGGGCTTTACCCGCACACCCCGTCACCAGCGCGAGTTTGTTGCACCTGCAAAGGGTTAAAGATCATGTGAGGTCTGTTTTCCGCTCTATCATCCATGTGTATATTTTAAACAAACAATGTTGAATTTAACCTTTACATGCCGTTATGATAACAAGCGGGAGTGAAGGGGGAGTGGCCAAAAGGCGTGGCCTCAGTGCTTTGGTAAGAGTACGCTACGCTCTTGTTTTGAATTCCTCTGCTCCAACTGTCCAAATATCCTGGGAAGTTGGCAACTGGTTCTGGTTAGTCACATGGTTGGTTGGAAAAGTACAGCTGTGGGCCAGAGGAAAAATGGAATTTCACATTTCATAAAGATCTGACTAAAAATCTGGTGACACTTTACAACTAAGGGTTGTTAACATTTGTTAATGCATTATGTATCATGAACTAACAATAAACAACATTTATTACAGCATTTATTAATGTTAAATATTACTTATGACTTCAATTTATATGTTAAAGGGTTAGTTCACCCAAAACTGAAAATGTCTGTCATTAACTACGCAACTGACACTTTGACGCTTCAAAAAGTTCATAAAGCAATCGTAAAACTAATCCATATGAATTGTGAGTGTTTTACTCCAAATTTTCTGAAGAGACTCGACCACTTTATATGATGAACAGATTGAATATAGGCTTTTTTCACATATACACGTTCATTAGTTCACATATACACAAACACACACATCAGTTGTGGTAAACCGAAGCTCAAGTATGCTTGCTTGGCGTGCAAGAACCAATGAGGTTCATTCGAGTGTGTTTGAGCTTCTGCAAGAACCAATGAGGTTCATTCTCATGTGTTACGCAGCACATTTGAGCTTCCGCAAGAACCAATGAGGTTCATTCTCGTGTTACGCAGCACATTTGAGCTTCCGCAAGAACCAATGAGGTTCATTCTCGTGTTACGCAGCACATTTGAGCTTCCGCAAGAACCAATGAGGTTCATTCTCGTGTTACGCAGCACGTTTGAGCTTCCTCAAGAACCAATGAGGTTCATTCTCGTGTTATGCAGCACGTTTGAGCTTTCGCAAGAACCAATGAGGTTCACTCTCGTGTTACGCAGCATGTTTGAGCTTCTGCAAGAACCAATGAGGTTCATTCTCGTGTTACGCAGCACGTTTGAGCTTCTGCAAGAACCAATGAGGTTCATTCTCGTGTTACGCAGCACGTTTGAGCTTCCTCAAGAACCAATGAGGTTCATTCTCGTGTTACGCAGCACGTTTGAGCTTCCGCAAGAACCAATGAGGTTCATTCTCGTGTTACGCAGCACGTTTGAGCTTCCGCAAGAACCAATGAGGTTCATTCTCGTGTTACGCAGGACGTTTGAACTTCCACAAGAACCAATGAGGTTCATTCTCGTGTTACGCAGCACGTTTGAGCTTCCGCAAGAACCAATGAGGTTCATTCTCGTGTTACGCAGCACGTTTGAGCTTCCGCAAGAACCAATGAGGTTCATTCTCGTGTTACGCAGCACGTTTGAGCTTCCTCAAGAACCAATGAGGTTCATTCTCATTGTTACGCAGCACGTTTGAGCTTCCACAAGAACCAATGAGGTTCATTCTTGTGTTATGCATCATGTTTGAGCTTCCGCAAGAACCAGTGAGGTTCATTCTCGTGTTACGCAGCACGTTTGAGCTTCCGCAAGAACCAATGAGGTTCATTCTCGTGTTACGCAGCACGTTTGAGCTTCCTCAAGAACCAATGAGGTTCATTCTCGTGTTACGCAGCACGTTTGAGCTTCCTCAAGAACCAATGAGGTTCATTCTCGTGTTACGCAGCACGTTTGAGCTTCTGCAAGAACCAATGAGGTTCATTCTCGTGTTACGCAGCACGTTTGAGCTTCCTCAAGAACCAATGAGGTTCATTCTCATGTGTTACGCAGCACATTTGAGCTTCCGCAAGAACCAATGAGGTTCATTCTCGTGTTACGCAGCACATTTGAGCTTCAGCAAGAACCAATGAGGTTCATTCTCGTGTTACGCAGCACATTTGAGCTTCCGCAAGAACCAATGAGGTTCATTCTCGTGTTACGCAGCACGTTTGAGCTTCCTCAAGAACCAATGAGGTTCATTCTCGTGTTACGCAGCACCTTTGAGCGTCCGCAAGAACCAATGAGGTTCATTCTCGTGTCCCCCTCGGGAGAAATCGCGTGCTTTGCGTGGTGGGTAAAAACGCTACTGTTTAGAGGTACTTTTGACTTGAGCAATCCCAGAACACTCTAGCAACATGGTGGTGAGAAAATTACAAAATCTACTTGTCATGTTTTGTGCTCTTAGTTTTGATTCTCCTGTATTTACCCAGCTCACAGCAGCGTTCTGATAGAGCACCTGCTTTAGCGCATGAGAATGAATGCTGATTCCTTCAGAGGTGCGGTGAGTAAGGGTCTAAGCGGCCTTGAAACGGCCTTGCAGTGTAATTAGATGGAAGCTTATCATCTCTGCCGGTATCCCCCTCCCCATGTGACCGAGCACAGCCATTGATATGTGGGCTGCTTCTCCATTGACCTAAACGAGAGTCTCTCTCAGTGCTTTTCCCCGGGGAGAAACTTCAGGAAGGGAGAGGGTTGTTCCTGATTCAAGACGCTGCTGAAATGGGACAGACACATGTGACCCAGGCAGTGCTTGGAGGTCACCCTGGCAGAGCAGCTGACTCTCAGACATGGAGCGACACCCCTGGAATTCCAGGCCATTCGTGTGGAACTAACCTTCCACTTGTGGCAGTTGTCCTTGAGTAATGAAAGTGTTTTGAGCTTGGGTTGCTGACAGATGCTTTTTTTCTTGTGCCAAAAGACCAAGCCAACTGACCTTTGACCTACCTCTGCCAGGGCGGATTACTAAATGAACAAAAAGCCAGCAAAAGCTTTCTTAAATCTCAATTTGATCCTTTTTGAACTGAGAGAATCTGACAGGTGTGATTTGGAGCTGTCGTAAAGAAAAAAACGAACACCGTTATTGTGACACCCAATCCCTCTTTCAAACTTTCAAACAATCCACATTTCCTGTTAGTACCTTCACAGGTGTCCATTAGCTCCAGACTTCCATGTGAAATGATTTCTTAATCAGACATTCTCTGAGGTATTCACCCAGAAAGCAGTAAAGCATTAGTGAATAATGATCTGCAGATAAAAGGAATTAGAGCAGCATCTTGGAATCGTTTCATGCGCTCCACTTTCTTTTGTAGACAATAACCAACAGCGTTTTTTATGACTTGCTTTTTTTCCCTGTGATGTATGCAGCGTTTCCTCAATGCCTCAACACTTATCAGCAGATTGATTCAGTCAGGGTAGATAAGATAATGAATGCAAACATTCCAAGTCACCACCGTTGCACGGTGTGGAGGGCAGCAGAGAACTTGGCAGTCTTGAATATCACGGGACTTGGCCAAACTTACGCTGTCCTTGGATCCTCTCAGAGGAATGATAAATAAATGACAACGCCAGTCACCCCACTATTAATTCAAATAACAAAATAAAAAGAGGGGTAAGAGGAAAAATGAACAAAAAGAGAGGTACAGTTCAATCACAAATCATATGATTTAAATTATGCACATGACTTGGAGGCTGTTCCAAAACTAGATGCCTTTTCTGGACAAAGCACTGTGTGTATTGTTTGTGGAAAAGGCAATCTCAGAATGCACTATGACAAGGTGATTATAAATGTACTTTTTATATTATTATTTATATGCATACTATATACAGTAATATCACTATTCATTCAATCAGAAAAGTATCAATAAAAACAAAATGTAGTTTTACCCAATATTTACTATCTTTTTTAATGCTTGTAGAGTATTGTGCCATTCGCTTTCCGAAAAAACTTTTGGAATAAAAGTAATGGGTTTTGATGCACTCAATTACTGTAAATCAGGATGCTTTCCTGTTTGTCTAAACCAATAGTACTTGAGAGTACAATCTAAAAAATGCTGGGTTAAAAACAACCCAAGTTGGGTTGAAAATAGACAAACCCAGCAAATGGGTTGTTTTAACCCAGTGAATGGGTTAAATGTTTGCCCAACCTGTTGTTTAACTCAACTATTGTATGGAAATGACTGTATTGCTTGCTTAAAATGAACCCAAAGTATGTTGGAAATGAACATTTATTAATATGTTTAATGAAGTTTAATGAATAATAATTGAACGATAAACATTTATTAAATTGCTTATTAATAAATGTTCACCTTTTGATTATTATTGTTGCCTCTAGTAATTATGAGTCTGATTTTTAATTTCCAACCTATTTTGGGTTCATTTTAAGCCAGCCATACAGTAATTTTTAAACAATAGTTGGGTTAAATAAAACTGCCCAACACGTTGGCTAAACATTTAACCCAACCGCTGGGTTAAAACAACCCAATCGCTGGGTTTGTCCATTTTCAACCCAACTTGGGTTGTTTTTAACCCAGCATTTTTGTATAATTAATTCTCATTGGCTGTTCTGATACTGGTTGGTTATAAGATGCAGAAAGCATCTTACACAGAAAAAACACAATAGCGAAGAAGAATGAAATACTTATAGATGGACTTAAACAGACTTTGGTTTTCCTTTTTCCTTGCAGATATCTGGGACATCACAACGCTTCACTAGTGAAAGGTGATGTAAACACAGTCTTTACTGGCACACATGTTCTTTACCCTTTGCTCTCTTTCAAACGCTATTTTATACTTATTTTATCATTTCTAAGAATGTGTAGTACTTTGAAATTTGATAAGTATTCAATTACAGTGAAGATAATCTCCGTTTTACAGTTCTTGAAAAAGGTTGGGCCCTCTATCACAGTGACCAGAGTTCAACTAACCTGCTTAAAGACGTGTATGAAGTACTGCAGTAATAACAAAACTTGTAACTCCTACTATAATTTCAATGCTGAATATCAAATAGGATATGTTCATAACAAATGAGGTTCTTTCATAGGAACAGAACAAAGGACTGCAGAATTATGTTCCTGCTTTTTGTGTTATTCTTGACATGTCCAAAAGACAGAGACAGGAAGATGAATGTATCTAGTAAAGTATTAGATGACCATGTCTGCGTTGCAGGGGCGATCTTGCCTGAACCTGCTGCGCTTCCTCCTCCACCGATGAATCAGGATTCACTTCCTTGTCTTGTGGGAATGTGTTGTCATAGACCTGTCTCAGCCTGATTGATTCCTCACACTCCCCTCAGGAGGGAAACTCCTACTTCCCTTATTTCATCTTTTTGGCTTTGCTTCGCCCAATCCTCAAACCAGAACAGGTTTTGTTATTGTGGGTTTTTTTTTACTTTTTGCAGATTTTGTGGGGTTGGGGATTTCTCAGTGGGTCATGTGCTGGATAATCTTTGTGTAATTGCAAAAGCTCCCATCTCATAGCAGCAGCTCACGAGGCTGCTGCTTTGCAGGGTAAGGCTTTGTTTCAATGGGAATATGCAATAGGTAGCATTTTCTTTTGGTTTTATTAGCATCATTCTTTTCCCGTTCCTCTCATCCCATCTCACTCTTTCACTGGCCAAGCCCCCAACCTCTCTAGCCAACTGGAAGGGAGAACAGCAAGAGGTTTAAGGTCAACGAATGTACCTTAACAGATGAGCAAATACACATTAATTACGTTGCGATGGCTGACGTCCTCTGGGCAGGATGAACTGATGGTTAAATCCAAAGACCTTCCCCCTACCCTGCGGAGCTGTGCTTACATTAAGCAGACTTAGTAAGCTAGTTTTCTGGTCCATCTCCAACAACAGCTGTTGAGAGAGATGGACAGAGGAAATCAAAGACACTGACATTGCATAAGACATCTTTCCCCGTTTGGAGAAGCGAGAATAGTGACCCATTCCTAAATGTAGTAATATTCTGGTCAAAGCAAAACATTTATGTTCCAGTCAAGGAACAAGCATATACTATGAATCCCAATGGAAAACTCATCAGTTTGTTATTTCAACCAGTGGAGCTCTTTGGTTCGATAAGTGCCCCGGTAAGCGAATCTGTCTGCTGGAGACCTAGTTTGTAATAATAAAGTTGCTGAGGGTCAGACACTTGGTGAAAACACTGACAGCATGTGGCCATATGAGGTGGAGGCCCCCAACCGTGCCATACTGATAATAGATGAACAGCTTTGTTTTGGTTGTCAAGGATTATCTGAGTCACATGGGAGTCACTAAATGTAAGTTATAAGATATTTCAAACATTAGCTTGAGGTGCTCACCTAATGCCCTCATTCAAGAGTCAAACTCTCCTGTTTCATCATCACAGTCAAAGGGGTTTCGAAGGAGCTAGTCTTAGCAGTTGGAAATTTACACATCAAGCTCTTTCAGACTTTGATGTGAACGGGAGAAAAGATCATCTTTAGGGAAAAAAACTAATCTGCGAAGGCTCTTACATAACAGAGTTATGACAGAATCCATGATTCCCATCCTTGGTCTGAGTTAACTGCTGCAAGTAAGTCACGTTTACATGCGATAATCTTCATGGTGCAAATGTATTGTTGACCTTTCCAGAGATGCCGCCATCTGCATTTATATTTAGCTCCATTTTCCTGCTTGGCGAGCACAAGGTGGAATGAAGTGAGTTGTAGCTGTTGTATAATCCCCATATGACTAACCACTGCAGCAAGGATTGGACCAATAGCATCTTTCAGTGTGAGGAAGCCAGCATACCCAGTCACCACCTGTCTGTCCCTTTTTTAAATACCATTCACAATCAGACAAATAGCCCTGTGCATGATTCAATTACCTACGGATTCAGCACCAAGGGAGTGTGCTTCTGTGATAAGATGGTAGGGTTATCAGGGCCCGTGTCTCTTGGCTCCAAAATTGCAGAGAAAACGAGAGGCTAGGGGTCAGTTCCTTCCATCAATCTGCAGTTATCCTGTTGGGACTGGCTCAAAGCGACCAAGCATTTGGGTAATCACAGGCTATTGTGTGGAATTTATTTGCATAGTCAGTTATGCTAAATGTGTTTGAAAGTGTCGGTCTGGTGGTGGATATTGGAAGACTGTGAGTGATGTGATCCTACTGCTGAGTCGTGAGCAAAGCGAAATTGGTGTGAATGTCACATGTGGAGAGAAGACTCCCTTTGCACTGTTTAACCTTCCTTCAAGCTCTGCTCTGTTGATAATTCTTCATCGTGTAAATGTCAAGATATGCCCACGATATCTCCAGATATGCCCCCGGGCTACCAAAGATTGCAAAAAAAAGCATCTTCCTCCCATTCTTGCCTGCTTTTCCATCTGTTCCCCTTCTAAGGTGACAGTCTACTGAACTCGTATAATGTCCTTCAAAAAGCACATTATTGCGTCCTTATGATTTATAGAGATTTCCACTTCGATGTGGGTTCTTTCATGCGATGCACTCATACTCTTGTCTCCAAGAGCTTGCAATTCAAGGTCTTCCATCTCATTGAACAGGATCAATGTTTATGACTTTGATTGTTAAGCATTTTTCCAATATTTCTAAACGTGTTTGTCACTGAGCTTGTGAAACGGTGCTGTCGGGATTAGAGTCATTTGTCCCTCTTGGTGCTCATGGCCATAAATCAGCATGTCTCAGGGGAGGCCGAGTAACGTAGCGCTGGGCCATGCAAAGCGAGAATGGAGGAGCACTACACTGTTCCAATACTAGCCTACTTTGGCTGGGCGGCATCTGGCTGTGCACTCAGCATTTCAGCAGGTGGGCTATCAGCACAGACTATAGCTCAACCTCTCCCATGCCCTGATAACACTAGATCCTTCACAAAACAAAGACCCAGCTGAGACCCAAATCAACCCTGTCTGATGTTACTGTTTCAAAATGGCTGGCAGTTATGGAAACGAGTGCCTGGGATCATGTATAGTGATAAAATGTATACCATGAATGGATTGTAAGTTGTTTTGGATAAAGCCATCTGCCAAATGGATAATTGTTACAACACTGCCACTAAAACAAACTAGCAATCCAGTCCAGAAGGGTCTTGTTCCAGCCACTTATAATCATTGGAAAGGAAACCCTTGTTTGGGAAATTTCATACTCATTAATTTTTAAATGCTTGGGTGGACAAGAGACCCAAGGGATGACTGAAAGGCATGGCCTTGCCATATAGCATGTAGCTAACTCAGCTGGCACCTTCTCTTGGCGTGTTGGGACAGTGAGTCTGTTAGATCCTGATTGACCATGATGGGCATCTCCTTCTGGTCTCTACCCCACAGCTGTCCAACACTGTGACAGTCACATGTCAACAACTCTTTAATGGACTCCGGGCCGGAGATAAGCATGTCAGTGTCACTACAAAAACATAGCACACTGCTTTCCGAAGGTTTGCATTAATGGCGTCAACCATTCCTACCCATTATTGCAGTTAATTACTCAACGGCCACCTTCTTTCCTGCCAATGGACATGAGTGTAAATAGAGCATGCAGATGGGGAAAAGCCAGTTGCTACAAGTTTGGTAAATACATAATTTATGTTGAGTTTAGGCACTTACCACACAGCCTAGTTCACAAACACAGTACATTGGAATAGCAAAAAAAGTTGTTGGGATTGTGAAGGCATTGATGGGTATGTCTTTGAAGACTCTGGTAGGTTTAGTGATGGAATGCCACACATGCAGCAGTGTACACACATGCTGTGATGACTAAGGCTCAGACACTCTCAAACCATTGCACATGGCCCCGCAGGTCAATCGCCCACAGACCCCAGACAGAAAAGGTCTCTATCCTTTGTTCAAAGCAACCCCTTGTTTTGATATGCACAGGAATAATGGGAAATTCCAGATAGTTCAGGTCAAAAATAAAAGTCTTGGTCAAACCTCCAATTTTGGCTTTCACCTGTTCCCAGAAGACAGATTTCTAAAGCATCTTGTTTTTCCCAATTTAACTTATGTGCGCTTTTCACTAGCACTTTTGGTGTTCGCCTGGCTTTGATTGACGTCAAAGTTCGGTTCGTATGTGCTGATGCTTTGAAAACAAAATCAAAGATTCAAAAACCAAAATATAAGAGTGCGTTGTCGTTACCATGCAACGGGAGTAAACAGCTGCTCCTTTGATGATGCAAACCACACCGCGGTTCAGACCAAAATTATACAAAGTGAACACAATTCAGCAGGGGGAGGGAAGCAATCAAAGTCAATCTGAGTTCAGACCAGGCAATCTAAATGTGAAAGTGTAGAAGTGCCCTGAAACAGTGTTTCTCAACTGGTGGGTCACGACCCAAAAGTGGGTCACAAGACGTTCTGAGTGAGTCACGGAGTATGTAGTCTAAAAGAAACAACAACAGCAAACAACTTTTATTTTGAAAGACATGTCAGACACAGTTTATGTAAATAGTGCCTAAGAAAAATCTGTAGTCCAAACATTCCTGTCCTGTCAGATGCAAACGTGGAGGTGCGCGCTGTAAATCACTATATATAAAGAGCGAATGAAATCACGGGCATGCAACGTCATAGTTATGAAATTACCAAACAGTATAAATTATGTAACTGTTACGCAGTGCTGGGGTAGATTACTTACAAATTGTCGTCAGTTTATTCATCAGTGTTAGTGATATTCTTACAATTTATGTGTATGCGAAGAGGGAAAGTACTTGTGTACCAGCTATCCATTTTTGAGAAATAAATTTGCTTGGTTCAAATTCCAAAAAATTTGGGTCGCATCTTCATGAACATGGGAAAATGTGGGTCCCACGGCCAAACCAGTTGAGAACCTCTTCCCTAAAACATATGCTGTAGTAGAGGGTTTTGTGTGTGTGTGTGTGTGTGTGTGTGCCCTAGATCAATATACGCCACAAAAGAGATGCAGCATCATTTTAAGTCAATATTTTAAACATATTTCACTCAACCAAGGTTCGGTTAATCAAAGACATAATATGGTAATTGATGCTGCTTTTTGGTAAAGTCTTCAGATACAGACACCACACCAATTCACAGCTACTTTATTATTTCTAATATTAGTATTTTTAGTATATATGTTAAATCTTAATTATATTTATATAATTATGTTCCCCTTTCAATGTGCTTTTTTTTTTTTTTTTTTTTTTTTTTTTTTAAGAATGAAGTTATATGGCAAAAGATATATTTTTACTGGTTAGTAAGATATAATTCTACACATTAAAATAATTTTTAGGTCTCTATATATATCTCTCTACATGCAGTTGCACAAGGGTAGTATTTTACACTTTATATTGGCATGCTTTCCCTATTCCTTATATATTTAAAATAATAATTTAGGATAAATATGGCATTAGCCTGCTCAAATTGTTTGCCAGCTTTGCTCCCGATTGTTTGTGTAAGATTTGACAATTTTCCTTTCAACTTTCATTTGTGCAATCATCCTTGTCTTTTCATCTAACCAACATGGCAAGCGTAAGCACTATGCACGGTCAGGCGCCGGCAGTGGAAAAAGGAATCATGTGACAAGCATGCACGTGTTTGCTCGGGAAAGCATGTCTCTAATGCAGCCTGCTTTACTCTACTCACTCCTTCTCCTACTATGCACAGAGACAGGAGGAGCCCCAGCCAATCACAGCGTGTTCTGCCTTGCATGCTTTGCATATCTGTAGTGTCCCGGGCATTTCCTCCAATCGTGGCTCGGCTTTTTTTGAACTATGCCTTGTAGTTCAAATTGCTGTAACTGCTGCATACACAGTGGCATGTTGTGATTCAGTCGTTCTGCGAGTTAGACTTCACCCTTCAGGACGTAATGAAGTCACATATTTCTGTAGTTAAATGCTCCAGTAGGTCTGAAACAGGATCAGCTTGCTCTTCTGAGGGGCTGATAGCACAATCCTAGCAATGCTCAAGGTTAGAGTGAACATTTCCCATCAACCATCAAAAGAAAAGAGAACATGCATAAGTAATATACATGATATACAAAATATCAAGTATTTAATGTAATTTTTGGACATTTTATATATATATATATATATATATTATTAACTCATTTCAGTTCCAGTTATACATTAAATGATTTTAATGCACAACATGGAGGCAAAAAAACACTCGTTCTTCAAAGTTTCAATGAATACAGCACATTAATATAGAACGGTAATTAAACTGACTGGAACTACCTGTGCATTAAATGGTTTTAATGCACACCTTCCAGCCAATCCGAATCAAGTATTCAGATTGACCATGATATAATTTGAATATATGTAATACAAATAAATGGATCTTCTGTAGCTGACAGTAGTATTACTGATTAATGGATTCTAGTGACAAGACTGAATAAACACTGCATTTTTTTTGTCCCTAACACTCTTGTTTGAAGTGCAACATCATTTCAGCAGGATGTTCGCTGTGACATGTCTGTCCAGCTGATGACCGTTCTCCACATATAAGGTGTGAGTATGGTCCATTTGTTTACGTGGACACAACTGTTAAGATACTAAAATAGCTCAGTCTGAACTGAATTAAGAGCGTTTGATGTTGTCTTCAGAAATTACATGCTGTCAGGAAACATGCTGACTCTAGTTGCCAGCATTTTCTTTTATTTGGATTAAAAAAAAGTTAGATTTGTATTCAAGTAAACATTAATGAGATTGGGCATAAGAAGGCCACTAAACACTGATGCAAGATGCAGTTAAAATTGAGTGTACAAAATGTACTACACAACGAACATCTAGTCCATATACGAATTTCCCAAAAGGGCATTTCACAATTTCGGGACTCTGAAAGTGTCATTCTGAAATTGAACCCAAAGTTCCAACGTGACAATCTTCATAAATTTGTTGCAACAGCCCTTGGTGCATAAGCAAGTGTGCTCTTTGATTTGTCTCCTCTCAGTGCCCTGTCCATTCACACGGAAGCCCCCATTAAATCACCTTCCAGTCATAAAGCACTGCGAGAGATGTCTGCGTATGCATAGACTGTAACACCAGCACCTGCAACATGCTCTCCCATTGATCACGGCAAACAAAAACATGAAAAACCGTCATGCGTGCTTCAGCGTCGGAAAACAATGTGTGAATTCTATTGATTGCTGTCCTTGGACAACTGCAGCTGAAGGCACAATGTTGTTGACCTCCATACATCAGGGCATAATCAATGAAATGATATGACTAATGAAACTGACTCTTCTCCTGACTGATAACTCAAACCGAGAACAAACTCCTCCAGTCTGACAGCTGTCAGAGACACCTACCAGACGCTTAGGGCTGTCAAATCCCTCCAGTGACCTTTCACACTCTTATGGAAGTTAGCTTAAGCAACAATCTTGAAGTCCCCCTCTAAGCCAAGAATGTCACTGAATGTTTGCTTTTCATTGCATCTGTTGTCTCATTTGTTTTTGCTCTAAGAATTAGCACAACCTACGGTTTATCGATCAAGCGTCTAAGAGGGTTTTTTTATATACAGTGTGTTTTCAAAGAGGCATGGTTGGAATCAAACTTTTGCTTTGACCTCAAACATTCAAACAGCATGTGTTTGGTCGATAGCCGACTATATAGTCAGCACACAGTTCAATAGACGGATGGGGCCTTGGGGTAATTTCTGATTTGATTGAGAATTATAATAGTCCTTTGAGGGCTTGTCAATTCAGATTTATTGGTTTATATGCCTTGTAAACAGTTTATCTTAATATCTACAAGATTTATGAGTTAGATGTGAATGGCAGTTGACTCTTACTCTTAATCTTGAGTAAGAGTCAGCTGGTAATCTCTGGGTTGTCACTCTGAATGAAATGACTCAATCAATTAAGTAGCTCGATTCATGATAAAGTATTGAGGTTACTTGAAGCTGTCAAAATCCCCAAAATCACAGGGAGAGCCTATGAGTGACTGTAGGAAAACTGCACTTGACAAGAGCAGCCAATCAATGAGTCTACTGATTACAGGGTAATTACCCTAATTGTTTATAAAGATTTTAATGCATTGCTCATATATCAAACTTTATCACGAGTTTGATTTTGATTTGGGACCAGGCTTACAGTAGGGAGTTCATCTTCTTTTTGACTGTTACTTAATTATTTTATTTAATGTAGTACTAGGGTCAAAGATAAGCTCCTCAACATAAAAAGTCCAAAGACTCTCTAGTACAGTAGATAATAACAAATCATATTTTGCTAATAATTAGGGTGTGGCCAATTATATAATGCTAATGTGTATGATTGATTATATTTAATGATGTCTAATGTGATGTACATCATTAAGTCAAACAAGCACTCTAAATTCACCAAAAATTAAAAATAAAAAACCATTAAATCTCTACCCTCTAAAAAATGCTGGGTTAAAAACAACCCAAGTTGGATTGAAAATGGACAAACCCAGCAATTGGGTTGTTTTAACCCAGCGATTGGCTTGTTTTAACCCAGCGATTGGGTTGTTTTAATCCAGCGATTGGCTTGTTTTAACCCAGCGATTGGCTTGTTTTAACCCAGCCGATTGGGTTGTTTTAACCCAGCCGATTGGCTTGTTTTAACCCAGCGGTTGGGTAGTTTTATTTAACTTTATTTAAACTTTGTTTAAAACGCATAATTACTGTATTGTTTGCGTAGAATGAACCCAAAATATGTTGGAAATGAACATTTATTAATATGTTTTATAATTGAACATTAATACGTTTAATGAATAATAATTAAACATTTATTAAATTGCTCATTAATAAATGTTCACCTTTTGATTATTATTGTTTCCTCTAGTAATTATGTGTCTGAGTTTTTTAATTTCCTACCTATTTTGGGTTCATTTGAAGCCAGCCATACAGTAATTTTTAAACAATAGTTGGGTTAAATAAAACTGCTTAGCACATGGGGCAAACATTTAACCCAACCGCTGGGTTTGTCCATTTTCAACCCAACTTGGGTTGTTTTTAACCCAACATTTTTTAGAGTGTACTATGATTAACAAAGCTGTCTTTAGAATTTGGAGCTGATACAAATAGTTTTTCTGTTAACAGACCATCCAAGCACAGTTATTGGCTGAGGTTTTTAAGCAAGCTAAAGCCCAAAAATGGTATTTTGTGTATACTGCATTGCATGCATACAGTAAAGGATGCATGCAACCACATACATCCTTTGGTGCGTTGTGGTTGCTACATATTATATGCACAGAGCTGACATGGACTTCAAACATTACAAACTAGCATCATAAATGAGTCATAGACACTCTAATGTAGGCAGCAAAAGCAGTTTCAGTTGCAGTTGGCAACATGCATGCTGCTCCTAGTCCCGTCATTCTTCAGCCACCAACCTGTTTAACCCACCTGCACCTTCAAATAATTCAACTTTCTGCTGTTTTATTTAATCCAGCAATGATTGGGAAGCACTAAGGGACCTTAGCACACTGCCCTCGGTCGGTTAGAGATCCTCACTGCATGCAGGGAGAGCAGTATAGCAGCGCTCTCTGGCTCCTCTCATCTCATTCTCTAGAAGATGGCGGACTGCGCTTCACTGTTAGATGAGGAGCTCTCTTCATTCGTCTTCAATTACTTGACTGAAAACTCCGGAAGCCAGGTAAGCCATGCACAATTTCTGATAGAACAGAATCGTGGCTACTATTCCCCAGGTGTATTTTTGCATGCTACTGTCTGTGGCACGATACACTTCCATCATTTCATCGATGCTGTCAGAGCGTCTCAGCCGGCGTCTGGAGTCCCTGACGTCTGCGCTTCACGTGGAGTTCACAGGAAATAATGCATATTTGCGAAAAGTGACTTATAAACGAATAACGTTCAAATAATCGTTCTTTTCAATTCTGCTTTCGAGGATTAGCGATTAGGGGACGATTAATGACTTCACAAGTGTTTTAGAACAAGTTCAAAATGTGTTCGTCGGTTTGCCAAAAATCATACCAATTTCCCGGTCTGTGTGTGTGAGTGAGTGTGTGTGTGTGTGACACGTGGGACTTTGGTGAACTTGACTTAAGTTTCCTGATGTGATCGTGTAGTTTTAAAATCGAAAGAGCACTGATTCCATACGAGTTCATTGTGAGAGATGAAAAGTAAGCACAGATCAGGAGAACTGTTTTTATATATTTTTTCAGTGTTTTTTTGTCTAATGCATCACGTGTAATTTTTAGTCGGTGCAGATACTAATAATATTGATGCAGTTATTGCAGGATAATTGCATAATATATATTCATAAATGACCTGTTTTGCTTGAGCAAAACTATATAAAAGCTATAAAACCAATGTAGGCTATAAAGTTATACGCAGCACTGTAGGCCCTATACAAAATGTTTACAAATAGCTATCATATACAGGAGTATATTTGTATAATATAGTGTAGTAGAGATCGGAACTCTGCTCATTTGAAAAATGTATTGTTTTCGTAAGGGTTTGCGTAACTGTTACAAAACAAGAGCTTGATGCCATTTAGAAGTAGTCAAACGATGCATGCATCGTGTGCCAGTAGCCTATGTGCTGTCGATATTAATAAATAAACGCTGTGCATTTTGCACTTTCGTGCTTGTCATGTCAAACAGGCTGTGGTCGCACTGCAAAGTGTTTATTTATAGATACAATATACGTAGTTACGATATGACGCTTACTTTGAAATATACGGATACTTTTACGTTACATCACTGAAATTATAGCCTACGCAGAGATGTTTAGACATGGATGAGGGGCAGAACACGGTCATTAATTTATCTTAAATTCTAGAAGTGGCACGTGCTGTTAAAGAAGGGTATGATTTTCCTATCGAATCGAATTGTGCACGGTTACAAATCGCGCGCTAAGTATACTGTGTGTCAGGTGTCACTGAAAGACGACGACTCGTTTTCAGTCTACTTGAAACATTTGAACACTGTTTGTCCCGTGTCCTTGTGTCAGCGGGAATAGTGTACGCGCTGTAAATGTGCTCATTTCGGGTTATAGGGCTGAGCGCGCAGTCTGGTCAGTGTAATAGTACTCCATCCTCGTGACTGGAGTTACAGAACAGAGTTACTGCAGTCATGTGCTCGCCGCCGTTAGACGTAGTAGAACGAGAGAGGGGCGGGACCACTGACGCGCGTCCACGACAGCCACACACTCCCTCCTCCGGGCGTGCATGTGACTGACTGACTGACTGCTGCTGCCGCTGCGCAAAGTGGAGCAGTTCAGATCACGACTAATAATTCACCATCCACTCTAGGAGGATGTGAAGAGCGTTAGCATTTTGATTTATAAACAGTATTTGTATTCATGTGAGGAATTGGATTTAAACTTTATTTTTAATCTTCAGTACATGTTTTGAAGTATGTGGAGAAATGTAAAAGACCTGCTCCCACTGCTACTTATTAGAAAATAATTCAATAGAATATGTGACCCTGGACCACAAAACCAGTCATAAGGGTCAATTTTTTTAAATTGTGATTTATACATCATCTGAAAGCTAAATAAATAAGCTTTCCATTGATGTATGGTTTGTTAATATATTATGGCCGAGATACATCTATTTGAAAATCTGGAATCTGAGGGTGCAAAAAAAACTAAATATTGAGAAAATCGCCTTAGCAATGCATATCCACTCACAAAAATATATATTTACTGTAGGAAATTTACAAAATATCTTTATGGAACATGATCTTTATTTAATATCCTAATGTTTTTTTTGGCATAAAGGAAAAATCGATAATTTTGACCCATACAATGTATGGTTGGCTATTGCTACAAATATACCCATGCTAATTTTGACCGGTTTTGTGGTCCAGGGTCACATACAGAGTATTAATTACATTGACGTAGAATATTTAAATTATTGTATGCAATGTATCATAATCTAGTATTATCTAGTATTAGAGAGCCACATATTAATTCACGATAAAGACCACTATATTACATGGCTGCTTAATATATATTGATTTGAAATTATTTATCATGAGATTAAGATGAGTAACAGTGAAGCGGGTTGCCAGAGATAGCATTCAAAGATGCACACATATATATATATATATATGCGAATAATAGCACGCAATTTGTTTTTGACAGTATTTACTTCAAATTCATCCAAATATTTAAAAAAAAAGTTGAAACATAATGATGATGCTGATAATCTCAAAATGGCCCAATATCAGCCGATTTATCATTAATGTTATGGGAAAAAAGACCTTCAGTGCATGTTTGTTTCCTCGCCTCACTGCATCCTTATATGCTGCTGCTGACATTTACACATTCACTGCATAAGATCTGAACATTTTAATGTTTTCAAATGCATTATATACTGCACCACTTCTAAGGCAAGCTCGTAGTTGTCGTGATGTGCGGCATGCACTGCAGTACTATGTGTTCAGCTTGCGTGATATGGGCTGAGTCACCTAACTTGACAGAGTCAGGCAAATGTATTTACACCATGAAATGACTCCCCTCCCCACCCACCCACCAGCTTGTGTCAGTCAGCTGTGCCTCCCCTCATTTCCACTCATAATTTTATGCTCATTTGAAATCATAAATATGCAGGGTTGACATGGTCTTTATAGTGAGTTCAGACCATTGGCTCTGTGTCTGCTTGTTTACTGAAGCATTTTCTGTATCATTTGCCTTATCGCTGTGAAGTTGAACCGTTAAATCAAATCAGCGGCAATGAAATGATGTTTTAGATGTTCTAGTTTGGAGTTTGCTGGTTCGAATTCACTTGACATCAGATTTGAAGAAACTGCGCATTCATTTGAAATCCACTGAGAGCGAGAATAAAATGAGATACCATAAAACATCACAGGAATATAATTTGATTTGGTTTTCACAGAAAGGCTTGAGCTCTGAATGTGGCTCAATAAATTGGCTGCAGCCTCTAGATCGTCAGTTTATGTTTTGCTCTTTTCACTCCAATTACTTTACAGTGCTGTCTGTTGCCTTGCTCAGGGCACACTTGTATTTATTAGCAGGGCTGTTTCCTCTCCTGAAGCCCCAGAGGTCCTTCATCTGGCTCCTCCATCTCTCTTTGGGGACTTGAGGAAGTCTGGGAATGCTCTGTAACAGATCAATGTCAATTTTGGACTGAAAGGGATAGACTGTGGAAAGACGGGGCCTTGATATCAATAATGTACCCATACTAATCCATCATCAGCTAAGAGCTCAACTGGCATCAAAGGTTAAAAACCCAAGGATCGGATGTATAGAGAATGCTATTTTCTGTAACTATAGTCCTCAGTCTGCTGTAACATAAACTCTCCTTTATAGATTATCTGGAGGACGATCTATAGATGTACATTCACTTTAGTGTGTTCTGTAAATGACGCCCGTGTTCATTACGTTAGCATTTATTTACATCATTCTGCAGTAATGATTGTTTAAAGGAGTAGTAGATATGACATCCAAAGTATGTAAGGTAGTACGACTAGATCTATTTTATTGAATCCAAATGGTTTTAATTATATTTTGCCACATATAAAGGTATTTTAAAGATTTTGAAGTGTCATTCGGTTTAACCGTCCAAAGGCCAATACAGCCATTTCATTTGTGATTAAAATATCTTAAAATGTAATAAATGTATATATTTTTTTTATCCTGGCATGGTTTTATAACATCATATATCAACAAAGTGCAAAATGGTATTAAAATTATGTGTAGAAGTCGTTGCTTTGTTATGAGAAAGAATGTCCAGAAAAATTAATTTCATTGATGTCATTCGGCGTAACCAATATAAAGGGACCATTTTGGATCAAGTCATGCGGTCAATATCATGTGACAGGATGTGACATCATTCAGACACCTGCAAAGGACCACATGGTTGTGAACTAACTCTCTTAACTACTTGAAAAATTCATGTTTTCACTTGCTCATAAGCATGTCCCGAAACATCAGGTCATTCGGTGCAACCGCTATAAAACATGGAAAATGTTGTAATATTTTAAAAACTTGTACTAAATATAAAATGTTTGATTGTCCTTCTGCTAGCTAGATATCAGCCTGTTGGCATTGTTTGAAAATATCATCATTTGGTATAACCAAAAGTGTCATTTGGTGAAACCGAATTTTTGGTTAAACTGAATGACTTTTTTGGTGACAAATTTTGTCCATCTTGTAAAAAATGACAAAAGAAGCATTAATTGATTATAAAAACAGCATAAGCTCATTAACACTTAATAAAACTTCAAAATTAATTAAATCTCCATTGCTTTTTTTGTTTTTTTTTTACATTTTTAAAAACCCTATTCGTCAATGACCCGTAACACAAAAGGAGAAATTTTGAACAATGTGCTGGTCTCTCATTTCCATGAATGGGTCCTGGAGTTTTCATTACACATCACTGACCCAGTTCCTGGTCTTTTAGGTGTGATGATTGAGATAAGATGTTTTTGTTGTGCCATAATGTTGGAATGTTAAAACGTTAGATCTAGAAGAGAATGCTGCACAACAGGAATTTAAGACAAAGTCATTGGGATTTGCAGTGTTGGACGAATAAGCATTAGACAACAGCGTTTAAATTAAAAGGTAGCCATATTTGTTACTACAAAAAACTTTTTTTCAGTCATAAGAGTAAAGATAACTATGGCGATAACTGTTTTAGCGTTCACACCAAGGGACAATATTATTCTGTTTATTATAAGCATGCTGCAGTTAAACTTATTTGCTTGACTCTTTAAAGTCTGATTGGCTCTCAAAGTTTTTACATTCGTCAGGTGGAAAAATTATCCTGAAATTGATTCCAACAATATCGTTCCTCTGTGTTGTTATCGTTATAACTGTGGTGTGGACTTCTCAATTCTCATAGAATCCCTGGAATAGTGAAAATTACAAAGTTTCAAAACAACCTATAAATGATTTTTGAATGAACTATCCTTGGCGGCCATTTAGTTTTAAGCTGTACTTTCTCAGTCCACTGTAATCACCTTGGATATGTCTTGGTTAATAGCTCTCATTTTTTAGAGACAGATTAAAGCTTTCACTGCATTTTTATAAGGTATCCTGGAGAAATGCTTCATGCCAGCATTATCATTTTGCTCTTGTGTTATATTAAGGCATTAAGTCGCAGGAGTTGCACACACTTATTAAAGTTCAGGTGTCTTAATTCGACCTCAGCTGAAAAAAGAAGCTGATGCAACCTTTGTATTCTGGGAGATAAGGTTATATCTTAATCTCTGAAGCACTCACATGGCACAATATAGCGTGATATGTTTGTTTGGTCTCAATTTAAGTGGTATAAATCAATGTAGTATGCATTAGTTTAGTAGGGCAACTGCAGGAACCATTTGCGTACTGGCAGGCTGGCCTGTACATTTGCAAGCTAAACAAAGTTGCAGGTGTGTTATTCTAATATCAAATCATCCCCCACCTGTACACTCTGTGAAAATAAAAGTGCAGAAAGCTCTTTGTGTTAGATTCAGCTTCTCTGGAGAGTACATTTGAGGATTATATAACGCACACAGTGTTCTTTAGATCAAATGTACCTGACTATAAAATTCTGGATGTTCTTTATTATCGGGTCCAGGTCTTTAGATCTTGTAGATGACACACACATCCTAATTGTGAGTGATCTGCCTAAAAAAAAAAAAAGGGATGCACGATATATCGGCCACCATATTGATATCAGCCGATATATGTTCATTTTTAATGTTATCATTATCGGCCCGATAAGAAAATTTGGCCGATATATTAAAGCCGATAAATAATGGATAATTTCCTTCAGCTGAGACACTTCAGATGTGCACTGTCCGCCATGATGGTTTTGAATTGAAAGTGCAACATGTACAGCGCAAGTCTGTCATATAGACTACATAATATTATAATAAGAAGAACATAATAATTGTGTGCTTGGGACATGGCTTTTAATGGTGAAACTTTTGTTTTTGTAATCAGGCTCTCAAAAATTATATAAAAATTTGGATTTAGATTTATCGGCCAATATATCGGTTATCGGCTTTCAAATATAAAGAATTATCGGTTATCGGTATCGGCCAAAATTTTCATATCGGTGCATCCCTAACTATAAGTCTAATGACATGGTCTTATCAGGAAACTTAACAGCCAAATAAAAAGGTCATTAAAATCACTGTGATATTCACAAGTTTTATATTGGCAGATATATATCAGATATATGAGCTCTATATTTGGATTATATATTTATAATCTGTTATTACATTTCTGAACTAATTTCTGAAATCTCAGATTATACAATAAGTGAGTTTCTTGTCCTATTATTTAGGCACATTGTTGTTCTGAAACTGACTGTTAAGTCCTTTATCCTTTATCGTCTTAGATACAGGAGTGAAAGCAGGTGATGGTAAGGAAATTTCCGCATGTTTTTAATGAGAAGGGCGCGTACCAGGCTTACCATAGCAACATGACATCAGGGGAGGGCAAGCTCAGACTGGCAGGGACTCACAGTGGGCAAATGGGAACATGTACAGCATCATAAAATGCAAGTCTGTGGCGTAACAGCAGGTACATAGACCATACAAACATAGGTGTCTCCTACTAGCTTCCAGCCTATGTATTTTAAATATGGCATATACTCTGCTTCTTCATGTTCCTTGACTATTTTACTTGTCATTTTTGATTTATGATTCTTTGACTTATTTGGTGGACACTAATTGGTGTTCCTGATAATTAAAATATGATAATAAATAAGACCTGTTACTAAGCAGCATTTAATGACACAAGTATACAAACGAATAAGCTGGATTATAGGGACCCAGGAGAAAACTAGTGCTCTATCTTTAGATCAGTGCTCCACCTACAGTCCTGTGCAAAAGTCTTAGGCACATTAGTGTTATCACCAAAAATTCAAACATTTCTTTTGCCATTAATTGTAATAATCAAGTAGGATTTTTGTATGCACAAGGAGTCTTACAACAGCCGGTATGATCTGATCTCACCATCGTCGAGTCCATCTGGGATGACATGAAGAAACAGGGAAAAAAAAGAGACGCACTAAATCCAGAAGAACTACGACAACATCTCCAAGACACTTGAAGAAACTTACTTTTTAATTACAAGTGTATCTAGTCTGGGCTAACAGTTATCTGTGATTGCTAGGGCTGGTGGATTAATTGAAAACTAACTAACATAATTTTCCCATGTCGGTTATTTCATTTTTTTTAATCCTCTTAATACTTTCCCCTTAAAAACATACTACCGTGTAGACACGTGACTCCACCCCATCCAATCAGTAGCATGGAAGCAACACGGAGGCGAACTCAAACGCCTAGTTAACACACACAGACAAGTGCGATCCTTTCGCTTGCGTCCACACAAAAGTTTGTCAATTGTATGTGTTTTAAAGGGTTTAAAATTCTGCCATTAATTACTCACCCTAATGTCGTTCCACACCTGCAAGACCTTCGTTCATCTTCAGAACACAAATTAAGATATTTTTGATAAAATCCAATGGTTCAGTGAGGCCTCTACTGACAGCAAGATAATTTACACTTTCAATGCCCAGAAAGCTACTAAAGACATATTTAAAACAGTTCATGTGACTACAGTGGTTCAACCTTAATGTTATGAAGCGACGAGAATACTTTTGTACGCCAAAAAACAAAATAACGACTTTATTCAACAATATCTAGTGATGGGCGATTTCAAAACACTGCTTCATGAAGCTTCGAAGCTTTACGAATCTTTTGAAATTGAAATTTCGAAATGTTTTGAAACACTTATGACGTAACAAAGCCTCATTTACTGAAATCATGTGACCTTGGCAGTTTGATACACGCTCCGAACCACTGATTCGAAACAAAAGATTCGTAAAGCTTCGAAGCTTCATGAAGCAGTGTTTTGAAATCTCCCATCACTTGATATTGTTGAATTGTTTTTTTTTTTTTGGTGCACAAAAAGTATTCTCGTCGCTTCATAACATTGAGGTTGAACCACTGTAGTCACATGAACTGTTTTAAATATGTCTTTAGTAGCTTTCTGGGCATTTTGAAAGTGTTAATTATCTTGCTGTCAATGGAGGCCTCACTGAGCCATCGGATTTTATCAAAAATATCTTAATTTGTGTTCCAAAGATGAACGAAGGTCTTACGGGTGTGGAACGACATGAGGGTGAGTAATTACTGACAGAATTTTCATTTTTGGGTGAACTAACCCTTTTAAGGCTTTGAAGTTTGGACATTCAAGCGATTTTTGACCATCGTATGTGTATCATTATATTGAGCTACTGTGCTGATGCATTGTGGAACACGAACACTCATACAGACAGGAGCTCGTACATCATGTGAATAGCGTAGAGACTCAAAAGTTATAGCATATGTTTTCCTACTTTCGAAGTAACTACTTATAACCCACAGCTTCACAATTTATAGAGATACGGTATGACTAATTTACACACGCAATCGCTCTCTCATTAATGCATTCAAATAAATGTACTGGTACTGTGCTAATTTATCGATTTACAACGAGCAGAAATCTGTAAGAAATGTTACAAACCATAGAAAAAAATAACTGCTGAAAGTGAGCTGTTATGTCAGAGCACTCTTTCATTAGGAAAAAATATCCCACCTTTAATAGTCAAACATATTTACAGTACAAACCTTGTCAGTAAACTACGAGGGCAAAAAAACGAAATAATCGTTCATTAATCGTAATCGAGGTAAAATGTTCAATTAATCGAGATTTTGATTTTAAGTCATATCATCCAGCCCTAGTGATTACACATCAGGAATGGACCCCAGAATTATATTGACCCCTTTCATGATCTGTTAAGTGTTAATGTGTTGATTGAACTGTCTGAGATTTTGCTGTGTCAAAGTGAAGTTACATGTATGTTACTGCAGTTTTTTTTTCTAGATAAGAATCTTGCATAACAGGAGACAAACTCATCATGAATTGCAGTGTTGCTGTGGTGTTGCGTGAATAAGCATTTGACACAACAGCCGTTGGATAATCTCCTAGCAATTAAAAAATAACTATGTTTGTTACTACAAAAATCTTTCATTCAGCTGTAAGAGATCTGTCCAAGGAGACTATTGGCTCATGTGACAACAACGACAATACACAGTGTTCCTCTACAGAATGTTCTGGCTCGGGACAGTAACCAAACCAAAAGAGGCTGTTCGTCGGCTCTCTGTCTCTCTTGTAATTCAGCGAGCACCTGACTCTCTTGAAAACCCCATAGAAAAACCGGAATTTCACCAGCATCTCCAAACGTGAACTCTGTGACTATGACCTAATTCAACAATGAACCTTTGACTTGGCAAGCTTTGCCAACGTTTGACTGCTGTTCTGGAGATTGTCAGTTTTGGGCAATTTAAGCCGGCTGTGTTAGTAGTTTGCTCTTGGACTGAATGACCTTTATACACTGTCCATTTCATTCACCTTTCCATTCTTGCTCTATGAACTGAATTGAATCTTGAACTGGCTCTTAATCTTGTTCTGATGCCACAGTAATTATTAGCACTCCTTCCTGTTGCTTTACTGTAGTAAAAGAACATGTACCCTCCCTCCGCCACATTCCGGTTAGATTACAAAAACATAGGTACAAAGACTGTTTTGAAACACTAGCATTCCTTTCACTAGTGAGGACTTGCAAATTATTGGGGTTGTAGACACTCCCAAATAGATGTCGGAAATGTCTAAATAAGGAAGGAGTGTTATGATGTAATCTGGGGAATATAGGTGAACGCAGGAGCAGAGCAAAAAAATATCAGTTATATAAATATCGAAAAATTCTTAAAACAAGACAGATTTACTAGAGAAACAACTTTGCATAAGGTATTAAAGCTTTTTAGAGAACTGATCTTTAATACAAGTGTATTACTGCACTGTAAAAAAGAATTGTTGGTTTAACTTAAAAAAGTAAGTTACCTGGTTGCCTTAATTTTTAGTTCATTGAAATTAAAAATTTGAGTTTATACAATGAAGGCGAT
Organism: Mylopharyngodon piceus; assembly: GCA_039654765.1. Taxonomy (NCBI): domain Eukaryota; kingdom Metazoa; phylum Chordata; class Actinopteri; order Cypriniformes; family Xenocyprididae; genus Mylopharyngodon; species Mylopharyngodon piceus. The sequence goes on from CM077439.1 coordinate 2,505,914, forward strand.
TGGTTTAATCAACAGAAACTCAAAATATTATGTTATCTGAACCACATTAATTATCTAAGTTGATTTGACAAAAGAAAAAAAATTGTGATAAATCATGAAAATATTTTCACATACCAGTGCAGATATGTGAAGATGCTCTCAAGTTGCTTCTCAAGTTTTTATAAGAATTTTTAGACATTTTTATTGGAAAATAAATCAATACTTTGGTATATAGTATTGGTATTATATCTTTTACTATGAAATTATTCCCATATTAACATGCATTTATATGGTACCCCGAAGTACTTGGTACTACTACGGTACTATGTCTAAAATATTGCACTGCTGTGGTACTTAGATTAGTGAAGGGATGGCTGATTTTTAGAGGCCTACAAGATGATTTTCCTTGACTTGCAGCATGGATCTCTGATACGAATTGTAAATTCACTCACTATATCCCCATTTACATGCACAGTAATACTGTGATTGTCTATGCAACAGTGCAGTGTCCATCTGTGGCTTAGGCAGCCCTTCTCAAACAGAGTGAGCTAAACTGTCTAAGACAAGCTCTGGATACAGTAGTTGTTTATTGCCACAGGGCAAATTTCAGCAATCACTAAAGAAAATCCCAGAGTCAGTTTTATTCTATGTCAAACACTTGAATTCTACCGACTATACAGAATGTGTTTTCTCCCTCTTCCATTAGCCCTTTCATGTACTTTTGCAGAACTCCATGTTCTTTTCAGAGTCTCCCCTGATGCGGCGCAGCTGTATGTGACCCTGTTTCTAGACTCTATGCCTGGACGAATGCAGAAGTAATCTCAATGGGTTACATTAGCATTTTCATTACAGTCATTTGAATATTTGCCTTGACTTTATGATACCACTGCACCAGATTTATCTGTAGGATTTGGTTAGAAGACATCTAACAGGATCTAGCCTCTACAGGAGATCAAACCCATGTCATTTTAGGCCCTAGGTGTGAAATATCAGGTGTAAACCAAACCTGAATCCAGAAATATGAAGTTTACATGTCATCATGGATGAAGTAGAAGTGTCAGTTGTGCTCAGAAAGAGACCCTCATGAGGAAGACAAACATTGCTGGAGGTTCATTGAGGAAGTTAACCTGCCCGTGATGGGTTATTGATTTCTTTGAATGTATTTCCCTCAGGTTATTTCACCCAAAGAAAACAGTTCACCCTCAGTCTTTTTATGACAAGTCTCTAGAAATGTGTTTTCTTCGTCTCTTGTGTACTTTCAGTCTTCAAGCTAAGCTGTGTTGAAAAATGTCTGCATGTTGTAAACTTTGTGTTGCAGATTCACGCTTTTCTCATAATCAAGCTACATTACTTTCCAGTCAAATTAAAAGCGGAAATCCGAGTTTTTAAATGCCCACAGACTCAGTACAAAAGGCCAATCACATGACACGGGACAGTTGCCAACTGGTGGTAGCTCATGTAATACTGCCTACTTAGAAGTCGGGTCATGGAGGGGTTGTAGTGATGGTCTTTCATGTGAAGTGTATGGCTTTGTTTTGCTAGCGTCACAACAGAATTGTCTTTTGCTCTTGGAGCGACCAGAATGTTTTTGGAGGCGTCTCGTCATTACGACGGGTGAGGCACACTAGAGTGTTTGTTTCTTCAAGTTTGGTCAAAACTCCAATAAAGCTGGTATTGTTGGCGACCTGAAGTTGTTTTCATTCTTGCCTTCACAGAGCTGTCAAACGTCAGACAGTTGCCCACACATCAACACCGGTTGTCCTTACAGACTTAAATACAAAACTAAAATAATTCTAATGAGTTTCTGTTTAAAAATATACAAGTATAAAAGTGTAGGTCTAATTGCATAGGCAGGAAGTGTCTGTGTGCAAATGAATGCTAAAAACGCCACCCTGTTTTCCAATTGCAGAGCTCTTGACATGTATAAGTGCATCCTACAATCCCTGACGCCCACTAATTCACAATGACAGAAAGCCTAAAGATGTAAACTCCCACTCGCTTCCACAAATACATCATTGATCTTAAGGTGACACAGAGCTTTCCCGATTTAAGCGGCACCTTTCGGTGGAGCATCCGTGGCGCTGGAGGGACTGTTTTGCTTTCATTACAGTGTATAACACGCATTAATATGTAAAGCCTTATGCAGGGGTTTGGTATCAGACACTGCTTTTCTTGCATTAAAAGCACATAGGGAGCAGAGAATTGACATACAGAGTTCACTGCTATCAGTGGAAGGTGCCTGAGGGAGCCATTAGTAGAATGGCTTGGCTGTTAGTGCCAGAGAAGATGCGCCCTAGAGGTCCACCTCAGTTGGGCCCAACCGGAACGTGGGTTGTACACAGAGGACGACTAGTCTGTGTGGTGACGATGGGACCTACGGCTGGGTGTGGTTATCTGCTGATGAGTGGAGTGATATAGTAAAGAGGCCTTGGAGATAAATTACTCACAGGCCATTTCTGCTCACATGGCACAAAGTCCCAAAGGACTTTCACAACATGGCACTGCTTTGCAACCGCTCTTATCTCTTATATGGACACGGGAATGAGTTCATAATGTTACTACATGTTCAAACACAAGCTGTGAGTTGTAAACAGAGTAGAATAGATGCTATGCGAGACCTTTATATGAAGAAACATGGTCTTGGAAGTTGGAAAATTCAATTTTCTTGGGTCATTCAGATGTTGACGCTTACTGGTGCTCTAATTACCCCAGTATGAGCAGACGACAGCAGATTTAGGCGTGTGTGGGAAAAAAAACACCCACGGGATGTCCAATCAGGTGAACATGAGGACAGTCAGTCATTAGACGAAAGGGATGCACCTCACAGCCATCTTGTATTATTTACTGCCAGCTTTAGGGGCGTCTGCAGCTTTCGTTGCAAAGCCTGATCCAGTTTTAACCTGCCTGTCAGAGATTTACTGCAGAGCTCTCTCTCATTTTTACACAGTTTCATGGTTATAAGAAGTGGGAGATGGACATTTCCCTTTCTCTCCAGGGTCAGGTTTTTCAAGGCCAAATTATCATCATTTTTTAGATGCAAGCTTGGGATAAAAAGGGACGCCATTGAATGAGGGGGGCAGATCCATCAAAAAGAACAGGTGTTTCATAGCCCATAGACTTTTGTCTGGCAGATTATATTTACATGTGTTACAGCTCCCTATAGCAGGATGTAATCTGGCGTGATTGAATTTGAAGACGCGGATTGGGACAACAGAGCAGGGAATTGGTTGTTTGTGGAAACTCAAAAGACGGTCCCCTTTGATCAGACAGCTGTGAAGTTCAAAGTACCCCTGCTCGTACGGAAGAGCACATGTGCTTTTGCACATGATTAGATAGCAGATGCATCGATAGAACATAAAGCTTATCATCAGCATCTGTTTTTCAAGCCCCATTGACGCAATGTTTCTTAGATTTCACCTTGTCCCGTGAGACTCTGGAAACAAATGTACTTTGTCTCTATTTGACTCAATCCAGCACTTATTCCTAATATGGTACTGTGTGAACTCCAAAGTCACATGCACAGCGACCACACAGATCAGTGACATTGCAGTTTCAACAGGACTGTTTGACTGTATAAACAAGTTTTCGGCACTGATCTCTTTCCCTCAGGCATTATCCCCTACTTTTAACACTAATTTAATAGATAGTTTGCTTTTGCGGACAGAAGTGTGTTTTTTACTAGAATAATGATCGTACTTAACCTTTAGCCTCTTGTAGTAATGGTCTAAAAGGAATTTTTAAAACGATTTAAGAGTCATTTTGCACCTGCTCAGAGAGGATGACAGCACTGAAGAGGCCAAGTTAGGCAAAGACTAGCGTAATACCTAGCGCACCTAACCCTGTGAACTGCCAGAGCTTAACCACTAAGCACTGGTTATCTCCTCATATTTGGTTAATCTTCCTTTACAACTTCTATTTTGATTGATTCTTCTTGACCCTTTACCCACTTTGCAAAGTAAGCCAAATAAGCATGCTTTGCTTCCATCCACTTTGTTTTTATACATTCATTGCATTGAATTGCATTGCATTGCATTCTATGCTGCGTTGCCTTCCTCTTTGGTGGAAGTGTCGTCTGAGGTAAAGATGGGTTAGGTAGCCCTCCTCTTCTTCCCTTCCCCCAGGTGTCTGTAGTGCCGCAAGCCTTTGGGAGCGCATCTCTCGGTAATGAAAAGCACCCAAATGTCAGTCGCAGCCACTGAAAATAAACGAATGCAGGTCGATCGCCATCGAGAATGGCACAACGGCCTCCTGAAACAGGCAGATTGTCAACCACCGTGTTTCATTTAATCCGTTATCACTTAGATACAGACACCGCAAGCTGTGGCCAGGAATCATTGTGGTTGGGCTGGGAATCTTAGGGTTGTAACTCAAGTCGCGAGTGTGTAAATTATGTGTGAATTTGTTTACATGTTGACCACATACCCTGACCATTGAGGGTCTTAGGGCGAGCAGGTGGAGGGCTGTAAATGTGGGCTGTATTGTGGGCAGGTGGTGATTTACCAGGTTGAGATGATGAGTGCAGTACTAGCAGAGGTGAGTAATGACCTGGCGGCTCGGTGATGATGTGTCACAGAGGCATTCCTCAAGTTGTGTTTGGCTCCCAAGGACATCTCTGCTGATTGTGCTGGCAGAAGTCCAGCTAGACGTTGGCAAGTAGACGGGGGGCTTGTGTTTGAGGGCTTGTCATTTGAGTACACCTTCAATTGAAACTGTGCGCAGTTTCAAGCTCAAATGACACAACAGCACATTGTGATTCATGTTTGCACCCAGCTAGCATTTAATTAAAGTAAAATAGTGAAAAGATTCCACATTGTTGTTTATAGAAAACTATGAGAAGCTCCAGATACCGGTTTTAAACATGCTAGAATCAATCAAAATGGCAGTTACAGTTTGCCATTGTGTGTAAGTGACAGGATTCATTGTGGACAGGGAGTGTGAGTGTGAGCAGAGTCATAGCTTCTCTTACATGTCAACGGACTAGACCTTGACAGGCATAAATAGCATGCGCTCAGGAGGGAGGAAGAGCATCTGTTATGACCTCGTGGCATTCATTAAACATGGCAGCCGCTGGATTTATTGCACACAAAGTATTTAACGCTTTTGCTTTTTGTGTGCTTATATGTGCATGTCTTATGTCTAGGGTTGGAAAACAGTTATTCTTAAGCAGTTTTGTTTGTTTAGTATTGTTTCAATAAATAGTTTAGGCCAGTTACTGGATTGGATTTAAACAAACTTTTAAATTATCTCATGACAAAGAAATTTCATATTGCCAAATATGTGTTCCTTACAAGTACTAAGAGTTAATGGAACTGTGAAGGAACTGAAATTATTATATCTGGTTCCTATCCCTACTTTTGTGTCTTGTGTTACAGTCTGTGTTATCTGCATCATGAGCCTCAAAGCCAGCCTTGTATTGTTAGAAAAAAGTGCTGACTTGTTTCAGAATTATTGCTTCCGACTTTGAAGATATGGATTCGATAGTGGCCAAAGGTCCCTGAGATAACATGAACAAGGGGTAGAAAGTGAAAACAAATGAATACTTTGTGCTAACAGTGCTGATTTTTGCATTTTTAAAGGATGTGAATCTCCTTAGATGACTGTTGACAGGGCCATCACTTAACTGAGTGAATTACAGCTTGGGAGCTGATGAAGGAATGAAGATCACCAGTGGCTTTTTAAGGGAAGGGGTCGTATAGCTGCAAGGGGATAGCAGCAGTCCTCAGATGTCTGGAAGCGCACTTTGTTTAATTAAATGCGTCTATAATGAAATGACCATTCAGCATTACAACTGTGATGGGTGTTCAAACCAACACAGAGGATATACTGAGTAATTTGATCATAGCTTAATGTTTTATGCAGTTCATATTTCTACATTTCAGTCATTTATGGTTACGGTAATTACAGAGTCATTTGGTGCATTACCAGCTGCTCTAATGCATATTCTGGCCTTAAGTTCTGTTTTCTTCTATTAAGGGCTCTCCAGGCACTCTCCATCCATTTCACTGTCCAATTAACATCATTTTTCAGGTGTAACAATGTGTTAATATTCATTAAGTAACTTTCAATGGAGTAATTGATAATCATGATGGAGGGCGAGATTAAAGAATGGCATCAACAATGGATTTGTTTTGGCTTATATCCAGAGAAACTACAAGTGGAAGAGGAGATGACGTGTTTGTGAGATCCTCATAAAGGGAATCTGGGCCGTACAAGTGTAATAGGTCTTGGGAGAAGAGGAACACTTTCTCAAGGCCTCTTACCAGACGGCGGAAGGACAGGTAATGCAGATCTGGCTGCCGCACGACAGAGCACATAGTGTCCTTGCACTGAGTTTGCCCTCGTTGCTTTGCGAGCATCAGCAGAATTTTGGTAGGTGATGTCCCACTTTGGGCTAGGAGCCCAAAAGGGAATCTAAAATCACCTCAGGCGACAGCTGTCTGTTAGACACAAACGCCGCAGATAGCAGCTCATGGGCTGCTGCTGTCATGCAGAAGAGTGAAAAGGATTGGAAATGTGGGGGGAAAAAATGAAAAGCCGGAGAACGAGAGCAGTGAGCTGTGAAAGAACAAACGTGATGCACCTTGTAATGGTGCCGAGATATAGTGAGAGGCTAAGAAGTGGAGGAAAAAATTGTCCATAGAAAGCATCCAGCTTTTGCTTTGGCCTACTTGCTTCGCTGTTTGCTGATGCTCTGATTTCTGTTTCCTTTTAGCATTTGCTCTTTTACCAATTCCCTCTGTCCCTCTCTCCCTTGTACTCCTGCCTCACGCAGCTCTCACTTCAGTCACGTGTACGTGGGTCGGCTAAGGACACGAGCGCCTCTAACCTTTCATTCTCTTACATTCTCTTGAGACCAAAGCATCTTAATCGAGGGGGCCGGTAAGATGCGAAGGCAGGAACTGACCACTAAAGGAATTAATCAGTTATTCTACAAATCAGCTGGTCAGATGGCAGTGGAAGGACTTGTACGCCTGTAGTCTCTTCCTCCATCTGTGACAGAAAAGCTGCAAAGAAATGGCCCGAACCTTGCCGAATAGTTTTTCACTTAGTCAGCGTGTACTCGACAGCACTCAAATGAAGTGAAGTGTGATCACTGCACTGTGACAGCATAGTATTTTTAGTGTGTTTTATAACCTGTGTGACATAACCTTTATTTTCATGTAATAGGCTTTGCACCTTTGGAATAGAAAGACTTTTTTTCATACAGTATGTAAAAGCCAGTTCCGTTGTCTGCTGTGAATTGAATGCTGAAGGACTGAATGGGTTGAGATTAATCACCTCCAAGAACCATTGTGGATTTGTTTGTAAATCTGTTACCAGGCTTGGCCTTGTCCCACTTTAGTTTCTCAGCAACGACTTTAGGCATCAGTAGCTAAACACACCAAACTCATTGAATTACTATGAGACAATGAATGGGTCAGAGCATTTTGGCACAATGAGCAAATCTCATAGTCAGTCCCTCATCACACTACAACACGCCAAAGCCATCCAAACTGAAAAGCAAAGACCACAATCAAAGCCAATTAAAAGTTTTTCCTTTTTCATTTGGTGGCCTTTGAGTGCTTGCTCCCTGACTTCACTGATGTTAGATCCTCAAAGATGAACAAGTTCCCTGTGTGTTTTCGTGTTCCTTATCACAGCAGCACAACAAAAGCTATAGAGGATTCTGGGGGAGAAAGTGAGGCCATGGATTATACAGTACAAACTAGCCTGTGCTGAATTAAAGCTCTTTGTTTTCCATTTGAGAACCCAGTCTGAGATCAGCTAAGCATTAGGAGCTATTAAAGGCTTTTATTATGTGGCTCGAGTGGTGCACAATACATTGAAGATTGTGCTGTTTGAAATAAAACTTGCATTCAGTGCCTGCTCTTCTAGTCTTTATTATTAATGGGCACTGCCAGAGGAGGAAATCACATTAATCTGACACTGCCAAGGGTAGACTTAAAGATGTGGTTGGTGGGGTTTTGCGCTTGAAGTCAGGTATTGTTACCCTAATACTGGAATTTTTCTCCTTTCCGTGCCAACAGATTTGGAGAGATCTGTTACTCATGTAGTCCCAAGCCAGAGATCCTGATATTTGCACCAATAAGACCTGACCTTATCCAGGAGGAATGCTGAGACTAACACTGCGGGTTGTCAAGGGATATGGAGTACAAATCCGATGTACTCGCACTCAAACTGAGGAAAGAGTGCAGGTAGCAGACCGGCAGTCTGGCTTCAGAACGATACCTGGCAGCTTTTGATAGACTAACAAACACCTAAAGCATTTAGCACATGGATCAGAGACTTGGGAACTCTAAATTTATACTCATTAAAATATTTTTTTGTTTATACGTCTACCCAAAAGATTCGGGCTTCCTGATTTGAAACAAATCTGGTCACTAAAGGGTTGGATTAGAAACAAGGAAGATAACATGAACTGCACAATGCTACACAAATGTCCCTAGAAATGTGGTGGAAGGGTTTATCTTGGTGGGCTGCCAAAAGGAGAATTATTAACAATTTGTCAAAGGGAGCAATTTATTCACTTGGAATTAGTGTGGCTTTGAACAGTCATGGATGAGTGCACATAGTGTAAATGCAATGAGGGGGCCTCAGACCTTGCTCTACTCACATAGCCGCTCTTCCAAATAATGAGTTTCAAGGAATGAAAGGAAACAATATTGATACACTTCATATACAGGACACACAACCGAAAGATGCCGGACACGTCATAGTATATTTTCAGGCTTTCCTGCAGTTAGAGAGGAAGGAAAATTGTGGAATTTCAGCCGTCACAAACATTCCATACCTGTTTAGAAATGCTTCCGTAATTCTTGTCTTCAGGAAAGAAAACAATGAAGGAGATGAAATTGCTCCCCTGAACCTCTCCAGGTCAGAACTGTCAGATAAAGAGTATCCTTTGTATCCTGTACAGGATTTTGGGAAGCCTTTGGGAAACCGATTAACCTTGCAACTCCAAAGGGGTGTGGATAGTGAAATTGCCAATTCACCTTGTAAGAATGCAGCTAAAACAGGAAGGAGCCAGTGGTATTTCTATGGTCTGCAGCCAATCTGTCACAACCTTGAGTCTCCCCTCTGTTTGAGGGTTGAGCCTAGCACATGTGTTATGCTGGTGTAATGTCCTTGACATGACAGCTCCCTCACATTATCACAGGGGGAAACTGATGTGGAAGAATCACCGCACCATAATTACCCTTAATAACCTTAATACATAAATGTCCGAATGCAGCGTGTTGCGACCGCTAAACCTTTTCACCCGTTAAACACCTGCAATACTGTGAGCATCACTATCGGTTAATAGGGTAGTGGTAATCTCTGTTAAATGTTTTCATCACTATTTAATATTTGCTCAGATTCTGAGACGAGCAGCACATAAAGGCCAGGAGACAACACACTTAGCTTACAATTCATGTCAGAACATCGCACAGTAACAAACTCTGCTTGGTGCTAAAGCAATGGCTTAAAGATGAGGGCTGGCAGATGGCTTTGCCTTCTGTTTGAGCATTAGGAATTCAGGGTGAGTCATCTTCCCGCTTCAGAGCTCACCCAGAAAGCCAGTGCAGAGATGTCCCGTGGACCACTCAAGATTTGCCTGAAGACCACATGCAGCAGTGCTGACTCAGAAAGCCAGCGGCGAGTATTTGGGGAGAAGGTTAAGCTAACTAAACTGCCTCATTGGATAGAAAAGTAAGAGCATACATGCAATTGCCAGACAGGTTTTCCATGGATGAACTTTTCTCAAAGGCACAGCAGTTATATCTTACCTGTCTACGGCAGGGGTAGCCAACCCTACCGCTGGTGGGATACCATCCTGAAGAGTTTAGCTAATCAAGTTGTTTAGGATTACTTGAAAATTACAGGCAGGTGTGTTGGAGCAGAGTTGGAAGGAAGGTAGCCCTCCAGGAGCAAAGTTGGCTACCCCTTGTGTCCTGTTTTGTACTTTAAAATACGAATTACAACATAGTATCTTGTTTAGGTGGATGTTTGTGCGTTTACATTCTCTTCAAAACATGACCATCTTTTTGACTTGATGGGTTTTTTCCATCATATATATCTTCAGAGGTCATAAGGTTTACTTGAAGCTAGATCTGTTTGTATTTTGCATGACCACTCACATCAGGGCACTGCCGCGTAGTTGTGTGTGTGTGACTTGAACAGTTGTCTGAGCACTGTCCTTTCAACCATTGGATGCAAGAAGCAAAGGTCACCTCTGCATTTCGGTCTATTCTTGGATTTCAAAACAAACCCTGTGCTTGCCGAGTGACCCCCTAAAATAGAGATGGAAATATTCTTTACCTTGATTTCTTGGCCAGTGGCGAGAGAAACTGGAGATCAAGATTAATAGCGGTAGCCATGACATTCTGCACGACAGTGTTTTAACACCAATGCTCTTAGCCTTGTTCTTTTGTCCCCTTTGAATAACCACCATGCTGTGCTTAGCCTGGTGGAATTCAGGAACTAATGTTTAACTCTCTCGCCTTTTTTCACTTCGCTGCATTGGAACATTCTCCTAAGGGGACAGCTGGATAGCAACCACTGGACCACTGCAGTGGAAATTTTTTTCCCATATTTAGTCTTGGAGATGCACACTCAGTTATTGGTGCAGTCGAAGGGAGAATTGGTGGTTCTTTATCTGAGGCAAAGACCTACGGCACTTACTATGAGCCATGGTTCTCTCCTTGACACTGCATGCAGGTTTATGTGCATGCTCTGAAATAGATACCAGCCATCTATATATAACATCTATAAAGTGTTCTCCATCATGTCAAGGCACATGTTGTCTACATAGTTATGGGAGGGACTGTTTACAGAGGAATTTCGACTGGCCCCTAGTGGTGGTCGTGAGCTGTTATTGTTTGACCCAGACTCATGACCTTCGGGACAGATGGAAACAAGGGACTTGTAATCCTATTATCCCAATCTCACCCCAAACACCTATCAATGCAGCATGCATTATCTGTATTCTGTATGGTCACTGCAGAACTGCATGAAATGCTGCAGTTGTGTGTGCAATAAGGCTTTCCCACTGTGATTCCCAAATGGGGGTTGGTGTTTTCTGGAGCAAACCTGTCTAGGAACACAGTGGAATAAAATTCATGCATCATGGAGAGTAATGCCAAGGACATCACAGCCTCAGGTTAACCTTATTCCCGGCTTGCAGGGAATGGTCACTCTAGACGGCCCCTTATATCCCGAACAATGTCTTCTGCCCTCACGCTCAAGCAGAGTGAGCAAGAATAGCATTTTGATTTAATTACAGCCATGCACGTCTACTAAGAGCTCAGACACTGACTGCTCCCAGTGAATTAGAAACAAGTTGGGTTGATGCCATCTTCCTCAGGCATCATGATCTGTCTATGGCCACCCAAGTCTGAAAAGACTCATTTTGCATCTTCGTCTCCCTGCATCTTCCTTCTTTTAACTTTCTCTCTCAGGTGTAATTGAACATCATTCCCTTCATCCCGTCTGTGTCAGCTGGACAGATTGAACGCATTAGACACAATGAGAGCAGCTCTACCCGTAATCCAATGAGAGAATTTGCCTTGTTTTACTTTCACATCTTTATCAAACTCAGCTGGTAATTTGTAATCAAGGTGAGTTTGATATTTCTCTCTGGCTGTTTAAATTACCTAAGATACTGCTGCCTGGTTTCTGCCTGGAAACAGTGCTTGTATTGTCCTGCAGCCCCCCTCACCCACAGTCGTGACTGCAGGTAAAATTACCTCAGTCTGAGGAGCGGCGGACCCCCGTTGGAGATAATTAGGGGTTGCTCACCTACAGTCTTGTGACAAAGTCTCTGCATTGCGTTACACAGTCGTGCAGGGAAATGTGACACCAGTCAACAACCTTATACAAGGCTCTGAAACCCGAGACTAGTGCTCTCATTGTGTCAGTGAAATGGATCCAGGTTAGAAGCAGAGGAGAGAATTGCTGACTACCTTTTGGATCTCCTGATGATTTCTCAGTTATGTTTTTTTGTACTGCAGGCATGCATTGACTTCTAATGTATGCGCTGGTGCCTATATTTACATCAGTGCTAGGTATGCTTTCATGTTTGCTGTGGTATGCATATTGAACTGTGCGTGACCTTGAGAGCTTTGGTTTCACAGTGACTGAACGTCAGATATTTAAGTTGGAGATTATGTCACTATTAGCAGCCATAGTTAAGACAAGAATATTATGTGCATACATGCTGTTTAATGTATAATTATTATACGTATAATTCTGTTACATGAATTGAGGCAGAGAGGTGGATTTGCAGTATTGTGGTGCAGCTTTTTGATGGCACATTATAAATAGCTTTCATGTATGATATAAGCAAGACTTATAAAACGTTCTTTTTCCTTTCAAGTTTTCTCACAGTGTTTACCACAGCTACAAACAAGCATGTATTTCGGATATTCGGATATGGGATTTTTTTTAACTTATTTTTTCCTGAGGTATCCTCTTGTCTTTTAAGTTAACATGTATAATAGGGACGGATGTCTTTGGTTATTGTTGCATCTTGTTCTTTTTTTCTTGATCCCTGCAGAAGGATAAATTCTGTGATTTGTCTAGCTGTTTTTAAACACAATAACTCATCTGATCAGACAAAACCAGACAAAATCAGTGCTTATTTAAGACCGTTTAGTCAACCTCAAGTTATTTTTTTATAAATGTCATTTTGCAAATCCCTAATCTATTTTTTGATTGCAGGACTAGAGAACAGATTCATTCCTTGGACACTGACAGAATCTGAGACACGATGATGATCTGACATGATAAGAATAGCAAATTTCCTGAGCATGAGAGTAGCTGCAAATTAATAACAGTTGCTGTGATTTTCTATTAAGTGCATCCCTGTACTCCTCCCCATGGTCGCTCACTCTCTGAGATGACTTTATGGAAGAATGAATGCTGGCAGCAGCCTGTCCTATTAGGAGCGTCTTCTAACCAAAACACCTATTTTTAGATCAGTGGGCTTGAATGAATTAGACATCAGCGCTGATATTAAGGCAGAAAATGCCAATAAGTTATGCACTCATGGCCTTTTTACCAACAAGCAAACACATTCTTTCTCACCATCTCCCCACACACACACATACATTATGCAATTCATGCATTCTTTATAAATGTAGCGCCATTTTCCAGCCATATGATTGGTCTGGTGCAGCATTACCATATTTAATGTCTTTAAAAGAGATTTTTGAATACCTCTTTTAGCTCTTCTCAGAGATCATATTAAGAGCGTTATGAATATTATGTTATCAATTTATGTTAATATATCAACAGAAGTACATAACACCTGGGTCCCTCACAGACCGAACTCTAGAGATCACTGCTGCGGTCTGAACTGAGTCAGTATGAGGATATACGCAGCATTATAATGAGCCATACCTGAAAAACTGGAAATATCCTTTAGAAAGATTAAATTTTACATTTCTTTCCCCTTGACTTACAGAGGTTATACTGATCTTGACCAACTTTACAAACTGTGCCAGAGTGACCTTAAGAAATATTAAAGAATTTTTTGTTCTACAGCCAAAAATCCCACTTTTTTTTAATTAACCCTTGTGATGTTTGGCCTCTCCTAACTTCTAACTAGTTTCCTTATTACACCTCTTAATCTTGTTAAGGACTTACAAACTTGCCTTTAGTGTCTATGGATTATCAAGTGATGTCAGTTAAGAATAATCAGGCTGAAATAATGACCGTCATGCCTTAGACATCACATGTGACAGGAAGAACATATAGATCTGTGATAAGTTCAGATGAAGAAAATAAAAAGAAGAATCAAAGGATATAAACTTCCATGAATCATTGCTTAAATAATTTGTTTAAAAGGGAGTTATTTCAAATGAAACATAGATGGATGTATATATAGTAATGCTTTTAATGGATCTTCTGTCCAGTTGGGACTTGGACATGGAGATTTTTATACATTTAAGCCTATTTCCCATTTCCTATGTGAATCTAAAGTCACAACTCAACTGGCAGTCTATCAAAGTCCTGTCTCTAAGCACAGAATCCGCTTTCTAATCAGATCTCATTACTGTCCTACCTGGCTGAAGTGGGGTTGCGTTCGAGGGCACTAGCTCTCAGACATTCTGCATAATAGCGTCTCACTCGGACCAGTGCAGTGTCCTTGGTTTGCACTTGATACCTGTCTCAGCCTAGAAGATGTAGACTGAGTTTGACGGCTAATCTGAAAACAATTACGTAGGATTAAAATTGGGCTCAATTGCTATTAGGTTGCCTCTCAGAAAACTTCCAGTACACAGCCTCAGACTTGTCAAAGTTAATGTTGAAATGTTTTTAGAGAATAACAGCTCAAGATGAAAGCTATCCAGTGAGAGTTGATGCAGATTTGCTGCAGATGTCTCCAATGAAAGTAGGCGGCTAATAAAATCAGATTCGAGAAGTGGAATATCTGATTAGGAAATTTAGAAGAAGTAGGATCAGAACGGCCATGAATTGTCTAAATCCTAATCTAATACTGTCAGTCTCATTGACTCAATAAGGTTAAGGGTGATAATATGGTGAAATTGCAGTAAAATGGGGCGTCAATTGAATTTTTGTCATTTTTCATCACACCAAGCAATGTCTCAACAGTTGATTGCGAAACTGACTAGGCAATAGGAAGTTGTGAGAGAGAGTGTGAGGAAATTTACTACATGGGAATTGTTAGCAAAGGTCTGAAGGATGAATGGGTTCAATAAGCACTAAATTTAAAGGCCTAGGCTGGTTTCAGAAAAGGCAAGATAAAGGTGGCCTGCTGGGATAGCAAGGTTGTGTGCACTGCAGACAGTTAATTCCTAGAGGGATAGAAAAGAAAGGTTCCTGCCAGACCTGAGACGTGGCCAATGAGGTGTCATGAATCTGCCTTTTATCGGTCTCATTCAACTGTACACGAGTGGCCCAGATCTTCCTTTAACTGCCCTACTTCTATCGGTCCGCTGTTAATTTGGGTTTGCAGTAAGGGCCTTGGCGGAAATCTCCTTTAAAGACTATGCGAAGAGCTAATTTAATCGCTCCTGTTTCAGTTTAGCCACTAATTTGGGGTTTCGTTTTGGAGAGTTGCGGTCTAACATCTTTATTTAATTTACCGTCATGTGGGCAAGGGTCAAACAGTCAGTGAGGATGTACAGGTCAACAAGATGTATAGTGCACCTCGTGAACCCGCTGCTTCTGGAGAAATGGTGCTACAAAACCCTTCCTGTTTGAGGCCGGCTAGCTACTACACCTACGTTTTTTATGGATTGAGTCGTGAGGGAATCCATTTAACAGCTCCGGCAGGATGTGTCTCAAAGGGCCGCATGTGTGCATGTCTGTGTCTTTGTTTCTGGGGAGGGAGGCTTAGGAGAGAGCCACTAGTTCCATCTGCGTTTGGCATGGGCAGCATTTAAAGCCTGGCCCGTCACAAGCAGCTTGTGTAAGAGCCAGTCATGAGACTGAGGATAACAGCTATATATAACACATCTTAGATAGCAGTAGGCTCAGAGGGGACAGGGCACCTAGATAAGAGCCTATTAGCACGTAAATGCAAGGAATGAATGAGTAACCTGCAGCTTTACTAGAATAGCGGTATAACTGAATTGTGCTCAGATCAGTCAGTCTATCTATCCATCCATAACAGAAATCCCAGATAACCCGTGCTGCCTTTGATCGGCCTGCAGTAGGAAATGACAAACAAACTAAAGGTCACACTTTGTGTCTTTTCTTTTTTCTTTCATACATACTTTGCCTCTAATTATCCTTAAATGTATTCATGAAATTCCCCAGATACCTTGAAAAGATGCCCAAGGACTGACAGTACACTGTCAACAGTGGGTCAACCTTGTATGGTTGTGTTTTGGAGATCAAGTACTCCTGCACCACATGGCTTGAGTTGCTTTTCGTAATATGCAGGGGATGCAGTAAACCTATATGCTGTTACGTGCTTGTTTTTGAGTTATCTTGGTGTGCCCTTGGACTCAGGCTTGCTATGGATACTCTTATACGTCAGATATCTACGCAGATTTTGTGAAATGACCTTTCTTGTTATGAGATTCGTGGAACTGTTTTTTTTTTTAACGGAGAGTGAATGGAAAGGTCATTCTTAACTACACAGATCACTGATTAGTCCTTACCGCTTTTGCCTTGAGTAGGTCAGCTACGCTCATTAACTTTTGCTCATTTAATAGCATCAGTCCAGCACTAACTGGTGGGACATTTTTGTGCATTGAAAATGTGACTGCATTTTGTCGCCTCATAATAGCATGATCGTGCAGAGAGGTCTGGGTACAGCCGACTCTGTTAATGGGGTGAACCGGTGGTTTTATCTGCGTTATGCAGACGATTCCAGCACGTGTGAACAACACCTCTGCTGCTCTTTTTCATGGAACATGTGCATGCGATAAGAGGTCACATATGCTGCTTTTCTGGCTTCTGTTTGCATTTGCATAGGGATGGGCGGTATGACCCAGATTTTTATGGTATAAATATAACAATATGTGTAATTTTATATCACTGTAACACTGTATACAATATATTGTTTGCATCCTTGAAATTGATTTATATTGATATGTATATGTACAGTATATACTGATGTTCATATTGATATACTGACAGTATAACCGGAATAGCAAAGTCACTTCTACTGTTTCATGGTATATA
This sequence comes from Mylopharyngodon piceus, assembly GCA_039654765.1. Lineage (NCBI taxonomy): Eukaryota > Metazoa > Chordata > Actinopteri > Cypriniformes > Xenocyprididae > Mylopharyngodon > Mylopharyngodon piceus. Next base: position 2,522,531 of record CM077439.1, read on the forward strand.
CCATCATACCGCCCAGCCCTACCGTTGCAGCATTCACACTCGTGCTCGTGACCTTAAACCTTCAGAGCCCAAGGATCTTTTTATTGATTGATATTGAGACTCTTCATAACACAGAAAAAGAGAGAATAAAAAGGTTGGGGGGAAAAAAAAGATTGATTAGCCGGAGCTCTTGTGCTCCTGGGGAGGGGGTCTCAAAGGAAGGAGATGAGTCAGTGGCATGTGAGAGAGATGCGAAGAGAGTGCTAAATGTGTGTTTGCATGTTCTGTGTGCATGTTGGATGATGGGCGAACACCTTCATTACACTTGCATTCATACACACATGCGTGCACAACACCTTCAGGGCATCTCAAGTAGTCCCTTTAAATCGCTGCAGGTAGGAATGGATTTCCTGTTTTTTATTTTTTTGCATTTGCAGAAGACTTACTGCTGAGGTTTCTTTTGACATTGATTTAAACATGCATTAATTTCATAACCACATCTCAATGTGACCTTTCAGATTGCAAAACATCTTATAATAACATATTATTATTTTTATTAGTACGTACTACCGTTCAAAAGTTTGCGCACAGACAGATTTTTTTGAAGAAAGTAATACTTTTGTTCAGCAAGGACGCATTAAATTGATCAAAAGTGACCGTAAAGACATTTATAATGTTACAAAAGATTCTATTCTTTCTATTTATCAGAGAATCCTGAAAAAAAATGTCACGGTTTCCACAAAATTATCAAGCAGCACAACTGTTTTCAACATTGATAATAATAAGAAATGCAAGATGTCCTTTAAAAAATAGTATAATAATAAGAAATGTTTCTTTAGCATCAAATCAGCATATTAGAATGATTTCTGAAGGATCATGTGACACTGAAGACTGGAGTAATGATGCTGAAAATTCAGCTTTGATCACAGGAATAAATTACATTTTAAAATAAATAAATAGTTATTTTAAATCGTAATAATATTTTACAATATTACTGTTTTTACTGTATTTTTTATCGCATAAATTCAGCTTTCGTGAGCGAGTCTTCTTTCAAAAACATTAAAAAAATCTTACCAACCCCAAAATTTGGAATGGTACACTGCTGGGTTAAAAACAACCCAAGTAGGGCTGAAAATGGACAAACCCAGCAATTGGGTTGTTTTGACCCAGTGAATGGGTTATTTTAACCCAGCGGTTGGGTTAAATGTTTGCCCAACCTGTTGGGTAGTTTTATTTAACTCAACTATTGTTTATAAATGACTGTATTGCTTGCTTAAAATGAACTCAAAATATGTTGGAAATTAACATTTATTAATATGTTTAATGAATAAATATTTATTAATAAGTTAATTAAACAATAAACATTTGTTAAACTGCTTATTAATAAATGTTCACCTGTAATTATGTCTGATTTTTAATTTTGGGTTCATTTTAAGCCAGCCATATAGTAATTTTTAAACAATAGTTGGGTTGAATAAAACTACCCAGCACGTTGGTCAAAACAACCCAATCGCTGGGTTGTTTTTAACCCAGCATTTTTTAGAGTGTAGTGTGAAATATATTGACTAATCAATTTAATAAAAATGCTATTAAAATGAAAAAGATTCAAATCAGTTCTGCATATCATTTATTAATCACTCAAACTCATACATTATAGGTGTATGTATCAGTATCATTGTCTAGCCTCTTTGTTTTAAACACCAGATTTCATCTGAAGAATTTTTCAACAATAGCTTAGTGAAGCAGATTAAAATGCTGGAGATATAATAAGATTGGGATAAAACGGTGCAGAGGTATGAGCTACAGTATGTGACCTCATTTCATCAGAGCTCAGCAGCTGGTAATAGGTGCTTTAGAGACTCTCTTTGTAAAATCTTTGCTGTTTGATTCCATGTGGTTTGCTGAATTTTAAACCAGCATTTTGGTGAACAGACATAAACGGCGCCCTGTAAGTCGCCTGCTTATTTTTGCACCCGCTTGACCAGTCCTAGTGTAAGAAAATAAAGGGAACTGAATAAGTGCAGTCATCAGCTTTGTGAAACAGAGAGGGGAGAATTTGTGCAAGCAATCATCAAAAATGCATCGCAGCGGCCCTGTAGAATATTCATGCTACGTCCTCCTGTAAACCGAGGCAGCATCACACCAGGTGTCCTCCAGGTATCCTCTCTACAAACAGACAGGCACTAGCCAAATGATCCGAGTGCAAAATGCAAAGCTCCATCGCTCACATGGAGATATTAAGGCATGTGTGGTTTTTCTGCTGTACCCCTGGGGTTTAGACCACTTCCCTTCTCACAGTACTTACTGACACAGACACACACATACACACGCACAGGGTTTTTTGTATCTTTCTCACTCTCACACACATTCTCTTTCTCTTCACACATCTTGAGGATGTGTGAAACTGTATATATATTTAAAATCAACTGGCCTGTGGGTTGCCTGAACAACTAGTCAACTAATCTGTTTTAAAGAAGCCCTATAATTAAACTGGTTTGAGTTCACCTGACCCCATTCAGACATGTTCAGAAGCGGTTCGATGGAGTGAGGCATCATGGAACAGAAAGCAGGGGTCTTGAGAAAAGTGATTTTTGAACTATTTTTAGCATGAAACACTCACAAACCGGCGCTGCTTTAAAGGCACAACTCCTGCAAAGAGGATTTTACAGTGAAAACCGCTAAAGTCAGCTGGTTAAATAAAGCACAGCCACTCTAAATATCAAAACTAAAACTAGTCTGTTGTTGGGTGACTAGTCTACCATCGTGACTTATTCCTAAAGTATGCACATTTGAAACGTATATCTTAGCAGTTCCCTCTCACAGTAAACCCAAAAACCCATAGCTGTGGATTTTAATTCAAGAATGTGCAACCGTGGCTAAATCCAGGGTCAGCTTTTCGTCTTCTTCCAACTCTCAGTTCATTAGTCGTAATGAAGTTGTGCTGAGGGTTAGTACTAATTCAGATGACTGTTACGAGCTCAGGATCTCCACAGTCATGGCATGTCTATTGATTTCCCAGCGTTTACAGCGCAGTGCATTCTTTTTAGATGTTGGCCTTTTGACTTATCATTTTTTCTTTTTTTTTTATTCTCAGTATGGGGAAGAGGAGGTCTGCTCAGACCGCCTGGATGCTGACTTCCCTGACTTTGACCTCTCGCAGCTGGACGCCAGTGATTTTGACTCAGTGAACTGCCTCAGTGAGCTGCATTGGTGCAACGAGCACTCAGATCAATCCCCTGCATCCATACAGTACAGTGCCGGAGACCCAGAGCTATTTGAGGTGGGAACCATCATCTGTACTTCCTTTATTGTGCACATAAAGATTGTTCTGATGAGTGGTATTTGATCAGGAAAACAGTATTATTACTATTGCTTATACATAAAGATAGGGGTTATTCAAAATCTAGTTTGCACTATGTATTTTTGCCCTCTGGTTGTTTTTAGATGGACAATAATCATGGAAGTCCTCAGTAGGTCCCTGTCCCAAATGGTGCACTTGATGTTGCAGTCTCATGGCTTTTGTGTTCACTACCCAACAAAACATTAAAGGGTTAGTTCACCCAAAAATGAAAATTCTGCCATTAATTACTCACCCTCATGTCGTTCCACACCCGTAAAACCTTTGATCATCTTCAGAACACAAATTAAGATATTTTTGATAAAACCCGATGGCTCAGTGAGGCCTCCATTGACAGCAAGATAATTAACACTTTCAAATGCCCAGAAAGCTACTAAAGACATATTTAAAACAGTTCATGTGACTACAGTGGTTCAATCTTAATGTTATGAAGTGACGAGAATACTGTTTGTGTGCCAAAAAACAAAATAACGACTTTATTGAACAATATCTAATGATGGGCGATTTCAAAACACTGCTTCATGAAGCTTCGAAGCTTTACGAATCTTTTGTTTCGAATCAGTGGTTCGGAGCGTGTATCAAACTGTCAAAGTCACGTGATTTCAGTAAACGAATTTTCGTTGCGTCATAAGTGTTTCGAAATTTCAGTGGTTCACCACTGGGGGGGCGTGACTTTGTCAGTTTGATAGACGCTCCGAACCACTGATTCGAAACAAAAGATTCGTAAAGCTTCGAAGCTTCTTGAAGAATTGTTTTGAAATCGCCCATCACTAGATATTGTTGAATAAAGTCGTTATTTTGTTTTTTGGCACACAAAAAGTATTCTCGTCGCTTCATAACATTAAGGTTGAACCACTGTAGTCACATGAACTGTTTTAAATATGTCTTTAGGATCTTTCTGAGCATTGAAAGTGTTAAATATATTGCTGTCAATGGAGGCCTCACTGAGCCATCGGATTTTATCAAAAATATCTTAATTTGTGTTCTGAAGATGAACGAAGGTATTTATGGGTGTGGAACGACATGAGGGTGAGTAATTAATGACAGAATTTTCATTTTTGGGTGAACTAACCCTTTAAGAATTTCAAGTTTGGACTTGAAGGGTGTAGGGCGCAATTTTGGAAAGATTATAGGGAAAACATTAGTCTTAAAGGTTTAATTCCCCCAAAAATTAAAATTCTGTCAAATTTACTCACCATCATGTTGTTCAAAAACTGATAAGACTTTTGTTTATCTTTATATTTTTGATATTTTTTCATCATTTTTGTCCATCAAACCAAAACTTTCATGCTTCAAAAAGTACAAAAAGACACTGTTCAAGTAAAGGCCCCGATATACTTCAAGCGAAGGTCTTTTTCGTTCTTCGTTTGGGGGTAAAATGAAGTTCGAAATACATGAGCAGCGATATACTGTAATCGAACATCTGACACCGCCCACACTGCTGAGAGCGACGGTTAGATGAAAACAAAATAAACTAGCAAGGATTTTTTTAATAAAGCATAAGAAAGGCATCTGATCTTGGCAACGTGGATATGTTTGTTTGCACGAGCTCTGTAATTCGTTTATATTATAACGCTTTATAAAATAGATTGCTTAAAATCAAGCAGCTTTACCGTATTAAACATGAAAAACTGTGTCAGTCTCTCAATTTCATCAGAAGTACAACTTTATTTTCTACTATAAAGCAGCTCTCCAGTGTTCATGTTTTCACTCGTGGACGTCTGACTTCTATGGACTTGAGAGAAGAAATTAACTAGAAAGAAAAACTTTTCCAGAAAATTCGCTTTGGCAAGCTGTTTCGAACTTCCAAAACGAACTCCAAACGAACTTCGTTTCGGCATGATTTTGTTTGGAGTGACGTCACATCAGTTTGTTCTTCGATTTCGTTTGAAGTATATCGGGGCCTTAATCCATATTAATCGTGTGGTTTAATCCAAGGCTTCGGAAGAGACACAGTTTCTTTATATGGAGAACAGATTTAATTAGGCTTGTATTCGCTTATAAACATTGATCTGCGTACATACATAGATCACATCAAATATAGTATATGGAAGCTCAACCCTACTTGCCTGACAAGAGAACAAACCTCATTGGTTCTCACGCATCAAGCAAGCAGGTTTGAGCTTCTGTTTACCATATTTGATGTGCTCTATGTACAGTATGTACTGTATGTTGATCAATGATTATATGTGAATAAAAGCCTTTTACTTTTACAGTCTTTTTGTACTTTTTGATACGTGAGTTTTGTTTGCTTAGAACTTCAATGAATGGGAAAAAATGAGAGAGTATTTAAAATATCTTCATTTGTGTTTCGAAGATGAAGGATGAGTAAATGATGACAGAATTTTCATTTCGGGGTGAATTAATCCTTTAAAGCCTAGTTTAGTAAACCTTTCACTGAATGACACTGTTGTAAGATTAAAAATTCACTGCTAGTCGAAGCCACAGCATAGTGGTGAGTACAAATATACATTGTGATGATATATTGAGCAATAGTGCTCATGTGGGTGTTGCAGTTTCGAGTCTAGCCTGCAACGTGTCCCAAATCCTGATTTTCCCCTCTTTTATGAATAGCCTCTGTCATTCTCCACTGGTTCTGTCTTTTAAAGAGGTAAAAAAAAAGACATACATGTTGTGTACGTGCAGGTTCTCCTGATTTTTACTCTTTGCCTTTCTTGTTGTTTCAGGAAGAAAATGCGGCACTGCTCGCTGCCCTCACAGACAGCCTGGACGGCATTGTTGAGGACGGAGTCGGGGGTCTGTCTGTGTTCCCTTCCCTAGGGGACGACCCCGAGGAGGGCGAGGAGGAGGAAGATGACCTCCCTTTGGACAGTGAGCCCCTCCCTGGCTCACTGAGCCCAGAGACGGAAGAACCATCTCTAGTAAGAACCCTTCCTTCCTGTTTAAGGTGGATTTGGATGGGCCTCTGACTACCCCACAGCATGGGTATGATAGGCAACACAGGTCTGAATTTTTCTCATTTTGGGCTTTTTGTTTCTTTTTAAGCAACCAATCTAACAAGAATCCTCTTCACAGGCAGGGATGTGGATCGTGGACACAGTTTATATAGACTTTTTAGCTTTGACTCTTTTCTGGCCTTTCATTTTCTCACTCTCAGCCTTATAAGAAAGTACTGTGGTGGTACCATGGTACAGTGATGGTATCTGGTGGACATTAAACATGGATACTTTGATATATTCCATGGCTATGTATATATATATATATATACTTTTATTCAGCAAGGATGCATTAAATTGATCAAAAGTGGCAGTAAAGACATGTATAATGTTACAAAAGATTTCCATTTCAAATAAATGCTATTCCTTTGAAGTTTATATTCATCAGAGTCCTAAAATAGATCACAGTTTTCATAAAAATATTAAGCAACAGATCTGTTTTCAACATTGATAATAATAATAAATGTTTCTTGAGCAGCAAATCAGCATATTAGAATGATTTCTGAAGGACCATGTGACACTGAAGACTGGAGTAATGAGTAATGATGATTCTTCTTTCACAATATCACTGTTTTGCTGTATTTTTGATCAAATAATTGCATCCTTGGTGAGACATGTTATTAACTTTTGAACAGTAGTGTACTTCAACGAATCCCGTGGCATTTCCATCATGATAGTGTCCAAAAAACATGGCAAAACCATGGTACTTTTTTAAGGAAATTCTTGTGTCTACTTCCCAGGTCTCTAAATCCTTCAGGTGACAAAATGGACTTCTACAAAATGGACTTCTCTTTCCTCCCTTTTCTCTTTTGTGAGAGGACGCTACTCTCTCTTGCTCATCTCTTTCTTAAGATGCCACTTCCTGGAATAAGATGCTGTGTTGTTATCTGTCCCTCTCAGCTCACAAACCCCAGCAGTTTAATCTGTGTACGTTGTAAAACCAGTTATAACAGTTATTACCCGTTGAACAGCTTTTCTTTTCTACTCTCTTCTTTTTACCTCATTTTTTTCTCTGCTTTTTCCTGTGATGCTGAACAATTGGTTGGCATGGCCTGTTTTGTAATGTGGCTGTTAATGTGTGTTTTGTGATTTTTTTTTTTTTTTTTTTTTTTATTTTTTTTTTAACCATAGAGACTGGTTCTTACAGTAATGTCTGTCTTACATTTCACTCAATACCTTTCACAGTTCACATTGTTCTAGGATCACATTGTTTGGTGCCCATGAAAGGGCACCATCTGATTACTGAGATAATGTTGCCTCTTTTCAGACTTGTTACAGAGTTACCAAAAAAGGCTAACTTACAGGGTGTAGGACTAAATTATATAAGAGATGTCTGAAGGAGGGACAAATTATTCCTAAATTTATCTGGGAATAAGACTAGTACTTTTGTGGTGCCACTAGGACGAAAAATACCAGTAGCCTGTTCACAGTTTTAATTTGCTCATGAAAACAGTAATTCACATTCAGGCAATGGGAAAAATGTTCTGAACAAAACATTTTACAGAGTTTGTTAATTATTAAAAGTATTACATAGCAATAAGATTTCATATGTTAATGCATTAGTTATCATGAACTAACAAAACAACATTTTTTAATTGGTTAATTTATAAATATACTATCATTCATTATTAATTCATGTATACATGAACTAATGTTAGTGTATACAACTTGAAATGTATTATTTATACACTACTGCTTAAAAGTTTGGGGTCAATAAGGTTTTTTTTTTTTTAGACCAAGACTAAGAGTACATTAAATTGATCAAACTTTTTTTGTTTGTTGAGTATCAAATCAGCATTAGAATGATTTCTGAAGATCATGTGACACTGAAGGCTGTGGAGTAATGATGCTGAAATTCAGCTTTTTATTCAAATGAAAAACAGTGATTTTAAATTGATGTGACAACCTTGGTGAGCATAAGAGACTTCTTTCAAAAACATTAAAAAATCTTGCATACCCCAAACTTTTTAACTTTAGTGTATATAAAAAATTATCATTAAGCCAAGATTAATAAATTCTATAAAGTATTATTATAGTTATTTTATGTTATCTATTGTATTACAACAAGGTTCAATTTGTTAACATTAGTTAAAATTACAAAATATTGTAAAGTTCCCGTCAATTATTTAGTCTTTTTACAACCTTTCCAGACACTTTTGATTCTAGCATTCTCATTAAAAAAAGTGCCTGAAAATCACAAGTCTAGACAGATGCATTTCCATGTTAGATGATTGAGTAACAATGGAATTGTTCCAGTGTAGTTTAACTTCCTCCTGGAGTCTCATTGTAAGGGTTTAGTCTGGGTATTAGTGTCTTACCCAAGAGCTGAGAGCCCCCTCTGCTGGCAATGGTCACAGTTACACATCAACCCCTAAATGAGGCCAGTCTGTGTGCGAAACAAGGGATGCATTGAAGCACCAGGAACAGGGATAGTGGAGCACATGTTTTCATGGCATAGATGGCCATTGCATGCCAAAATGGTTTGGTACACAGAAGCTGAAACCCTCAGCACCCCTTCAGTTTCCTCAATGGACACTGAGAGGCATGGACAGACCTGCCAAGTTGGCACATTAACAATCGCTTAAGGGACTCAACAACACAGTGCTGCCGCTTCTTACTTTGCTTTCTCTGGTTGCGCTGGTCATTTAGGACTGGCAGACTTCCATTTAAGATTTTCTTAAATCTCCAGTACCTAACTGTTCTTTCAGTGGCTAGAGCACAGAACTGCTTTAAACGTTACACACTAGCTTTTGGTGTTGTGTTTGAGTACTGAAAGACAAAATGCAAACCTTTCTTGATAAGTAAGACATCAGAGACTGATTGTGTTTGTACTATCTGTTTTAAATGCATCGTGCGCTATCAAATTTTAATGTCTCGCCTCTTATTCCCTCCACAGCTCAAAAAGCTCCTGTTGTCGCCCCCTAATGTGCCTGCGGGCCTCGAGTCGCACAAAGACGGCAGCGTGCATCGCCATAGCAGCAGGAACCAGCACGTCAAGCCCGTGAGGCCTGTGCTGAAGGTGAGAGGAAGTTCCAGCCACTGTGACTGCAGCATAAACTCAGAACATGTGGAAAAAAAGAAGACGACGCATAATAGGAAATGGATTTAACAACCTCAGTGTGAACGTGTATGCCATTCACTACCTATTTACGCTGCAGCGTATTCCCACCGCAATGCTAATGCCTAATTAGCTTATGCCAGCCTTTAGAAACCACACTGAGGATTTGCGCTTCAAAGTTTTAAAGCCTGTGAAGCCTGTGGTTCCTCATTCACTCCCTCCGTTTTGGCACACTGCACCATGGCTAAGGCCGCTGTCGTATTAGAGTTGAGTGCAGCCATCTGTCATACCGAAGCCACAGCCTCTACCCAGCCTAAAGGGCAATGTTCACTGAGTTTAAGATTACTTAAAAAGAACAGGCAGTAGTTCCTCAGATACCAAGAGAATATCTTGCAACTAACCTTGGCACATTTGTCACAGTAACCTTAGAGCAAAATACACTCTGAAATAGACTCTGGGGGTTTCAGCTGCCCCGCGTGGTTCGCATGTTTGGTCATTTCATAAGGGTGTTACAAAAGATGGCTCGCTACATTCCACATAGATGAATGCCATGAGCATGCTTAGCACTATAATGGTTTTAGTTTATTACTTCTGTCATTACAGTGCTAAAACTGTTTTGGCACACGTGGTTTATTTTATTTGATGTAACAGCAAAACTGTGTAAATTCTGATTGGATTTCTGTAAAATCTGATTGAAGCCGATTTGTTGTTGCTTTAATAATTGAGTATACAGCCGTGGTCAAACGTATTGGCAGTGACATAAATTTTGTGTTTTGCAAAGTTTGCTGCTTCAGTATTTGTAGAATATGTTTCTATGGTATACTGGAAGACAATGATAAGCATTTCCTAAGTTTTAAAGGCTTTTGTTGGCAAAAACATTCAATTTATGCTAAGAGTCAGTATTTACAGTGTTGACCCTTCTTCTTCATAACCTCTGCAATTCACTCTGGCTTGATGGATAACAGCTTCTAGGGTACAACCTGACTTATAGTGACCCATTCTTGCCTTATTATTGCCCAGAGTTGATCACAATTTATGGTCTTCTGCTTGTCCACTTGCCTTTTGAGTATTGACCACAGGTTCTCTGTGAGATTAAGATCCAGGGAGTTGTCTGGCCGCAGATCCAAAATTTCAATGTCATGATCTCCGAGCCACTTCATTATCACTCTTGCTTTGTGACATGGTGCTTCATGATGCTGGAAAATGCATGGATCATCACCAAATTGCTCCTGGATCGTTGGGAGAAGTTGCTCTTGCAGGACATTTTGATTCCATTCTTTATTCCTGGCAGTGTTTTTGGGCAGAATTGTGAGAGAGCTCACTCCCTGAATGAAAAGCAACCCCACACATGTGTAACTGACGTAGGTCGGTAAGAGCTGTGCAAGTAAAGACTGCGGTCTTTAGCCTCTTTGTTAAAGTCCCATGCGGACGGACCTGGGTTCAAGTCCGGCTTAGAGCGGGCGGTTCGAACAGGAGGGGTTATATTGGTGCTGTGACCCAGATGGGAGTGAGGTTTAGGGGGGTGAGTGTAATGGACGTAGGCCGGTAAGAGCTGTGCGTGTAAACCTCACTCCCCTGATCTCAAGAGGCGTTCTAGTGACTGACGTTAGAGACTGCGGTCTTTAGCCTCTTTGTTAGAGCGCCCAACTCCCATGCGGACGGACCTGGGTTCAAGTCCCGCTTAGAGCGGGCGGTTCGAACAGGAAGGGTTACATTGGTGCCGTGACCCGGATGGGAGTGAGGTTTAGGGGGGTGAGTGTAATGGACGTAGGCCAGTAAGAGCTGTGCGTGTAAACCTCACTCCCCTGATCTTAAGAGGTGCTCTAGTGACTGACGTTAGAGACTGTGGTCTTTAGCCTCCTTGTTAGAGTGCCCGACTCACATGCCGGCGGACCTGGGTTCGAGTCCCGCTTAGAGCGCGTGGTTCGAACAGGAGGGGTTACATTGGTGCCATGACCCGGATGGGAGTGAGGTTTAGTGGCGTGAGTGCAATGGACGTTGGCCGGTAAGAGCTGTGCGTGTAAACCTCACTCCCCTGATCTCAAGAGGGTCTCTAGTGACTGACGCTAGAGACTGCGGTCTTTAGCCTCCTTGTTAGAGCGCCCGACTCCCATGCTGGCGGACCAGGGTTCGAGTCCCGCTTAGAGCGGGTGGTTCAGACAGGAGGGGTTATATTGGTGCCGTGACCCGGATGGGAGTGAGGTTTAGTGGGGTGAGTGTAATGGACGTAAGCCGGAAAGAGCTGTGCGTGTAAACATCACTCCCCTGATCTCAAGAAAATAACTTTGCACCAGTTGTCTGCTGTCCAATCCTTGTACCTCCTTCAGAATTTAAGTCTGTCCTTGATGTTTTTCTTGGAAAGAAATAGCTTCTTTGCTGCCCTTCTGTACACTAGGACACTGCCCAAAAGTCTTCTCCTCACTGTGCGTGCAGATGCGCTCACACCCTTCTGCCGCCAATATTGAGCAAGTCGTGACACGATTCCATAGCCGACTCCTCAGGAGGAGACAGTCCTGCCGCTTGCTGGACACTTCTTCACTGCAGTTGAACCTTTGTTCTTGAAGTTCTTGATGATCTGGTAAAAGGTTCTTTCAGGTGCAGTATTCTTTGCAGCAGTTTCCTTGTATGTGAGGCCATTTTGATGCAAAGCGATGATGGTTGCATGTCTTTTTTTGGAGGAAACCATTGCTAACACAAGAACACAATGATTGGAAACACTTCAAAAAAATTTTCTTGAAGAATATTGTCTTTTATACGATTTCATTGTTGACAGCCTTTCATAAAGGTTGTGTGTCCACCAAAGCGTTTCACGCAGCTGCCATTTTATAAACCCGGCACTCCCATTGAAAACAATTGGAAAAATATGCTAGCCTCTGCATTACACTCAAATACACTCTGCATTATGCAATGAAAAACAGAATTTCTCAAGCATAATAAAATCATGTAATGGACAGCCTCTTGAGGCTTATTGCTTTATTATATTTCTATTGTATTCAATATCAAAAGATTAAATTAAATGTCTCCTCCGTCCACAGAAGGACAAATCAAGCACACAGGAGCGTAAGCCACGACCAGTGAGGCCCACCGGTCGTCTTTGCACTGAACTCCACCGCCACCTCACCACCGCACGGGAGGCCGAGGACACGCCTTCCGCTGACACAGAGGAAGAGGAAGAGGAGGATGAAGAGGACAGTGACTCGGAGGAGGAGGAGGAGGAGGAGGAGGAGGAGGAGTCATCCAGCAGCGAGAGTGAGAGCATGGTGTGCGTTGAGCCAGCAAAGCCTCAGTTCTCCTCAGAGAAGGAACTGCACTCTGTAGTGGAACTCATCAAATACATGCACACGTACTGCCTGCCGATACGCAAACAGGCCAGCTGGGATCGCAAAGAGCGTGAGGCTTTGGCGCGAAAGACCAAGCCTGAGAGCCCGCAGGTCCCCCGTGGCCTTCCTCAGAACTCTCAGAAACCGCCCCCCCAGACCAGCAGTGGGACCAGGCCAAGGGTGCCCTTCACTCGCCGCAGGGAAATCAAAGCCCACTCCCTGCTCAAGGAGCTGTTAGAGGCAGTCAGTTCCTTTGACGTAAGCAAGCCTTACAGAATGCACAGCCCCCCTTATATCCACTGCAGAGGGGCTGTGACTCGGCCCGGCGCTGATGTTTCTTCCTCCCCTGCACGTCAGCCCAAAGCTGAAGCTAAAGACTCAGACTGTGAAAGCTCGCAAAAGGCCGCAAAGCGCCCCAAAAGCCCTGAGCCAGAGGAAGGCTCCTTTTCGGTCAGGCGTTCTCGCCGGCTAGCCTCCTTCCCCAGTCGATTCGCTAAGAAAGTCCGTGAGAACTGTGGGCGGTTGGAGCCCATTGCTGGGCAATCCAGGGAAGAGGAGAACATAGTCAAACATCCTCCCACTGAGCCTCCTTCTGATAGCAGCCAGAAGACCAACTCCCACAAGGCTTCTGAAGCCCATAACCCATGCTGCAAGGACGGTAAGAAATTAGTCACCTTAAAACACACGTGGGAAAAATGCTGCATATTCACTCCTTAAACTATAGGTTCACATGAAAAGACACTGTTTGTCTCTGAATGTGTTAATATATTGTGTGTATATATATATATATAATACACACAATATAAAAATCATAATTCATAATGAACATGTTTTCAGTTGCTGAATTTAAGATTTAATAAAATATAAATTTAAATTTGATAAATTTGAAATAAAAAAGTGACTGAATGGCTAAGAAAAGAAAATAAGTATGCATAAATATTAAAATAATATTTAGAAAACGTTTGTCCACACTGTCAGTGTGGTGTAACGTTTAGGAATTTACATTTTGTTGACGCATGCAAGAAAAATACTAAAATAAGATAAAATAAAATCTAAAAATATTTAAAAAAAAAAAAAAATATACACACATACACACACACACACACATATATATATATTTGTGCTGTCCAATCGATTAATGTTCAATCGATTAATTGTGATTAATCGCATCTAACATAAGTAAAGTTTGTAAATATATATTACATATATATATACACACATATATATAAATATATATATATATAACTAATGTTTACAAACTTTTGTTACATGTGATTAATAGCGATTTGACATTAATCGATTTGACAGCACTAATATATATATATATATATATATATATATATATATATATAATAAATAGGTTAATTAGGTAAGTATCGCACTCTAAAAACCTTGATATGTTTAAAACATTTGAAAAGGAAAATACAGTATGGTTTTTCCTTTATCTTTTTAAATTCCTCAAAGAATGTATTTGTTCTTTAGTTCTTTAGAAAACCATCTATTTACTGGTGCTTTAAAGAGCTCAGAAGCCAAACACTTATCTGAAAAACCTATAATGTACCATCAAGCACATTTTTAATCTTCAGAGAGCCAGTTCAGGAACTGTGTGTGCTGATCTCTAACAATGACACTGTCTGTTGTTCTGATTGTAGAGAAACGCTCCTGCCTCTGTCTGCCGCTGGCGTCCAAATCCAATGGGTATGTGTTCCATTCATATCTAATCTATACTAGAGCCCTGGAACACTTCCAGGCCTAAAGTTTAAGACCACCATTGGACTCCGTCCATCTTTAAAATTGCCTAGAGGAGGCTTGTAGAGTCGCTGTTTTTACATAACAAAACATTCAGTCTCTCACAGTAAAATTTTTATATAAATAGCCCTGAGGTTCTTCTGCTAGTTACAGTCATTTGTTGTTCTGTGCATACACATAGCTCAGATGTGATGTGAAGTAAAACAACCCAGATCAATCAAACCCTGCTACAAATATAAACCTCTAAAGCAGTAAATCTGATGCATTGTGTTTTTGAGCCTCTATCCTTTTTCTTGTCCATGTAAGAGTTTAATGGATTCTGTATTCTCTTTCTGTGTTTTTCTGATCAGAGACACGCAGTATGCCAACAAGCCCTTTGAGCAGACTCTCTGTGTGGAATTGTGCGGCACAGCAGGTAATATTACGCACTTAGTCAGGGGTATTTTTATAAGTGTGCCATTTTTGGCATCGTGTGAGCTGTTAGCACTTGATTCACCTCATATGTTCTCACGCATGCAAGTAGCTTGCCAGTTTTTGTACAATTTACATGGCAAATAATGAGTATTCTCATAATGAAAATTATATTTATGCTACCTTTCAAAACTTTGGGGTCGGTAAGATTTTTAAAATGTTTTTGAAATGCACCAAGGCTCCATTTATTTGATAAAAAAAAAAAATTCAGTAAAAACTGTGAAACTTGAAAATAACTTTGTAAAATGTAATTTATTATTGTGATGCAAAGCTGAATTTTCAGCATCATTACTCCAGTCTTCAGTGTCACATGACCTTTCAGAAATCATTCTAATATGTTGATTTGCTGCTCAAGAAACATTTCTTCTTATTATCAATGTTGAAAAGAGTTGTGCTGCTTCATATTTTGTGGAAAACATGATATTTTTTCAGGATGGTTTGATGAATAGAAAGTTCAAAATAACAGCAATTATTTGAAATAGAAATCTTTTGTAAGATTAAACATGTCTTTACTGTATTTTTAGATGTGCCTTTGCTAAATAAAAGTTTTAATTTCTTTAAAAAAAAAATGGTGCTGACCCCAAACTTTTGAACTGTAGTGATTTTATATAGATTGCTGAACTTTGATGCTAGTTTTAGAGGTTTGTATGAGTAATGGTGATAATTGCCTTAACAACCACTACAAATAATAACTGATTCAAGTTAATTTGTCATTATTATATATTACACATGCTTACAATTTAAGAATGATTCTTTTTGTAAGCTTCATTAATTATGTTTATTGCCTGTTGTTCACTGTGACTAATAACAGAATGTTTGGTGATATTCTAGTGCTTGTGGTTGTGGAGCTCATGTGTGTATCGTAGTGATTAATGAGTGTGTGTTTTCCAGGCCTGACTCCCCCCACCACACCCCCTCATAAACCAGTGGAGGATGAGCTCTTCAAACCAGACGGAAAAGCTGAGCTCACCACCAAGAGCTCGTGTCTGGCACGGGCGCACATACGCAAGCTCCCAGAGCAGACAGAACTGTACGCCCAGCTGCGCAGGATGGGCCAAACGGGTGACACGGACTCTAAGGGTGAGACGCAACGTGCATACGGGGACCATGATTACTGCCTATTGGGACTGGGAGAGAGTCGCAAGAGAACGGCAGCGGCGTTCAGCTCTCAGTGCCATGTGGAAGTGGCGGAGGAGGATGAGATGGATGTGAGGAACGGGGAGATTGAGGGACAGGAGGAGAGGCTCCTAACAAAGGTCGCTGATTACCAGCAAAGGACTGAGGCCGACTCGACCACTGCGTTGACCACGCCCAGTCTAGAGCAGACCAGTGAACCCATACCTGTCCGTTCTCCCAGCCCAGAGCTGGACGCCCAGTCCCCAGTTTCCTGTTCACCCCCCTCACCCAGCTGCAAACTCCCCTTCAGGTACTGAATACTGGTTTTTCTATTGCTGCGTTTTGTTGAACTCGGAAATTCTGAAATTTCTGACTTCGAAAAGTGCAATAGATCGCTAATTGAAGTCCAAATGCATCTGTATGTCCAACTCTGGGTGGGTGGATGGATGGATGGATGGATGGACTGGATGGACAGGTGGTTGGGTGGATGGATGGGTGGTTGAGTGGATTGGATGGATGGATGGATGGATGGGTGGATGGATGGATGGATGGATGGATGGATGGATGGGTGGGTGGGTGGATTGGATGGATGGATGGATGGATGGATGGATGAGTGGATTGGATGGATGGATGGATGGATGGATGGGTGGATTGGATGGATGGATGGATGGATGGATGAGTGGATGAGTGGTTAGGTGGGTGGATTGACGGATGGGTGGGTGGATGGATGGATGGATGGATGGATGAGTGGTTAGGTGGGTAGATTGACGGATGGGTGAGTGGGTGGATGGATGGATGGATGAGTGGGTGGGTGGATGGATGGATGAGTGGTTAGGTGGGTGGATTGACGGATGGGTGGGTGGATGGATGGATGAGTGGTTAGGTGGGTGGATTGACGGATGGGTGGGTGGATGGATGGATGAGTGGTTAGGTGGGTGGGTGGATGGATGGATGAGTGGTTAGGTGGGTGGATTGATGGATGGCTGAGTGGGTGGATGGATGGATGGATGGATGAGTGGTTAGGTGGGTGGATTGACGGATGGGTGGGTGGATGGATGGAAAGGTGGGTTTATGGCTGGATGGATTGGATGGGTGAGTGGTGGATTGATGGATGGATGGATGAGTGGGTAGGTGGATGGACTGGATGGATGGGTGGTTGAGTGGGTAGATGGATGGATGGATGAGTGGGTAGGTGGATGGACTGGATGGATGGGTGGTTGAGTGGGTAGATGGATGGATGGATGGATGGATGAGTGGGTGGGTGTTTTGATGGATGGTTGGGTGGGTGGGTTTATGGATGGATGGATGGATGGATGGATGGACAAATGCTGTATGATCTGTATGATGTCACACAAACATGGCAGCACTCAGGGAAATAAATTGCCTTAATGAAGAAATATCATAATTATGAGATTCCGACTTTCCGGCATTCACGTCCATGTAGAACTCATTATTTTTTGAGAGTTTCAACTTCTAACGTCACAAGACACTCAAAATGGCAGAGGCTTCAGCAGTAAAATGTAGTTCAGATGTCATGAAGTAATAATTTAATAATTTCTATAATTGATTATTGTTAGTGTCTTAATAATGCAAGATTAATCTGAAAATAAACAAAAGCCATACAATGCAGTTTAAAGGAACGAAACACCTTTCTGTTTGGAAGTCATGAGGGAGGTCTTTAAATGAAATGCAGCAAAAATCCCAGAGCTGCTCTGCTATTAGCAAGATGCTAACACTACTTTCTTTTTCCATTTATTAGCCATTTTGAATAACTCAGCCATGTTATCCTTCTTTCAGCGATGAGAGCTCAGAGACATGCCATGAAGCAACTGAAAAAAGGAGCAAGACAAAGTGTGGACAAGAGAATGATGTGGTAGGTTGTGTTTTTAATCCGATTTTAGTAGCTGCAGCACTAACCTTATTATCAAAGGTGTAGATGCATCTAATGTCTTGTTCGTTTCCTTTAAGTGCTGTGGAGCGTATTTGTTCTAATTACCTGTGCATTTCCAGAACAAGTGCCAAGTGATCTACATTCACAACCTTCCGAGCAGCGTCACTCAGTCCATGCTGCGTAAGCGCTTCGAGGGCTTCGGCCGTCCAGAGGACTGTAAAGTGGTCATCAAAAACGAGTGGGTTCCATTTCTGTCTAGTTTCCTGACCTTATCATGCCCTCAGCAGTGAGTGGGAGAACAGAGCGCTGATGTTTCTCTGTGTTTGTGTGCTTGTGTAGGGAGCGTTGTGGAGTGATCACACTGAGGCCCACTCAGAACGGCCAGACCTCACGGCACAGGTGGGACTCGCTTGGTCCGAGCGGAGGGAACGGCAGCCGGCGGTTCGGCAGGAAGCGTTACATAGATCTGGGTAAGAGAACAGAGGGCTTTCTGTCTCTTTGATGTTTTTTGTGCATCAGACGTCTGGTGCTCTGTTCTGAGTCAGATGAAGTCAGGGGAAGGTGTCTTCTCATTTCTAAGCTAATAAACGGCCTAATTCAACTTCATTTGCATTTAAATGGGAAAAAAAGACTTTTTGATTCTTGGTTGACCCACTTGAAAAAGCAGGGTGCAGTTTTAATTATAGTCAGGCCAGTACACTGCAGTGCTTCGCTATTACATCAAGTCGAGGGACTAAACAATGTGTGAAGTCAGTTCCAGACAATGATAATGAAAAGCAGCTTGCTTGATTTGTTCATTTTTAAATTTAACTCGTTGTCCAGTCCAATGTGCTGAGTCATAAAATAACTAGCCTATATCAAAGTTTGGTTGGTAAGGGTAT
This sequence comes from Mylopharyngodon piceus, assembly GCA_039654765.1. Classification (NCBI taxonomy): domain Eukaryota; kingdom Metazoa; phylum Chordata; class Actinopteri; order Cypriniformes; family Xenocyprididae; genus Mylopharyngodon; species Mylopharyngodon piceus. The sequence continues at coordinate 2,541,311 of CM077439.1, forward strand.
AAATATTACAAAAATGCTGTCCACAGTAGTGGTCAATATATGTTATAGATGGATGGATGAATGGATGGGTGTGTGGGTGGATGGATGGATGGATGGATGGATGGGTGAGTGGGTGGGTGGGTGGATGGATGGATGGATGGTTAGGTGGATGGATGGATGATGGATGGATGGATGAGTGGGTAGGTGGGTGGATTGATGGGTGTGTGGATGGAAAGGTGAGTTGGTGGGTGGGTGTTTGGATGGATGGGTGAATGGATGGATGGATGATGGATGGATGGATGGATGAGTGGGTAGGTGGGTGGATTGATGTATGGATGGATGGATGGATGGAAAGGTGAGTTGGTGGGTGGGTGTTTGGATGGATGAATGGGTGAGTGGGTTTATGGATGGATGGATGGATGGATGGATGAGTGGGTAGGTGGGTGGATTAATGGATGGGAGAGTGGGTGGGTGGATTGGATGGATGGGTGGATTGATGGATGGATGGATGTGTGGATGGATGGAAAGGTGAGTTGGTGGGTGGGTGTTTGGATGGATGAATGGGTGAGTGGGTTTATGGATGGATGGATGGATGGATGAGTGGGTAGGTGGGTGGATTAATGGATGGGAGAGTGGGTGGGTGGATTGGATGGATGGGTGGATTGATGTATGGATGGGTGTGTGGATGGATGGATGGATGGAAAGGTGAGTTGGTGGGTGGGTGTTTGGATGGATGAATGGGTGAGTGGGTTTATGAATGGATGGATGGATGGATGTTTGGGTGGATGGAATACAAATTAGTAACATGTATGGACTGAACATTAAAATTGAGATTTGTTGAATTGAATTGAGTAAATAAATAAACAACAGCAAACGCGTGATTTACAATCCTAAAATATATAACAAACACTGGGCCAAATATTGTATTAGTAATAGTATAAGCTAATATAAAAGTATAAGCTAATTCAAACACCAACCAAAAAATATGAGAAGCATTTTTTTCCTTTTTAAAAGATATAATATAATATAATTCTAATATGTAGAATTAATTTAATATTTTTATTTTTTCATTTTTAACCAAAAAATAATTGTAATATAGATATTAGCAGATTTCTTTAGTGTTACAAACTAACTGCGAGTGTTTTGCTCTTCAGATGAGGCGGGTCCAGGTCCGGTGAAGAGCAAGTATGATGCACTGGACTTTGACGCTCTGCTGAAAGAGGCCCAGAGAAGCCTGCATCGCTGACACGCCTTACCACACCTCCAGCGTCACGCCCTGTCCGAGACTCTCCTCAGCACCTCAACCAAGGCACTTCTTCATGTTTACATTTTGAACATTGGAATAAAAAAATAGACCTTGTCACTTCTAACTGAGGATCGGAGGACATTGGGGCGGGAGGATTACAAATGAACCGAAACAGCTCTGACACACCGGACACAAGTGCTGCTTCTCGTGTGTGTGTTTGATGCCATTCATGACGTCGCGAGCGGCTCGGGCTTCGTAGCAAACCGCACTCTTTTCCATTGGTTGTTGTGACGTGCGTGTGCTTTTTTTTTTGTTTTTTATTTGTACCCCTTTTGTCTTCTCTTCATAGACCTGCAAGGTGCTTTCACCATTTTGTCGTACAAATATATAAACAATAACTGCTTTGTATTAGCGAAACTTTGTGGATGTTCAACTCTGTGTGTGTGCGTGTGTGTGTGTTACGATGAAAAGTGGATTTAAAAAAACGACAAACAAAAAAATCCTACAAGGTAGAGTTTACAAATCAAAAAGTCAAGAAAAAAGTAGTCTTTTTGTAATTTTAGTGCTTCCTTGATTTCATCTATGCACTCAAACGAGGTAGTGCTTCTTTGGTCTGGCCTCTATACCCTCCTCTGCTGTGGAAGGGGTGTTTACTGCTGGAGTCCGAACCCGACTGTACTACCATTTTTTTTACATTAAAAAAAACTTTCTCCTATCCCAGCTTAAAATTGAAGTGATTCAAGTAAACACAAATCCTGAAAAGTGTATCAAAATACTGCTCTGTTTGTTTGAGCAGCCTGACACAGCCAATGGTGTGAGTTTGGGGGTGGGGCTATCTATTTGGCTGACCAATTGGAAACCGGTTTGCATTTTTTAAATGCAGAAATTACTCCACCTTTAAAGGGTTAGTTCACCCAAAAATGAAAATTCTGTCATTAATTACTCGCCCTCATGTCGTTTCACACCCGTAAGACCTTCGTTCATCTTCAGAACACAAATTAAGATATTTTTGATAAAATCCGATGGCTCAGTGAGGCCTCCATTGACTGCAAGATAATTAACACTTTCAAATGCTTAGAAAACTACTAAAAACATATTTAAAACCGTTCATGTGACTACAGTGGTTCAACATTAATGTTATGAAGCGACGAGAATACTTTTTGTGCACCAAAAAAACAAAATAATGACTTTACTCAATGATATTTAGTGATGGGCGATTTCAAAACACTGCTTTATGAATCTTTTGTTTCGAATCAGTGGTTCGGAGCACGTATCAAACTGCCAAAGTCACGTGATTTCAGTAAACGAGTCTTCGTTACGTCATAAGTGTTTCAAAACGTTTTGAAATTTCAATAGTTCCCGTGTCTTTGTCAGTTTGATACACGCTCCGAACCTCTGATTCGAAACAAAAGATTCGTAAAGCTTCATGAAGCAGTGTTTTGAAATCGCCCATCACTAGATATTGTTGAATAAAGTCGTTATTTTGTTTTTTTGCCGTATAAAAAGTATTCTCGTCTCTTCATAACATTAAGGTTGAACCACTGTAGTCACATGAACTGTTTTAAATATGTCTTTAGTTCCTTTCTGGGCATTGAAAGTGTTAATTATCTTGCTGTCAATGGAGGCCTCACTGAGCCATCGGATTTTATCAAAAATATCTTAATTTGTGTTCTGAAGATGAACGAAGGTCTTACAGGTGTGGAACGACATGAAGATGAGTAATTAATGACAGAAATTTCATTTTTGGGTGAACTAACCCTTCAACTTACCAGTTTTTCTATTACTGTTTCAGTTGCCAGAACGCGACCCAATCCAGTTTAGAATTCACAAAATTCCAAATCTGACAGAAATGGAATGTACGCATCACAAATGCGATTGTAACGCCCATCCGATTGGTCTTGATCTGAAAGTACAGTTGAGTGGTTGGACTCCCCCAGTAGCGCAGCCCTCACCGCAGATGGTTGACTCACTGGAGCGCTCCTGTCATCGGTTGAGAGAAGGGTGGCGGTAAACTATGAGGAAGATCTTTCCAGAGCTCAATCTCATTAGAGATACGGTCGTATCTCTGCTTTGTTTACATGTCACTCTCTCATACTCTTTCTCTCTCTAAGCTCAAACACTCTTTTTTTACTCTCTCCTTTCTGACAGGGGAAGATCTGCGGGTTTTTTCTAGCTCTTACCTTGTGGCTACTTCTCTATTTGTCCTTTGTGTGTGTTTTTTGAAGTCTAAACGTGTACCAGTGTATAACTGCGTGTCGTCCGTGTCTTTTATGGGGTCTAGGGATGGGTCTGTCTCTTATTATATGCTGGGACCCGTTGCTTTTATTCTGCAGGGGTCTCCTCGAACCCTCGGCCTGTGTATCTAGTGCAGTTGTGAGCGAGCGAGCGTGCGCGCTAGTTCTCTTTGCTCCCTGCCTCTCCCCTTTATCCCGAAACACACACCCCAAACCTGAATGTTTACATGACTGAATTCTCTTTCGACTTTTACTAGAGCGCACACTAAGTACAGAACGCCTTATTCAGTGTTAAAGTACCCTATCAGGACGTGCCTTTCGGCTTTCCCTTTTACGGTACTGAGCTGTTACTTGGACACGGCCTCTGAATACTACAGACCAATTTGCCCAATAAGATCTTGAGAAAACAAACTGAATGAGTGTTTGTGCTTAGTATGTATACTACTAAACAAGTGAGAGATGTGCTGGTTTACATGATTATATATATAAATAGAGAGAAGTATATAATGTGTATATAGCACTGTGTCTTGTGTAAACATGAGATGTATGGTTCTGTGCTGTACAGCGATGTGGTAACGTGCGGTTTTCAATGGTGGGTCTGATTGGTTGTTGGTGAACCCGATGATGCAGCGCTAAGCAATACAGGGAGATCCAGAAGGGAATTTTAATTGATATGGCTTCATAAGTCAAACACTGTTGTATAAAGTGTCCCTTTAGAAATTATTCTCTTTAATTACTTTAAAATGTTTTTCTTTTTTTTATGCAATTGAGATGCAATAGAGATCCTTTCTCATTGAAGAGATCGGTTGTTTTAGGGTTATAGGGGAAATCGGATCTTGTACTGTATGTTGTAGACGGCTCAGATCGTTCAAAAAGAAGGTTGACATTTAGGGACTTTTTTTTTAAAGGAAAATACACAGACAGCCCAATCTCACAAGGAGAGCCTTAAACCTTCGGGGGAAACAAAGCTATCAGTCCTATCTGATCTCCTTTACAATCCAATGTGTTTTCTTTACTGAAGTGAGTAAACTTTTTCAATACAGCCATATTATAAAAGGTATATACATATATATAATTATATATACACATATATATATATTTGTGTGTTTGTGTAGATAAATATATAGATGATATAATTTGTTATAGACCATTTTATTCAGTGTTTCAGAACACTTCAATACATTTCAACACTGTCAATCTAGAATGTACAGATCCAAATAAAAAATAACAATAAAAAAAGATTCAAAAAAAAACTTCCAAAGGGAACCTTCTTCAATGCAATACATTTTTCCAGCCCTCATTTTAGCAATCGCTAGACAAGTTGACCAAAAAGTACATTTGATGCTTGGATACAGGAGAAGTGCGGTATCACATCAAATCCATTTCACGAATGTCATGATCGTTTGGCTTGGCCCTGTGAGTGTGTGTGCGCGCATGTGATTTCTTCCTCTCTCTCTTTTTTTTTTTTTTAGTTCATACAAAATGTCACTTTTAATTCACTACATCTGTGGCCCTGCAATTTGTTGTTCACAAAGTACATGCTCTTGCAGGATTGGAGAGAATTTTCCAATTGAATCGGCCTTGATTATATTCGGGGAAAGTTTATACTGTCTGTGTTAAACCTTGGGTCATTTTTATCAAGAAGTGAATCTAGCATTTTCGTCATTACGGTGCAGGTGCATCAGTTAATGAATCACACATCCATGTCGCATTACTTTGCTGCTTCAAGACCTTGTCTTTTGTGGAAACAAAATTTGAGTCAAAGGGCATATATTTTTTTCATTGTATTGTTTTTATTGATTATTTACATCTAATGACTATCAAATTCGCTATGATTTTCCTTTTTTAACGTAGTTTTTGGTAAATACTGCTAGTAAGATTTTATATTTTTACATATATTTGTTTCATTTCGAGTTTTTTTTTTTATTTATATGCCATTTGGTTTGGATGTCTTGAAATGGTGTTGGTTTTATTTTCAACTTTTTTTTTTTTCCTCTCGGTATTGTGTGATTTTCATACATCTTGAGAATGTGGAGACAAAAGCATTTCAGTATTTTTAAATTGTTAAAATCTAGTTTCCTAGATCAAATCTATATAGTGGAATTATTTGATGTCATAAATTATATTTTAATTCATGTAAATAGTTTTAAAAAAGCAGATGATGGCTTCCTTTTAAACTGAACACATTTCTCTTCCGAGATTGTTTACATTATTAAACTGTAGAAACTGATCCTCATATACTGTAAAAAAGTACATATATTCATTGTTTTGCCTCCAAAAAAATAAAATACATAATGAACAACATTCAACTTTGTAATTCATTCGTGTACTGCATTACTATTTAAGCCTTTAAATGCTGCAGTAAGCCGCAGAAATCAACACTATTCTTAGAACGAGTGCTGAATAGCAACTTGAGGGAGGATTTTGACAAAAAAAAAAACAGCAGCACTTGCTTTAAGACTTGCTTTTTTTCCCTCCATGTTCCAAATGACATTACGCATTGTATAAACAGACCAGCTCAGCTGGAAACAGTCTGATTGGTTACTGCATTGAAATGGCAGCCAATAGCAAAGGGCATTCTGTGTTGTATCCATGCAGACTGCCTAGAAATTTAGATTGGGAAGCTAATTGTGGCGGTTCCTTTCACTGAGGGCATGTAGCAGAACATGCTGAATGAGACCACTGTTAAAGCAGCCACTCGGAGAGCCGGTGGCAATTTGCCGCTCTGCTGATTTGTGATTCAGATGTCAGAATAATCATTCCCTACGGCACTGTGTGTGTGTGTGTGTATGAGGATGCAGCACATCCATCTGAAAAGGTGTGTGTATCTGCTGTCACGTCAGAGCTTATTTTGGCTTTTGCAGTGGTTGCAGATTTTCTTGACTCCACCTCTTTGCTGTGGGAGTGAGGTAAATGTAGCAAAAGACGTGACATCATAGTCGTTGACGTGCAGTGACTGCGTCTGTGGCAATGACGTAAATGCTAGCATCGAGTCCGCCTCTATTTTCTGTCCTGCCAATCGGCTCTCATCCTTCCCAGTCGATTAGGCCAACACCCCCTAGGTGTTATCCAATGCTTTTGTAAGACTGTTATGTATGTCCCAGTGGGACAGTTAGTACTAGCGCACACACACAAGTGCAGCCGAGCATACTGCATCCTAGAGGCAGAAGTCTTATTTTGCACAGCAACACAGTTACAAAGCTTTAAAAGAACGAGGCTAGGTTCAACAATTCCTCATTTGATCTTTTATTTATACATTTCTACATATAAATATGAATTTAAAAAAAAAATAATGTGGCCTTTCACACTACTCTCTTTTACATGTTATTTAGTAGGTAAGAATCCTATTTTGTACAGTTTCAGCCAATATTCACTAAAGTTTGATAATTCTAGCTTTAAAAAAAACAAAAACGTTCTGTTGATGACATTAACCTGGTGTGGGAAATATTGCAATAGTCTGTTACTTGCACTAAAGGGTTTTCTTTACCTTTAAGCTCAAGACTAGTGTAAATACTTGCCAAAGGACTTCCTGCAGAGAGAAATAATAAAAGTGGCCCAAATTATGGGTACATTGTTATACATCCTTTGTTTTTCCGCAGTTTGACATCTATGAAATTACACACGTCTTGGACTGAGATGAGGATTGGGCTGCGCTTTCTGTGAGGAAAGAGAATGTGGACATTGTATTTAGTCAGTTGTTTGTAAAAACGAATCCTTAAAGGGATAGTTCACTCAAAAATGAAATTATCCCATGATTTACTCACCCTCAAGCCATCCTAGGTGTATATGACTTTCAGACGAACACAATCGGAGTTACATTAAAATATATCCTGGCTCTTCCAAGCTTTATAATGGGACTGAATGGGGCGTTGTATTTTGAAGCCCAAAAAAGCACATCCATCCATCATAAAAGTAATCCATACGGCTCCAAGGGGTTAATAAAGTGAAGTGATGCGTTTTGTAAGAAAAATATCCATATTTACAACTTTATAAACTATAATAACCAGCTTCCGACAAACATCGATATGCAAGTCGACTTACGGCGGAAGAGTGACCTCTGACCTGACGCATGATGTAAAAGTAGTTGAGAGTAGATGTCTCTCGCGGTTCAAACAAATAGGGCTGTGCAACAAACTGAAGCTCCTCTTCTCTTATATCAAAATCCTTCGACATTTCTCTTTAAAAATTCTCCTTTTAGATTTCTAATTTGTGACCGGTGTTTTGTTTTGCTCTATCCTCTGCGCTTCCACGTTCGTCAATACATCATGCATCAGGTCAGAGGTTACTCTTCCGCCGGAACTAGACTTGTGTACGGATGCGCTTTTTTGGGGCTTCAAAATGATGAGCGTCATTCACTTCCGTTATAAAGCTTGGAAGAGCCAGGATATTGTTAAATATAACTCTGATTGTGTTCATCTGAAAGAAGATAGTCATATACACCTAGGATGGCTTGAGGGTGAGTAAATCATGGGATCATTTTTGGGTGAACTATCCCTTTAAGCGAAGAGTTTATAAAACCATATTTACCCTTTTTTAAACAAAAATGTTGGTAACACTTTAGTATAGGGAACACATTTTCACTATTAACTACGATTTTTCCCTCAATAAACTCCTAATTTACTGCTTATTAATAGTTAGTAAGTTAGTTGTTAAGTTTGGGTATTGGGTAGGATTAAGAATGTAGAATAAGGTCATGCAGAATAAGGCATTAATATGTGCTTAATAAGTACTAATAAACAGCCAATATTCTAGTAATATGCAAGTTAATAAGCAACTAGTTAAAAGACCCTAAAATAAAGTGTTACCAAAATGTTACCCTTATGTTGTTTCAAACCCATATAAAGTTTTGCTCTTCTGTGTAGCACAAAAAGGAGAAATTTGGAAGAATGTTCATGTTGCTTTTTTCCCTACATTGAAAGCAAAAAGCAAAAAAAAAACAAAAAAGTAGTCCATAAGGTCATATGATAGCTTTGCGAGGGAAAAACACTGTAATTTAAGTCATTATTCACTGAAAATCTTGTAGACTTATGGACTTGCGCTCACTTTATGTACAAGATCAGTGTAAACATTCTTCAAAACATCTTCTTTTGGGTTCCACAGAAGAAACAAAATAATACCGGTTAGAAACAACATGTAAAGGAGCAAAAAGGAATAGTTAATGTGACAATTATGAAACTGTGAGACACTGTGAGTCACTGTTTACCTTGTTTGGCAGCTGATGCGGCAGCATTTGCTTCCTCTGTAGCTTTTTTGGCCTCTTCCAGCTTTGCTAGCTTGGCCTCATGTATTTCCTTTAAAGCATTCCACTCTTTCCTGTTGTTCAGCAGACGCTCTAGCATGGGTGTGATCTGCACATGGAAGCGAGAGAACTCCTGCAAAAGGGATGGGGCATGAGTTAAGGGGGAGTATTGTGGGTAGAAATGTTCTTTTAGTGTTTTGTGCCTGGTCTGGATTATATCATTTGATGGTGTTCTCAGATTTTTTTTTTTTCTAAACGTATTAACTTTTTCCCCGCCATTGACAGAATTTTCTGGCTTTCCGTGTTTTCATTGTTATACGGTAGGGGGCGCTATTACGCATCTTCTGAAAGAGTACAGAATCTACGGATCAAAACACAGGCAAAGTTTATTTATAAGTTTATGATTATATTTATTAAAATTATTAAATGGATGCTGCCTTATTCGGAGAATAAAAACCCTCCCTACACCTTCCCCTAACCCTACCCAATAAACACTTTTAATATTATTAAACTCTCTTTCGCAGTTTATTTCCACTTTTAGAACATAATTTTCATTTTTATTGAAAATAAATGCAAGCTTGGCAAAAGGTGGTTTCGAACCCACGTCGATCGCATTAAAAGCCAGGTCTGCAAACCTTACTCGCTACTGCTGCACCACTGAAGATATTGAATTCCATGCATCTTTTTTAAAACTTGAGTGGCCCAACCAGACATTGGTGGGCGGAGCTAGTGTAAATAGTGTTTGCCAACAAGGGATGCTTTTTGTAGACACTCCGTTCAAGAAATGAAATATTACTTTAAATATGAAACTAAAACAGCCAGTAGGTGGCAGCACATCCCTGTCTTAATGAGTGTCATTGAATCATTCACTCAAATAATGTTCAAAAACAGACTGATTCAGTAACAAAATCCTGCTATGTGCTGCTCAAAGACGTGCACCGGTGCTGCTGTGGCTTTGTCTGGAACTATTTTAATGCCAATGGCATTCTAACTGAATTCACACAGTGAAAACATGCACTGTCAAGACGTATTTTTGTTTGATTTTTGCAATGTGACAGACACATCATTAAAAAAGAATTGATAGATATTGCACACCACTTTTTTGCGCCAACAACATTACGTTATTAACTAACACTGAAATTTGTAAAGGATTTGAATCAGTAGTAGAATCGCATGTAAAGCACTTTCCCCCCCACCCCTACTTCTGTGACTCTTTACTTCACATTCTCTACTTCCAGCAGGCCTGCATTCTGACGTTCACACTCAGTCAATAAAAGTCAAGTATACAGACATCTGATCAAGACCATCACTGTGCATTTATGCTGATGATTATGTATCTGCTTTCCTGATGGACTCTCATCTGGATCCTGAGAACATTTAGAAGTGTAGATCAATGAATTCCCATATGTCGTTTTGTTTACTAATCGAAATGGAGGACCTCACCTTGTAAACAAAAGCACAGACGAAATCGATAAAACCACACTGCAGTTTGGGAAGATCATCCGCTTTGTTCCGGTCCATCATGGGCTGTAAGTGAAACAGCATGTGCTTAATTCTGTATCAAAATGAAACCCCACAAACTATTGATGCAAACTGTATACACAGCGGTGGAGAAGAGCCATTTGACTAAAGTAGAAAAGTTCAATGGCACTTTTTCAAAAGTTGACATTATATTCCTGCATTTCCAATCACAGCTAAAGAAAATGGGGAGTTTGGGAGCGGTCTGTTTGACTGGGCCATTGTGACCGCTCTTTCTGATTCACTGCACCGCATAATAGGCAGTACATCACGACTTGACCCATGGGAACTTTTCATTCTTATTCCTTTTCTCTCAGCTCCCCCTCCCAACACCTCCCACCCCTTCATTCCAGGCGCTCTCTCACAATGGGCTGCTGCTCCAGCACTGTCCTCTCCAGGTCACCCTGCTCCCAGAATTCAGCAGCAACAGACAGCGCCACCTGGAGGACAGAATGCAAGTAGCCACGGTCAACTTTAAACTTAGATTTATGGCCATTATAGATGCATTTGGAGAGAAGCAAATATGGATTTTATGTGTAAAATATATTAACTGTGCATTAGAGACCATTAATGAGAAGCAGAAATAGCTCTAAAACAATCTCCACTGAGACAGACCTGGCACATGTCCCATTTGCAACTATGAAATCTGGCTCTATCATCATTGTTCTTGGATCTACTTCATGAATATAATAATATCATTACCAAAAAAAAAACATAGAAAAGAAGCAATGTTCATTTTTAAAAAATGCATGACATCCAGCTCAATATAATCTCACGCATGTGAGATGATCTACAGTGTCGTCTGCTGTGAAATGCATATAATAATGAGTGTTAAACAATGAATGTAAACAACCCATCCATGGATACATTACCATATGAATGGGGTTTCAGACTCATTATGCCGGCTGAGAGCCCAGCGATTTCATTTTCCTATGCAGTCACACCCTTGGCTGCCCTACATGTTTGAATACATTGCTGCAGTATCAGGCCTTGCATGTGACATTGCATTATGCATTAGGAATATCTAACCTTGCTCTGAATCTCCCACGGCTTGGCAATGGCTGACAAATCACAGGCAGTCATCATCATAGCCCTGCGGTGAGGAAAACCAAAATACCACGTTGTGAATTCATATTTATGAACCCTAAATGGCACCAAATTCAAGCTGCTGTGTATTTTCTTTTGCAAGTATATAAATCAGCTTATTTGCCAAACAGATATTATGGGTGATATTAGGTTTTTAACAAGTTATTTTCTCACAGCACTTACATGACAATCTCTTTCCGAGTTGTTTCTATCATCATGTATTTGGTCCAAGCGTCCCAGCTCTCGTAGGTCTTGGACTGATCCACAATCTTCTGAAACATGGTCCTTTTCCTGTGGATGCGCATCATGTTTAAATTCTTGTTAATTACGCAGCTCTGACAGCCTCTAACTGCAAGAGTAAAGACCCGTTCATACCAAGGACGATAACTATAACGATAACAATATTAATATCCACACTAACGCACAATATCATTCTGTTTATTCTAAGCGTTGCAGTTAAAAGAAGTTCTGAAAATGATCCCAACAATATTATTTCTCAGTGCCGTTATCGTTACAGTCGTGGTGTGGCTATTCTTTTATATTTAGAATGATTTTTGGAAGTATATCTTTATTGTTATAGTTATAGCTATAGTCCTTGGTGTGAACAGGCCTTAACTCTGAATAAATAATTCACAAAGTATTTCCCACATAGGGCTGAAAAATAAATTTCTTACTTGAAATACAAGGCCAAGTCTGTTGCGATGATAGCTATGTCCATCAAATGGATGACCAATTCGTGTTGTCTTCGGTTCAGATTCTGGTAGATATTTAAGGCCTTGGAAAACAAATTATTTCAGTGAAGAAACTGCTGGCTGTGAGTGAGGAGGCAGTTATTTATGGAGCTTATCAACTAAAAGCACATTCTCAATGGTCTGTAGAGTTCAAAATTGTAATGATGGCTGAAGCCTTCTGAAAAATGCCTAGAAATGTAATTAATTTTCAGCATTACCTCATCTCTAAGCAGAGTTTTTCCAAAGTCCAGATGGTGCCTCTCAAGAATGGAGGAACCATGCAGCTTTGCCAGTGGATTGCCAGACCTGGCAAAATCATCACAGAAAATGATTCTTAAAACCCAGGAGGTCACAGACTTTCAATAAAATTGAATGTAATTAAGCATAATGCAATATGATATACAGTTTGCAAAATTTAAAATGATTAAATCTATTTATACAACAGTTCTTTCTGGTTCTCAAATCTGATTGGCTGAGAGGTCTTTCCAGCCTTTCCAGCATTCTCACAGCGAGTGTCATGACGGACATATTTTTATAGATATACTCTTATTTTGTAACGGAATGTAGTTTTAACAGTTTTTTAGGCGAGAATATAGTTGTTTAGACCTCAGATATGCAATGTAAACATAAGGCCTATTTGAAAATTTGTTTAGCCGCTTTCGGAGATGTGAGCTCCAGGCCGTCAGCGACCATTCAGCGCTCATTTACCCACAGAGAACAGCTTCATCTCAGCCAGTCCTTCGGGAATTTGCCGCTGGCTCTTATGTAGATATTGTTTAAACATGAGGTATAATTCGTTTTGGGTATATCGAATGGGCAATCTTTGGTCTTATTGTTCCAGAGCTAATAGATTTGGCTTAAGGGCTATATTAAGTTTCATAACTTTATATTTACATTAAAATTAAATCCTGTACTAACTAGAGCACTGCTTTTGTACGTTTGACTGCTTGTGCTTATTTCCTATTTTACTTCATATACTCTTATAATGGCTATTGTTGTTAATTTAAATATTATTGTTCAATAAATAATATTTTATATAAATAACATGCCATATTTGTTGTTATTGAGAAAGAGTCTGTTAGTGATTTCGACTTCAGTGAAAGTTACATTAATACGCCATTAGATGGCAGCAAAGACTGTCTTTATGAGTGAGTCAGTCAGTCGCAAAGACTTTTATATTGAAATGAACTGAAACAAGGAAACAAGGATGTTGTTTTTACTTTAAACATCTTATGAGACGCAACTGACAAATGCGCTGTCATGGAAATGTCTTAAATGTTAAAAGGACAAAGACAAAGATGTCGCTTTCCTCAGTGGACATTCAAACTGATTTTGTGATTATGAATATAAGACTGACCTGAAGAATATCAGCTAGATGCAGGTAATGCACTCGCTCAGGCGATCTCTCTCTCATAATACTCTACATATTACAATGAGTTTCAATGAAGCGACTCAACGTTCTTTCGTTACTAGTTCTAATGTGACGTTTTAGAATTAGTCACGGAGGCTTGGGCTCAACTGTTAAACTGTCAACTTGAGATTTTAATCCGTGGCGGAAGTTCCTCACAAAAGAGGTTTTTCAAAGACACTCTGTTGTTGTTCTTATTTATTTACACACTTGTGCAGTCGAACTGTTGTATAAACGCAATATCACACTCGTAGCTGTGCTATATGGCTGTATATCAGCACGCTGTGATTACCTACGGCCGAAACACAGCCGTGCTGATATTGCTCATTCAAATCTAAATGTTGCCTCCTCAGATTTTTGACAAAAATATATTTTTTTTTATTGCATTCAAAATATGTTTTCATCAAAATGTTAAAGCTGCTCTTTTGCACACAATTGAAATGTTAATCAGTACCTCTCAAAAAGGCAAGCAAAAAGGCTTTTTTAAATGTAGTCCTGTCTTATCCTGCATTGATAACCATGTGACCCATGACTTTCCCTCAAAAAATAGGAGATTTAAAATAGAGAAAGTCTTCAAACAGTATTTCTGATTATTGTTACACATACACATTTTTCTTTGATAAGAGCAGTGGTACGCTAACAGTAATGAGTACATACTTCATCTGGTAGAGATTGTTAGTACCGCGGTGGTCAATATCATGACAGAGCCCAGCGGTCACCATCGCCATCGCCTCCAGGTCCGTATAGTAGCGCTTCAGGTCACCTGTCTGAGAAACATGAAAACCGGTTTAATAGGCTTGAAGGCGGAGCCTCCTTAAGACACACCCCCTACTCTTGTAGAGCAAGATGCTGACTAGTGAGGGCTCATTAGGCTCAGTGAAGCATGGGAGTAGTGCTGAGAAAGGCTCATTAACAGCCTGGCCTGCATTTCTTCCAGCGCTCCAACACTCCATCCTTCCTGACGTACGGCCAGCTCACTGTGATTACACATGACTTAACCAGGAGCAGGTTTACACTTGGATGATTAATTAGATGGGGCTGTCAGCCATTTCAGAGAATATGTGTTAGAGGTGAGCCGTATCATTAAACATATTGCCTAAAAAGGCCCACGACTCAAGCACCCACCAAACAGAGGGGCAAATTTATCAACAAGAGTAACAGGGCTGGTTTGTTTGTTTAGTAAAGTACATGTGTTCATGGGTTTCACTAGCCTTTACTGAGGTGAGCACAGATTTTAGGGGTACTGAGATGAAATTTTTAGGGCCCTCTTAATAAGGCCTAGAGCTGAATTTTTTATTCTATGAGAGTTTTCTCTTACCATGAGGAGTGTAAACATGGTCTGTCCAACGTTGAAGCCATGCCTCCAGTTGTGGTAGGTGATCTTCCTGTAACCTTTACTGACTGAGTACACGAAGCGCACCAGGGTCTAGAGATAAAGCAATGTCAGCTTTCAGTCTTACAAGGCACTGGAAATACTGTATTTACAATGTGCAATAAAGTATCTTAAAGACAACTCAGTATCTTTAACAACTTGTAGCAGCAATAGTTAGGGGTACTCACTAGGGTGTACATACAGTTGGGGACATAAGTATTCAACACGTCAATTTTTTTTTTGTATTACACACAGTTCAAATGCAGCAATTCACATGAAATTTTAACCAGATATTGGTATTAACTCAAGAAATCCACACAGATAAAGAAATCATAATATTACAATCCATAAAAAAGTTACATGTAATGAAGTTATTATGATTCTTTATCTGTGTGTATTTTTTTAAGTTAATACCAATGTCTGGTCAAAATGTCATGTGAATTGCTGCATTGAAACTGTGTTTAATCAAAAAAAAAAATAAGACATAAGACAATGATGATAACTTTTAATATTAATCTTTAGTGCATATCTCGCCCTGCACCATTTGTGTTGTGGACATGAATATTTTGTTTAGCAAATGATAAAATGGGTAAAAATTCACTTAAAGGAGGGACCCAAGCCATATCTAGAGACCAGGGGCTTTACTTATGAAAATCTCCTTAAATAAGAAATCAAGAAATTTCTAAAGATAAATTCTGAGAAGTACAATTCTTGAAAAAGAAAAAAAAAAATGACAGACTTTAGTAATGTTATATTATTTTATGGTGGATCTTCCTGAAGACTCTGTGAACACCTGAGGCCATCTTTTTGTGCTGCCTGCAGATTAGTGTAAAAACCATAATAAGCTGGCACACTATTTTCGTTGTGACTAGCTTGATGGGAGTTCAGCAATTTTTTTAATGCGCCATGTATTTCAAAGTTATTTTTTAGAGACTGTGTTTAAATGGAATGATCTGTTGCATTCATTTGTGTCTCAGAGCTGTTAATGAGGTTCAAATTTCGAAATGCATAATCATGACTAATTATTTTTTACATTGTCGATTATTGGTGTCACTTCAGAGTACTTGTGCACATCTGTAGTAATACTAATATGTAGCTAGTGTTATGTTGCAATGCTTAATATTTGAAACAACCCAATAAATTCGTGAAACATTTTACCTTTGGGGATTTAAGACAGCTGGAGGTTATTCTATCTTTAATAGGTTACCTGGCACTATCACTCACCTCACGCGGAATATGGAACTTGTCTACCACACCCAGCTCATAGTACATCTTGATGCCACACTTCACTAGGTCCAGCTCAGTGAACTCAAAGTCACAGAAGTGAAACTCAAAGATCTCTGAGTCCTCCGAGTCTGGCAGCGTTTCACACTGTAGAGAACAACAGCATGAAGACACACAGCTATAAAACAACAAGACTTTAAACCAAGTATGATTTTTGTGTTATACCAGAATATCCTCCAGCTCGTCCTCGTCACATTCATCAGGCTCTTTTTCGTACACCTCGCGTGTATTCTGAACAAAAAACACTGTCAGTTTTACATTTCTGATATTCCAAGATTCTTCTTCTATGTTTATACAACCCCTTTTAATCAGACTATCAACCATAGTGTCATATATGACAGCACTGCTCCTCCACATGATCAAACAAAAATTACAATTGTACATCCTGTACAAATAGGATGTCCCGCTACCTGCTATTACCAGCTTTAACAATGTACTGTAACTTATTTTAGTATTAGTGCATACTAGGGGCTAAGCCCTGTCAAGTTGGAGAAACCCACCAAGATATTCTGAATCTCATCCTTTCTGCATTTGACATGGTACATGACCATGTCTTGAAAGATGTCCTTGCGATTTTCCAGCTTGTTCATCCTGTCATAAGTGTCTGTATTCAGCACTGACCAGCCCAGGAACTGAGTGAGTGACTGAAATAGAAACAGATTGGGGTTTAGATTAACATTTACATTCAGACTCATGTTTAGGTTGAGAATCAGGTTCAGATTCAAATTCAGGTTTAGATTCACATTTACATTCAGATTCACATTTACCATAGGTTGAGATTCAGGTTTAGATTCACTTTTTCACTCAGATTCACATTTACCATAAGTTGAGATTCAGGTTCAGATTCACATTCAGGTTTAAATTCGCATTTACTGTGGGTTCAGATTCAGGTTTAGATTCACTTTTTCACTCATTCACATTTACCATAGGTTGAGATTCAGGTTCAGATTCACATTCAGGTTTAGATTCGCATTTACTGTGGGTTCAGATTCAGGTTTAGATTCACTTTTTCACTCATTCACATTTACCATAGGTTGAGATTCAGGTTCAGATTCACATTCAGGTTTAGATTTGCATTTACTGTGGGTTCAGATTCAGGTTTAGATTCACTTTTTCACTCATTCACATTTACCGTAGGTTGAGATTCAGGTTAAATTCACATTTACATTCAGGTTCACATTTACGGTAGGTTGAGATTCGGGTTCAGATTCAGTTTTAGATTCACGTTTTTATTTAGGTTCAAATTCAGGTTCAGATTCGCATTCAGATTCAGACTTAGATTCACATTTACATTAGGTTAATTTTTACTGTAGGTTGAGATTCAGGTTTAGATTCAAATTCAGATTCAGGTTTAGATTCACTTTTTCACTCATTCACATTTACCATAGGTTGAGATTCAGGTTCAGATTCACATTCAGGTTTAGATTTGCATTTACTGTGGGTTCAGATTCAGGTTTAGATTCACTTTTTCACTCATTCACATTTACCGTAGGTTGAGATTCAGGTTAAATTCACATTTACATTCAGGTTCACATTTACGGTAGGTTGAGATTCGGGTTCAGATTCAGTTTTAGATTCACGTTTTTATTTAGGTTCAAATTCAGGTTCAGATTCGCATTCAGATTCAGACTTAGATTCACATTTACATTAGGTTAATTTTTACTGTAGGCTGAGATTCAGGTTTAGATTCAAATTCAGATTCAGGTTTAGATTCATTCAGGTTCACATTTAGGATGAGATTCAGGTTCAGATTCACATTCCAGATTCACATTGAGATAAAGTTACAAGAGTCTGAATCTGACTGAAATCTGACGATTAAAAACATCAGAAATTAATTTGAAAACTACAAAAAATGTCACATGCCCACAAAAAATGGTTGAACACCATTAAAATGCCCTCTGTGGACTGTAGTTCTAAGATAAAACAGAGACATTAAGTACTTTTTGTATTCTTTAGAGCTTTGATTTAGCAATTTAGTAAATCCAACCAACCTGAGCATAATAGACTGAAAATGTGGTAAACTTTCAAGGGGCAAAACACAATATGAATGAATAATGCAGAGCCTGCTGATCCATCCATTACTGTATATTTAGCTATGACACACTACCGGTCCATACTGTGACCTCAAATACCTCCATTAGTGTTTCGTCCATTTCATCAAAAGGCTTTCCATCTTTCCTGTTATAGAATGTGGCCACGCCAACAATTTCCTCTTTCTTGTTCACGATGGGCAAAGAGAGCACATTCTTTATTGTCCATCCAGATTCATCCAGAGGTTCTTTCTGGTATTATAAAAATAAACATTTTTAGTTTGTAGATATACAGCTTTTGGAACACTGTTCATTTAATTTAATTGATTATGTAGGGCTTTCACAGAAGCACAAGTTAAGGTGAGCTCACTTGAAAGTCAAAGAACTCGTCTTCAGCAGCGTTCATGATATTACAGATCTGTAAGACAGAGTGAAGGGAAAGCAGCAGTCACGCTCACTGAGAAGGGGTATTGCTTGCTGATTAATTACTGTTCACAAAATTACAATTATCCATCATTTCAGTGTGGGAGCACATTCTAT
Organism: Mylopharyngodon piceus; assembly: GCA_039654765.1. Lineage (NCBI taxonomy): Eukaryota > Metazoa > Chordata > Actinopteri > Cypriniformes > Xenocyprididae > Mylopharyngodon > Mylopharyngodon piceus. The sequence goes on from CM077439.1 coordinate 2,559,978, forward strand.
TCCCCCTCGCTGTGCACATGACAGGAGCATTATAAACCATAATGGCTTTCAACTTGTCTGACTACTGTGGCGTCAGTAGAGGAGGATGGAGGTCTAGACTCTCACCAGGCCGTTCTCTGCAACGTAGGTGGGAAGCCCACTTATTAATGCCCAGTGGTCAGCAGGAGGGGAACTGTAACGACAATGCACATATATCTGACCAGAACAATACAGAACTTTCCTATAATAGACCCCATCTTTTAATTTCTAGGTGGTCTAGAGAAACAAAAACTGTTCAAAAGTTTGAGGACTGTAAGATTTTTAAATGTTTTTGAAAGAAGTGTCTTATGCTCACCAAGACTGCATTTATTTGATGATAATATTGTGAAATATTATTACATTTTAAAATAACAGTTTTCTATTTGAATATATTTTAAAATGTAATTTACTCCTGTGATCAAAGCTGAATTTTCAGCATCATTACTCCAGTCTTCAGTGTCACGTGATCCTTCAGAAATCTTTCTAATATGCTGATTTGCTGCTCAAGAAACATTTCTGATTATTATCAATCTTGAAAACAGTTGTGCTGCTTAATATTTTTGTGGACACCGTGATACTTTTTTTTTTTTTTTTACAGGATTCTTTGATTAAATGCAGTTCAAAAGAAATAGAAATCTTTTGTAACATTATAAATGTCTTTAGTGTCACTTTTTATCAATGTAATGCATCCTTACTGAATAGAAGTATTAATTTCTTCTTCTTAAAAAAACTTTTTGAATGCTAATGTATATGTGCTAAGAATATAACAATGAGTTCTCTTGAAAAATAATAAAATCATTATTGCTCAGATCTGGCTCCACAAAAGGGCCAGTTTGGCTGAACCTTGCAAACACCCATTACTCTCTGGCCCACCCTGCATCTTGGAGCTAGAGCCAGGCTTGCCCTTTCTTGATATGTTTATAAGGTACAACATTTACAATGCATGTAATGTAGAATGATGCATGATAAGCATGTGGCGCTACTGGGCTTAATTAAATGCCAAGTGGTAGCACAGACTCAAATTTAACAGGCAATACAAATTTATTAACTTACGGAATTACTTTGATGTCCTCCTTTCCATGCAATATGTAATCAATCACTTTGTAGAAAATCACTTCCTGAAGCAGAATTAATAGCGCAAGTCAAACACAACAGACGTGACAGCAAGTAAGAACTCATGACGATTCATTCAGGGAAGTTTTTTGTTTCTCTGACTAAATACACGTTTCCTATTTATGCAATGTGCATCACTCACTCTGCCATCAGGTGTTTTTGGTCCGCTATACGGGGGCACCTCTCCCATTAGTACAGGCCAAAGATCAAAGAACTCCTACAGGCAAAAGAAATAACAAAAGATACATATTTCAGTATTCATCAACAGGTAAATATACATGCAAATAAAAACTCCAATTTACAGTCCCACTTTATATTAAGTGTCTTTAACTACAATGTAGTAACCCTATCATACACCCGGCCCAATGTGACGCCAAGCGTGACACTAGTGTTTTTTGCTAGTTTCAGCCCGACGCAGTTATCATTTTCACATCCAGCGCCACGTTGTTTAAATAGCAAATGCACTCATGCCCATCTGTTCGCCCATGGGCGTGCTGGTCTGAAAACGAGGTGTGTTCAGGTGCATTGTTGGCGTGTTGCTATTTTGAGGCAACTGAAAACGACTGCGCCATTGACCAACTGAAACCTGCTCTAAAGTCAATGGCGCAGTATTTTTTTTGTTATTTAAAGTGCGCGTTAGTAATATGCGTCTATAGGCCGACCATTTTTTCTGTCGTTAAACTAGCAAAAGTGGATTCGGACACGGCCTAAGTGCACCTGCGCCATGTGCTTCAGACCATGCGCTTAGATCGGTAAAATAGGTGTACATAGATGATTTTACATTGTACTTATGTTGTAATTACAGCTGTAATTACACTATCGACCCTTCCCTTACACCTTAACCCACCCTTAAACCTACCCATACCACTAAACCTGTCCCTAACTTTACCCGTAACCACCACAATAGCAGAAAAGTGTTTTGCCATACAATATGAACACAGTAAGTATATTGTGCGTAACTCTTTTTTTATGTTAGTACATAGTAGATAAAGACAACAAACTATTTACAAATAGTTATCTGCATAGTTCATGCAAGATTATAAACAGACAAATAAACAATCACTTTAGTTTTGGTCATGTCGAGGAGGCCCACAGAGTAGCGGTCACAGTTGAGGAAGGCTCGGACTGTATAGAGGGCCTTGTGGAACTGTCTCTCAATGTCAGTCAACTCCTCAAACACTTTGCTGGCAGACCAGAGCAACACCTTCAAAGTAGATATGAGGAAAAATGACAAGTGAAGTGGCAGTTTTTTTGGTAAATGTCTTAAATTTCAAATCTCAGTCTCATAGAAATCCTACCTGTCCCCTTCTGGTTTCACAGTTGTGCAGGTAGCTCAGGTGAAACACTCGAAGCACAAGATTGGCAAAGTTGAGATATTTCTTCAGCGTCTGCAAGACACAGAGTTCGATTTACTTCAATAGAGCGTTTAATCTGTTCTGTAGAAGTCAGTTTAATCAAAGTGCTTTTACTGTATTAATATTCATTGAAACTCCTCTTATTACACTCACTGGGGATTTGAAATTAAAAATATGTGTTGCGAGAACAATGCATATAATTAATCTTTTCTGCATTGTTTACATTTCAAATTGGCATCCTCATCAAGACTCTGGCTTATTGTTGAGTATAAACACAAAGCGCTGTACTCAGTATTACAGAGGAAGATATGAGTAAATGCTACCTCTTCATCCTGAGCAGTGAAATGGGGAGCACCAATCTTGTTGACCGCCATCATGACAGCCACCATGTCTTTGCCGTTCATAATGGGAGTCGCGAGCACATTCTTGGTCTCGTACTCTGTCAGGTTATCTACAAAGTCACTGAAGTGGCTGTCCTGGAGAGTGAAGCACATTTATTCATGGTGAGAATGTTTTTTAGGATTTTTTGCTGAGTTACAATGCCTAGTAAAATGGTAAAACACTTTACAATAATACAAATGCATTAACATTAATTAAATATATCAACGATCAATACATTTGTTAATGTTAGTTAATTAAAATACAGCTGTTCATTTTTAGTTCAACCACAGGTACATTAAATAATGTTAACAGATACAACTTTTGTACTATTGTAAATTAACATTAACTAACATATATACTTAAATAAATACTTTATACAATAAATACTTTAGAAGTATTTTTCAATGTTACTTCATGGTAACTAATGTTAACAAATGGGACCTTACTGTAAAGTGTTATCAAATATTTTTACACTGCAAAAAATTATTTTCTTACTCAGTATTTTTGTCTTGGTTTCCAATAAAAAATATCTACACATTCTTAAATCAAGATAACATTACTTAAGAAGCAATTTGACTGAAGAGAAGTCTTGTTTTCTAAAAAAAAAAATGTATCAAAATTAAGTGTTTAAGCTTAAAACAAGAAAAAATATCTGCCAATCTCAATTCAAAGTTTATTTTTCTGACCATACTGGCAGATATTTGTTTTTGTTGTAAGCAAAAACTGACTTAATTTTGATACACTTTTTTTAGTAAACAAGACTTAATATCTTGTCATTTTGCATCTCAAGTAACTGCATCTTGATTTAAGAATTTTAAGAAGAAATTTAGATATTTGTACCAGAAAACAAGACAAAAATAATAGACAAGAAATTTATTTTTGCAGTGTATTTAATGAAATGTAATTAAATATTTGGTAACTTTAAATTATGCGTAATTATATGCAACTAACCCTAAACCTTACCCTAATCCTATATAATGTTAATTAATATTACTCAGTATTTACATGTATAATTACACACCTTAACAAATTGAAACTCTATGGGCCAATATCGGACAAAAAGTTCTGGATAATATTTGAAAAACTAATATTAATAACTGAAAGCAAATTAATACCAATATAGCGTTCATTTGCTTTCAGGTTTCTTTGAAACATTAAATTCTCCATATTCTGTTCCACATCAAAAAGAGAAAGGGAATATAAAATGTAGAGTCAAGGTAAGCACTGATATTCTGCTGACTTGTGGAACATGGCGTTAGGCACTGACCTTTAGATTTAATCCAGGATCGCTCTAATTCAACTCAGATTAAAGACTTTTATCCCCTCCAGACCCGGTAACATAACACACTGGGGAAGAGCGCTGACCTGCTCTAATCCACCAGCACTAGCCTTGCATATTAATAACTGAGCTACAGTGGACACATATCATTCTCAAAATGTACAAAATCACACACTGTCCAATTTATTTTGTTTATAAACACTTTTTGCATATGTGCTTGCTTACAAATATCATCACATCTGTGGACATGTGTGGTTACTCGGCAGTCTGGCAGACATCTTAAACCGAGATAGGATGCTGTCGCCACCTTGAGGGTTTCAAATAGACTCACTCTGTATTTCAGTCACATAACGCCTTTGTCAAAGATTGAGAAACCCCATTTTTTTTTTAAGTAATTATGAGCAGTACAGAAGAAAGTATATTGCTGCCTGAGAAGCAGACTGTGCCAAAGAAAAATGGTTAGTAATTTATAATCAAAGAGAGAAGGAGATTTCATGGCTGTCTCTGCACAGCACATTGAGTCATACATATCTGTCTGTGCAACATCTCCAGCATATTTCTCAAGTTTATCAGCCAAAACAGCAATAGGCACTTATAATTAGCATTATATCCCATTTTAGAGATAGTGAATGTTTGTTAGCCTATTTAATATATATATATATATATTCCTTTTTAATTTCAGAAAAATGTTTTATTTGAACTGTCGGCTCTAACATAATTCAATAAAAAAGAGGTAGGACAAAACTACAATTTATTCTGCTCATAAAAATTAAATTCTGAATAGTCATGCTTTATTATATTTTGGTCTGTCTGATCAAAATGATTTTTAAATCAAACATGACTATAAAATGTTAGCGTTGCACTGCCCTCTACTGGTAATGATGTGAATTGCACTTTCATTTTAATAACTCACAGGACTAAGATAAGTTAACCTGGTATCTTTTCCTTGCCATGACTAGTTATCCTATTCCTAAATGGAAGCTTGTTTCTGCACACTGCCACGAAATAAAAAATAAAAAAGTAATTGCGACTTTTTCCTCATAATTATGAATTGCGAGTTTATATATCACAGATCTGACATTTTTCCCCCCTCAGAATTGTGAGTTTGTCACAAATCTGACAATAAAAAGGTCAGAATTATGAGATATAAACTTGCAACGAGTCAGAATTGTAAAATAAAAGTTGCAAATAAATTTGTATAATTTTTTATTCTATGGCAGAAACAAGATTCCATAATCTTACCTGTGTGACATCAGGTACATTGATGGTCTTCTTGACAGTGGCCACATGGCCCACAATGCCTGTGTCCAGCGGGTACACAATCTCACTGTCCGGTGGCACCAGACACTCCTCCAGCGTGGCATCTTTATGGACATTGAAGATCCGCGTGGCCAGTTCGGCTATGCCGTTCCTCTGGCGGTACATGAAGAGACTCATGCGGTCTGCTCGCATCATGAAGGTGAGATGCCGCATGAGGTTGAACACGGCCCTCTCCATCTGCAGGTTTTCCTGCATGTCCCGCACCATATCGAAAATGATCTCGCACTCCTCAACAGAGCTCAGCTCATGGTAAGCGCTGATGTCCACTTCTGTTTTCTTGGTGGTCGACAGGAGGTCGGAGACGACCTTCGCCCGGAACCTGGAGTCATAATACTGCTTGGCAAATGTTGGATTACTGTCCAAAAACTTCTCAGCCACATCCTTGTCCACTGCAGCCATTTTATCTTAGCTGTCAGTGAAGTATTACACCTTTCTATATAGTGTTATAGTCGTCCTATGAACCCTGGCAGCAGGACGCGGAGAAACACTTGGGATTACTGGAGATAGTTTTAAAGAAGCGTCTGTGTGCGCTCATAATCCTGTCCAACTGTAATTAGGATTATGACATTCACCTGACAGCAGTCACAGCCAGTACGCATAAACATTTGTTGACACAATTAGAACATCTGGAAAATGAGCAACTTTAGTTTTAAAGGGTTAGTTCACCCAAAAATGAAATTTCTGTCATTAATTATTTACCCTGATGTCGTTCCACACCTGTAAGACCTTCGTTCATCTTTGGAACACAAATTACGATATTTTTGATGAAATCAAGAGGTATATGACTCGTCCATAGACAGCAATATAACCACCAATTTCAAGGTCCAGAAAAGTAGTAAAGACATCGTTAAAACAGTCGACGTGACTGCAGTGGATCAACCTTAATGTTATGAAGCGACGAGAATACTTTTGTGTGCAAAAACAAAACAAAAATTATGAATTTATTCAACAGTATCTTCTGTGTCATTCTCATATGTTGTTTACGTCCAGCACTTACAGGTTCTGCGTCAAAACACCGACTCATTATTGGCCGGCTCCTGCGTCAGCATCACACGCATGCGTCGTGCTGCTCACGTGATCAGCTTTGGCCAATACTGAGCTGGCATTCGGACGTAAACATGGAAGCCTTCACTGTGCTTACTGTGTCAGCTGCGTAAGGATAATGACAGGGAAGAGATCGTTGAATAAAGTCGTTATTTTTATTTCACAAAAAGTATTCTCGTCGCTTCATAAAATTAAGGTTGAACCACTGTAGTCACGTCGACTGTTTTAACAATGTCTTTAGTGCCTTTCTGGACCTTGAAAGTGTTGATTATATTGCTGTCTATGGAGTCATATACTTCTTGGATTTCATCAAAAATATCTTAATTTGTGTTCTGAAGATGAACGAAGGTCTTATGGGTGTGGAACGACATGAGGGTGAGTAATTAATGACATTTTTGGGTGAACTAACCCTTTAACATTGAGGTTTGTATAGAGACACCAAGACTGTCTTTCAGTAAAGTACAAGAGGGTCTGCATAGGTTGTATTCCTACTCAAATATCAAACATACCTTTTAAAAGTTTGGGGTTATTAAGAATTTTGTTTAAAATAAATTATTACTTATATTTAGCAAGGATGCATTAAATATAATGCCATATAATGTTTTATTTACATATTATTTTTCAAATAAATGCTGTTCTTTTGAACTTACTACTCATCAAAAAATCCTGAAAAAAATGTATCATGTTTTCCACAAAAATAACCGTTTTCAACATTGATAATAAGAAGAAATATTTTTGAGCACCAAATCAGTATATTAAAATGATTTGGAGTAGAATAAAGACTGAAGAATGATGCTGAAAATTCAGCTTTGCGAGAATATATTAAAAATATATTCAAATATAATAATATTGTAATAATATTTCATGTGAGAATATACAATATGTTTTATTGTATTGTATGTGTAGTAAATGTATGACGACAACTGTTTCACTCTACCATTTAATAATGGCAATCTTTACATTTACATAAATAATTGTGAACTGAAATTTGCTTTTATAACATCTCAGGTTCTACATAATAAAGGTGCTTAATATATATTTTAGAAAAAGTGTATATATGAAATGTCTGTTTTATGAAACATACATGTTTTGACAGCTGTCAGTCTGAAAGACTGTATCTTATTCTCTTCAGTGTTTTCATCCTGACTTCAAAAAAGCAGATGGACTTAATAAACGTTGGCCCTGAAAGAGAGTGAAAAAATATGGAGTATAAATATCTAGCATTTTTAAAAAGCATTTAAAATACCTTGTATTTTAATAAGCAAGTCAGTTACCTAATACCTTGAGAATTATATTAAAAAAATTGTTTCTGTAAATTCCCAGCTTCATGTATCTATATTCTATTCCATGTATATGTCTCTTTAATACTATGGGATAAATATGTTGAAAAACGAACAAAGAGTCACCTTGAAAAAACAGAGATGGTCATCATTCCCAGAACCAGCTCGAAGCCGTAAAAGCAGAGCAGCACAGCATTGAGAACAAACTCAAGCCGTAAAACAAAGGTCTGAAGTAGCAGGTAGTAGACGCTCAGCACCGCACAGGGCACCAGAACACCAACACTCACAAACAGAGCCAGAGAGCGCTGACACAGGTTCCCCTTCCAACCTGAAAGCCATATTTCACACGCCATTATTTCATTTGCTATATGGATCAATGCACTTTCACCAGTACAAGGAGTACACAGCAAACAGGGTAATCAATCTTTGTTATCAAGTTGTTATGACAATCATCCTCTCATCACCAGAGCAGGGTTGTGCTCCATTCAGAGCTGAGCAGAGAACATCTTCAAAATTCAATTCCAGAATTCTCACTGAATTTGATGCTGCAAATAGAATGTAGAATTGTACATCAAATTTGAATTGAAGGTCGTCAAATAAAATAAAAAAGAAAATAAGTTGGTTACACTTTATTTTAAGGTGACGTAGTTACATTGTACTTCCTCAAGTAAGTACTAAATAATATTAATTAACTACATGTACTTACTATAGAGTTAGTTAGGGTTAGTTACTTGTAATTATGCATAATTTACTGTTATTACAATAGTAAGTACATGCAGTAACGTCTAACTACGTCAACTTAAAATAAAGTGTTACCAAGAAATTTAGTAAAACAAGTAGTTGTTAAATAATTTCCATTTTTAAATGAATTGTTACTGTATTGTTGTTATTTGTATTTCATTTATATGTTTCATTATAGTTATATAAATGTACCTTTACTTTAAGGACAATGGAAAAAACACGTTTCCAGTTTTCCAGAATGCAATAATTTACCCCAGTGTCTTCAAAATCAAGCCAAACTGAACTGAACTGAACTGAATTTTTACTTTTTATTTGTTGGATTCACAGAATTTATTGTATTCCAATTCTAAGAAATATAATAGTGACACAAGAGGAATTATTCTTACAAATGTTTAGCAAAATAATAATTACATTATTAATTTTAACTAATTATGGCTATTTATGCCTTGATATGTATGTTTGTCATGTCTTGTTTTGGTGTTGTTTCATGTTCACGTTTTATGATTTGTTTTACTGTTATGCTATGTTTGTTTTCCTTGTTCTTGCCATGTGCTTTTGTCATGTGATTTCCCATTGCCCTCATGTGTTCATGTCATGTGCTTCCCCTGTCTCATGTGTCATGTTCTCATTGGTTGTCATTGTCATGTGATTTCAGTTCTGTCCTGTCATTGGTCCTTTGTCTTCATTGTTCACAGGTGTTCCTTGTTTGTTATTTAGTCTCTTGGTATAAATAGCCCTCATGTTCCATTGTTATCTTGTCTAGCTTTGTTTATATGTAATCTGCTGTCGGTGAGTGTCTGGATCTATCGTCACGTCACGTCACGTCACGTCACGTCACGTCACGTCACGTCACGTCACGTCACGTCAAGTCAAGTCAAGTCACGTCTGTGTTCATGTTCCCGTTCAAGTTTGTATTTTGGATTATTGTTAATAAACTGCACTTGGGTTCTACCTACGCTCGCCTCCAGTGGACCTCCTTACGTTACAATGTTGTACAATATATTTTTCTCCGATTAACTAATTAGAAATACACTATCGTTCAAAAGTTTGGGTCGGTAAAATGTTTTTGAAAGAAGTCTCTTATGCTTAGCAAGGCTGAATTTTGATTAAAAAAAAATATAGTAAAAACGGTAATGCAATTCAAAATAACCCCTATTAATATATTTTATTATTTAAAAATTACTTAATTTTTTAAAATATATTTGTGTTGAAAACAGCTGTTCTGCTTAATATATCTAGAAACAGTGATACTTTTTTCAGGAATCTTTGATGAATAGAAAGTTCAAAAGAAGAGCATTTATTTGAAAAAGAAATGTTTTGTAACATTATAAATATCTTTACTGTAACTTTTGACCAATTTAATGCATCTTTACTGAATAAAAGTATTAATATCCTTCCTCCAAACTTTTGAACAGTAGTGTATTTCTAATCAGTTAATTAGAGAAAAATGTATTGTACATATCAAGGAATAAACAATTAGTGAAAATTAGTAGTGTAATTAATAATATTATTTTGCAAAACTTTTATAAGACTAATTCATCTGTTGTGTAACTATTTTATTTCTTTGAACGGCAATACAGTAAATTGCTCTTCCTGGCATTTCAATTCAAATCTCAAATCCAGTGAATAAAACGGGAGGCAGCTGTTAAATTCTGAGTTTTGCCCAACCCTGCTCCCCGAAGAGGACTTCTGAATGAGGATCATTTCAATCCTCTGATTGACATAAGAGTCAATTCTACAGCTGCTATTTGTAGAACGCACATTATACTAAACAACATACTAACCATAGAAGAGTCTGAGGGTTTCGAGGCCCAAGAAGAGGAGCAGCAGAACAACATCCAATATCAGGTTAGATTGTGGGTAAGGGAGTATCACACCTACAAAAGCCAGAGAAAACAATAATGTGTGTGTATGTATGTATGTATGTGTATATATATATATATATATTCATTCAATCTCTAGAGCCTTTAATGACTGCATACGTCACCTTTATAGACAAACATAAGAATCTCAGCGACGAAAAATGCTGCAAAATACCAGCTGTTCAAATGAAACAGGATCTGCAGTGGTGTGGAGGACAACTGAGAGACTTTGTTAAGAAGCAACATAAACAGAATAAACAAAGATAGACGTTTAATTAAGAAAAGGGATGAAAGACCTGAAAGGATACAACAGGTTGTCTTCCTGCAAAAGTAAAAATGACTGAATTAATGAACATTATGTAGGTCTAAAATTAGAGGAGGGTCTGGGGATGGTTGTAACTCTTTCTATTGAGGTGTTTTGGTCTTAAATCTCACAAATATTAACGCAAAGTAACTACATCTGACGACTATAAATATTTAAAGATCTGTTATTAGCAAACTTTAAAGTAATTATGTTGAATACATGAAAATAATAACATTAAAAGGTTCGTCATCAATATTTTTCAGCCTCTCGTGAAATTATTTTTTTAATACAAAACAACGATTAAACAAGGACAACTGAGAGACTAATTCATCTGTTGTGTAACTATTTTATTTATCTGTTTATCTGTTGTGTAACTATTTTATCAAGAAAACAAGCGCGAGTATTTGACAAAACCTATCTGGTTGCTTTATTTATTTATTTTTTTAATTCTCGTCAATACTCAGTTTCACTACCGTAAAGACAAAGCTTTTGGAAGGTTTCTCAGACAGAAAGGTTTTGATGAAACGTCTATCAGATAGTAGAAACGATATATATCTCAATAAAAAAGTATGTACACTAATGATAAAACGAGTCGAGTTTGATCATGTTTTGTGCCACAAGCGGTAACAACTAACCCATGTCACAATCACAAGCTAGCAGATAAGTTAGATTAAATGTTCAGCTCATAACAAACTGAGATTCATAAGCAACTCATAATTAAAAACCGTAATCATGTTTCCTTTGCATGCCATGGCAAAACAACAGTAGTGTTGAGAATGGCTAACATTAGCTAGACGATGTTTCCTCTCCATCCGAATCAAAAGGTCATTATTTGACCGCTTGTTCTTTCACAAAACATTTTATTTGGTTTCATTAATGACACCTGCTCTATTCACAATAAAACACAGGTAAATGCGTGACGAAGTTGAGCTAAAATCAAGTCATTATAATCAAACTCCACACCAGCGTCCTGCTTACCGTGTGCGGCCATGTTGGATCGCCATGGAAACGGCATACTGAGGGCGGAGACAAACATCATCCGTCCAATCAAAACCCGCATCAAGAAAACAAGCGCGAGTATTTGACACATATAGACATGTCTTTATTTGAGCAGAATCAATTCTACTGCATTGTTTTAGTTATAAATTGAACAGTACACTGCAAAAAAGTACAACAACATGACTTTTTTTGTTGATTATACTAGATAAAATCAATAATGAAACAGAAGAACAACAACAAACACGGGGTGAAATTAAAATAATTTGCATTTGTATGGAAATGCTGAATCATATAACACATTATGTGAATTAACTAGAGTATTCTATCATCATTAAGTGTCTATGAAGGATTTCTGGATTGGCTTGATTCTTGTCATGGTTTATGATGAACTGTTTCGCTCCTTGTGCTCCTAAGAGAAAGAGAATAAGAACACATGTAAGTTTCACCACATTACATATAAAATCTGATGCAAACAGATATATAGATATACAAAATAATCATGCCTTCAGCTTTTGATGATGCAAGGGTGTCCTGCAGTGCTCATCCTTGGCCTCTTCCTCGCTGGCATAGATGGCATTACATAAGCTGCAGAAGTAACCCACCACAGGTCGAACAAACTCTGTGCCTGTTGGTAAAGTACAGTAGATCAGTTGTGCAGAGCTGGATTGTGCCTATATCACGGCCCTGAGTGCCTTACTGCTTTTATTTAATGGTAGCTACATAATATGAAGGACATTCACATTTTCATTAAAGGGTTAGTTCACCCAAAAATGAAAATAATGTCATTTATTACTCACACTCATGCCGTTCCACACCCGTAAGACCTTCGTTCATCTTCAGAACGCAAATTAAGATATTTTTGATAAAATCCGATGGCTCAGTGAGGCCTGCATAGCCAGCAATGACATTTCCTCTCTCAAGATTCATTAATGTACTAAAAACATATTTAAATCAGTTCATGCGAGTACAGTGGTTCAATATTAATATTATAAAGTGACGAGAATATTTTTGGTGCGCCAAAAAAAAAACAAAATTAACGACTTATATAGTGATGGCCGATTTCAAAACACTGCTTCAGGAGGCTTCGGAGCGTTATCAATCTTTTGTGCCGAATCGTGATTCGGATCGCAAACTGCTGAAATCACGTGACTTTGGTGCTCCGAACCGCTGATTCGACACGCTGATTCATAACGCTCCGAAGCTTCATGAAGCAGTGTTTTGAAATCGGCCATCACTATATAAGTCGTTATTTTGTTTTTTTGGCGCACCAAAAATATTCTCGTCGCTTTATAATATTAATATTGAACCACTGTACTCACATGAACTGATTTAAATATGTTTTGAGTACATTAATGGATCTTGAGGAGGAAATGTCATTGCTGGCTATGCAGGCCTCACTGAGCCATCGGATTTCAACAAAAATATCTTAATTTGTGTTCCGAAGATGAACGAAGGTCTTACGGGTGTGGAACGGCATGAGGGTGAGTAATAAATGACATTATTTTCATTTTTGGGTGAACTAACCCTTTAATGTGTTGAAGTGCTATAGATATTTTCAAGGACAGCTTCAGGTCTGGAAATCACAATTTTAAAATCCCTTTTATCCAGGTTTTCCATAAGCATTGGAACCCCACACAGCATGTCTATTGAGTGTGCTCTTACCCACTGGATCCATCGCGGGTGTTTGTGCCTCGGAGACACTGTCTGAATTTTCCGCCTTCATTTCATTTCCGTCATCAATGGCAGAAACCTGCTTCTCATCTCCCTGGGAGTCGACATCCGGATCATCACTCCACAACTCCTAAAACCAGCGTAATTCATTATTAAACACTCAGTATCAGTAGGTATACTGCACAGCAGCAGCTGAAAGCTTACAAAACAGGGATTTGACTAAATTTTACATTTACATGGTGTCAAAGCCAGGTGTTTAAATTACAAAATAATACAGTGACCTCAACATTCACTGATGTTTGGATAGACAGCTGCTCAGAAAAACTGTTTTGGAGTATGTTCACATGACAACAATGTACTAAAAACGGAAAAGTTTTTCCTTTGCTTTTTTGCGTACAGATGAAAACGCTGTCAAAACGATCCCCGTTCACACAGATCCATGAAAACAACTAAAAGAACGCTGTATTCTGCTGCCAGGCCAGTAGTTGGCTACGTCACTTTGTAAAGAAACACTACGCACAAATAGAGTGAACATGCAATACACAAGTGCATGACATCACTGTTTTCACCAATTCGCGTTATTGTTCTTTACATATAGACGATAACGGTATTGTTTTCAAAAACTTGCACTTTGAAACGTATTTTGAACAGTTTGCATTTTCAGGCTTATGAAAACGCCATTGTCGTGTAAATGAACAGCCAAAATGCACTAAAAGTTTTCAGTTTTTAGTTGAAAATGGAGTCGTGTAAACAGCCCCTTGGATTCGTCCTTTACCTTCTCCAACTCGGTAGATGTTTGTATTGAACCATCACTAGGTCCATATAGAAAGTACCTGTCAAACAATACAAAACAGAAAGAAGCAATTTCAGTGTAGTGAAGCAATGAATGATTATTTTCAGAATTTTACACGTCTTTTTAATGAAAAAATACAGTTTTGCTCTAAACAATGTGCAAACTGAAGGCTAAAAGGCAAAAAAAAAAAAGTTTAAAAACAGAATGCTATATAACAGCATAAAATTAAGTGTTTTTCCAGTTTTCAATCAGAAAAATAGTAACACGTGACTTTATTTTTCCTGTGATTGTAAGACTTTTATATCCCATTACAAATTATAATCCCATTGCAGTTACTGTTCTCAAAAAGAATATCATTACCTTTGATAGATGTAGAATTCAATTAAACAGTGCTTTTAAAACCTAAATTTAATGTCCAATAAATATTTAATTAGAAAAAAATATTTTAATCAAAGTTACTGAACTTTTTTCCCCGTTGTATTCCAACTGGTTGATATTAATCATTCATGCTCAGTAACATCTAATGGCGACTTTGTGTTGGGTTGTGAACTTTGTCCAAAGCAGCTTTTTTCAAGTGTTTTTTCCAATAGAAATGCATTTTTCATTATTGTAAAGTGACATCACTTGACTAATTGATAATTACATTACATTAATTGCTGACTATAATACTTTTTTGCAACCCTGATTCTTAGGAAACAATTCTCAATATGGGTTCAAAGTTCTGAACGTGCATTTTTAGTAACAAACTCCTATGAAGAGTCAAGTGCATTAAGTATATAAATTCAATTCAATATCCAATACCTTTTATTTAAATGGGCATGTTTGGTAGACACTGAAACCTTGGGATGTTTTCCAGCAACTGTAATTTTATTCATATTGGCTGCAGATACAACCTTCTCAGCATCACAGGCATTTTCCATTTCAATCAGTCCCTGGGGATAAAAAGAGAGAACTGTAAGATTTCACTGATGAAATCACTGAATGTGTTCGAAATACATATGGCAGTTATATTTACTAACTGTTCGATGGAGGCGAAGCATCCAGTGACGTTTTACTTTTCCATACGGTTCTGCGATGCTCAGAAAATCTGCATCAGTGTATTCATCAGGCATTGGAAGATTTCTGATCCGGAGAACTCTGCCATACACTTCCTGAAGTATTGGAAAAAAGTTGTTTTCACATGTTTTGTGGCCCCCAGAAAAAGACAATTATATTATATTAGAGATTCATTTTGAACCCGGTGTTAAATTATTTCTTGATTTTACCTCCTCATCACTAGACGTTTGCATGATTACATCCGTGTTGGTTTCCTTCTGAGACTCAGCAGCTTCTTCAGAGGTCTCGGTCTCGGTCATCACTACTGTACTCTCCTCACTGGACGCCAATGAGCATAAGGGCTCCTTAATTTTCTCTTCAACATGTTCCTGACCTTCCGCTCTTTCAGAGTCAGAGTCAACACTTTTCCTGAAACAGAATCAAACACATCAGAACTCCCAAGCACAATAACGCAATAAGAAAAGGATTTTATTTGAGAAATTTCAGTGTAAGTTACCCTGTATTCACTTGGCTGTACGTGTTTGACACAGTTATCCTCAAGATTTTGCCACCTAGTCTAATGCGCTGCCTTTTAGACTCAGCTTCAAGTTTGGCAGCATCAGCAGCATTCACCATCTCAATTAATGCCTTCTCCACCTGCAATGAAAACATGATTAAAACTGCTGAATTTCTACATATATCATGCAGACAAATCATACAATCACATATCATGAACACTAAAGGCCCCGATATATTTCAAGCGAAGTTATTTTTTGTTCTTTGTTTAGGGGTAAATACATGAAATACATGAGAGCGACGGTTAGATGAATATGTAAAAATGTTGCACGCTTTACTCTCAGTGACAAAATAAACAACAAAATTGAGAAACTAGCAAGGATTTTTTTAATAAAGCATAAGAAAAGCATCTGATCATGGCAACGTGGATATGTTTGTTTGCACGAACTCTGTAATTCGGCACTCCAGTAAACGTCGCGTTTATATTATAAAATTTTTTAAAATAGATTGCTTAAAAGCAAGCAGCTTTACCATATTAAACACAGTCTCTCATTTCATTTCAACTTCGTTTTCTACTATAAAGCAGCTCTCCAATGTTCATGTTTTCACTCGCGGACGTCTGAAAAGATTTTCCGAGTGAAAGAAGGCCTCAGCGCACACCTACCTTACGTAATGGCCACGGACCAATGGTAGTACGAAGGTGTTTACCAGCCGAAGCAAAATTTTATAGAAACTTCGAACTTCCAAAACGAACTCCAAAAGAACTTCGTTTCGGCCTGATTTTGTTCGAAATGACGTCACATCAGTTCGTTCTTCGATTTTGTTTGAAGTATATCGAGGCCTTTAAAAGCAGGGCTGGTGATATTGAATAACCACCATGAAAATCTTATAAAATTTAATAGTTTATTTTTTAAATTTGGCAAGACTTCACAAAGATTGTATCATTTAACTTCTTTATTTTTGGACTAAGAGGGATTTGATAACATCTCTGACTGAATCTTCAACGGCATCCATTTCATTTCTGAGTTTCAAAGAGGCGCACATTTAATAATATGCAAGACTTACAAAAATTACAGACTGCATATGAACAGTTTGATGATTTGCTTATTTTGCATACACTTTTTCCTTCTATCCAATGTTGAAATGATGTTTACTTTGATCATTTTACCTTTCGATTGAAGCGAACCAAACAGCAGTCTGCCACTTCTCCGTATTTTTCCCCAATTCTCAGCAAATCTTTTTCACTAAATTTTTTAGCAACTGGAAAACCTGCCACCTCAACAACTCTGCCATACTTTTCCTAAAGAAATTAAGCAAATTATACAGAACTCAAAATCCATTTGGGTAATTAATAGAAGACATCATAATTTTTGTTCTATATATACACAATCACAAACCCTTTGAAAAGGAAACAGACTAACCTCCGTGCTTAACGCCGAGATCTCTTTTTCATCACCTAAAACAGAATGAGCATACTTCCTCGATTATCTCGGAAATCTCCAAAATGAATAAAGAAAAACTACACAAAACTGTAAAAACTGCTTTAGGTAAACATACAGCTGAACTTTATTGCTTTTATGGTTGAATTATTGAGTAACTGTGTAAAATAAATACCTTGTTCTGTCAGCATTTCTTCCTTAAATTCATCTGAGGTGGACAAGTTTTCTAGATTCTCAGGGAAATCTGTTGCCTTCTACACAAACAGAACAGATTTGTTTCTTTATATTTTTAAATATAGAATGCAACATTAATAACTGTGTATCACTACCAACCAACTGAAATACCTCAACTGTCTACATTTCTATTCAATCAAAAGGGAGATCAGGAAATGCAAGCAAACTTGAACATGTGTCGCCTGAATGAGCTCCACAGCTGCTAGACCATGACAATTTTATGATTTGTTTCTCTAGCTGCTGAATTTAAATCATAACTTCAAAATGTATCTAACTGTTACTCTCAGTTGTGTTTACCTCTTCCATTTCCACAGTTTCATCTTTTTGCTCCCCTTGTTGAAGCTCTTCTTGTTGAAACTCTTCTTGCTCTCCTTTTTGAAGCTCTTTTTGCTCTCCTTGTTGAAGCTCTTCTTGATCTTTTTGAAGCTCTTTTTGCTCTCCTTGTTGAAGCTCTTCTTGTTGAGGCTCTTTTTGCTCTTCTTTCTGAAGCTCTTTCTGCTCTCCTTGTTGAAGCTCTTCTTGCTTTTCTTTTTGAAGCTCTTTCTGCTCTCCTTGTTGAAGCTCTTCTTGTTGAGGCTCCTTTTGCTCTTCTTTTTGAAGCTCTTCTTGTTGAAGCTCTTTTCGCTCTCCTTGTTGAAGCTCCTGGGCTTCCTTACAATCACTTGATCTATCTAAAGTTATAGCAGTTGGTACACACTCTGATGTCTCTGACTGTACGTTCGATGTGTCCATGTCTAAAGGTTTAGTCTGATCATTTGACTCTTCCACAGTTTGGACATCTTCAGGTATATCCTCTTCTGTCAGAACATCTGTGATATCATATTCCTCATCATCTAGGTCTTCATCTACTGTGAACTCATCTTCTGAATTCAGTGCTTCACCATCATCTGCTATAACTGCCACTCCTTCAAGATCACTATCATCCTCCATGACCTCAGACTGATCGTTGTCTTCTTCAACCTTCTCCTCCACACTCTCTTCTGTTTTAGTTTTCTGTTTCTGGTCTTTTGAAGGAGAGCTTCTTTTGGAATGGGATTTAGAAGAGCTGTCCCGTCTAGAGCTCTCCTTGGTTTTCTCCCGAGAGCTTCGACTTTCTTCTCGTTTCTTAGAGTCGTGACTCCTGCGAGACCTGGACCTTTCTTCAGAGGCTCTTCGTTTGGGGCTGGGAGAGTCTCTTCGGGAACTACGGGATCTCCTTTTTGGGCTGGTACTTCTCCTCCTCCTGCTGCTATAAGGTACTGGCGATTTTTCTTTATCAACATCACTGGATCATGAAATATTAAACATGTTATTTTAGAAGCAGAATGAAAAAAAAAAAAAAAAAAAAAATGCACATCAAATTAAGATCAAGTACATAACATTACTAGCATTATCCAAAACACAGTAAAAAGTAATGCAAAATAAAAAAAGTGTCTTTACAAGTCAGCATAACATCAGGAGAACAAGTTTACCCAAGCGTCTGGTACTCAGCTGAGAAGCAAACATTAATGGTTTTTCCTTTTAATTTGAGTGAATTGGTTGAATAGTGCTCCACCAATTTGCTGGCCTCTTCCACAGTGGCCATCTCCACATAACCCTATACAAATACACAGAGTCTTTACAATATATAGGTAACTGAAGAGACAGAACATGGCATAAGAATAAGTGAATAGAAATATTTGCACAATAATGAGTTTGGTTACCCGGCTTGGCAGAAACAACGAATGTTTTACTGATCCGAAACGCTTAGCAATGGCCGTCAACTCAGAGCTTATGCCATCTCCAGAAGGTAATGGTGAAAAACTCACAACAAGAGAACTCTGTGAAACATTAAGGAAATCATTCAATCACCATTAGTGGCAAATCTCTAAACTAAAACAAACCAAAGGTCACTTTGGTGGCCTGAGTAATGGCACTTGGAAAATATCCCTGACACCTTTCAGATATAACTGAATTTGATGCTCTAGGCTGGGAAGCAAGAAGCTGAGTGCATTAAGTGGATTGTTTATCCTCAAAGTGGCAACCGTGCCCTGGGTGCGTCGATTCACAAGGTAGTCGAAGAAAAACTGCATTAACAGAACAGAGCGGAACGCATGCAAGCTACAGCGACGATGGAGGCCTACATAGACGAGAGATTGTGCGAAGAGGTTAGAAAGTAACCTCATTTGTACAACTCTAGCATGAAAGAATACAAAGATGTTTACATGGGTTGTAACTCGTGGCGAGAGATTGCTCAAAACTGTGCATGCGTCGAACACCTGTGTATGCGTACGAGTCGAATGAAGTATGCTTTGCGAGGCTGTGCGTTCGACTGTGCGAAAGACAATATGTTGTCTTTCTAATATCACACTTAATATTTTCTCATACTGTATGAAAAGGTTCAACCTATGAAGATATGTAGCTGTATTTATATTTTAGGAAGAGGGTACTCCTATTTGGTGGTCCTGACATCAAAAGTCCTGTGGCAGGTTGCATAAACTGCCAAGACTAGTCTTATAAGTTAGTCACCTGATTTTTTTTCTTCAAGACTGGTCCTAACTTTTTAAAGTCAGTTACATAAAAAGGTAGTTTGGTCTACATTGAATCAGAAAAGTAAGACTGATTACCCCTTGGGTAACTGCTAGTTGGTCAAGCTAGTTCTTAAGACACAGTCTTAACATAGTGGCTAAGTTTATGCAACTGGCCCCTGGTCTACAGCACCTTCAATCTTAAAACTTTTGACATAAAAGTATAATGATTATCATTACTCACCTGTAGGAAACTGAATGCTGCAGACAGAGTAATTTGTATCATTTCTCCTCTGATCCACAAGGGATTGTGTAAGAAATATTTTACTATATCCTCTGCCTGGCCTGCTGTTCCCATCTCCACAAAAGCCTACAAAAATATATTATTTATTGACAAAAAAAAAAAATTACAAGAACAATTATTAAAGCCCATTTAAGCATAAATTTGTTTAAGGAGTTATATTAAAAAAATGCCCTACCAATTTAGGAAACATGATAATTTTGATAATCGCTCCAAACTGGCCAAGCAATTTTTTCAGGTAAGCTTCGTCCACTTCATCCACTTCGAACTTCACACACACCACTTTGCACTGTATTCAGATATTGACAAATAATGTCTGAACATTATACCATTTACAGCAGCAAGTGAAACAGAACATCAAAAACAAAAACTCACCTTCGTTGTCGCTGGGGTTTTATTCTGGTTTTTACTGCTTGATGATTCACTTTTACTGCTCGAGGCACCAACTCTGCTGCCTGACGATCCATTTCTACTGCTTGAGGTTCCACCTGGAAAAAAGCAAAACACAATCAAAATAAAAGAACATATCTTGATGATGATCAAATGACTATCAAATGAGGGGTTAAAGGCTTTACCTCGTTCCTGTGTTGTTCTGGACTTTGAGCTCTCAGAACCAGACTCATTTCTGTTAAAGTGTATAAGTTTAGCATGTAAACCAACAAATTTTCTGGAAATGTGCTGTTTTACCAAAGATATAAAGGGGGAATAATTCTACCTTCGAGCAGATTGGATTGTCTGATCCCACTCTGGATATCTAATGGACAAGGATAATTGTGTAAAACATTTACTTACATTTGAACATTTTGGCATTTGCTTTTATCCAATGGTTTTAATGCATTCAAAGTTTGCATTATTCAGTTTGTGAGTGGAACTAAACCCATGACTTTGCAGATGTTACCATCATGCTCTACTAGTGGATCAACAGGAACTTTAACTTACACAAAGAGATCATACCACATCAAGATATTAATGCAAAATATTATTACTCCTTTATAAAGCGTCACAAAGAATTGCACATCCTTTGTTTGTACACTGACTTATGTTTCATGTTAAATTGTTACCGGCTTCACTCCAAATATGTGTTTCTTAAACCACTTTCCATGTTGGCCAGAAATGAATATCTAGCGACAACATAACTGCACAAGAGTTTGAGAACAAAATTAAAGAGCAAAGTTGAAGATAACTTACTTTTCCACAAGACTGAGTTGACTATTAGCATGTTGGGGTCCTTTTACATGCACAGACCAATCCTAAAACAAAAGTAACATCTCTCAATATTTAATCATAACTCACCACAATTTATAATATGACAAAGTACATTTATAGTCTGTGTCCATACGATTTTAAATGAAAGCATTTACAAAAGTCGTGCATGCTGATTTCACAGTGATAAATTACAAGCCCTTCAACTAAATATTCTATCAAACTCAATTACAAATTTTGAATTTTTGGTGTTCTCTTTCTCAACAGAATAGGTTAAACAAAAACACAATGACCAGTCTGTCAATTATCTAGTCATTACTCTGTGAGAATTTTCCATTCCACCATATTTCTAAAATATCATTCCTGCATGTGCATACTTGTTGTATCAAGGTGCGTCACACCCAGTATGGAGTCAGTGACATCAAACACCATTGGTTCTTGCACGTCTCGTGAAAGGACAGCAAATTCGTATATGTGAAAGCGGGAAAGAGATTTGAGGATAACGACTTTAGTCTAGCTATCAAAAGGCTTCTGAAGATTTGGCATACAGCACACAAGTTGAATGGACTGTTTTATTGCTTATTGTCCGTATCATGTTTGGTACAATATGAGGATGAATAAATTACAAATTTCATTTTGGATTAAACTATGCCGTTAACGCATTACAACCTACATGGATAATAAACAAGCTACTTGGACTTACCTCATACGCCCCAGTAGGCTCATGTGTATTTTGCCTGAAATTGTTTGGTAATGTAGAATCTGAGAACAAAAAGGCTACTTACCTTGTTAGAGAGGACAGTGATTTCGCAGAGTACGCATGCATAGGGAAACACTGGTGGAGTTTTCCCATGGAAATCTGACGCCTCCTTCCTTGTAGGCACTATATGGATCACCTCTCTCTTCCGTTGACGTAAAGGCTGACTGGCATCTCTGCTGGACAGGCGTGAGGGTGGAGCAAGGTCTCTAATGGACAGGAGCGAGGGTAGACCAACGTCTCTGCTGGACAAGAACGAAGGTGGGCCGATGTCTCTGCTGGACAGGTTTGAAGGTGGACCGAGGTCTCTTCTGGACTGGAGCGAGTGTGGACCGACGCCTCTGCTGGACAAAACTGAGGGTGGACCGACATCTCTGCTAGACAGGAGTGACGGTAGACCAACGTTCCTGCTTGACAGACTGACATCTCTACTGGACAGGTGTGAGGACTGGCTGATGTCTCTGCTAGAGCGTTGCGAGGATGGATTGAGGTCTCTACTGGACAGATGCGAGGACTGACCGAGGTCTCTGCCAGAGCGTTGTGAGGATTGACTGATGTCCCTACTGGACAGATGTGAGGATTGGCTGTAGTTAGCGTAAGACTGCGGGACAACTGACGTTTTCTGCCTTGATGGTTCGGTGTCATAAGAAGACGCTTTATCAAAATACGACTTTTTGTCTTTCAGATGATTATACTCAACCACATAGTTTGGCTCTGAACTGGTGTACGTGCGTGCTGCAGAGCTTGTCTGTTGGACATTTCCCCAGCGGTCATCCCAGGTCGGAACTTGCTCTCGATTAAGGGAATACGTCTGACGCACAGGCAAATCCAATGGATACTCAACCGACTGAGTGTGGCTCCTATCATCCCAGGAGCGAGTTGATGTACTGGCTTGGAGCGCACTGGACCTAGATGAAGAAGTGCTGGACATTTTCTTCTTTTTGATCTCTGCAAGAAGGTCAGGAAGAGCATCGGCTGTGATGAGATGCTCAGGAAGCTCGGCCAGAGTTTTAAGGTCTTCCGCATCCAGTCCACAGCTATGCAGAAAGGACAAAGCCTTACCAGGTGGGAAGATCGACAGTTCTGATGAGGATAGAGATGTCTGCTCTGAAGACGTGCTCCTAATTCTTGACATGTAAGCATTAGACTCCCGGGGATGAATTCGTTGTGGGTCTTTGTACTTGTCATTGTTTGTGCTGAAACCATCTGGCGGGTTTCGATATGGAGGATTGTAAGACATGTCTCAAAGTCAAAGCTCCAAGTGGTCAAATGAGTGTAGGACCTTTCGGGCACTGCCAAAAAAGCAGCTCTTGCAGTGATGGCTGCTGTTCACCTGTTAAAAAGATGTTAATAAGGAGAATCTCCTTATACTGATGTTAAAATATTATAGAGGTCAGCTCCAGGTAGAAGATCTGCCGGTGAATCCAGTGAGGTGTGTCACCTGTATCAGTCTTACCTTGAGATGAAAAATCAAATCATTCACACTTTGTGGATGTCACTGGATTTGCTTTATAAAACTTCAGCTGTATCAAGCCAGTAATATGACAACTAGTAAATAACCTTGGTACATCAATAAACTGATAGCTGACATATGTCCATAAACTTTTCTTAGTTCATTAAGATTTTATGTTATATTGTATACATAATATAAGGGAAAGCAACATTAACTGGTTATGTTACCTTTTTCCCTACAACGTTTAATCACTTTTTCTCTCGTTTCAACATGATTTTTTACAAAGCACTTTTATGTAGTCTCCACACAACTTTTAATCAGTTTTGCTTTAATTTCAACACGATTTTTATATAGCACTTTTATATAGTCTCCTAATTAATATGAAGTTGCAATAAAGATATTATAACGGAATTTATGAAAAATGTAAATTATTAAATAAGAAGAAAATCATTGCATGTCACAGTAGGAGATTTCATATAAACTACCTCAATGAGGGATTCGGGAATGAATATTATTTTTCCAACATAAAAGTAAAAGATTTGGAAACAATTTGGAATTGTTTTGCATCAATAGTGAATCATTCGCGTCCGGGCCTGATGCTAAGCGCCATATTTCCGCAAATGCAATGACCACGATATGACGCATCAAAAAATTACAGATATTACGTAGGAAACTAATAATTTAATCTTAACATTTATATAAACTCACCTACACACGCTGGAATAAAGGAACTGGTCACTGAAAATCTGTAAAGCAGCAGTTCTGATGAAGGCTGTTCCTCTCGTTTTTTAAACCGGAAATGTGATCTTTCAAAATAAAAGTCACAAGAAGACGTGTTGTTTGTATTACGATGTGAATATTACTAAAGTCCCTTATAGTCTTTGATATTACTCATGAGAACAAAAATGACCCGTTTTTTTTTCTTTTTTTTCTACATTTTATTTAAAAATAGTATGGCATACATTAATTCAAACAGAACTTGTTCATAGTTAAATGAGATCACAGCTTTAGAAATAAAGGTGATGATGCAGTAATATCAATAACTGTACTAACTAAAGTAATGCAGAGAAAACTATGGCTGCCATGGTAAAATTCCTGTAAATCCCTGTAAATATTTGAGGTCTTATAGAACAGAGACAGAGACGCTGATTTACATACAAGGGAGAACCAATTCCAGAATTGATTATTTTCTGGACATTTATTTAGTGTTGCTGTATTACAAAGCCTTGAAGTATTGTCAAGTGCCAAATAAAAAAATAAAATAAAAATAAATACTTTTTTTTTTTTTTTTTTGGTTTACAAAATTATTTGATTGTTTTTAAGTTACCCACATGCTCTGGACAAGACTGATTAATTACATTATAACAATGAAGTATTTAAGTCACATATTGTATCTCCTTTCACAAAACACAAAAAAAATATTATAAACAGTCAAGTTGAGTCTGTGGAATGCTGAAAGTTTAAAAAAAGAAGAGAAAAACAAAAACACAGTAGTAGCAGCAATTAAGGCATACAATGTGTTAAACTTCTAAATCACTATGACATAACAGAAATTTAAAGGATTAGTTCACTTTCAAATGAAAATTACCCCAAGCTTTACTCACCCTCAAGCCATCCTAGGTGTATATGACTTTCTTCTTTCTGATGAACATAATCGGAGATATAGTAATAAATACCCTGATGCATCCAAGCTTTATAATGGCAGTGAATGGGATCAACGAGTATGAAGCTGAAGAAAGTGCTTCCATCCACATCCGTAAACATACCACACGGCTCCAGGGGTTAATAAAGGCCTTCTGAAGTGAAGCGCTTGTGTAAAAACATATCCATATTAAAGGATTAGTCCACTTTCAAATAAAAATTCCCTGATAATTTACTCACCCCCATGTCATCCAAGATGTCCATGTCCTTCTTTTTTCAGTCGAAAAGAAATTAAGGTTTTTGATGAAAACATTCCAGGATTATTCTCCTTAGTGGACTTCAATGGACTCCACTGTTGAAGGTCAAAATCACAGTTTCAGTGCAGCTTCAAAGGGCTTTAAACGATACCAGACGAGGAATAAGGGTCTTATCTAGTGAAACGATTGGTCATTTTCTAAAAAAAAATTAAAAATTATATACATTTTAACTATAGACCCTCGTCTTGAACTAGCTCTCTTCTTCTCTATTAGAATTCCAGCAGTGTAGACACTGCTAAGTGTATTACTGCCCTCCACAGGTCAAAGTTTGAACTAAATTGTCATATACAAT
This sequence comes from Mylopharyngodon piceus, assembly GCA_039654765.1. NCBI lineage: Eukaryota > Metazoa > Chordata > Actinopteri > Cypriniformes > Xenocyprididae > Mylopharyngodon > Mylopharyngodon piceus. Next base: position 2,585,812 of record CM077439.1, read on the forward strand.
ATGCTAGTGCAAGTATATAACAATTAGTTCAAACTTTGACCTGTGGAGGGCAGTAATACTCTTAGCAGCGTCTACACTGCTGGAATTCTAATAGAGAAGAAGAAGAAGAGAGCTAGTGCAAGACGAGCGTCTATGGTTAAAACGTATATAATTTTTTATTTTTTTTAGAAAATGACCGATCGCTTTGCTAGATAAGACACATTCCTCGTCTGGGATCGTTTAAAGCCCTTTGAAGCTGCACTGAAACTGTAATTTTGACCTTCAACCGTTTGGGGCCAATTGAAGTCCACTATAAGGAGAATAATCCTGGAATGTTTTAATCAAAAACCTTAATTTCTTTTCGACTGAAGAAAGAAGGACATGGACATCTTGGATGACATGGGGGTGAGTAAATTATCAGGAAATTTTTATTTGATAGTGGACTAATCCTTTAACAAGTTATGAAGTAAAATATATAGCATCCGCCAGACCGCCTTCCGTATTCAACTTACGAAGAAAGTGTAAAACTCTCACATTTCAAAACGCTTACGCTACATCCTATGCCTTCCCTATTAAACTAACCTGAATATGAAAGGCAGTCTGGCGGAAGCTAGATATTTTACTTCATAACTTGCTAAATATGATAGATCATCTTTTTTTTTTTAACACAAATGCATCGCTTCGCTTCAGAAGGCCTTTATTAACCACCGGAGCCTTGTGGAGTACATTTATGATGGATGGATGTGGATGGAAGCACTTTCTTCAGCTCATACACGTTGATCCTGTTCACTGCCATTATAAAGCTCGGATGCGTCAGGATATCTATTAAAATATCTCAGATTGTGTTCATCAGAAAGAAGAAAGTCATATACACCTAGGATGGCTTGAGGGTGAGTAAAGCTTGGGCTAATTTTTTATTTGAAAGTGAACTAATCCTTTAATGATTTTTAGAAAACAAAAAAACAGCATGATGGACATATGAAGAGAAGAAGATCCAGCATGAGTGGTTCATTTCTTTGCCCCATTGCTCTGTGCTTTGGCTTCCTCCTCTTCCAAATATTTCAGATGAAAAAAAGAAAAGGAAAAAAAAAACAAAAAAAACAGAACATTTGTTTCAGAAACATATTGTAGAATAACAACATCACAGTTAGTGACGTCAAAACTTTGGTTCTGCATTCTGGCGAATCCTCTCATTATAACAACCTTTCTTTCTTCTTCTTTACTGAATTTTTTGAACAAATTATTTCCCCCCCATATTCTTGGGCAGAATAAGCAGTGAAATAGATTTTAAGTCAAATGCCTGGCTTTGTGAAACAATTTTTTAGCTAAACCCGAGCCATCTTACCCAATGAGACATTATCAAGAACAGCATGGCTTGTTTCAAGCTTTATTACAGGTGATGCTGGTGAAGTGCCTTTTTCTCCAGTCTTCACACTCTTCTCTGATACAACAGGGGGAGAAGCAACAGTCTCTTCATCTTCAGCCTCCTGGTCAAAGGACAGCAAAGAGAAGTAGTGGATAAATCTTTGTCTACTGCTTAGGGAACCTGTCTAGGCTAAATTCACTCTGAGTCTCCTAAAACAACCCATCATGCCGTTTGACATATTGCAAATCAGATGTGCAAACTGTCATTAAATGCACTACACAACAAATAATATAAGGGTGATAAAGTTCAAATATGTTTTCCCTTCCAGTATCTGTAGAATAAATTTAAAAGGGTTATTTAATATATTATTTCGCTTATAGGTATGAAATATATATATATATATATATGATTTTTTTTTTTATTTATCCTCATGTCGTTTGAAATATAACACTTTCATTTCCATGTGGAGCATAAAATAAGATTTTTTTTTTTTTTTGTCTGTCAATGGTCACATAATGGTTTCCTAACATGTTTAATATCACCGTGAAAATAAAATTGACAATTCTTGTTTTTTTTTGTTTTTTAATGTTGTATTTATTATAAATATTTAGAACAACAGGACCAGTAAATAATTTATCAGAACTTATATGTTCTCCTCACATACCTCAGTTTTTAAAAACAACACAGGCACAGCTGTTGATTTCAGATATCGTCGTACATTTCCCTCGTCTGATTTGAAATCGTCTCGTGAAAAATGTTCACTGCACAGCCGCAAAACTTCGAGAGACTGAATAGGTAAACTGGTATCCCGGTGAACCGCGAGCAGCCACAGCCTCAGTCGCTCAGGATCATTTAGTGGGAATCTGTGAAAAGTCAACCTTTCCTCTGGCGATAACGCCCTCGGACGTAATCTCACTGCTTTCTGTCTGTTGAAGCATCCAGGAAAAGCACACATACGCACCATTTTGAAAAAGAAACAAATGCAATTCTGGATCAAATCTAATTTGGAGCATTCCGCATGAAGTTTGTGTCCTCCTCTGTTGTAAATAGCGCTCCCGGTTGTATCGTAAGCACGTCAGCCCTGTCGTAAAACGCTCATGATGCACCCTTTCAACTTCAGTTGCCCTTCTCTCGCACCCAAAAACAATTTAGCAGTAGCCAATTCTGTGGACATACTCCCATATGTAACGGCTATTAAAACTAATGTCCCTAGTGTTACAACTATTTAATTTAGCTTCAGAGTATAACATGTCCTATATACCTTAGCCTATATAATTTCCTTTATATTATTTTCATAAGAACTCCTGGAAATGCATCAGAGATCCACTGCATAATATTTTAGTCGTCACTGACTGGATCACTCGGACTGGCCATCTGGAGCACTCGTCAAAGTCAAATTGTTTGAGATAGCCAATCAAGGCTATCTAATCTATGGAGGCGGGGTTTAACTGTTCAAATAAGCTGAGCGGGAATTCTAGGGTGGCCGTGGCTTATTAACGCTTGAAGAATGCGAGGTAAGATCTAAGCAACTATAAAATGCTAAACGACCGACATTAATATTATACTAATGCAAACTACTTCTCGAATTTATTCATTATTCATCACACAATGTAATTGTGTAATCACGCATTCAGCGTGAGAGTCACGCAATTGACGTACTGTCCATATTCTCATGGGAAAAAAACAAACAAAAAAAAAAACATGACAATGCGCTGAAAGACAAGACAGAGCAGGTTACTTTCGATATGAAACAGTCTCAAACTTTAAATTGTGTAAGTTTTATTACGAAATTCAAACAATAAATACCGTTTTGGCGCGACGGTTAGCGGTAGCGCCTCGAGTTCAAGAAGCGGTAACGCACGTGATTGTCTCTTCATCTTTACTACTAGTTACAGTACAAAATAAACATGAATTAACATCAGAACATATGTTGAAGCTAGTACAACTTACTGAAATGTATCATGACTCATGTAATCGCTCAAACAGCGTTTTAACTACGGATAAAACGGCTTAAACAAGGTGTCAGGTTACATCTACCTCAGAAAAGTCATTCCATAAACTATAGTTAGTGAGAAAAACGTACTCTAGAGGAGCATTTTGCGCCAAAAAGGCACTATATTACACATTATATTTTTACTGTAATACCATTAGGCTAAATTTTATTATAACATTATTATAAAATCGCCTCATATGTAATTGTATACAAATCAGTTATTAACCTTTAATAATGTACCAACTGACAGGGTTCCCTGTGTAGTTTACAACATTAGAGTTTTTTTCCTTGAGAAAAATTAACATACTATATCCATGTATATCAAATTAAGATATTGAATCAAAATTCACCAAGATTGAATCGCAAGCTCATGAATCAAATCATGAAATTTGTCAATACCGCTCATCAAAAGTTTGCAGCCCTGTTTGTATATTGAAGTTCTATTCCAATAAATCAAAAATTACAATTTCTTTAACCATTGGAAAGGCATCATAAAGATAGTCCACATTTTTTTCTGCACTACATTCCAAGTCTTCTGAGACCATATAGCGGACATTCACTCAGTTTTACTGTAAAACGCTGGTTAAGACTGATTTATTACATTAAACAAGGAGCAATGAATAGATTCTCATTTTGCAGAATACAAAAACAGAAAAATGATTAAAAACAGTCAGGCAGAGTATGAGGAATGCTGAAAGTTTAATAAAAGAAAGAAAAAACCAAAAACAGTAGTAGCAATTAAGGCATAAAATGTGTTAAACTTCACATCTAAATCGCTATGTCAGAACAGCAAGGAATTTCTTATGAATAAACCAGCTTTCATTACTACATTAAAAGAAGCAATACCTCAATCTAACCTTTTTTTTTTTTTTTTTTTAGAAAAAACTTAAACATACTGAACAAAAGAGCTAAACACAAGAAAACGCAAACACAGGGACATAATGGACATATTAACAGATGTTCCAGCGTCAATGGTTCATTTCTTCGTCCCGTTACTCTGTGCTTTGGCTTTCTCCTTTTCCAAATATTTCTGATAAGAATAAAACAACATTTGTTTCAAAAACATTGAACAACAAAAATGTCAACATAGTAATGCTAAAATATACTAATAAAAAAAAGTTGTAAGTGAAGCCATAATATGTAATACATAAATACATCCTGTTCTGACAACATCGTCAAGGACAGACGAGGGCAAAAAATCTCACCTTAAGTTTATCGTAGTGTGCTTGGCTACTGCAGTGAATTTTCTTTGCAGTTTCCTCATTAGAGTAAAACAGGAAGCAGACTCTGCAGTAGTACCCCATCTTCACAAACTCCACACCTGAAACAGGTCAAATGAGATTCATTAATGAGACTTCTTACAAGCAATCATGAATACATTGCACAAGTCATGAAATAATGAAACATTTCCTTAGTCGGGGTGCATCACTTTTATAATACATTTATGGTTTGGTTTAAAGAATTTTATAGCAAGCCAAACTTAAAATCTGTTTAATACGAACTTTCTTCAGCTTCTTGGACAGAGTAAGCTGTGAAATTACTATCTTAGTTATGTCAAACTTCTTATTTCTCAGCAAAAATCAAAGCCATCTTACCCACTGGGACATTAGGATCATATGGCTCTAGAGTAGAATGGCTAGTTTCGAGCTTTGTTTCAGACGGTGCTGCTGTAATGTTTGTTTCCTCAGTCTTCACACTCTTCTCTGACACAACAGTGGGAGAATCAACAGTTTCTTCATCTTCAGGCTCCTGGTTAAAGGAAAGCAGTGGATAAATCAAGTGAGAAAGCATTTGGTACAATCTTGTTTATCGCTTGGGGAACCCATCTGGGCTGAATTCACTTTGAGTCTTTAAAAACAACCTACCATGTCGTTTGTCATAATGTAACAAGAGTGGCATAGTTCTAAAACACTCCACCTAGTAGACTACTTAGAAGAATATCAAATTAATTTATAAGTTTGTTTCTCCCATGAAGTTTCTCCACATTCCTCTCGCTGTGGTTCGGAGTTTCCGCTTGTAGCGCAAACATGTCGCAAATCACAATTTTCATAAACACCTAGAAGAGCTGAGCGAAAGTTTACTTATTCGCTGTTTGCTATGTTACATATATTAAGGAGGGAGCAAAATCAAGTGAGCGAATTCAGACGCTGGTGTATGTATTACCTTGTGCCAGAGATCTCTGAAGTTTGAACTTTTAATGCACTTATATCTGGACATCTTTCTTTTCTACTGATGATAAAGAATCAGTAGTCGAAGTACTTTGGGAAAATTCTGATACATGATATTTGGGTAGCAGTGTTGTTTTAAAACAACACCATATTGCTAACAACACTAATGTAAGCATGCTACCCCCATCCAATTCATGATATGACCAAAAATAATCAGGTCACTCACAGGTTCCTTCTCTATATTGTGGAGTTCTGATGTGTCTTTGCTTTGTTCCTCCTCTTGCTCTTGCTTTTCTTCAGGAACGGTTTCTGCTGAAACATTTTGGCTTTCCTTCTCTTCCTGACTCTCCATCTCCTCAGCTTTATCAGCAACAGGCTCATCCACTTTGATCTTCTTCACAGAAGGTTCTTCCTCTTTTTTATCCTTACTTTTGCCAGAGGAGTTCCTCTGGGCCTCATCCTCTCCGGAGCGTTCTCTCTTGAGTGGCCGTTTATCCTCGGGTTCTGGGGTTGGAGGTCTTTGTCTGTGAGATTATAATATTGTCAAACAGAAGCTGTGTAACATTCTTTGGAAAGCCATTTTTTTATTTTTCCCATTAAAAAAAAAAAAAAAAATCTGAATGTCCAACTCACCCTCGTTTGAGCTGCTTATATTTCCTGCTTATGTAAACAACCAGTCGTTTGCCTTCAAATTTAGGTCGATTTTCCTTGTAGGCCTCTGCCATTTTCTCAGCATCTTCCCCTCTTTCCATCTCAATGAAGCACTGAGCAAACATACAAGTATCATTTATTTTGTCCTTGTAAATCCCAACAGAAACAGTCCCATTTTATATTTACCTCATTGCGCAATGGATTCAGAAAATATCTTCTGATTTTTCCAAATGGTTCTGCGATTTTCAGAAGAGAAGCATCTGAGCCTTTGAAGGGTGGAACATTACCAACATAGATAACTCTGCCACTCTGTAGATGTTGGACAAATATAGGCGTTAGATTCTGCTTCTTTTAGATTCACATACATTTTATTCAAAGTGAGTTAAAAAGCCCAAGTCTTACCTGGATGGTTGCATAGGTGTGTGAATGAAAAACCTTAACAGGTTTTCCACACACAGATGGTAAGACATTTCCACTGTAGAAACTAACCATTGCTCTTGCCTCTTGTTCATTGGAGAACTCCAGAAAGGCCTAACACAGAGCACAACCACAACACATATGAAAAAATAAATCATACACAAACATCTCTGAGAATTTGATTTACAACTGACATGGTAATATGGACCACTGGACAAATGGCAATAAATTCATAAATACAGCTTGCCAATGGATAATAAACATTTAAAGATTCATTGTTAAATGGTCTAGCATCAGAAATCTGTGTGGATATCTACAGTAAAGCTGCTGTAAATGAAGCACAGGATATCTGAGAGCTGTTACCTCAGGCCTTACGTCCAAGACCAGGTGCCGCACCACTTTACCAAATGGCTTGGCAAGATTAAGGACTTCATCTAGATAACCGTAGCCACGTTTAAACCCAACAACATTCACAACTCTCAATCCCTACGATTCCAAAACACACATTAATATTAAATACAATCAATGCACAGATATTAATTGTAAACTATTTTAATGCATTCTAAAATGCCAAAGAAATAAGTGACTTACTCCACTATCACTGGAGCTTCCTGAAACATACAAGATGAAATAAGGCATTATTAAATGGACTGACTTTGTGGGGAAAAAGCCAGAGAGTATTGACTTTGTAGTTTATCAACAACGATATGATTATAAACCTTTATTATTATTATTATTTAACACTGTCGACTCAATCCAAAGAAGGATCACTGCTAAAGCCATTGACATTGTTCAAGGGTGTTACCTGATGTGTTTTTAGCTTTGGACTTTGAGTCTTGTCTCTCGCCGTCCTCCTCCTCCGCTAGCTCGTCAAGAGTAACAAACTCATCCATGTTCTCAGGAAAGTCATTTTCATTTTGACTGTCCTAGAAGCAGATACAGACAGTCAACAGAAGATTGACAAAATGTCAAAAGAGTGAACATGCAATTTATATTAAAGGAGTAGTTAGAAGTAGCTCCAAAGAGGACAAAAGAGCGCCAGAAAAGTGGTCCGAACAATATTATTTATATATTATTTAAATGGTTTAAAAAAAAAAAAAAAAAAAAACTATAAATGGATTATCATGTCATTTTACTGTAAATACTATGAATTCCCATATAATTTATGGTGAAAACCAGTAAAAGGACATTCCCAGAGGCCCCTACATGACATGGTAAGGTAAAGGCAGATTTTAGTAGTTCAAGAAGATTGTTATATTAATATTATATCACTTAATGTAATATACGTTTAGAAGTTGTAAAATATACAGGCACCAATATACCATCCTGTAAAACCAGTAACATTGTCAGTTTTTACACTGAATTTCTGGCAGTTTTTTACCATAAATTTAACGTGTTTTTTTACGGTGCACTTTTTGGTGCTTTTTGGAGCTTGACAGCCTCTGGTCACTGTTTGCTTTCGTTGTGTGGAAAAGATCCACATGTACATTCTTTAAAATATCTTCTGTTATCATGAGGGTAAGTAAATGATCATTTCAATTTTTCAGTGAACTATCAGTTTTAGGAAAGGATAGCGCAGTGGCCTTTCAGATAATGTGCAAAAGCTCTTGCCTGCTCTTCATCGTCCTCTTCAGCACCCTCATCTTCAGGTTGGTCATCATTCTGTTCCTCGAGGTCTTTAGGAAGCTCATCCGTGTTCTCCTGCTCAGCCTCAGATGTTGCAGGTTCCTCCGGCTGAGTCTCTTCCTGTTTTTCACCAGAGTCTTTTTGGTTCTCTGTGGTCTCATCGCTGGAGGGATCTCTGGCTTGTTGTGCTTCAGGGTCCTCCTCATCCTCTATGTTGGAATCGTCAATATCTGGTGCTTGTTCACTGGTTTGCTCTGGATCACAGGATAGGTCAGCATCATCTGGAGATGGATCTTCATCAAATCCTTCTTCGTCTCCATCACGTGCTTCCATAACAGCTTCATCTCCTGACCCGTCGCCTAGGGCCTCTGCTTCCTCAGGCTTTGTTTCCTCTTCTTTCTCATCAGAGCTCTCTTTGGCTTTGGAAGTAGAGGACCTTTGATTCTTTGATGGTTTATCACCAGTTCTGCTGGTGGAGCTGCTGCTACTGCTGCGTTTACGGGTAGGTTCTTCCCTTCCTTGGTCACCCTTTCCAGGTGGGACCCTGGAACATCAACATGTATAGCACATTTGGTTTTGTTTTCTTTCTAAAGATATCATTAGTTTCTCTGGATAGAAAGGACAACTTACGTTAGAGTCTTATACTTCGTGCAGATGTTCAGTCGAATGGATCTTCCATTGATAGTCAATGGATTTACAGTGTAGTACTTCACCAACATCTCTGCATCCTCAGCCTTGCTCATTTGAACAAATGCCTGTTTTAAAAAAGGTCAAGGGGGGATCAGAACTGAGCTCTGTCAAATATCAAGTATGTTCTAGAAATTGCTACATGTATAACTTACTTCATCATTTAGAAAGAGATGTTTCTCAACAGTGCCAAATCTACGAGCTATTGTGAGGAGCTCCATTTTCTTGTCACTGCCTCGTGGTAAATTGGAGAAAAACACCACCTGGCTGACTCCTCTCTTCAGAGGCCTAATGTCTCTGCCCGGCCTTCCACTTTTCTGTATAGATAAAGCAAATAAGCTTAATTGAGCCGATTAAACTTATATACACTTTTTTTTTTTTTCTCTCATCTTACCTCAATTTGCATCAGTTCTTTTGACAAATAAATGTGTATCTCTTTCCCATGCAAAATGGCTGGTTTACGCTGGTAATAGTTAGCCATGGCCAAAGCCTCATCATGAGTCTGCAGCTCGAGAAAAGCCTTTGACAGAGAGAGAGAGAATATATACCAATTATGGACATTCATATTCCAAATTGAGGAAAAATTATACTGTCATGACTTTTTATCTTGAAACTGATCATACAGGTACAGGCACTACCTTGTTCTTCAGTATTAGATGCTCACAGATGGTGCCAAAGGGTTTTGCCAAGGCAAACAAGCTGTTTGTTGACATTGGTTTTCTTTCGTATTTTGCCACGACCACCCTACTTCTTATCTAAAATAAAAATATTCATTAGTGCAAGCACCAAGATATATCCATCCACTCAAACAAAAGATATTATTTTAATTGCAGGTACATTTTCAATGCAACAGAACTGATGGACCAATTTTAACAAAAACAGATAAATTTTAGTGCATTATTACCTTGGGTGCTGCTGAATATGACGTCATTTTACTTGTCATTCCCATACTGGAATCAGACCCTAAAAAAGTTGTTTAAAAAATTGTGTGACTGATTTAAATTAAGCAGGTTCACAATAAGAAACTGGAAAAATCAGAGTGTTAATGGTGCAAAATTCTTTAATTATGAAATGAATAATTTCAGCAGTAAAGCAGCTCTAAAAAGACTATGGTGTCATTATTCAGCTCAATTCAGTTTAGTTCAATAACAGTGTCAATGTTGCAAAGTCACAAGAAAAGTGTTTGTCATCTTCAAATTACCTGTACAAGTTTTTTGTTAACACAGTGCACCTTTAAAGATTACTGAAACTTATTAGGATAATGCTGATGTGAGTGAAATCTTCATCTTTTTAAAATCATATTTGAGTTATTTATTGCTTTAGGGGTAAAACCTTTACATAGGAAAATATTACTTAGTGCACCTTTAACCAAAGAATTGACTAAATCACTAGTAAAACCCACAGGAAGTGTTCATCCAGCAGTTTCATGAAAGTGGATTACTAATTCAACAAAAACATCAACTTGTAGAAAGATAGCAGACCAAACTACATCCTCTCACGGATTTATTACCCCAGTTAGAGCTCATCCCTGTTCTCTGTAGCCCACCACCAATTGGAGCTGCTCCCAACAATCCATCCGAACGACTCTTTGTGTCCAGGGAAAGGGATGTCGACCTGAGAGGAATTCATTTTTAATATGCATATCTATATAGACGCTTGTAAAAAGCAGGATGTACCATACTTATGAAAGCAGTATTTAAAAAACAAACAAACAAAAAATAAATAAATAAATAAATAAAAAGTAACATACATGCGATTAGAGGGCATTTGAGGATCCCAGTCCGGGTACCTGTAAAACAACAGGAAGGAGGTTTTAGTTTTTGAACGGCAGGGATCTAAATGTTGAACACTTGAACAACAAATTCAAAGACTGCAACCGCACAAATTAGCAACCAAGTCTAGAGATCCTATATAGTACATTTTTAATGCACTAGGATAACAGGCTCCATGATAATTATGGGTGAGGTTACATTTAATCAAATTAGTCATGTTCTTCATTTTTGCTTTTCAACTGTAACTTCAGGTTAGAAATAGAATAAAGACTACATTTAAACACCTAAAAAGGTTCATCATAAGTTGCGTTTCCACTGCAGGAACTAGGAACTTTGGGGTGGTACTCCCTTGTGTTTCGACCGCAGGAACCAGGGTCTAAATGAAGTTCCGGGTGAAAAATTCCCCCTCAGAAAGTCCCTGGTCGCTAGGTAGTACTTTTCCAAAGTTCCGGAACTTTCAGGGTGGGATTTGAGTTGAACATGCTGATTGGTTGAGTTCACGCAGCATTTAAAAAGATTCATTAGCTTTATGGCCCTTTTTCACATTTCTGGGGTTCTTAGGAGCAGAAGTTTTCATAGTAAGCTTCTATAGTGGTGAATGGGAGATGACTTTTCTCAGAATTGCATGATATAAACTTATAAAAAAAGTCGCAGAAAGAATCGCAATTCTCTTTTAAATTATTTTTTTTTTATTTCCGTGGCGGAAGCAAGCTTCCATAGTTTTCAGTCTACTTACATTTGCAGAAGGAGTTTGCGGTTTTCAGAGTGACGAATCCCAGTGGTGTGTTGAGTCCATTCCTTTACAAACACAGGGGAGGGTTAAAAAATATCCTTAATATATTAAAAAACATGGCTGTAAAATCTAAATAAATTCAAAGCCTTGACATACTGGATCAAAGCTAACTCAACAAGCTACCCTTTCCTGGCTATGAATGCAATCTACAAATGATTACTGTAATGAATCTGAAATGAGTTCTAGATACTAACTGTCCTAACTGGAACCAAGCATAAAGAACAAGTCAGAAATACAGTGAATACTACAGACATCCAATGAGATTTAGGGCCATTTTCTTACACAAATTTGATACTGAGCAAAACTAAGAGGTGCTGATTTAAATGCAACAAATGATGTTTAAAGATGGTCTACTGAACAAGTAGGACTCAAGAAAGGAAGTGTGTATGCAGGAGGCAAGCTGCTTGAATTACTCACCATGACAGAGTGAACATCAAAATCACAAAGGGAGCATACATGGGGAAACATGAGGGGCATGACTCCCAAGAAATCCTGCACTTTTCTCTGAGATGGGGTGCCCATTCTTCTCTGCATGAACAGGTCGTCAGATGCTGAAGATGTTGACATGCCAAGGCTGCGGTAGGAGTCACGGGAAAGCTCAGAATATTGGCGGTCTCTGTCGCTACCGCTCCTGTAATCTAACATGTCGTACCCTCGACCAGATGTTTCTTGCATGGAAGTATAACCGAAGTCACCTTGTGAGCGGCTTTGAGCCTGCCCACTGGAACGGTCCAACCGTCCGCCCTGCATGTCGCCCCAATCGTCTCGGCCACCTCTGTAAGAAGTCTCTGAAGAAAGATTTGGCGGATCACCAGCAATGCGGCGGCCGGATACCATCTTGCGGTTCTTAAGTTGCATTATAAGATGGGGCAAGGTCTCCACGCTGATATTCTCCTCTGGAACCTGCGCCAGTGCGTCCAGATCAGTCGGCGACAGACCTAGGCTGGCAAACAGTTTCATTGTATTGCTAATGTGGCTGCCCGCTCGGCGGTGCAGCTGAGAGTCGTGGTCTTTTCCCTCCCCTCCACCCAGGCCAGACATGCCACTATGTGATTGGGAAGACGAGCCGTAGGGGTCCGAGTGAGTGTCGCCCATACTAAAGTTCAAAGTCTCAGCGGCAGCCAAAAGCCCGCGGCCTACAGCAAAACCTTTCTGAGCATCATCACCGGTCAGTTTCTGGGACATGGCTTTGAAATGACGGCGCTTTGGACGAGTGGAAAAGGAGAAGAACAAAGCGAATCAAAAAGTCCCCAGAAAAACAATCCGTCAACTTAAGCCTGGATCGAGAAAAGAAGCTCCTCCAGAATGAAACAGGTCTGCAGAAACACAATGGAGCAAAGATTTCTAACATGCTCACGAAATGGTTAGCAGTGGCATAGGAGAGCAAGACAATGAGCTCCACAAATCCATACAATGCAAGTAAAAATTATTTACAATGACAAAGGTACAAACGGACAGATTGGTACACTGACCATAAAATGAAGATTTACAAGTACCATGAAGAGCAGTAAGTATATTTTAAAGGGAAAGTTCAATAGAGCTTTGAAGGGGAAAAAAAAAGAAAAAAAAAAAAAAAAAGAGTCTGAATCAAATTTAGATCCTTAAATGGAAAAGACAGGGGAAAGGATTGCAGTTTCTTGATCAGGAGAGAACCAGAGATAGTGTTCATGCGTTTAAGTTGTACTGTATGACAGAAAACTACAAAACTGAAATCAATGAACAAAAAAATTAACCGAAATAAAGCTAACTGCAAAAATAATTTGGCATCAAGACGTCTTGACAACAGACAAGCCAATGGTTGGGCTCAAGTGAAGGGTGCAAAGAGAGCACAGGGTTATCTGAACAAGATTTGTATCTTCATCCAAAGAAAAGTGAAATTTTACACACATTAACTCTGACTTGAAATTGTGGTGGTCATAATGGAAAAGACTACATAAAAATGGTAGAAAATAGAAAAAATATAGACAACGGTGTCACACTTGACAAGCTACTTATTTTTAACTATTTTATTCAGAAGGAAACAAAATGATGCAAAAGTTGTTTTAGGATAATATCGTTTTCGGAAAGTTGAAATGACATTCTGAGAAAAGTGTATAAAACAGGCTACCATGCAGCCCGTGCCAGCACCATGCAGATATACCAAAATATACCAATTAGTTATTTATCAAATAATGAAAATGTAAAAAAATAAATTAAATAAAAACTGAATCACAGAGAAAGCATACGTTTTGATGGACAGTATGTATGAATGAATAAGTTTCACATGGACAGGAAATTTACTAAGAACAGCATTTAACCCGAACTCAGAACTCACTAGTCCAAAATGCAAAGTTTAATAGAAATAATTGTATTTTTTACATCATAATTATAAAAAGCAAAACAGTTTCAGCCATATATCACTGCATAGCACCCACTGGAGGTTGTTAATTTTGTTGCATAATGTTTTTATCTTCGAGCTGAAGAACGTCACAAATACAGTTAACAAAGACTTTAAAAAAATCCCTAAAGGAAAAGTGCTTCTGGAAACAAGGCCGCTGAAAAACTCCACATTCCAAATGTGAAAAGTGGAAAGAGTCCATTGTACAAGTGGGTCTGCACGTAGTCTCAGTCGTCATGCCCAGGGACTGTTGGCTAAACTGATGTATCAGTCACACAAAAAGGGAAACACATTGGGAGTTTTAAAGTGGCGTTCGTTAATGGTCTGCATGGAAACAAAGCCATTGTGATGCCAAACCCCCTCAAGGAAGAAGAAAGCCTTCGTGTTTACAACTGTGACAATGAGTGCTTATCTGGATCAACTAAATGCTGGATTTTCAAAAGTATGAATTTCACGGCATAGACTCTTTAAAAGACGTCCAAGAATTTTGGAGGTGCTTAGTTGGAAAGAAGAGATATTTTAACTTGTTTGACGATGGGATATAAGAAGAGTATTATTTTCCAAGCCTGATTTGAAATTATCAGAACAAAGTCAGTAAATTTGCACAACGTTCTTGAATGAATAATTTATTAGATGCAAGCAGGTCTGTTATTGAATGAACATCAACTTTACATTTTCACAGCCCTAAACACAGCGCTGAACAAAACGAACTGGGATTGGTTGCTTACATGTACATGGGCCAAAGAAAGCTGCTGTGGAGTCCAAGGTTTGGCTATGTGAGAGTAGCTTACATTTCCTTATGTTTAAAGCATTCTGAGCAGTAATGAAATGCAAATTGATGAGAAGACCAGAAAGAATGGTGGAAGAGTATAAACACTATAATGCAAGGCATTAAAGTTACTACAGCAGATAAGATTTGAATGTTTTATGGCATAACTTGCAGAATGACAAGACTGTACCAAGAAGAGTGATTTAGTTTGAAATTATATGCATAAAATAATATGCATTAGTAAAGAAAACAGTGCAAGTCAGAGCTAACAACTTGAACGTATGTTATTATGAATCTATATTATTAAGCAGAAATGTGAATTTAACATTATAAGAAATGTGTAGACATGGCAATGGCACTACCATCCAGTTTCAGTGCAGAAGAAGGAAATGCAGAAAATATTTTGGACAGGAACCTTCCATATGCTTAACAAATATCCCACACCACAAACACGACGCTTTTTTACAGCTTTAAATAGTGTAGGTGTCCGTTGAGCGTGAATACGAGGTTAACTGATGCTGCGATAACATTCATTTCACTTAAAGACAAACAACTTAATTTAATAGCAGATTGGTGTGTAATACTTTATTTAGTCGAACATTTATGAATGTTCGTTTAATTCCAAGAAAAAAGCCGCGTTAAACACAACACACGGACGAAGTGTGATGCCAAGAAAAAAAGCCAAGGCACCAATTGTGCACAACAAGGCCTAAGCGGCAACAGTTATCTAATATTTACAATTCTGCAGCTCGGGTTTATTATAGTCTGTACTTAAAACACAAGTGATATAACAGGTTTTATTTTATTTTAATGAGTTGTTACTTACATTTTGCCTTCTTGTTCCCAAGCTTCGGGTTTAAGTTTATTTTTTTTTTTTTTTTACGTCGCACGAAGTGAAACGTGACCTACCGCTCGGGCAACAGTGCGCAGCGTGAAGCAGGAAACGATTACGAAACAGCATTTCACTTCCGCTGTGAATTTCAAAATAAAAGCCCTAATAATAATATAGGTGTTTGTCACAATTGGTTTTCAGGTGAGAATATTATACATTTATCCCATTTGGCCTCATCTGTACTGCATAAGTGTGCTCAGATACCAACCTGTCTAGTGGGTAAAGTTTTGTGACCTTTGAACATCGCTGTGATGCAGAAAATGCCCTAGAAGCTCTTATTGTTTCTGAGTTTATGGGCAAACCAGTGTGTATTCATGACATAACTAATAAGGGCAAGGGGCAAAGAAAGCAGTTCCCATGACAGGCATGGTGAAGAAATTCCGAATCCTGACGAAAATTTTCGAGCAATCACAGGGAAGAAGGCTTGCAGACCCCGCCCTGGAGGTCCTCTCAACAGATGAGTTAGGTGTTATTCAAGCGGTCCTCTGTGATGTCTTTATTTAAACATAGTATTCAAAACCATAAAGAAAATGCAGTATTCTTAATTTTGAATAAATATACATATATCAATACATAAATCTTAACAACATGTGCTCAAATGTTTCAGACTCTTTCACACAACATTCTGATCTCAGGTAGGTATCTCAGGTAAATGATACACTAACAGACTTCTCTGTGACAACTATAAATTAAAGCATTTGATATATATATATATATATATATATATATATATATATAAAAATAAAAGAGGGGGAACTTTCTGGCCATATTGGAAGAAATAGCATTGGTTTATCATAAAATGAATCCATATGTATTGAGTGGTTTAGTCCAAATTTTCTGAAGAGACACAATCGCTTTATGTGATATAAATATTTAATTTAGGCTTATATTCACATGTACACATTAATTACATTAAACAAAGGGCCATGAATAGGTTTCTCCTTTCACAGAGAAAAATGATTAAAAACAGTCAGACACAGTCTGAGGAATGCTGAAAATTTAATAAAAGAAAGGAAAAACAAAACAGTAGTAGCAATTTAGGCGTAAAATGTGTTAAACTTCACATCTAAATTGCTATGTCAGAACAGCTAGGAATTTATGAATACACCAGCTTTAATTACCACATTAAAAAAAGCAATACCTCAGTCCAATCTTTTTCTTTTTTTTTTCTTTTTTTTAGAAAAAAATTAAACATACTGAACAAAACAGCTTACACAAAATATGCAAACACAGGTACATAATGGACATATTAACAGATGTTCCAGCATCAATGGTTCATTTCTTCGTCCCGTTACTCTGTGCTTTGGTTTTCTCCTTTTCCAAATATTTCTGATAAGAAAACATTTGTTTCAAAAACATATATTGAACTACAACAACGTCAACATAGTTATGCTAATATTTATTTATAAAAAAAGTTGTAATTGAAGCCTCAATATGTAATACATAAACCAGATCTCAATCCTGTTCTGAAAACATGATCAAGGACAGACGAGGGAAAAAATCTCACCTTAAGTTTATCGTAGTGTGCTTGGCTACTGCAGTGAATTTTCTTAGCAGTGTCCTCATTAGAGTAAAACAGGAAGCAGACTCTGCAGTAGTACCCCATCTTCACAAACTCCACACCTGAAACAGGTCAAATGAGATTCATTAATGAGACTTCTTACAAGCGATCATGAATACACTGCACAAGTGACAATAATGAAAAGAAGCCAGTATCTTTCATTAGCTGGGGTGCATCACTTTTTATAATATATAATGAACTTTCTTCAGCTTCTTGGACAGAGTAAGCTGTAAAATTAATATCTCCGTTATGTCAAACTTCTTCTCAGCAAAAATCAAAGCCATCTTACCCACTGGGACTTTAGGATCATATGGCTCTAGAGTAGAATGGCTAGTTTCGAGCTTTGTTTCAGATGGTGCTGCTGTAATGTTTGTTTCCTCAGTCTTCACACTCTTCTCTGACACAACAGTGGGAGAAGCAACAGTTTCTTCATCTTCAGGCTTCTGGTTGAAAGGAAAGCAGTGGATAAATCAAGTATATCCAGGTACTAGTGAGAAAGCTTTTGGTACAATCTTTGTCTATCGCTTGGGGAACCCGTCTGGGCTGAATTCACATTAAAAACACCATATTGCTAACTACACTAATGCAAGTATGCTAACCCCATCCAGTTCATGATATGAACAAAAATGAGGTCACTCACAGGTTCGGTCTCTATATTCTGGAGTTCTGATGTGTCTTTGCTTTGTTCCTCCTCTTGCTCTTTCTTTTCCTCTGAAACAGTTTCTGCTGAAACATTTTGGCTTTCCTTCTCTTCCTGACTCTCCATCTCCTCAGCTTTATCAGCAACAGGCTCATCCACTTTGATCTTCTTGACAGAAGGTTCTTCCTCTTTTTTGTCCTTACTTTTGCCAGAGGAGTTCCTCTGGGCCTCATCTTCTTTGGAGCGTTCTCTCTTGAGTGGCCGTTTATCCTCGGGTTCTGGGGTTGGAGGTCTTTTTCTGTGAGAAGATTACATTTTCAAACAGATGCCATGTAACATTCTTTGAAAGCCATTTTTTTCCCATAAAAAAAAAAAAAAAAGAAAAGATAGAAGAATCTGATTGTCCAACTCACCCACGTTTGAGCTGCTTATATTTCCTGCTTATGTAAACAACCAGTCGTTTGCCTTCAAACTTAGGTCGATTTTCCTTGTAGGCCTCTGCCATTTTCTCAGCATCTTCCCCTCTTTCCATCTCAATGAAGCACTGAGCAAACATACAAATATCATTTATTTTGTCCTTGTAAATCCCAACAGAAACAGTCCCATTTTATATTTACCTCATTGCGAAATGGATTCAGAAAATATCTTCTGATTTTTCCAAATGGTTCTGCGATTTTCAGAAGAGAAGCATCTGAGCCTTTGAAGGATGGAATCTTACCAACGTAGATAACTCTGCCACTCTGTAGATGTTGGACAAATATAGGCGTTAGATTCTGCTTCTTTTAGATTCACATACATTTTATTCATAGTGAGTTATAAAGCTCAAGTCTTACCTGGATGGTTGGATAGGTGTGTGAATGAATAACCTTCACAGATTTTCCACACACAGATGGCAAGATATTTCCACTGTAGAAACTAACCATTGCTCTTGCCTCTTGTTCATTGGAGAACTCCAGAAAGGCCTAACACAGAGCACAACCACAACACATATGAAAAAATAAATCATACACAAACATCTCTGAGAGTTTGAGATTTACAACTGACATGGTAATATGGACCAATGGACAAATGGCAATACATTAAAAAATGGTCTATCATCAGAAATCTGTGTGGATATCTACAGTAAAGCTGCTGTGAGTGAAGCACAGGATATCTGAGAGCTGTTACCTCAGTCCTCACGTCCAAGACCAGGTGCCGCATCACTTTACCAAAAGGCTTGGCAAGATTAAGGATTTCATCTAGATAACCGTAGCCACGTTTAAACCCAACGACATTCACAACTCTAAATCCCTACAATTCCAAACACGCATTAATATTTAATACAATCAATAAATCAATCAATGCACAAACATTAGTTGCAAACTACTTTAATGCATTCTAAAGTGCCCAAGAAATAAGTGACTTACTCCACTATCCCTGGAGCTTCCTGAAACACACAAAATGAAATAAGGCATTATTAAATGGACTGACTTTGGAGGAAAAAAGCCAGAGAGTATTGTAGTTTATCAACAACGATAAGACTATAACCTTTTATTATTATTATTATTATTTAACACTGTCAACTCAATCCAAAGAAGGATCACTGCTAAAGCCATTGACATTGTTCAAGGGTGTTACCTGATGTGTTTTTAGCTTTGGACTTTGAGTCTTGTCTCTCGCCGTCCTCCTCCTCCGCTAGCTCGTCAAGAGTAACAAACTCATCCATGTTCTCAGGAAAGTCAGTTTTTTTTTGACTGTCCTAGAAGCAGATACAGACAGTCAACAGAACTGCATGTCAAAAAAGTGAACATGCAATTTTAAATTAAAGGAGTCGTTAGAAGTTGCTCCAAAGGAGGACAAAAGAGCACCAGAAAAGTGGTTCATACAATTGTACAGCTTCAGAAGTCTTGGAATATAGCAGCTTATATGGAATATAAAAATGTTACAAAATTTTATTTAAATGGTTAAAAAAAAAAAAAAAAGTCCACAGTAAAAAAACTTCTTTGGTTACTGTTATTGTAAGAGTGAAAATTTGTAAATGGATTATGTCATTTTACTGAAAAACTCAAATTTATGCTTTTTGGAGCTTGACAGCCTCTGGTCACTGTTTGCTTTCGTTGTGTGGAAAAGATTCACATGTACACTCTGTAAAATATCTTCTGTTATCATGAGGGTAAGTAAATGATCATTTCAATTTTCCAGTGAACTATCAGTTTTAGGAAAGGATAGCGCAGTGGCCTTTCAGATGATGTGCAAAAGCTCTTGCCTGCTCTCCATCGTCCTCTTCAGCACCCTCATCTTCAGGTTGGTCATCATTCTGTTCCTCGAGGTCTTTAGGAAGCTCATCCGTGTTCTCCTGCTCAGCCTCAGATGTTGCAGGTTCCTCCAGCTGAGTCTCTTCCTGTTTTTCACCAGAGTCTTTTTGGTTCTCTGTGGTCTCATCGCTGGAGGGATCTCTGGCTTGTTGTGCTTCAGGTTCCTCCTCATCCTCTATGTTGGAATCATCAATATCTGGTGCTTGTTCACTGGTTTGCTCTGGATCACAGGATAGGTCAACATCATCTGGAGATGGATCTTCATCAAAACCTTCTTTGTCTCCATCACGTGCTTCCATAACAGCTTCATCTCCTGACCCATCGCCTAGGGCCTCTGCTTCCTCAGGCTTTGTTTCCTCTTCTTTCTCATCAGAGCTCTCTTTGGCTTTGGAAGTAGAGGACCTTTGATTCTTTGATGGTTTATCACCAGTTCTGCTGGTGGAGCTGCTGCTACTGCTGCGTTTACGGGTAGGTTCTTCCCTTCCTTGGTCACCCTTTCCAGGTGGGACCCTGGAACATCAACATGTATAGCACATTTGGTTTTGTTTTCTTTCTAAAGATATCATTAGTTTTTTTCTGGATAGAAAGGACAACTTACGTTAGAGTCTTATACTTCGTGCAGATGTTCAGTCGAATGGATCTTCCACCGATAGTCAATGGATTTACAGTGTAGTACTTCACCAACATCTCTGCATCCTCAGCCTTGCTCATTTGAACAAATGCCTGTTTTAAAAAAGGTCAAGGGGGGATCAGAACTGAGCTCTGTCAAAAATCAAGTATGTTCTGGAAATTGCTGCATATATAACTTACTGCATCATTTAGAAAGAGATGTTTCTCAACAGTGCCAAATCTACGAGATATTGTGAGGAGCTCCATTTTCTTGTCCCTGTCCCGTGGTAAATTGAAGAAAAACACCACCTGGCTGACTCCTCTCTTCAGAGGCCTAATGTCTCTGCCCGGCCTTCCACTTTTCTGTATAGATAAAGCAAATAAGCTTAATTGGGACAATTTAACTTATATAGATATACAGATGGTGCCAAAGGGTTTTGCCAAGGCAAACAGGCTGTTTGTTGACATTGGTTTTCTTTCGTATTTTGCCACGACCACCCTACTTATCTAAAATAAAAATATTCATAAGTGCAAGCACCAAGATAAATCCATCCACTCAAACAAAAGATTTTATACTGAAAAGGACATACTTATTATATAAAATATACTAATATATTCAATGCAACAGAACTGATGGACCAATTTTAACAAAAACAGATCACTTTTAGTGCATTATTACCTTGGGTGCTGCTGAATATGACGTCATTTTACTTGTCATTCCCATACTGGAATCAGACCCTAAAAAAGTTGTTTAAAAATTGTGACTGATTTAAATTAAGCAGCTTCACAGTAAGAAACTGGAAAAATCATAGTGTTAATGGTGCAACGTTCTTCAATTATGAAATGAATAATTTCAGCTGTAAAACAGCTCTAAAAAGACTATGGTGTCATTATTCAGCTCAATTCAGTTCAATGTTAATTCAAAAACAGTCAATGTTGCAAAGTCACAAGAAAAGTGTTTGTCATCTTCAAATGACCGGTCCATGTTTTTTGTTAACTCAGAGCACCTTTAAAGATTACAGAAACTTATTTGGATAATGCTGATTTTTTTAAAAATCATATTTGACTTATTTATTGCTTTAGGGGTAAAACCTTTACATAGGAAAATATTACTTAGTGCACCTTTAACCAAAGAATTGACTAAATCACTAGTAAAACCCACAGGAAGACAAATGCATTCTAGACTTCTCTAAACAAGACAGTGTTCATCCAGCAGTTTCATGAAAGTGGATTACTAATTCAACAAAAACATCAACTTGTAGAAAGATAGCAGACCAAACTACATCCTCTCACAGATTTATTACCCCAGTTAGAGCTCATCCCTGTTCTCTGTAGACCACCACCAATTGGAGCTGCTCCCAACAATCCATCCGAACGACTCTTTGTGTCCAGGGAAAGGGATGTCGACCTGAGAGGAATTCATTTTTAATATGCATTTCAATACAGATGCTTGTAGAAAGCAGGATGTATCATACTTATGAAAGCAGTATTTTAAAAAAAACAGTAACATACATGCGATTAGAGGGCATTTGAGGATCCCAGTCCGGGTACCTGTAAAACAACAGGAAGGAGTTTTTAGTTTTTGAACGGCAGAGATCTAAATGTTGAACACTTGAACGACAAATTCAAAGACTGCAACCGCACAAATTAGCAACCAAGTCTAGAGATCCTATATAGTAAATTTTTAATGCACTAGGATAACAGGCTCCATGATAATTATCTGTGAGGTTACATTTAATCAAATTAGTCATGTTCTTCATTTTTGCTTTTCAACTGTAACTTCAGGTTAGAAATAGAATAAAGACTACATTTAAACACCTAAAAAGGTTCATCATAAGCCGCGTTTCCACCACAGGAACTTTCCCCAGGAACTTTGGGGTGGTACTCTGTGTGTTTTCGACCGCAGGAACCAGGGTCTAAATGAAGTTCTGGGTAAAAATTCCCCCCTCTGAAAGTCCCTGGTCGCTAGGAAGTTCAGAACTTTTGGCGGTGGGATTTAGGCGCTGAACATGCTGATTGGTTGAGTTCACACAGCATTTTAAAAAGATTCATTAGCTTTATGGCCCCTTTTCACATTTCCGGGGTTCTTAAGAGCAGAAGTTTTCATAGTTGGGTAAGCTTCTATAGTGGTGAATGGGAGATGACTTTTCTCAGAATTGCATGATATAAACTTGCAATTTTGAGAAAAAAGTCAGAATTGTAAGAAAGAATCACAATTCTCTTTTAAAAAATTTTTTTTTAATTTCCGTGGCGGAAACAAGCTTCCATAGTTTTCAGTCTACTTACATTTGCAGAAGGAGTTTGCGGTTTTCAGAGTGACGAATCCCAGTGGTGTGTTGAGTCCATTCCTTTACAAACACAAGGGAGGGTTAAAAAATATCCTTAATATATTAAAAAACATGGCTGTAAAATCTAAATAAATTCAAAGCCTTGACATACTGGATCAAAGCTAACTCAACAAGCTACCCTTTCCTGGCTATGAATGCAATCTACAAATGATTACTGTAATGAATTTGAAATGAGTTCTAGATACTAACTGTCCTAACTGGAACCAAGCATAGAGAACAAGTCAGAAATACAGTGAATACTACAGACATCCAATGAGATTTAGGGCCATTTTCTTACACAAATTTGATACTGAGCAAAACTAAGAGGTGCTGATTTAAATGCAACAAATGATGTTTAAAGATGGTCTACTGAACAAGTAGGACTCAAGAAGAGGAAGTGTGTGTGCAGGAGGCAAGCTGCTTGAATTACTCACCATGACAGAGTGAACATCAAAATCACAAAGGGAGCATACATGGGGAAACATGAGGGGCATGACTCCCAAGAAATCCTGCACTTTTCTCTGAGACGGGGTGCCCATTCTTCTCTGCATGAACAGGTCGTCAGATGCCGATGACGCCGACATGCCGAGGCTGCGGTAGGAGTCACGGGAAAGCTCGGAATATTGGCGGTCTCTGCCTCTACCGCTCCTGTAATCTAACATGTCGTACCCTCGACCAGATGTTTCTTGCATGGAAGTATAACCGAAGTCACCTTGTGAGCGGCTTTGAGCCTGCCCACTGGAACGGTCCAACCGTCCGCCCTGCATGTCGCCCCAATCGTCTCGGCCACCTCTGTATGAAGTCTCTGAAGAAAGATTTGGCGGATCACCAGCAATGTGGCAGCCGGATACCATCTTGCGGTTCTTCAGCAGCATGAGAAGATGGGGCAAGGTCTCCACGCTGATATTCTCCTCTGGAACCTGCGCCAGTGCATTTAGATCAGTCAGCGACAGACCTAGGCTGGCAAACAGTTTTATGGTTTTGCTAATGTGGCTGCCCGCTCCGCGGTGCAGCTGAGAGTCGTGGTCTTTTCTCTCCCCTCCACCCAGGCCAGACATGCCACTATGTGATTGGGAAGACGAGCCGTAGGGGTCCGAGTGAGTGTCGCCCATACTAAAGTTCAAAGTCTCAGCGGCAGCCAAAAGCCCGCGGCCTACAGCAAAACCTTTCTGAGCATCATCACTGGTCAGTTTCTGGGACATGGCTTTGAAATGCCGGCGCTTTGGACGAGTTGGAAAAGGAGAGGAACAAAGCGAATCAAAAAGTCCCCAGAAAAACAATCCATCAAATTAAGCCTGGATCGAGAAAAGAAGCTCCTCCAGAATGAAACAGGTCTGCAGAAACACAATGGAGCAAAGATTTCTAACATGCTCACGAAATGGTTAGCAGTGGCATAGGAGAGCAAGACAGTGAGCTCCACAAATCCATACAATGCAAGTAAAAATTATTTACAATGACAAAGGTACAAATGGACAGATTTGTACACTGACCGAATTGACCATAAAATGAAGATTTACAAGTACCATGAAGAGCAATAAGTAAATTTTAATGGGAAAGTTCAGTAGAGCTTTGAAGGGGAAAAAACGAGTCTGAATCAAATTTAGATCCTTAAATGTGTATGGAAAAGACAGGGGAAAGGATTGCAGTTTCTTGGTCAGGAGAGAACCAGAGATAGTGTTCATGCGTTTAAGTTGTACTGTATGACAGAAAACTACATAACTGAAATCAATGAACAAAAAACTAACCGAAATAAAGTTGATCAACTTTAGCGTTTAACTGCAAAAATAATTTGGCAAGACGTCTTGACAACAGACAAGCCAATAGTCGGGCTCAAGTGAAGGGTGCAAAGAGAGCACAGGGTTATCTGAACAAGATTTTTATCTTCATCCGAAGAAAAGTGAAATTTTTCACACATTAACTGACTTGAAACTGTGGTGGTCATAATGGAAAAGACTATATCAAAATGGCAGAAATCAGAAAAAAAAGACAATGTTGTCACACTTGACAAGCTACTTATTTTTGTTATTTTATTCAGAAGGAAACAAATGATGCAAAAGTTTGTCATCACTGTTTTTGGATAATATCGTTTTCGGAAAGCTGAAATGACAGAAAAGTGTAACAGGCTACCATGCAGCCCGTGCCAGCACCATGCAATCAAACCCCGCCTCAAAAAACCCAGGCCAATTAAAAGTTCTTTATCAAATAAGTTCAAGTAAAAAATAAAAACTGAATCACTTAACAGAGAATGTATAAGTTTTGATGGACAGTTTCACATGGACAGGAACAATTAAAATAGTAGGCACTAAATTGGTGAAATATTGGTTAAAAACACCAAATTACTAAGAACAGCATTTAAACCAAACTAGTCCAAAATGCAATGTTTAATAGAAATTTTTTTTTACATCATAATTGGGTCAATGACGTGATGGGTCATTTTTTTGTCCAAAGGCCTTAATAATAATAAAAAACAAAGATGTGACATCCAAATTATGTAAGGTAGTACAACAAGATCTCTTTTATAGGTTTTAATTATATTTTCCTACATATAAAGGTATTTTAAAGATTTTGAAGTGTCATTCGGTTTAACTGTCCAAAGGCCAATACAGCCATTTCATTTGTGATTAAAATATCTTAAAATGTAATAAATGTATATATTTTTTTTAGTCTGGCATGATTTTATAACATCATATATCAACACAGTGCAAAATGGTATTAAAATTATGTGTAGAAGACATTGCTTTGTTATGAGAAAGAATGTCCGGAAAAAAAAGAATTTCATTGATGTCATTTGGAGTAACCAATATAAAGAGACCATTTTAGATCAAGTCATGCGGTCAATATCATGTGACAGGATGTGACATCATTCAGACACCTGCAAAGGACCACATGGTCATGAAGCAAAGTAACTAACTCTCTCTTAACTATTTGAAAAATTCATGTTTTCACTTGCTCATACGCATGTCCCGAAACATCAGGTCATTCGGTACGACCGCTATAAAACATTTGTACTAAATATAAAAATGTTTGATTGTCCTTTTGCTAGCTAGATATCAGCCTGTTAGCATTGTTTGAAAATATCGTCATTTGGTATAACCAAAATTCAGTAAAACCAAATGACTTTTTTGGTGGCAAATTTTGTCCATCTTGTAAAAAATGACAAAAGCAGTGTTAATTCATTATAAAACCCATATAATCTCATTAATAAAACTTCAAAATTAATTATATCTCCATTATGTTTTTTTTTTTTTACACTTTTAAAAACCTTATTCGTCAATGACCCAATTATAAAAGGCAAAACAGTTCCAGCCATATATCACTGCATAGCACCCACTGGAGATTGATAATTTTGTTGCATAATGTTTTTATCTTCGAGCTGAAGAACGTCACAAATACAGTTAACAAAGACTTTAAAAAAAATCCCTAAAGGAAAAGTGCTTCTGGAAACAAGGCCGCTGAAAAACTCCACATTCTAAACGTGAAAAATGCAAAGAGTCCATTGTACAAGTGGGTCTGCATGTAGTCTCAGTCGTCATGCCCAGGGATTGTTGGCTAAACTGATGTATCAGTCACACAAAAAGGAAAACACTTTGGGAGTTTCAAAGTCGTCAAAGTCTTGTGTGTCGCGTTCGTTAATGGTCTGTCTGGAAACAAAGCCATTGTGACGCCAAACTCCCTCAAGGAAGAAGAAAGCCTTCGTGTTTACAACTGTGACAATGAATTAATTTCACGGCATAGACTCTTTAAAAGACGTCCAAGAATTTGAGGCGCTTTTTTGGAAAGAAGAGAGATATTTTAACTTGTTTGACGATGGGATATGGGAAGAGTATCATTTTCCAAGCCTGATTTGAAATTCTCAGAACAAAGTCAGTAAATTTGCACAACGTTCTTGAATGAATCATTTATTAGATGCAAGCAGGTCTGTTATTGAATGAACATCAACTTTACATTTTTACACCCCTAAACACGGCGCTGAACAAAACGAACTGGGATTGGTTGCTTACATGTACATGGGCCAAAGAAAGCTGCTGTGGAGCAAGGTTTGGCTATGTGTGACTGGCTTATATTTAAAGCATTCTGAGCAGTGATGAAATGCAAATTGATGAGAAGACCAGAAAGAATGGTGGAAGAGTATAAACACTATAATGCAAGGCAATAAAGTTACTACAGCAGATAAAATTTGAATGTTTTATGGCATAACTTGCAGAATGACAAGACTGTACCAAGAAGAGTGATTTAGTTTGAAATTATATGCATACAATAATATGCATTAGTAAAGAAAACAGTGCAAGTCAGAGCTAACAACTTGAACGTATGATATTATGAATCTATATTATTAAGCAGAAATGTGAATTTAACATTATAAGAAATGTGTAGACATGGCAATGGCACTACCATCCAGTTTCAGTGCAGGAGGAGGAAATGCAAAAAATATATTTGGACAGGAACCTTCCATATGCTTAACAAATATCCCACACCACAAACACGACGATTTTTACAGCTTTAAATAATGTCCGTTGAGCGTGAATCCGAGGTTAACTGATGCTGCGATAACATTCATTTCACTTATTAAGGACAATCAACTTAATTTAATAGCAGATTGGTGTGTAATACTTTATTTAGGCGAACATTTATGAAACACAGACGTTTAATTCCAAGAAAAAAGCCGCGTTAAACACAACACACGGACGAAGTGTGATGCCAAGAAAAAAAGCCAAGGAACCAATTGTGCACAACAAGGCCTAAGCGGCAACAGTGACCTAATATTTACAATTCTGCAGCTCGGGTTTATTATAGTCTGTACTTAAAACACAAGTGATATAACAGGTTTTATTTTATTTTAATGAGTTGTTACTTACATTTTTCCTTCTTGTTCCCAAGCTTCGGGTTTAAGTTTTTTTTTTTTTATGCAGCTTGAAGCAGGAAACGATTACGAAACAACATTTCACTTCTGATGTGAATTTCAAAATAAAAGCCCTAATAATAATTTAGGTGTTTGTCACTACAATTGGTTTTCAGGTGAGAATAACGGTCAACCAAGAGACCAGGGATCACTGTTTGTGAATAATTTGCACCAAAGGTGACCAAACAAGAGCTGCATGCAATATTCATCCCATTTGGCCTCATCTGTAAGTTACTGCATAAGTGTGCCCAGATAGAAAAACCAACCTGTCTAGTGGGTAAAGTTTTTGCAGTCCTCTGTGATGTCTTTATTTAAACAGTATTCAAAACCATGAAAAAAAAAAAAAAAAAATGCAGTATTCTTAACACACACACACATACATACATACATACATATACACACACACATACATATACACTATATTGCCAAAAGTTTTGGGATGCCTGCCTTTACGTGCACATAAACTTTAATGACATCCCATTTTTAATCCGTAGGGTTTAATATGGAGTTGGCCCACCCTTTGCAGCTATAACAGCTTCAACTCTTCTAGGAAGGCTTTCCACAAGGTTTAGGAGTGTGTTTATGGGAAGTTTTGACCATTCTTCTAGAAGCGCATTTGTGAGGTCAGGCACTGATGTTGGACGAGAAGGCCTGGCTCACAGTCTCCGCTCTAATTCATCCCAAAGGTGTTCTATCGGGTTGAGTGCAGGCCAGTCAAGTTCCTCCACACGAAACTCGCTCATCCATGTCTTTATGGACCTTGCTTTGTGTACTGGTGCGCAGTCATGTTGGAACAGGAAGGGGCCATCCCCAAACTGTTCCCATAAAGTTGGGAGCATGAAATTGTCCAAAATGTCTTGGTATGCTGAAGCATTAAGAGTTCCTTTCACTGGAGCTAAGGGGCCAAGCCCAACCCCTGAAAAACAACCCCACACCATAATCCCCCTCCACCAAACTTTACACTTGGCACAATGCAGTCAGGCAAGTACCGTTCTCCTGGCAACCGCCAAACCCAGACTCGTCCATCGGATTGCCAGACAGAGAAGTGTGATTCGTCACTCCAGAGAACACGTCTCCACTGCTCTAGAGTCCAGTGGCGGCGTGCTTTACACCACTGCATCCGACGCTTTGCATTGCACTTGGTGATATAAGGCTTGGATGCAGCTGCTCGGCCATGGAAACCCATTCCATGAAGCTCTCTATGCACTGTTCTTGAGCTAATCTGAAGGCCACATGAAGTTTGGAGGTCTGTAGCTATTGACTCTGCAGAAAGTTGGCAACTTCTGCGCACTGTGCGCCTCAGCATGCGCTGACCCCGCTCTGTGATTTTACGTGGCCTACCACTTCGTGGCTGAGTTGCTGTTGTTCCCAATTGTTTCCACTTTGTTATGATTCCACTAACAGTTGACCGTGGAATATTTAGTAGTGAGGAAATTTCACGAATGGACTTATTGCACAGGTGGCAACCTATCACGGTACCACGCTTGAATTCACTGAGCTCCTGAGAGCGACCCATTCTTTCACAAATGTTTGTAGAAGCAGTCTGCATGCCTAGGTGCTTGATTTTATACACCTGTGGCCATGGAAGTGATTGGAACACCTGAATTCAATGATTTGGAGGGGTGTCCCAATACTTTTGGCAATATAGTGTATATATCTCCACAGATATTCTTGGTATATAAATACCAAGCATGACATTTGAAAATAAAGCATGAAGGGAAACTGACAGCTCATTGGCTGGTAAGGATTATTTGTAGGGCAACCTTATTATTTGAAATTATTTGTTTCAGTCTTTTTGAGTGGAAGTACCTCAAACCGGAAGTGCCTGCCATAATTCAAAATGCAGTAGGCTCGTCAGGGAAAAGGTGGATAGACATTTACTCAACGTTTACCTCAGAAAAGCCCTTCTTTTAGAATGACCCCTTTTTCACACATGTATGTAAATGCAGACTGCATGGCTAGGTGCTTGTATGTTCCAATACTTTTGTCCATGTAGTGTATTTTTACCAGGTTTGTACTAAGTACTAACATATTAGGACAGTGATATTAAAAGATCAAATTCAATATACAACTTATTGCTGATGCATACTATGTTCAGACAAGTACAGACTATGGATGTTCTGCCCTTCAGGTGTCCGCGCCAGTAATGTGAATGAAAACTATGAACAAGGACTGAATCAGAGCACCTTGTAAATGCCATGTTGGCATGGTCTGAATACAAAAGGGGGGCTGAGAGTAACGCATCTTTGTTGGATAAAGACTATCAAAAGAGAGAGTGTGAGAGAATTGGGACTATATAAACAATTTTGGCAGATTTTCTCCTGCTTTCTGGTACACAAAATATTTCCCAATGAGGCCATTGTGAGTCAGTGGAGTCTGAAAAGAGGGGGAACTTTCTGGCCATATTGGAACAAATAGCATTGGTTCATCCATTGACAGCTACGCAATTACCATTTTGACGCTTCAAAAAGTTCATAAACAGATCGTAAGACTAATCCGTATGAATTGAGCGGTTAGTCCAAATTTTCTGAAGAGACACAATCGCTTTATGTGATATAAAGATTAAATTTAGGCTTATATTCACATGTACACATTAATTACATTAAACAAAAGAGCCATGAATAGGTTTCTCCTTTCACGGAATCCAAAATAAACAGAAAAAAATGATTAAAAACAGTCAGACACAGTCTGAGGAATGCTGAAAATTTAATAAAAGAAAGGAAAAACAAAACAGTAGTAGCAATTTAGGCATAAAATGTGTTAAACTTCACATCTAAATTGCTATGTCAGAACAGCTAGGAATTTATGAATACACCAGCTTTAATTACCACATTAAAAAAAGCAATACCTCAGTCTAATCTTTCTTTCTTTTTTTTTTTTTTAGAAAAAAAATAAACATACTGAACAAAACAGCTTACACAAGAAAACACAGGGACATAATGGACATATTAACAGATGTTCCAGCATCAATGGTTCATTTCTTCGTCCCGTTACTCTGTGCTTTGGTTTTCTCCTTTTCCAAATATTTCTGATAAGAAAACATTTGTTTCAAAAACATATATTGAACTACAACAACGTCAACATAGTTATGCTAATATTTATTTATAAAAAAAGTTGTAATTGAAGCCTCAATATGTAATACATAAACCTGATCTCAATCCTGTTCTGAAAACATGATCAAGGACAGATGAGGGAAAAAATCTCACCTTAAGTTTATCGTAGTGTGCTTGGCTACTGCAGTGAATTTTCTTAGCAGTGTCCTCATTAGAGTAAAACAGGAAGCAGACTCTGCAGTAGTACCCCATCTTCACAAACTCCACACCTGAAACAGGTCAAATGAGATTCATTAATGAGACTTCTTACAAGCGATCATGAATACATTGCACAAGTGACAATAATGAAAAGAAGCCAGTATCTTTCATTAGCTGGGGTGCATCACTTTTTATAATATATAATGAACTTTCTTCAGCTTCTTAGAGTAAGCTGTGAAATTAATCTCTCTGTTATGTCAAACTTCTTATTTCTCAGCAAAAATCAAAGCCATCTTACCCACTGGGACTTTAGGATCATATGGCTCTAGAGTAGA
The DNA here is from genome assembly GCA_039654765.1 of Mylopharyngodon piceus. Taxonomy (NCBI): domain Eukaryota; kingdom Metazoa; phylum Chordata; class Actinopteri; order Cypriniformes; family Xenocyprididae; genus Mylopharyngodon; species Mylopharyngodon piceus. The sequence goes on from CM077439.1 coordinate 2,617,219, forward strand.
ATGGCTAGTTTCGAGCTTTGTTGCAGACGGTGCTGCTGTAATGTTTGTTTCCTCAGTCTTCACACTCTTCTCTGACACAACAGTGGGAGAATCAACAGTTTCTTCATCTTCAGGCTTCTGGTTAAAGGAAAGCAGTGGATAAGTATATCCAGTTAGCAGTGAAAAAGCATTTGGTACAATCTTTGTCTATCACTTGGAGAGCCCGTCTGGGCTGAATTCAGTCTTTAAAAACAACCTACCATGTTGTTTGACAAGTTGTAATCAGATATAGTGCACACTGTCATAATGTAATGAGAGTGACATAGTTCTAAAACACTCCACTTAGTAGACTCCATAAAATATACTCTTGAGAGTAGCCACCCCCACCCTTCACATCCAGCCAAGTGAAGAACACTCTGCAGGAGGTATACGTGCCATTGTCAGTCTTCAATCAAGAGAAGACTTTACAAGAGCAAATACAGAAGGTTCACCACAAGGTGCAAACCATTCATAAGCCTCAAGAATAGAAAGGCCAGATTAGACTTTGCCGAAAAAAAAAAAAAAACCTGACCAGTTCTGGAAAAGCATTCTTTGGATAGATGAAACTAAGTTCAACCTATACCAGAATGACAGGAAGAAAAAAGTATGGAGGAAGCTTGGAACAGCTCATGACCCATTACACTTGACATTTTTGTTCAACCCCTTGAATTAAAGCTAAAAGTCTGCACTTCAAATTCATCTTGATTGTTTTATTTATATTTATTCTGGTGTCATTCAAAGCCAAAATTATGAAAATTGTGCCTGTGTCCAAATATATACATACAAGCAAACACACACACACACACACACACACACACACTGATGAGCCAAAACATTATGACCAGTCCGAGGTGAATCGAATGCTGGTCATGTTGGCTTCCTCCAAGATGCTGATGTTCGTGCGTTTGTCCTCCCAGTTGATCCTCAGAAGGATCTTCTGTGTTCTGATCTTCTATAAGGATCTTCTGTGTTATTGTTGTTATTGCTTCTTTTATCAGGCATTAGTGGACTCGTTGTCCTTCAGCAGTTCCTGCCCATCCTTTGTGTGCAGCGGGTTTAGTCTGCGGTAGCTTGGACCATACGTGGTCTTGGCAGCATTGAAAAAGCCTCTGGTGTCACCAGAGTCTTGATTTCCAAAACCATTTCTGTCCAACAGGTGTTCTCTGCACCTATCTCTGGACATCCACCTTGGCTCTGGAAGGAGACACTTTTTTGGCCTTGCAGATTACATTTTTCCAGGCACAAAAGGCTTTCCTTTTCTTGGAGAGGAGTTGTTCTATTTGTGTGCCATTCTCATCAAATCAGTCCTTGTGTTTTCTGGACTTGTACTCAAGAATGATTTTTCAGGTAGCAAAGATGGTAGACTTGAGCAGACTTCAGTGCCCTTCGATGTCATCAGGGTATTCCTGTTGGAAGCTTTCCACAAGGGAGGTCTTAAGTCGCTGCTGGATGGCAGTTTCATCCAGGCTGTCAGGGTACAGTCTTGGTCGGATCTGCTTCTTTTGAGCTCTCCTCTTCCTCTTGAGTTTGATCAACATTGTGGAGCGGATAAGGCGATGATCTGTCCAGCAGTCAGTGAGTACACTTGCTGAGAAGCCTTACTTTCTTATAGTACCCTTCTAGAGATGTTGATCCCGGCCAACCCTGGCGAATGGTGATCCCTCTGGATGTGGTAATCCAGTCGGAAGGGTTTGAGGAAGGATATTTTTAGGGCAACTTTTCTAGCCCCTTCCCCAGGTGGACTGAGCAGATTGGATCCTAAAGAGGGCTTCTCAGTCATGGGTGCAGCTGCCTAAGGGCTCTTTCTAAGGGCTCTTTCTGTCTTTCAGTCTAGCACTTATCGCCTAATGTGCCGGTTCATGACTAGGGCTTCTAGATCTCACAATCCTGCCCCCAGCTCCATAGCTCCAGGCGGCATTGCTCTCAGCATCACAGGACCACACAAACTTCTTCACCACGACAAGGTTCAATGTCTGGAGAGGACGTAAATTTGACACATGGCACCTACCCTAAACATTGTTGCAGACCAGGTACACCTCTTCATGACAATGGAGTTCCCTGGTGGAAGTGGCCTCTTTTAGCAGGACAATGCACCCTGCCAGACTGCACACATTCTTCAAAATTGGTATTAGGAATATTATGAAGAGTTCAAGATGTTGCCCTGGCCTCCAAATTCTGAGTCTCAATCAAATTAAGCATCTGTGGGATGTGCTCGACCAATAAGTTTGATTCATGGCTTCTCCACCTCACAATCTACAGGACTTGAAAGATCTGCTACAAATGTTTTGATGCCAGATACCACAGGACAACTTCAGGGGTCTTGTAGAGTCCATGCCTGGGCGCTAATTTGGGGGTCATAATGTTATGGCTCATCGGTATACATGTGCGTGTGTGTAAATACAATAAAACACTATTTATTTATTTTTGTTCTACGTTCTGTATTCAGGTACAGAAATTGAATAATCTAATGTAAAATAACACTGCATATTCTTCACTGTATAAATTATTGTAATCTTAGTTAAATCAACAAGTGATTTTTTTTTTTTTTATGTTTTATGTTTTGTTGTTTGACAGACTGCAACAGATTTATTTGTCTTTAAAACCGAATACACAGATGCAATATAATGATAAGCATCCGTTTTCTTTCCCAATTGTTTACATGCAACTGTGTTTGAGGATACTCCCCGAGATGGGCCTTTTGACATAACTTTGTGTGCATGTCCATTCAAGCACAAAAAGTCAAGAAAGAGAACTGAATTCGGTGTTCGCATGTTGTCTGCGTGGCTCTGTGCGCACACAGAAAACAGCATGCGAGTTCCGAATTCAGTTCTCTTTCGCAGCTTCTTGCACTTGAATACTTTAAACTGGCTTGAAGATTTACACTGACAGGTACAAATGATAAACTTTCACTCTATGATGGATACATTTTGCAATTAATCCGATCCGTGAATTACATGCATTCTGCACCATGGGGCCTGGTCCGAAGGACTACGATCCCTACTTGACATTGTGATTATTGCGGATGCACACATCGCAATGTCAATGCTGAAATTATATATTGTGCTGAAACGATATAACCTGCAGCCCTACATATGAACAAAAATAATCAGGTTACTCACAGGTTCGGTCTCTATATTCTGGAGTTCTGATGTGTCTTTGCTTTGTTCCTCCTCTTGCTCTTTCTTTTCCTCAGGAACGGTTTCTGCAGAAACATTTTGGCTTTCCTTCTCTTCCTGACTCTCCATCTCCTCAGCTTTATCAGCAACAGGCTCATCCACTTTGATCTTCTTGACAGAAGGTTCTTCCTCTTTTTTGTCCTTACTTTTGCCAGAGGAGTTCCTCTGGGCCTCATCTTCTTTGGAGTGTTCTCTCTTGAGTGGCCGTTTATCCTCGGGTTCTGGGGTTGGAGGTCTATGTCTGGGAGATTATAATATTGTCAAACAGATGCCATGTTTGGAAAGTCATTTTTGCTTTTTTCCCCAGGAAAAAATAATATTAAATGTCCAACTCACCCACGTTTGAGCTGCTTAAATTTCCTGCTTACATAGACAACCAGTCGTCTACCTTCAAATTTAGGTCCCTTTAACTTGTAGGCCTCTGCCATTTTCTCAGCATCTTCCCCTCTTTCCATCTCAATGAAGCACTGAGCAAACATAGAAATATCATGAACACCATATAATTTATTATGCCCTAGTAAATCCAACAGAAACAGTCCTATTTTACAATTACCTCATTGCGTAATCGATTTAGATAATATTTCCTGATTTTTCCAAATGGTTCTGCGATTTTCAGAAGTAAAGCATCTGAGCCTTTGAAGGTTGGAACATTACCAACATAGATGACTCTGCCACTCTGTAGATGTTGCACAAATATAGGCGTTAGATTCTTCTTCTTTCAGATTCACATACATTTTATTCATAGGGAGTTAAAAAGCCCAAGTCTTACCTGGATGGTTGCATAGGTGTGTGAATGATAAACTCTCACAGGTCTTCCACACACGGATGGTAAGGCATTCCTAGTGTAGAAACTAACCATTTCTCTTGCCTCTTTTTCTTTGGAGAACTGCAAAAAGGCCTAACACAGAGCACAACCACAACACAATTTCTGATTTACAACTGACAGAATGCCAAGAAAACATGTTCCCTCCAGCCAAATGTCAATAAATTGTCAAAATGTCATAAACAGCTTGCCAATGGATAATAAATATTTAAAGATACATTGTTAAATGGTCTAGCATCAGAAATCTGTGTGGTTAGCTACAGTAAAGCTGCTGTAAGTGAAGCACAGGATATCTGAGAGCTGTTACCTCAGGCCTCACGTCCAAGACCAGGTGCCGCACCACTTTACCAAAAGGCTTGGCAAGAGCAAGGATTTCATCTACATAACCGTGGCCACGTTTAAACCCAACGACATTCACAACTCTAAATCCCTACAATTAGAAAACACACATTAATATTTAATACAATCAATAAATCAATGCACAGACAGTTATGTATTTAATACATTTTAAAGTGCCCAAGAAGTTAGAGACTTACTCTACTATCCCTGGAGCTTTCTGAAACATACAAAATGAAATAAGGCATTATTTTAATGGACTGTCTTTAGGGGAAAAAAGCTTAATAGCTATTACACTAGAGATAGAGATTACACAACCATTCAAAAGTGTGGGGTCTGTAAGATTTTTCTATTTTTGAAAGAAGTCTAATATTCTCACCAAGGCTGAATTTATTTGATTAAAAACCCGTGAAAAAAGTATTACAATTAAAAAATTAGAACAGAAAACAGTTATTTTAAAATGTAAATTATTCCTGTGATGACAAAGCTGAATTTTCAGCATCATTACTCCAGTCTTCAGTGTCACATGATCCTTCAGAAATCATTCTAATATGATGATTTACTGCTCAAGAAACATTTCTTATTATTATCAATGCTGAAAACATTTGTTCTACTTAATATTTTTGTGAAAACAAACAATTCGAAATCAATTTTTTTGTAACAATGTAAAAGTCTTTACTGTCGCTTTTGATCAACTGAATGTGTCCTTGTTGAATGAAAGCATTAATTTCTTATACATATAACATAACATATGGTAATGCAAACATTTGATTAAAATTTCTGGGTGTCATCCTCTGTTCTTGCTACAGTTAAAGAAGTCAAAACCAGAGAGCACTGATATTGTAGCTTACATCAAAAATATGACTGTAATGTTTTATTATTATTTAACACTGTCGACTCAATCCAAAGAAGAAAGCCTTCTCATGGATCACTGCTAAAGCCATTGACATTGCTCAAGGGCATTACCTGATGTGTTTTTAGCTTTGGACTTTGAGTCTCGTCTCTTAGCATTCTCCTCCTCCTCCACTAGCTCATCCAGAGTAACAAACTCATCCATGTTCTCAGGAAAGTCATCTTCGGTTTGACCCTCCTAGAAGCAGATACAGACAGTCAACAGAACTGCAGGTCAAAATAAAGAACATGTCATTTATATTAAAAGAATAGCTCTAAAGAGGGCACCAGAAAAGTGGTCCATACAATTGTACATCTCCAGAGGACTTGGATTATAGAGGCTTATGGAATATATATAAAAAAAGTTACATAAAATATAATAAATTGTAAACTTTCTACAGTAAAAATCTGTTAATTGGTTAATTCTAAGTTACCTCATGTACAGTAAAAAAACCTTACATTTACATATATTCAAAGTTTCAGCCATCCTTTAGGGATTAAGGAATAGTGAGAGCATAGGTGAAGGAACAAAAGATCTGCATGCACATTTTTCAAATTATTTTCATTTTAGATGTGCTAATGTGCAAAAGCTCTTGCCTGCTCTCCATCGTCCTCTTCAGCACCCTCATCTTCAGGTTGGTCATCATTCTGTTCCTCGAGGTCTTTAAGAAGCTCATCTGTGTTCTCCTGCTCAGCCTCAGATGTTGCAGGTTCCTCCGGCTGAGTCTCTTCCTGTTTTTCACCAGAGTCTTTTTGGTTCTCTGTGGTCTCGTCGCTGGAGGGATCTCTGGCTTGCTGTGCTTCAGGGTCCTCCTCATCCTCTATGTTGGAATCATCAATATCTGGTGCTTGTTCACTGGTTTGCTCTGGATCACAGGATAGGTCAACATCATCTGGAGATGGATCTTCATCAAACTCCTCTTCATCTTCATCACATGCTTCCATAATATCCGCTTCTTCATCTCCTGACCCGTCGCCTACGGCCTCTGCCTCCTCAGGCTTTCGTTCCTCTTCTTTCTCATCAGAGCTCTCTTTGGCTTTGGAAGTAGAGGACCTTTGATTCTTTGATGAATGTTTATCAGTAGTTCTGCTGGTGGCACTTTTGCTACTCCTGCTACTCCTGCTATTCCTGCTATCCCTGCTATCCCTGCTCTTACGGGTAGGTTCTTCCCTTCCTTGGTCGCCATTTCCTGGTGGAACCCTGAAACATCAACATGTATAGCATATTTGGTTTAGTTTTCTTTCTAAAAGCCTGGAACACACCAAGCTGACGGGCAGTTTTTCAGCGTCAGGCCAACCAAGTTTTCTCAGTGTGTTCTGCACCGTCAGCTGAAGCTGGCCCTCGTTGGCTTTCTTTCGGCTGATTCGACATGTTGAATCGGCGTCGGGCCGTCGGAGAGAGAAAGAACTCTGATTGGCTGTTCAGTATAGCAAACGAGTCAGTTCACGAGAATATAAGCAAAAGTTATGAAAGCAAGCAAACAAGTCATGACAGAAGACGTCATCTTACCTGAGCACTCAAATGCACAAATATTTTCATAATAACATGAGCGAAGTGGAATAAAGAACTGATCAGCATGATTGATATTCAAAACGGTAAGCAAGCACTGCTTTGTTTATGGTTTGTAGACATGCAGTCTTAGTTTCGCTTTCCCTTTTTGAATGACGAATGTAGACAAATATATCTGCTTAAATAGATAGTTTTCTTCCTTATACGCAGGCGCATAGTTGACATAGATGCGTGCTAGTTGACAGTCGGCTGAAGTTCTTTCGCTGTGTTCAAGCACATATTTTTTCCCCGACGCAGCCGATGTGAGGCGACAACACCATCGGCTTTCATTGCCGCTAGTTCTTTGACGTCGGGTTGGTGTGTCCCGGCCTAAAAATATCATTAGTTTCTCTGGATAAAAAAGGACAACTTACGTTAGAGTCTTATACTTCGAGCAGATGTTCAGTCGAATGGATCTTCCATTGATAGTCAATGGATTGGCAGTGTAGTACTTCACCAACATCTCTGCATCCTCAGCCTTGCTCATTTGAACATAAGCCTGTCAAAGTGAAAAAACAAACTGTGCTGTCAAATATCCTGTGTAATTTGATTAGTTTTGCAATCCCTCAATTTTCTGCAACTTGCAAGTATTAGATAAGAACTGAGATGTTAATAGCATCCCCTATTTAAAGTTGGTAAGTTTGATTCATTTCTGCAAATCAGCTCAAGTTTCAATGAATCGGTTCAACATTCTGATTTGTTAGTATTACTCAAAATAAGTTCACAAAAGACTCTGCATGACAAAAGCAAATAAAAAAAAAAAAAGTTATAGACCCCCTGTAGTGAAAATCAAGTTTTTAATGTTGTTTATATGTTTATGTGGTGCTTTTAGTATGCTTTAAGACAAAATACCAAGAACGGACATTAAAAACTAAGCTCAGAATTGATCCAGAATTGTTGGAGAGAGAATCACGATGCATCCACTTTCCATTGTGCAGTGTTTACTACAGTAAAGTACCTGTGTGGATCAGGTATTCTGAGCTTCTGTGAGTGAGTGGAGGCGGGGCTAATTTGCATATTCATTGTTCCGCGTATACTAAATGAAGCAAGGGTGTAGAGTTACATTCAAGCTGTTTTAAGGCATGAAGAATTTTTTTCACAAGAAAACACGATTAAATATGTCATTTTGGTGATCAAAGATGAGTTTTAAGAAATAAAATTATTGACTACAGGGGGACTTTTAAAATATGTAGATGATTACTGCCATTTATTATAATATACTGTTATATTGGCACATTAATGAATTATTTAAATATTCTTTCTTCTCACCAAACAAAGAGCAGTGAACAAAAAAGCATGGAAAATGCCTGTATTACTATTAACTAGATGTTTACTGTATTTTACACGATTCCTGTAGTTTAAACAGTAGTGAGTGGCGCTAACAACACCAAGGTCATGCAACGCAAGCCGTTTTGGATAAAAGTGTCTGCCAAATGCATACATTTAATGTTAAACAACTTGAATGTAGTTTGACTTTTTTTGGGTCAAAATTATGGTTCCTTTGATATAAAAAAAAAAGTGTAAATTACACTTTATAACTGACATAATAAAATACTAAAATAATAAAAGAGATCCATGAAAGAGGACATATTTTAATAATGTATGTTCTGGAAATTGCTGCATATGTAACTTACATCTTTATTTAGAAAGAAATGTTTCTCAACAGTGCCAAATCTACGAGATATTGTGAGGAGCTCCTTTTTCTTGTCACTGTCCCGTGGCAAATTACAGAAAAACACCACCTTGCTGACATCTTTCTTCTCTCTGATCCTAGTGTCTCTGTCCGGCCTTCCACTTTTCTGTATTGATAAAGAAAATAAGCTTAATTGATCCGATTGCTTGATTTGCTTAACTCAACACTTAAAAAAAAAACATCTTACCTTAATTGCCATCAGTTCCTTTGACAAATAAACTTGTATCTCTTTTCCATTCAAAATGGCCGGTTTACGCTTGTAATAATTAGCCATGGCCAAAGCTTCCTCATGAGTCTGCAGCTCCAGGAAAGCCTTTGAAAAATAAAACAAATAATAAATTCATAAAACAGATTTATTTACTCAATAGATACCAATTATGGGCATTCATATTGGCAATGATTGCTCATACATGTAGAGACAATACCTTGTTCATGTTCTTCAGCACTAGATGCTTACAGATGGTGCCAAAGGGTTTAGCCAAGTCAAACAGGCTGTTTGTTAACTTCGGTTTCCTTTCGTATTTTAACACGATCACCCTACTTTTTATCTAAAAAAAATAATAAAAATATTCAAGATATATCCATCCACTCAAACAAAAGATTCTATAGTGAAAAAGATGTTCTGATTATATAAAATATACCAATATTTTAATTACGGTTGCATTTTCAATGCAACAGAACTGATGGACCAATTTTAACAAAAACAGATCACTTTTAGTGCATTATTACCTTGGGTGCCGTTGAATATGACGTCCTTTTACTTGTCATTCCCATACTGGAATCAGACCCTAAAAAAGTTGTTTAAAAATTGTGTGACTGATTTAAATCAGCCAATGCGTCGTCAAATGAATCACATTTATTTATATCCTCTCACAGATTTATTACCCCAGTTAGAGCTCATCCCTGTTCTCTGTAGTCCACCACCAACTGAATCTGGTCCCAGCAATCCATCCGAACAACTCTTTGTGTCCAGGGAAAGGGATGTCGACCTGAGGGGAATTCATTTTTAATGTGCTTTTCAATACAGATCCTTGTAAAAAGCAAGATGTATCATACTTATGAAAGCATTATTTAAAAAAAACAAAACAAAACAACTAGTAACATACATGAGACTAGAGGGCATTGGAGGATCCCAGTCCGGGTACCTATAAATCAACAGGAAGGGGTTTTCAGTTGTTTTTAAATTACAGAAATATAAATGTTGAACGTAGTGTTGTCAAAAGTACCAAGTCGATACTGAAATTAAAAAAATTTGTGATGCTGCGTCTGCGTTAACCCTTCTCATTTACTTTGAATGGGTGACGTCATGTGTTGCCGAACTGAATTGTGGGTTCCGTCGCGTTGCTTCACTCGTGTTGCTCGCGGCAGAAGTTGAAGATTTCTCAACTTTTCAAGCGCCAATGCAGGCGTCAGCCAATCTGATTGCCTTATGCAAATTCCCTAGCGCAGACCTAGCCAACTGCATTCATGCAACCCCGGAAAGTAATGTGATTGGCTGTTATCAATATAACGGTCGTGTCAGCACAAGCTTTAGACACGCCCCTACGTCAAGCGTCGCCCAGTGCGAATGTAGCAGAAGTGTTTGAATTTGAAAGCGGGAGGCAGCTGCTTTCATACGCTCCCATGTATTTGTGTAAGCGCTTGTTGAAGAGCATCATTAATGTCTATTTACAACATTTAAAACGTTGATCATTGTAGCCAATCACAGTCATATCTGTTCAGCACGTGAGCACAATGGCCAATCAGAGGTGTTTACGAATCCACTCAACAGCACTCAAAGTGTCACATTTTTAAAATCTCGGTATCTAAGTTGGTACTTTTGACAACACTAAACACTTGAACGACAAATTCAATTTCAAAGACTGCAACAGCACAAATTAGCAACCATGTCTAGAGATCATATCATATATGGTAACTTTTTAAATGCACTAGGATTAAAAAAAACTTGTATATGATAATCATCTGTGAAGTTACATTAAATCAAATTATTCATTATGTTCTTTATTTTAGTTTTTTAACTGAACCTTCATGTTAGAAATGAGTTAAAGACTGCATTTAAACACCTAAAAGGTTCATAGAAGAATAGATTCATTAGCTTTATGGACCCTTTTTACGTTTCTTGGTTTTCTAAAGTAGAAGTTGTCATAGTTGGGTAAAATTCTATAGTGGTGAATGGGAGACAGCAAATATAATTTCTCCAAAAACAAAACAAAAAAAAAAAAACTCCATGATAGCGTTTCATGACTTTCCAAAAGATATTGATTGCGTTGGTCAGAAGACAGAAAGATGTCAAATTTGCTGTCAATCCTTTGTATTAGAAACAACAAGCTAGACAGCAGTGGTAAATGCTGAGTACTAGATAATGTCTAATCCAAAAGATCCATAGTGGAACTGCACCTACTGGAGGCCAAGTTTAGGCTCGTTTCTAAATGACTATAAGAGCGTTTTCAACATATGAACGAACAGTTCAGTTTTCACAAAGCAGTCTACTTACATTTGCAGAAGGTGTTTGCGGTTTTCAGAGTGACGAATCCCAGTGGTGTGCTGAGTCCATTCCTTTATAAACACAGGGGAGGGTGAAAAAATATCCTTTATATATATTTAAAAAAATAAAAACAAACAACATGGCCTGTGTGTAACAGTAATTAGCTGTGAAATCTAAAGAAATTCAAAGCCTTTACATACTGGATCAAAGCTAACTTGACAAGCTACCCTTTCCTGGCTACGAATGCAATCTACAAATGATTACTGTAATGAATCTGAAATGAGTTCTAGATACTAACTGTCCTAACTGGAACCAAGCATAAAGAACAAGTCAGAAATACAGTGAATACTACAGACATCCAATGAGATTTAGGACTATTTTATCTTTTAGGGCCATTTTATCAAATTTGATACTAGGCCAAACTAAGAGGTGCTGATTTAAATGCAACCAATGATGTTTAAGGAGGGCCTTCTTCAAAAAGCAGGACTCAGGAAGAGGAAGTGTGTGTGCAGGAGGCAAGCGCCTTGAATTACTCACCATGACAGAGAGCACATCAAAATCACAAAGAGAGCACACATGGGGAAACATGAGGGGCATGACTCCCAAGAAATCCTGCACTTTTCTCTGAGACGGGGTGCCCAATCTTCTCTGCATGAACAGGTCGTCAGATGCCGATGACGCTGACATGCCGAGGCTGCGGTAGGAGTCACGGGAAAGCTCGGAATATTGGCGGTCTCTGCCGCTACCGCTCCTGTAATCTAACATGTCGTACCCTCGACCAGATGTTTCTTGCATGGAAGTATAACCGAAGTCACCTTGTGAGAGGCTCTGTGCCTGCCCACTGGAACAGTCCAATCTTCCGCCCTGCATGTCGTCCCAGCTGGCTTCCATCTTGTGGTTCTTCAGCAGCATGAGAAGATGGGGCAAGTTCTCCATGCATATGTTCTCCTCTGGAACCTGCGCCAGTGCGTCCAGATCAGTCGGCGACAGACCAAGGCTGGCGAACAGTTTAAGGGTAGTAAGGTGGCTGCCCGCTCGGCGGTGCAGCTGAGAGTTGTGGTCTTTTTCCTCCCCTCCAACCAGACCAGACATGCCACTATGTGACCGGGAAGATGAGCTGTAGGGGTCCGAGTGAGTCTCACCCATACTAAAGTCACCCAAAAGCCCACGGGCTACAGAAAAGCCCTTCTGAGCATCATCACCAGTCCGTTTATGGGACATGGCCTTGAAATGACGGCGCTCTGGACGAGTGGAAAAAGAGCGAATCAAACAGAGCGAATCAAAAAGTCCCCAAAAAGACAATCCGTCAATTTAAGCCTGGATCGAGAAAAGAAGCTCCTCCAGAATGAAACAGGTCTGCAGAAACACAATGGAGCAAAGATTTCTAGCATGCTCACTAAATGGTTAGCAGTGGCATAGGAGAGCAAGACAGTGAGCTCCACAAATCCATACAATGCAAGTAAAAATTATTTACAATGATAGAGGTACAAATGGACAGATTGGTACACTGACCAAATTGACCATAAAATGAAGATTTACAAGTACCATGAAGAGCAATAAGTATATTTTAATGGGAAAGTTCAATAGAGCTTTGAAGGGGAAAAAAAAAGTCTGAATCAAATTTAGATCTTTAGAAAGACAGGGGAAAGGATTGCAGTTTCTTGTTCAGGGGAGAACGAGGGAGATATATTGTTCATGTCTCTAAGTTGTACTATATAACCAAAAACTTAGAGAAATAAAAGGTAATCAACCTTAGCGCTTAACTGCAAAAATAATTTGGCATCAAGACATCTTGACAACAGACAAGCCAATAGCCGGTCTCAAGTGAAACACATAAGGGTGCAAAGAGAGCACAGGGTTATCTGAACAAGATTTGTAACTTCATCCAAAGAAAAGTGAAATTTTACAAACATTAACAGTGATTTGAATCTGTGGTGGTCATAATGGAAAAGACTATATATATATATATATATATAAAATAGCATTAATTAAATGTGTGCCCTTAATAATTTTAATATATGCTAAACATGTAATAAAAGCAATAAGGCACTTGGTGCTTGATGAGGTCCATTTAAAAAAAAATAAATAAATAAATAAACTGTGGAAACATAATAGTAGATTTTATCTTTTTCTGTTTCCAGAGTTGTATGCATAGCCTTTCAAAGTATGCTCCATTTGACGTGTATGCGTACACAGGTGGTCGACGCATGCACATTGATAACTTGCACTCATTCCCTTTAGGGTCTTCGTAGCCCTGACATATCACAGTGTTTCCTACTGTACCGCCACAAATAGAATTCAGTGCTTCCCATTCATTAAAGTGATAGTTTAGCCAAAAATGAAAAATACCCCATGATTTACTCACCCTCAACTCATCCAAGGTGTATATGATTATCTTTTTTCAGACAAACACAATCAGAGTTATATTTAAAATTATCCTGGCTCTTCCAAGCTTTATAATGGCAGTGAATGGGGGGCCCGATTTTGAAGACAAAAAAGTAGTGCATCCATTCATCATTAAAGTAATCCACACGGCTCCAGGGGGTTAATAAAGGCCTTCTGAAGCAAAGCAATGCATTTTTGTAAGAAACATATCCATATTTAAAACTTTATAAACTAAAATATCTAGCTTCCGGCAGTTCGCATACTACACAAGTCGACTTGTGGCACAAGAGTAACCCTTGACGCGACGTATGACGTAGGATGTAGGAGATTCATAAGCTTAGACGCCTCTCGCGATTTAAACAAATACGGCTGTGCAACAAACTCAAGCTACTCTTCTCTTACATATTGACTATATTCTCTTTAAAATTTCTAATTTTAGACTTCTAATTCGTGACCGGTGTTTTGTTTTGCTCTATCCTCTGCACTTCCGTGTACGTCATTACGTCATGCGTTGGGTTAGAGGTCACTCTTATGATGATGATTACTTTTATGATGGATGGATGCACTTTTGTTTAATTCAAAATCAGGCCCCCCATTCACTGCCACTATAAAGCTTGGAATAGCCAGGATATTTATAAATATATCTCCTATTGTGTTCATCTCAAAGAAAATAGTCATATACACCCTAGGATAGCTTGAGGGTGAGTAAATCATAGGGATAATTTTCATTTTTGGGTGAACTAACCGTTTAACTAGACTGTGGCGGCCCGAAAATATACTTCTCATAATAACATAAAAGGTCTTTAAGGTCGTGTTTTGCGCCATTGCTGTCAAACAAACTAAAATCGAAAGTAAGATAAGGCTTTGTGTCCTTATCTAATCGCAAAAGACTGTCTGTTTGCGCTGTGCAAAGAGAACTGCGCACTTCACTCACGCGATCAGCACGTGATCAGCTCCAGTTCACGGTGAATGAATGCAGTGAACTCCATCTCTGCATGTGCTCAGTTTAGCGTGCATTTGGGAACATAGCGGGCACCAGTTATCATTATTTTTACATTTGCATAGTTGACGATTACAGCATTTCACTAGATTTGTAATGAGACGTTTTCGTAAACTTGTTTTCCTCTGAAATAAATGCTGGACTGCAGTTTCCGTCAAAATAAAAGCTCACGTGTTTATCTCTTTCAAGTATAGAAATTAGGACAAAACTAATTATGAAAGTTTCTTTTTTTTCCAGTGCATTTGTTTTACAATATATGGCTATTACAAATTAGTACAAACAAATTCAATGTGCATGTGCTACCTGTAGAGTAGCATACACTTTAAAACTTAGGATACTGTATTTTAAAGATAATTTTGTAAAATCCAAATAAGCTTTACGACAATCGTTAAGACACTAACAATTAAGGTCACAGTTCCAATAACTTTGGACATTAAAGAGACTTTTCTACTGTCTCTGAAAAACACCAGGAGAAAGATGCCCACGGTCCCTGATCACCCGTGTGAACATGCTATAGACCTGCTGCAGGAGGACTGCAGATGTGGCCAGAGCAAAAAACTGCAGTGTCCATAATGCAAGACACCTAAAACTGTGCTACGGGGAGACAGGAAGGACAGCTGATGATCACCATTGCAGTGCCAAACCATGTGTAATCATATGTCCCATCAAATGTGTTTGAGAACTTGTAGGTTCCCTTGGTGTAACATCTCACAGCAAGAACTGACAAATCTGCTGGAGTCCATAAGGATAGTTCACCCAAAAATGAAAATTCGTCAGCATTAACTTACTCTCCAGTTGTTCCAAACATGTATGAATTTCTTTCTTCTGCTGAACACAAAAGAAGATATTTTTAAGAATATATGGAACCAAACAGTTGATGAGCCCCATTGACATCCATAGTATTTTTTTTTTCATACTATGGAAAATTGTATTATTAGCAAAATAATGTTTCCATGGATTGGACAGGTTGGGCAAGCTGTTAATCTGGGGTGCCTTTCCCAAAGCTAACTATGGTCGCAAGTTCCGTCATTACCAAATTAGACCCTTTTAGTGCCAACGTCACAATTACGTCACAGCGTTAGCTGGAGGCAAAACAAAGGGAAAACTGGAGGAGGCCAATACAAACCAACACAGAGTCGTGGCTACATAAGGAGCTTAAAATGTCATTGTGTTGTGGGGTGCCAGAATTGACAGAGTACAGGCTCCATTTTGAAATTTTATCGCATACCTGCTGCCACTGCCAGACAAAAACAAACAAAAAAAAAAAAAAAACAATGACAGCTGTGGTTAAACGCAATAAAATGAGCGGACTGGACAGAAACGGCCATCAAAAATGCTTGTGTTTGCAGCGCATATTTAATATAATTTAAGGTTAAATAAACTATTGCCTTTTGTTGGTAGTGATTATGGTTTGGTTATGTGTTTAAAGATTTCTCATGCATGCCCACCTATTTAGAAATTGGGAAACAAGTTAAATTTTTAGTGCATAAGTTAGCTAACTTTGTTAGTCGTACAACTAAAGATTTATATGCCCTCAATTTCTCTTTACTATACACACTCGTTTCTCCAGTTATTGTTAAAAAAAAAAAGCTAACAAAACTTGCTAGCTAGCGTTAGGGGATTCGTTCTGCCTCCACCTAAGCCCCGCCCACAAAAATCCGTCACAATGTTTACGTCAGAACCCGGAAGACTATTTCGCAGCTGGCCCCTTCGAGATTTTCCTATGGGGTTTTATTTATAATAGGGTTTTTCAGTTTAAGAGTAAAATAAAGCCTGTGGTTAACATACAAAAGTGAAAGGACGTTTAATTTCGCTAAGTAAATTAGCAAATTTATATTCTATTTGAATATATTTTAAAATGTAATTTATTCCTGTGATATGTCAAACGCTGAATTTTCAGCATCCATTACTCCAGTCTTCAGTTCAATATTGCAGTATTTATTATCGTTTTTTTAAAATTCATATCCCCTTGTAATCTTTAATCAAAATAACGTCCCCTCCCCCTTGCAATTTCATCTCTACTCTAATGACATGTTTACTAGCGCTGTCACTCACATGAGATCACAGCAATAGCAAGCGCAAACTACAACCGTCCAGTCAATTCCCCAGAGACAAAATCAAGTTAGAACTACATTTCTTGTTACAGAAGACGTTTCAATCGGATATACGTCACAACAGGGAAAAAAACACCATCGCAACTTTAGTTAGAGCATTCTGGGCAGTACTTAAATGCAAACTAATGACAACCAGAAAGGATGGTTGAAGGGTATAATGCAGAAAATATTGAACAGGAACCTTCCAAATATCTCATACCACATAAACACGACGCCAGCTTTAACGTGAATCCGAGGTTAACTGATGATAACATTCATCTCACTTAAGGACAATCAGCTTACATTAATCGCAGACTAGTTTAATACTTTAAGTTAAATTAAATCTAAGAAAATAGACACGTTAAACACAACGCATGGACGAAGAGTGACGATAACAACTAAGAAAAAGAAAGCAACCCACGGGCCTAAATGTGAACAATGCTCGGGCTTAATATAGTATGTACTTAAAACACACGTGATATAATATTATATCTGTTATTCTAATGCAGTGTGTTGCTGCTTACATTTTTCCTTCTTCTTCTTCCCTTTCCCAACCTTCGGGTTGAAGTCGCACGAAATGAAACGCAATCAACCCCTCGGTCAACAGCGCACGAGAAGGTGGAAACGACTACGAAACGAAACAGCATTTCACTTCCGGGGTGAATTTCAAAATAAAAGCACTAATAATAGACCCTTTTCACACTTGTGTGTAATCCAGAGCTGTGTAAGTCTCTCTGGGTGATGTAAACAGCTTTGACCTGGCCCTGAATAAAACAACTCTTATGTATATGGTTCACACTTGCAAATAATACATTATACAAAACTGGAAAAATAAATCCCAAAATGAAAACTCATATATGGTGGTTTTGGAACAACAGATATGTTTTAAACTAATTTGTCCCATACTGTGGGACAATGTGGGAATTTTTTTCAAAGCCATAGCTTTACATTTTAGCTTTTTATTTATGTAAGTTATTGGAGTTTAATTTATATTGCTATAATTTGATATTATGATACTAAAATTGCAAAGCTGTCAGTTTATATGATTAGCTTGATCTCTCAAATCAAAGCTCTGTATTTAGATGAGCACTTTGACATTTGTAATGCATATGTTGGGGTATCTCATCCGTTCGCAGATCAGATATTCGCCACAATAATGAATATGAACTTAACTTTTTAACAACCCCACTTTAAACAAATAACCATTTACATGCTTTTACATACATTTATGTTGTAAGAATTTACAGGTATGAAAACGGTGACTCGTTAGGAAATGTTTTCTCCTTAAAATCAGATGATTTTCTATTGATTCAGTGGAATTTGTCGGAATAGCAATATGGCAACGCGGTGGCTTCACATGTAACACACAAATAAATTTTTTGATGTTGAGGAATGTCACGTGACTTGTGACATCATCAGAGTTTTGGGACATTCAGAGCAGCATATAAAAGAAGCAAAGCTGTCAGTTTATATCGTTAGCTTGATCTGACTGAGGCATCTACACAGCAGTTGTGCTTTAGAGCTTTTTGAGAATAATCTTTTTTAGCCGCGTTTCCACCGCAGGAACGTTCACCAAGAACTAGGGACTTTGGGGTGGTATTCGGTGTGTTTCCACCGCAGGGACCAGGGTCTAAATGAAGTTCTGGGTAAAAATGTACCTCTCAGAAAGTCCCTGTTCACGAAGTAGTACTTTTTCAAAGTTCAGGAACTTTTTGGGGGTGGGACTTGGGCGCCAAACATGCTGATTGGTTCACGCAGCATTTTGATTGGTTGACTCCATGCAGCATTTTATTTCAACCACCATTTTTAAAAGTCTGTTGCAATGCGTGCAGTAAGAGTTGTTTGTTATTCAAATCAACAATAGAGTTTAAAAAATATGACTGATGGACCGACGACAAGGTTCAGGCTTTATTAAGCTTATTCTTGGAGGACAAAATCTACCTAGAACTGGAAAGTTGAGCGCAGCCCTATGTCACCGGACTAATCTTCACGTTACTTTAGACCACGATGGAAATGCATACAACAACAGGTCTGGGGGGGGAAAAAGTTCCTGGGACAAATTGTTCCGGGTAATTTAGGTGGAAACGTGGCTTTTGAAGGACAATCGAAATGGCAGCGTCCAACAGTCGTTTTTCAGGTGAGGATAACGGTCAGCCAAGAGACCGGGGGTTATTTCATGTGAATGATATGCACCCAAATGTGACCGAACAAGTGTTGCATACAATATTCATCCCATTCTGACCCATCAATTCTGTGCAAGTGTGCAGAAATACAATAACCAAACTTTGTGTGTGACCTTTGAACACCGGGATGATGCAGAAAATGCCCAAGAAGCTCTAAATCAAGGGCAAAATAGTGTGTATTCATGTGGGGCCAAGACATGACTAATAAGGTCCTAGCAAGGGGCAAAGAAAGCAGTTCCCGTGACAGGCATGGTAAAGAAATAGACTGGACCAAAGTAACTGAGCAGTCACGGGGAAGAAGACTTGCAAATACTAGTACAATAAATAAATCATACAGTGCAAAAAAACGTTTATTACTCCTTGTCAGTTATGTCTTAAAAGACTGTAAACAGAATACTGACTATTTAAGGTATGTCCAAACATTAATGGACCTTAGTCAATTTAATTAATTTAATTTGAAACAAATGAAAACAAAGCTGTGACAGTCCATTCAATCTTAAAAGCTGATTTTCACAGCACAAGAGTTTAACACCACTAGACTGAAAAAATGATCAAAGATTAGTATTTTCAGGAATCATACATTCTGTGATTCATTTTTTCTTGCTCGTTCCATGCTTCAGTTGATCAATTATCACCATCTACATCATAAACCCATTCATAAATCCCATCCTCGTCGGCACAAGACTCATGGTAGCAGGCCTTACAGTTGCTACATCTGATCCATGCTTCAGAAGCTTTTGGATCATCATCTGCGCTGTGGTTTATGAAACAGCCCCTGCATTTATAGGGAGTTTTAAATGTTTTTTGTTTTAAATGTTCATTATAAAGAAGGTGTTCTGTGTTTCTGTGGAAATGTTGTATTGTCTTGGCTCTGGGTGTCTTTATACCCCTGTTACATTTTTGTATGACCACAAAGTCTTTGAATGATGCCACTTCAACAGCTGAAAGCACATCAGAGCCACTTTCTGTGCTGCAATGTGCAGTGGGCGGCGTGTTACTTTCCAAACGGGACAGGGTGGCAGGAGGAGGTTCATGCTCAATGGAGGCCAGCTCATTTATTGGGTACATCCCTGTTGTCCTGAACCCATCCTGGGCTCTTTCCACAGTGGCAGTCGTCTTCCACGCTTCTGTGAAAACAGAGCAATAATGTGCTTTGGGGAACTTCATGCCTGCACATTGCTGATTCCACTTGCGACTCACTTCACACCAGTTGTGTTTGAGACTCCTGAACAGAGCTCTGTTTGCTGGTTGCAGTGCAGGATAGCATATGACTTCCACATTGTTCTGGTTCATGAGATTGTAAAAGCCGAGGTTGAATACGTGGCTGCTCTGTCCATCGAGGAGCAGAAGGTGGGGCCTGGCGTCATCTTTTGGAAGCTGTGCCACAAACATTTCGCCCCACTCAACAAACAGCTCTGATGTTATCCAGCCATTATTCGACGTTCTCACGCACACATTTTCCAGGGATTCATTCAACCACTCACTTCTCACCCTATTTTCTTTAAAAATGATAAGTGGTGGAGCAAATGTACCACTGGCATTGAATGCTGCTAGTACCGTGGAGGCAGTTTCCTCTTCCTCCTCAGCTCTGATCTGAAAGCAGGGCTCTTCTCCTTCATATTGCTGAGAGGAGAAGTCATCTTGTAGTCCTGATACATCACACTTCCAAATATGTGAAGGAACGTCTTTAATTTCCAAGGCATCAAGGGTGATTTCGTACATTCTGAACCATGTTCCCAGCTCTTCTTCATTCATCCTTGTAGCTGGTGATATAGCCCCTGGTTTCTTTATCTTCAGCCCTGGGTTTCGCTTTATAAAGCCCTCGAACCAGTAATAGCCTGCCTTTTGCTTCTCTTCTGAAAACCCTCGGATGCCATTTATCTTGGCAAACTCAAAAGCAAATGATTGAACATCAGTCCTCCTCAACAAGAAGCCTCTCTGTGAAAGCAAGGTGAGAAGACGCGCTAACTCCCGCTCTGATTCAACAGGGATGAATGGCTTTCTTCCAGAGGCATGCTCAGATCCCTCAACAAGCCCTTTCACGCGTCTTTGAAGGGTTGTTTTCGGCACGTTCCACTTCCTTGCGAGCAATCGCAGTGCAGGCCTCCCCGACTCTACCTGCTCTTTATATTCCTCGATTGCAGCTTTCATTTGGTCCTCTCTCCACTGATTCATCTTCAGCCCTTTTCTTCCTTTAAGCTCTCTTTCATCTTGCTGTTTTCTCTGCAGTTTTCCTGACTGCTTTGGGTTAGGTGCCATTTTTCTATGAAAAGATAAAAGTCAGAATGTTGAATGCAGAATTGTTGAATTAGGTTTAATACTTTGGACCCACTACTCCAATTAAATTATTAGCATATATATATATATATATATTAGGGGTGTAACAATACATGTATTCGTCCTATACCATCATGGTACGGGTGTCACGGTTCGGTGCATACAGTCAAGACGACGAATACAGTCAGTGACAGGCAATCCACACTCCAATCCAGAAGGGGGCGTGTGCAGTAATGCAACACTGTTTGCTAACCGCCACAACAGGAAAAAGCGCAGAAGAAGGACAGACAATCTATGCATAGATATGTTTACGTGTAATCTCTCAACCAGTGTTTCAACTGCAGAAAGACATCAATAAAACAGCTTGAGAATAATATCTCACGCAGCATTACATTTACCTCAGGCAAGTCATTTAGTGTCCACAGCATGTTTGTTCACTAGAGAAATGAAGCATTTCACTATATATACACTATATTAGCTTATATATTCATTATATTTACTTTACCTGTTAGTAATATCTTAATTATTTAATATATGTTTAAATAAATTTGTCATGAAAACAAGTTTATATTTCATTATTATATGTCATTATATTTCAAAAACGAAATGGAGTAGTTTTGCATTATAGCGAATGTGCCAGCATACTGTGCCAGTAAAACCATCAATCAATCTATCAAAATAGCAATAGCACATTCTTAACCTTCTAGATATAACTAAGGTTAATAATGTCATATATTTAGTATTTTATATCATAATAGTTGTTATAATTGCCCCAAACAGTGTCATATTGCAGCTAGTGTTGTCATCTGTCATTCATCCTACAGCCTCCAGATAAAGTTGATCTTTATAAGTTCAAACTTCAGACAGCAGAAGAGAATCATAGCACATCATATTAGCATCCAGTTTCACCTAGCATAGCTACAATGGGACTACTAGAAAACATCAGGCTTATGACATGATCCATGACATAATAGGTCATGTATGATGATGAACGATCATATTTTATGAGAATAGCTTTGAAGTGTCCCACATTAATAGACAGCTACTGTCCCACTTTACCTAACACCTTAAGCTAAGCTAAAGTGGGTCACTACTCTGAACATCCTTACAAATAATACTATGCATTTTTTGGCAGTTGTCCATGAAATCATTATTTTAAAATAAAAGTACACCATACAATATTTTTATCAATTATTGCTATTTTCATAAAAATGATTTAATCTTTTTAGAGCATTTGCCTTACCATGTGCTTGTTGCGATCGGTTGTGTTGACGCTTGACCACGCCCACCACAGTGATGTCAGGCCAATGAAAACAGTACATACACGTTTGTGGTAATTATTCATGACTGTTAAAATACGATTGGCTCCTGATATTTAAAGGGCATTCCAGCATGAAATGTGTTTGACCCACTTTACCTGATGTCACACTTTTTGCCACTCTAAATATATTATATGATTTTCTGCAGTCACTACTCAAACCGGATTGCATTCAAGGCAGGTCATGAAATATACCCTTATTAACAAGAATTCAAAATTATAGGATGGAAAGGCCATACAGAAGGTTTGTAAATGGCACAATCAATTTACAGGCCCTGACATTTACCAGACAACTTTTATTCAGAGTATATCATACTGCATCTCAACTGCATCAGAACCACCTGTGGTAACTGCATTATTACAAGATGTACTTCAATCTAAGCAACAATGTTGCTAACTAAAACTAAAATGAAAACATAAAAATAAAAGCTAATTCATAATAGTATAAATAATAGTCAAATAACACTGGATTAGCATTGGTTGATCATACAGTATCCTCACATACACTATATTAAATATAAGGGTTTAATACACTAAATATCATAGATAGTGTTAAAAAATATTGTTTAATGTTCCTTTAACTTTACCTGCATATGCCTTTTTTTTTTTTTTTTTTTTAAATTAATCCTTTCACTCTAACACTGACCTTCTACTCTACTTTGAACTTTGTACTCGGCTGACCTTTTATATTATTGACCTAAACTTTAAGGACAAGTAAATTGCCACCGTATCAGACAATAAATGTCTAAAGTACAAGCCAATGTGACATATATCAATGAGATCATTACTGATGCATGTGTGAGACGAGGCATCCTTGAGATAACAGCAAAATCCTGCACAGCACTCTTCTATATTTTATTGATCCAAGTGTCTATCTATATAGAGGGGTTTCAGTCCCAAGATGCTTATTATTAGCGGTTAGCAAGCAATTAATGTCATCTTGAGATCATCTGAGATGTAAAAATGTCAGTAATTTGGACTGGGGGGAAAGTCTACTGTAAAAACCTGTTAATTGGTTACCTTATCATGCACAGTGAAAATGTACACACTAAAATGTATTTATTTATATATTTGTTTATTTTAAATTATGTTTTAATTTGATAATCGTTCATGTTCCTTAACAAAGCCACTTTTACTGAGCTTTAAGTCATCATGTAGGTTGACCCAGCAGAGGGCAGAGTAACACTTTATAATGCAGCGGTCAGACGATGGCACGTTAATTCAGTTAGTTTTTGAGAATACTTTTAAATTGGCCACTCTTTGTCAAGATATGAAGCTGCACACTCTATCATTTACTCAGACAGCTTATAAGGTTCATCCTGTGATGCTTTTAAACAGTATTGAAGGAGTTCACCTGAATTCTGGTAACCTGTTAGCTGATTTTCCATCGCAGACCCTTTTCACAGACTGTGATGACGCGTTTTAACGGTCAACAATATCGTAAATCCTGCAAAGTTTTTTATATTTTCATTTTTAAAAAAATGTACGTACATTTATAACACTATACTTAGTATTATATTACCGTTGCATCAAATTACAAACAAACAAACAAACAAAAACTAGTTAACACTGCTGTGAGGGTGTTTCTAATACAACGGCTATGGAAGTGACGGTAAAAACGACATCTTTCTCTCTTCTGACTGCCGTTATTAATCGATCTCTATTTTTTTCCTCTTTTTGAAAGTTATGAAAACGCTATTGGGAAGTTTTTATTTTGATATTTGTGCAAATAGAAACACAAAAAATATATTTATCGAAGTCGCTAGTTTACCTAACTATGACGACTTCCGCTTCTGAGAAACTCGGAAATGTGAAAAGGGTCAATTATCGATTCAAACCTCTCACCAGGCCTATTAAGATGTTTATGGTTCATAGTGTAAAAACTAAGCTTTTAAAAACGTTTATCAGATGTTTGTACACAGAAGAAATGCTCTTAAGACATCTTGGAGACGTACGTGTGCTATTTGGGTAAAGAAAGTCTTGTATCTGTCGCCACCACAGCTCACAGAGACACTGCAACCCTAACAGAAACGATATGAGCACCTCAGGATGCAGAACGTACAGTGATGTAGTCTACATGAAACATCTAATGGTACAAAATGTAAACATTCATTTGACATGCAAGTAGTTCTTCTCATCAGAACTTTTGTGGAGAAAATCAGGTGAAGAGGGCTAAACTAATCTTTCCTTCATCTCTGTCTGCAGATCTGGGACATACATCATCTCTCTGCCTTCTTTATAAATTAATTTTAACTGATTGCATGTTTATATGCATATTCGCATCTCCATTCATTCATTATACAACATAACTGATTGTGCCGTTTAGGTATGAGTTCCTCCCAGGTTTCCATTTCAATACAGTTAATTTTAAACTACCCATTTATACAGATGGTGATTATTGACATACTCAAAAGACTAAAAAGAAAGACCATAATAAAAATACAAAAAAGACCATATAAGGCAGTGGGACTGAATGAATATGTAATTAAATGATCAATCCAACAGTTTTTGACTCAACCTTGCACATGACTTATAAGCATAGCAGTTAGTACAGCATTTCAATATCTAACTTATATCCATTATAATGAGTAAAAACATCCTCCCAAAAAACCAGACTCATGTCCCGCCATGTTTACCACAGTGGTCCATCAAGATGTGCTTCTCTGTGATTCTTAAATTCTTAGATTTGTTTCCTCCAGTCTTGAACATTTGCTTTGATCTTTATTACCCAGCAGCCTGAAGGACTCATCCTTAAGTCTCTCTCATATAAAATCAATTAAATAAATAAATACGGAATATTAGGTTAGAAATCAGCGTGAGAAAAGCTTCAAAAGCCACTTCCCAGGAGAAGGCCACTTTATTTGCAAAATTAATGGTTTGCATTCCATATTTCAGAGATATTTTGGTATAAATGTAATGCTTTTTCACTTTTTCTCTCTCCTTTTCATTCTCATGACTTGTTTATTCACACATTTAAGATGTTTGTGAACAGGTTTCCCCGCACCCAGGTCCGGATTTACCTCATATTGTGCAGTAAGTGCATTGAATTACATTTTCATCAACTTACAGGTTACAAAGTTTATTCTAGCTACTGTATGTGGGCGCTCAGTTTTTTCTGTCATTTGGCCAAAATCTCATGTTATAAAAGATGCTATGTACTGGCTATGACTCGAGGACAAATGCTAGACTAAGACACTTTTCTTCACTCCTCAAATACATATGCCTTTATATATAGGACCTATGGTGTATCTTGAGTAAAGAAAATGCTGTACTTATTCAAAGAAAGTTTTTTTCAATTTTTTTTTTATTTACCCTTGCATTGCAAAGTAAACAGACAGAGACACTCCAAACTGTGTGCGGCACTTCATTCACGACAGAAGTGGGTGGAGTTATGAGGTTTGACCGACAGTTTGAGGATCCAAAGGAGATATGAGGTTTAGTCACAAGCTCTTTTTTTAATACTTTTCATTGGTTAAATATTTGCAAAACCCATAGACAGATGTAAACAGTGACAAAGATGATGAAAAATTGACGAAATTTCAGATACAAGGTTTCTGCCCAACAGCGACAATGCAGAGTTTTAGCGTTAGAGTGAAATAATAATAATAATTATATTATTTCCCCTCATTGTAATTGGGAGCATAGGCACATGCCTAGAATGCCTATGCATAAATCCGGCCCAAAGTGTGCCGTATGAACTGATGTCATTCCAGTGATTAATGAGGCCTGGGCAGACAGAAAAGAAGAGCACCATTTGATGTATCAAACAGCAGCCCCATAAAAAAGACAAAAGCGAGATTTGAAGAAAAACTGCTGTGTGTCACAGACTCTGAAAGCATTTCAAGCTCAGGTCAAAGTTATAAACCTTCAAGAGGATAACAGCCGCCTATTTAGTTTCCATTGCCTGTGTGCCATGCTGCGAAGTTACTCTTCCTGGAAAAATACCACATTTATCCAAAACAGACTGAAAAGAGCATGACATCTCATACAATACTCATATGAAAAGTCCTTTAAGTCCCCCCGACTCATTACAAGTCGAGAACAAAGGGCAAACGGCACGTGCTTTGTCTAAAACAAGGCTAACAGCCTGACATTCCCTTGTAAATCATCTCATTACAGGCCTTCTCCACACACCTCAGTCTACCTCCAGTGACTTTTTCAACTCTTCAGTCAGTGCAAGACGTCAGAGTTAAGACTCTGGCTTAAGGCCTAAATTTCTCCCCACATTTAAAGGTTAGATTCATTATTAGCATCCCACGAGGTACATGAAAGCTTCAAATATGCAAAAAGGCCAACACGAATTACTCTGCTACCCACAAGCACATTAAGCGGGGGGAAAATAAGCAGAATAACCTCGTAGCTAAGTTGCATTAAAAATTAAAAAGCGCTGAAAAGCAAACTGAGAGCTTCACACGGAATTGCTAGCCTGTGTGTTTGAGTGCTAATTGCTATGTTCGATTTCCCACCGGCCGGCCGGCCGGCGCTCTGCTTAGACTTTGATTAAGCGAGAGCTCACCAAGCACAAAAGCCATTATCACACTTGACATTTGAGTTGTGTAAATGAAGCATTTTGAGAATTTCACCTAAAAAAACGCCAAAGTCTGTTCTCCAGGGCTGATGAGGGAGCACTTAACTCAGCAAGTCACTACAAAATGCAATCAGGGGAAAAGACATTCCTCAGCCCTTCAGATAACTCCCTCAGTATGGTTCCTGTGATCAACCGCAAAGCCAAAATGGGGTCTCGGGTCACACGGATTTAGTGATGATGGCCGCGATGATGTTTTTAAGACCATGCTTGAGTTAGCGACTCGACTGCGCCATTATTTCTTTGTCAAAGTCTGAGAAAAGTTCTACAAGTCAGAAAGCTTCTTTCCATACAATTTAAATTTGACAGCACACCGACTTGGAAACGTTGAAGCGTACTCTTACAGACGCCATAATGTCAAGGTGAAAGTTCAATGAATGTGACTCAGGAGGGCACGAGGAGAGCTTTTAAAGCAGTTTATGGTCCATCAAATTGGTAAAGGGAAATGAGCTCTGGCATCGGTAAAGGTGAGTGCGGAGCTGCTCGCTCTGCTGGGAGTAAACCTGAGCAGTCTGCACCTCATTACTGCAGGGCTCACTGCCAGTCTGTTGTTTTTCACATTGATGAATAATTAAATGCTGGGCTTCCATCTCTCAACAAGAACAGTGCATGTGTGGAGAAAGCAAGCATCTTAAAGGGGACCAATAATGCCCCTTTTACAAGATGTAAGTCTCTGGTGTCTCCAGAATGTGTCTGTGAAGTTTCAGCTCAAAATACCCCACAGATCATTTATTATAGCTATAGTAAAATTTGCACCTATTTGGGTGTGAGCAAAAACACGTTTTTGTGTGTGTCCCTTTAAATGCAAATGAGCTGCTGCTCCCGGCCCACTTTCCAGAAGAGGGCGGAGCTTTAACAGCTCACGCTTCGGTTGCTCAACAACAACAAAGCTGGAGAATCTCACGCAGCCAAAATGAGGATTGTCAGTAACGGTGTTCAGCCTTACATTGTTCAAACCGGAGTCGACACTGATGGAGAGACTCAGGAAGAAGTTACAACTTTTAGAATGAAACTGGACGTTTCTGAATGGTTAGTGGATAAATTTATGTAGTTGCTGTGGAGTTGATTCAACTCATCGACTAGCGTGTGCCGTCATGTTAATCTTTTGTGCAAATCCAGCGTTGAATTGACCCTCGTTTGTGAGGCAGTCCGGCGTAAAATGACGGCATGTCAACTACAACAACTCTTCCTCTTCTCTAAAGCAGCCCAACATGGCCCCGCCCCCTTTGTCGTGTGTTCTCGGGGGCGGGGTTTATGTAAATTTTAGGGTTTGTGATGTCACTACCTCGGGAAGAAGCTCGTTGTAGTCCCTACCAGCCGTTTGTTGTAGTCCTTAAACAGTGATTTCTGTAAAAGAAAATATCTCCCTTTGCATTGAACTTTGAGCGTCGTAACTTTGCAGATGTTGTTTATGCTCAAACATTACACACTAACTAAAGCTAAAAAAAGTAAAATCATAATCTTTAATGTGCATTAAGGGATATGATAGACAGAGAGACTGAAGATATTATTAGAGAGAACACAAAACACATGAGGATTAATAACATCTCGTAGTCTTTAATTATCATTTTTTAGAGCTGTCACATAGCAACAGAAAAAGTAATACACATAGCTCCCTGAAAGAGAAGCCTTACATGAAAATATCAATCTTAAATCCACCAAAATAAATACTGAGTTTACAAAAGTTCTACAACTTGTTGGGAGATTTACAACACATTCATGCTTAGCACTTCTGCCTTCAGGGCTCTGAGGTGTTCGATTACGCTTCATATGTGAGGTTTCCGGGCAGGGAATTATTATTTAAGATGAAATCCTGATGACAATGACTACCCTGAAGGTCCTCGATGGTTCGGGGAGAGTTCATATCTTTTGGCCCGCTCTTTTAGAAGCAATAACTCATGGCTCATATAATAGTGTTTTTGGTTCTGTCATGTTTATGGAGTGTCATAATTTCCCCAAATCCTTACATATCCATCGGTGCTCAAAAGAGCATGTATTTCCTTTTCATAACTCAAGGAAAATCTTTTTCAGCTCACAGTCATGGTTTCTAAGCTTCAACCATTACCAAATCTCCATCTTTAAACAACATAATGACATCAAAAAGAAGGGAAATTGTGCAAGCTGTTCACCGCTGTCACCAACAAAAAATGCTTATTGTTAAATAACAGCAAAGTACCTTTGAATCAAAGGGTGCTACATAATTGAAAGTGAAATCAATAATTTGAACTTCATAACTCATCAAAGTCTTGCCGTTGGCTGGTTTCCTGGGGGAATCCTTTGATTGTACATTATAACCTGTTAAAAAGGAACATTTTCAACCACTACAAGCATTTATCGGTGTTAACTTGCACAGTTTCACTGCGAATCACAATGCTCTGTACATCCGTAAGATGGCTGTGAAGGCACGACCATGTACATATTTGATTGTTAAAAAAACAAGTAGCCTAGCATACAGCTTATCTGGACATTGCTTCGAATTACACGGTAGATTCGTGGTTTGCAGATACACCAGACTGGAAGAAGAAACGCATTTGACTAAAGCATTTAAAGGAACACATGGACCACTATCAAATCTTTTGCATAAAAATATATATTCCTATGTACAACAAAATCAAACTAAACTCTACCTTTAGAAATTAAATATCGCTTGATAAAAACATGAGAAAAGAAACCTAAAGTGGGCATTTCCTCGAGCTAGGTAATGTAGCTCTGTTCGCATTCAAACAAATAAAGCCATAATAGACTCTTCTACTGGTCGACCAAGTCTTATTTGTTCCTTCATCAAGTCACCACGCCACGTTTATGAAAACCGATCACGAAGGTCAAATTCATTTATCGACTTTCAACATATTAGTGACCAGAATACTGAATGACTTGTGGATGCAATATTCTTCACATTATAAAAGTGCTACAAGTGCTTTATTTGCAGGAGAAGTCGTCATTTTAAAATAATCAGGAAACCGATACATGAGGACAGTGCTGAGCTGTACATGTTTGATATTTTTAGTGTTGTACTTGTACTTGTGTCGCTGTCTGTACATCCCTGCAAAATAGCAAATAAAACCAAACCTGTTTTTCTGATGAAACTGGCTGACACATAAAATGTAATTATTTAAAAATATTTACATCTTTTAGATCAGTTCAATCAATTGGTGTTCCCAAAGGTAATTAATTTTAGGCAGAGGCACGGTTCAGCAGACTGGCAAATGCTGAAATGAGGGATGGAGATTGTTCTGGGTCAGTTCTGCTATATCGAGGCTCTCCTAGGAGCGTGTTTATTGGGGTCCTCGGCTCTGGAAGAGAGCTTTATTATGGCACATCACTGTTTGGGAGGTTTTAGCTAGAAATGTCAAGGAACAAAAATTCATCTGCTGTTTTATTAAGACCAAAAAAATTTAAAATAAATAAAATCTGGCAGCAGCCGTATTTCCTCTCCTGATGCATAGGAAGCATTCACATGACATACTCTTAAAGGGACAGTTCACCCAAAAATGAAAATCTTGTCATCATTTACTCACCCTCGTGTTGTTCCAAACCTGTATGAGGCAGAACTGACAGAATGGTTTCTTATAGTTTTTTCCCCTCCGTTTGGCATAAAAACGTTCATAGTCATCCAGTTTGAAATGTTGACTACAAACACAGAGGTTTTTCAGATTTTCCATTGTGCCGTTATCTCTGTATTTACGATTCTTTGCAGTCTTTATCCACTGCCTACAACGCTCTGGATCCTTCACTGGAAACTGAAAGTAACTCACTCCCAACTAAACATTTACTCTTTGAGTTCTTGCAGCCAGGAATAATACAAGTCGACATCTTTATAACTAAAAGTTTGCAAAGAAGTATTTCCTACTAAAGCCAGGCGGTAAGTGTATCCACTGGTGGGAGTGGCCTTAAATGGCAACATGCCCAGTGCATTATGGGTGTTGAAGTTTTCCTACCCATTTGGCAAAAGGGAAGACATCAGTCTTTTTCTCTGTTTTTTCTAGTCAGGTTTTTTCACCTTTCTATTGTACAGGCAGCCGAGTTTTATTAAAGCCCATTTTGCCAGCAGTGAAGTACCCCTTTAATTTCTTCTGTGGAACATGAAAGGAGAATATTTCCTCTTATTTCCATTAAAATATTACTATACTAGAGGAATTGTGTCTAAATTTTGCAGGCAAAAAATCTAGTCTGTTGTTATTAATGTAGAGATGTATGAAACACAACTCACACAGAAGTCAAAACAAGTAGCATTCTGTTGGTCAACGTGGCGAATTTGCGACTGTTGCGAAATCTGCGTGGGACAATACTTTGCGCTTATGCAGAATTCTCGATCGCATTGCTTCCTATCGAAATGACTGGAAAATTTGCTGAACAACGGTGAATGTGACCGCACCTTAAGTTGTTATTTAAATCTGTTTTGCATCACTGACATCTTTTTGTGTTCCACAGAAAAAAAAGAAGCTCATACAATTTGAAATAACTTGAGGGTGAATAAATAATGAAAGTGAATTTCCACTTTTTGGGTGAACTATCCCTTTAAGACCTTTTGCAAGAACAACTTCAGGAAATTTCCTTTCCTAAAACCATTTCAGCCTTGCAGCAACCGATGGTCATCTTCGACTAAGACTAAAACAGTTTAAGACACGGTATCTGGGAGAACTGGCCCTGGTTGCTGTCACCAAAGGTTTTGTTTGGAGTGGCCTGACACATTCTCAGTAACAGGCAGAGTCGGCAGGCATCATGTAGTTTCAGCACTCTCAGAAAAACACTGCGCTGTTTATGCCAGTGAATCATGTCAGAGGAGATCCTCGTAAGGGAAATCATCGTGGAAATGGATGCATTCAGTGATGCATGTGAAGCACAGAGCTAACCTGACTGAGAACGGTCACCTGGGGGTCTGAGACAGCTGTGTATTCAGAGAGGTCTACAAGAACCCAAATTACATGAATTAGCTAGGAGCACAACTTTGTCTGTGACCAGTACATCTCATTCCCCAGAGAGCTTTAGAAGTCTTAAGTACATATATGAGATTTCAGTACACCATATGAAAATGATCCAAAAAATGAAAAGAAAAAGTTCATTTCCTGTCAAATCATTTTGAGGAATTTTATGTTGTACCTTTGGAATAGACCACATTCACTGAAAGACAAATTTCCTGCAACATTACTTGTGTTGTACCTAAAAATGTACACATAGATGCAGGAATCATTTTGGAAACAAATGCTTTCATACTTTGATCTTACAATCCTTAAAAGGACATTTATAAATGTTGATTTGAGATTTAAAGGTGCAATAAGTGATTTTTGAAAAACGCTGTTGAAAGTGGATCGGACCGAGCACCACAACACACTTGTAGCCAATCATCAGTAGGGGGCGTGTCCACTCAGGATGGAAGAGGAGAGAGAGTGAGCCAATCAGCAGTAGGGGGCGTGTCCACTCATGATGGGGGAGAGAGAGTGAGCCAATCATCAGTAGGGGGCGTGTCCACTCATGATCGGGTAGGGGAAAGTGAGCCAATCAGCAGTAGGGGGCGTGTCCACTCAGGATGGAAGAGGAGAGAGAGTGAGCCAATCAGCAGTAGGGGGCGTGTCCACTCATGATGGGGGAGAGAGAGTGAGCCAATCAGCAGTAGGGGGCGTGTCCACTCATGATGGGGGAGGAGAGAGAGAGTGAGAAATAGCTTACTGCACCTTTAATTAATTAAAGTTTTTTTGGGGGAAATGGAGAAATCACTCAGCAATGCTCCCAGCTCTACCTCTTAATACTGTGGTGTGAATTTTTTTTGTTTTTTTTTTTTACTTTTCACTATTTTTTTTTATTTATAGAACAAAAATAAATCTTTATTTAGCGTTTGAGCAGTACCTTTCGGGAAGTGTTATCTGACTCTAGAGCTAATGAAAGCCTCTCTGGATAAAGCTTGAAAGATGTATTTTTGGTTTGGAAATAGTATTCCCAGGAGAACCAAAAAGGAAATAAACACATTTGGGAAAAACCTTACCAACATTCCTTTGCAATGGAAATTCGTATCCTAAAATATAGACCAGATACCTTTGGCAACATTGTTCTTTCCTTTATTGTTCAGCAGCTCTTTGAGCAAACAGTTCAGTCCAGCTCCCAGTACTCGAGTCCTGAAATGCTCCGGTCGGGTATGAGCTGCAGGCAGGGCGGTAAGAAATGGCACCTTCCAGTGATGGTCCTCATTAGAGGGTGACCTGTGTCAGAAACATGACTCCTGGGACTCTGTGTCATTCTGTATTGACAGTTTCTCTTGTTCAATGTGGTTTCCATTGTGAAGAACTGAATACCTGAAAGGACAAAAGAAACCAGGACACCACTTCAATTACAGCATTACATGTAAAAACACCTCAGAATCTCATATTCATCTCTCTACAAGCTTTTAAAAGATGTGGAAATATAAACCACCTCACATGTAGGGCTGAAACTGTAAAAATATTAAGACCACATCTGGTGTGTACACTTGATTTGACAGAGAAGTCATTGTTGGCCTTTTCACAAAAATGAAAAATGGGTCTTTAGCAAAAGCACAATCTTTACATCACCTACTGCTGCTAATGGTGAGGGCCAAAAACAGCAGAGGTTTAAATATGATATCAAAATATGAGTTTGTGGCTTTTATAGCTTTGAGGCCAACTATATGACAGTATGTTGTGTTAAAGGATTAGTT
This sequence comes from Mylopharyngodon piceus, assembly GCA_039654765.1. Lineage (NCBI taxonomy): Eukaryota > Metazoa > Chordata > Actinopteri > Cypriniformes > Xenocyprididae > Mylopharyngodon > Mylopharyngodon piceus. The sequence goes on from CM077439.1 coordinate 2,650,698, forward strand.
CACTTCAGAATTAAAATTTCCTGATAATTCCATGTCATCCAAGATGTTTATGTCTTTCTTTCTTCAGTCGAAAAGAAATTAAGGTTTTTGAGGAAAACATTCCAGGATTTTTCTCCATATAGCGGACTTCACTGGGGTTCAACGGGTTGAAGGTCCAAATGTCAGTTTCAGTGCAGCTTCAAAGAGCTCTACATGATCCCAGACGAGGAATAAGGGTCTTATCTAGCGAAACAATCGGTCATTTTCTAAAAAAAATAAATAAAAATGTATATACTTTTTAACCACAAATGCTCGTCTTCCACTGCTCTGCGATACGCCACGCATTACGTAATCACATTGGAAAGGTCACGCGTGATGTAGGTGGAAGTACTGCGGTTTCTCCTCCAACTTCAAAATCGTCCGACATCGTTGTTTTACCTTTTTTTTTTTTGTAAAGGGCGTTTGATTTAGTCTTTGCACGTTCACTTTGTAAACACTTGCTCGGTTCTTCCGCCTACGTCACGCGTGACCTTTCCAACATGATTACGTAATGCGTGGCGCATCGCAGAGCAGGGCAAGATGAGCATTTGTGCTTCAAAAGTATATAATTTTTTTTTTTTTTTTTAGAAAATGACCAATCGTTTCTCTAGATAAGACCTTATTCCTCATCTGGGATCGTGTAGAGCCCTTTGAAGCTGCACTGAAACTGACATTTGGACCTTCAACCCGTTGAACCCCAGTGAAGTCCACTATCCTGGAATGTTTTCCTCAAAAACCTTAATTTCTTTTCGACTGAAGAAAGAAAGACATAAACATCTTGGATGACATGGGGGTGAGTAAATTATCAGGAAAATTTAATTCTGAAGTGAACTAATCCTTTAAATGTTGACAAAACATTTATCTTTTAGCAGATGTGCACAGTTACAATCTTGCTTACATGACTTTTGTTCATTTTCATTTCATTTATTTATAAAGTACTTTTAAACTACCCAGGAGACCCAAAGTGCTTTACATAAAATGATCCATACAATACACAATATAATAATACCATACATGTTAAAAGACCAGAGAAAACAAACAAGTCTTTAAACAACCTTTAAAAACAGTAAAAGACGTAGAAGCTCGGACCAAAAATATTGATGACTCATCTTGCACTCACTCTTTTTGTCCACTCAAACACTTTCTAGAATGAGAAGGTCCCTCTCCTCATTACTGAACAGCAATGGCAAGTAGATATATCTTTTTTAATTGTTTAGTGCCATTCAACAGCTCATATTCCTGTAGTCCAATCAGTAGAGCGTGATGCTTGCAAAATTCCCAGGGAATGCAAGAACTGACAAAACATATACCTTGAATGCAATGTAAGTCACTTTGGATAAAAGTGCCTGGCAAATGCATTAAAATGCATGAACAGGAAGGTTACTGAAGCTGGTGGAAGGTTACTGTATTGGGACTGTAGAATTTTATTAGCATTTTTGCATTAATCAAATATAAATTGAGAAAAGAAATTGTCTAGAAATCTCAACATCTTATGGATTTCAGCGTCTTCAAAGGAATCGTAACCCTCCAATAATTTTTCCATTACTTAAATACAACAAAGATTATTAAAGTGTACTATTATTAAAGTGTACTATAGAAAATACTATTTAATACTAATCATTTAGTCTTTCTACTTAAAAAAAATATTTAATTAAATGTATTACTTTCCATTTCTTTGCAATTATTTGTAATATTTACTAGCTATTCTGAGTGAAAAATTGTTTTTAGCGTAGCCAGAAAACAACCTACACACACATTTGTGCATCTTAAGATAGACAGACGTCTCTTGTTTTGTTAAATTACTGAAACAGGAAACATTGCCCTGCGATTGCTCCTTTTCTGTGTCTGTAGCCACACAAGCTGTGAACCTCCTTTTCTTCCAGACCAAAAAAATCATTACAATCTCTATTCATAAACAAACAAACTAAAGGCAATTCCTGCAGAGCAATTGGGCATGAAATTTACCTGAAAAAAAGGAAAACATACAAAAGAAAAACCTCTCAAAACCTTAACAATGTTCCGGGATTCTGAAAGGAAACATGCGGCAGATTTTCAATGAAGCAGAACCCAAAATTGCTGCCACATTGCCACTTTTTTAACTGTACTGTTGGCTCTGCACAGCTTGAGCACAGCCTGAGACATCTGTCAAATTAACATGATCTACTGCAAACATACAATACTCCCCAATACACTTCAGTAATAATGTCTTGATCATGCTGGTACATCCAGTCTAGACATTAGCTGGCCGGATTAGAGGCAGAGCTCATTAATTTACATGAACATGAGCTTTGGGTCATACACACACGGGCAGGATCTACATCACTCATTCTGACAAATTCATTCTTAATTATGTGTGTCCGGACATCAGGGAACTGCACTAAACAGAGCCGTGAAGACTGATGGGAGAGAAGGCAGTGGCGTAGGGCTCAATTTAACCCTATTTTACTACATACACTCTGTATTAATTACAACAAATTTTAACAGGAACTTATTTACAGTAAATCTAAAGAAATAAACATTCCAGTTTATTTTGACATAAACTGAAACTTAAGATCATGGTGTGAAATGAACATACTGAAGTTTCAGCCTTCTACTGGGAAAACTTGTAGAAAAGTAAAGGCCGTAGAACTCTGTTTAAATATGCCGTTTCTGTGTAATCTTTCTGTAAAGGCAAATAAACATCATGACTTCTATAATCAAAGGCTAAATTAAATACTTTCCAATAGAAAAAACATAATTTTTTAATTGCTTTAAATAAATGCTTCAACTCTAAGGGCCCTATCATACACCCAGCGCAATGCGGTGCCAGGCGCAACGCAAGTGTATTTTGCTAGTTTCAGCCCGACGCAGTTATCATTTTCACGTCCAGCGCCACGTTGTTTAAATAGCAAATGCACTCGCGCCCATCTGTTCGCCCATGGGCGTGCTGGTCTGAAAACGAGGTGTGTTCAGGTGCATTGTTGGCGTGTTGCTATTTTGAGGCAACTGAAAACGACTGCGCCATTGACCAACTGAAACCTGGTCTGAAGTCAATGGAGCAGTATTTTTTTTTAATTATTTAAAGAGCGCGTTAGTAATATGCGCCTATATGCGGGTGCACAACGTGCATACACTCTGCTTGTTACACACACACAGCAGCACACAAACATGCCAAATATTAAAAATAATAAAAGGATTACAATGTAAAAGATTATTATTGTGTGCATAAAGATAAAAATGCTTTGGTGGAATCTGGCTTTTCCCGTAGATGATCCATTTCCTCGCTAGAGAAGCGTTCAGTTTTTCCGCTTGCAAATTTCGCCATGGCGCGAGCGTACCTGGCTTTTAAAGGGAATGGGAGATGAGACTCTGATTGGTTTATTGCACATTACGCCTAAAATACACCCATGACTTATTAAGAGACTAGGTACAACCCTTTTAGACCATGCACCTGGCGCGCCGACCATTTTTCTCGTCCTTAAACTAGCAAAAGTGGATTCGGACACGCCCTAAGCGCACTTGCTCTGTGTGCTTTAGACCATGTGCTTAGATCGTTAAAATAGGGCCCTATATATGTAAAAAAAAAAAAAAAAAAAACACTATACTTTTCAAAAATTTGTGGTTAAGATTTTTTAAAATGTTTTTTTTTTTTTTTTTTTTTTTAAAGAAGTCTGCATTTATTTGATCATACAGTAAAAACAGTGATATTGTGAAATATTATTACAATTCAAAATAACAGTTTTCTATTTTAGTATATTTTAAAATGTAATTTATTCCTGTGATCAAAGCTGAATTTTCAGCATCAGTCTTCAGTGTCACATGATCCTTCAGAAATCATTCTGATATGCCGATTTGATGCACAAGAAACATTTCTTCTTATTATCAATGCTGAACACAGTTGTGCTGCTTAATATTTATGGAAACTGTGATACATTTCTTCAGGATTCTTGAATATAAAGTATTTTGTAATATTATTAATGTATTTACTGTCACTTTTGATCAATTAAAAGCATCCTTGCTTAACTTCTTTTTAAAAAATTCTTACTGCCCTCAAACTTTTGAATGCCATTCTGTATGAATATACATGAAAGGATTAGTAATGTTTATTCTCATAATTCTGCATAAGTGGCACCACACAGAATATTGTGTTGTGGTTTATTAAAACATTTATCTCTAGATGATTGCTAGTCTGTTTGTATTTGCTTTCTGTGTCTAACTGAATATTTACACACGTTATATTAACTTAATTTTCCATACTAGCATTTTAATGATAAGCCTTTGAAATATGATTTCATAGCTGTTAAAATCACTAAACCATTAAAACAAACCACCTGTTTCTCTGCTGTGCCATCTGCAATGCTGCTGTGATGGTCTTGCCATACTTTATATAGCAATAAATTAGCTAATAAATGTATGCATGCTGTTTGAATTATTTATATGACTTTTTTATTTAGTACATTAGCTGTATATTAGCTAGGAAACACAAAGTTCTCAGTCACCGAGCCATGGGGTTTGCACCTAGACTCCATCTAGAGGTAAACATCTGGATCAGGTTTTCAATAAGCCTAACAACAACAATGTGATCACCAAACGTGACAGAGCAGGTCCAGACAGTCTAGCTACAGACTCTTTCAGGCTTCAGCGTTTCTCCATACTCACTGGCGTATGAAATTGGCAGCAGCTTACCTAAAATACCTACAAATTCAGATCTGAGCTGCACCATTAGCTCAGTCATGAAGAGCAGAGAAGCCGGAGTTACCAAAGCAACCAGAGCAAAGAAATGACCAACCAACAGTGGCAAAATATGTTTAAGTTCATCACAAATATAGGATTTTTTGACATTGATATGGGAACGATCCCACCACTGTTTCCTGTAAGCTGCACGCGTGAATGGCAGCCCAGACCAAAATGGTAGAATCAGAAATGTGTGGAAAAAAAACAATTAATTTCCTGAACGAATGGATGTGGCATTTCAGCTGGAGTCCATCTCCATGTCCATTGATTTTTTTAGTACGGAACTGAAGCTGTCAGAAATGTTGTACATAGAAATATGCAGCGCTGATTAATTTGCAAGATACGCGCCACATCCTTGAGCGGAAGTTTCTTAGCAGCAATAAAACAACAGCCTAATGATAAACAGCCAATTAAAGGAATGAACTGCTCCACATTAGATGACTTTTATAGAATCCATTTCTAAAAAGAGTGGGCAGATCAATCTTGAAATATCAATACTTCTGATACTGATGTATATAAGCAGGATGTGATTTTATAATGATTTCAATATAAAATTAATGTGTATGGAATACACAACCATTCAAAAGTTTGGGGTCAGTGTTTTTTTAAAAGAAATGAACAGTTTTATTCATCAAGAGCACATTAAATTGATCAAAAGTGACAATGAAGTTACATTTATAATGTAACAAAAGATTTCTATTTTAAATAAATGCTGTCCTTTTGAACTTTCTAAAAAAAAAAAAATGTATATATATATATCATGGTTTCCACAAAAATATTAAGCAGCACAACTGTTTTCAACATTGATAATAATAAGAAATGTTTCTTGAGCAGCAAATCACCATTAGAATGATTTCTGAAGGATCATGTGACACTGAAGACTGGAGTAATGATGCTGAAAATTCAGCTTTGATCACAGGAGTAAATTACATTTTAAAAACCAATCAAATAAAAAACAGTCATATTAAATGGCAATAACATTTCACAATATTACTGTTTTTACTGTATTTTAAAAAAATCAATGCAGTCTTGGTGAGCATAAGAGACATCTTTCCAAAACATTTCTTCCAGAAACTTTTCAACAGTGAAAACTTTTCAATTTAAAAGTGAAAACTGTGACTTTGTGGTCAATTAGTTGCACAGGAGTGGAATCATCTCTCCTTTCGCTCACCTGAACAGGAGCAGAAATACTGAAAAGATCAAGCAGTCACACAGCAGTTTAAGCAGTTACTGGCATTAGTATTTTTGCCTTGATAGTACTTGTTAACAGATCAAAATGAAAATAAGTGTTATCAGTTACCGCCCATCCTCACCTAAAAGAACAAAGAGGGAATATTAGTCCCAATATAAATCTATAACTGAGAGAGAGAGAGTGAAAGAGGGCAGAGAGGAGAGGAGAAAGAGAGATTTGTTCATTCTCACTTCTATTCCACAGTTTCCTGACATCATTAAAGTCAGAACACTTTGTTTAGCACCAATCCATGGCCATCTGGAGTGCAGAGAAGCAAAAAGTGCAAAGCGTGAAATACTGTAGTGTTGAAGAAATGATGATCTGATCTGTTATAAGAATTTACGTAATAAAAGGGTCAACAGAACTGACCAAAAATACACTGAAAAAAAAAAAAAAAAAATGATGTAGAAACGGCAAGTAACACATTGAACTAAAAGTTGAAAACTGTATAATCAGCGCTAAATGTAAACTTGGCATCCAAAAGTTATTTTATTCATTATATAATAATTTTTTATTATGCCTCATACTGGGGTTTAATGAATATAACAGACACATTCTAAAAAATGTTGGGTTAAAAACAACCCAAGTTGGGTTGAAAATGGACAAACCCAGCGATTGGGTTAAATGTTTGTCCAGCCTGCTGGGTAGTTTTATTTAACCCAACTATTGTTTAAAAATTACTATATGGCTGGCTTAAAATGAACCCAAAATAGGTTGGAAATTAAAAATCAGAATAATTACTAGAGGCAACATTAATAATCAAAAGGTGAACATTTATTAATAAGCAATTTAATAAATGTTTATTGTTTAATTATTATTCATTAAACTTATAAATACATTTTTGGGTTCATTTTAAGCAAGCAATACAGTAATTTTTAAACAATAGTTGAGTTAAATAAAACTACCCAGCAGGTTGAGCAAACATTTAACCCAACAGCTGGGTTAAAATCGCTGAGTTTGTCCATTTTCAACCCAACTTGGGTTGTTTTTAACCCAGCATTTTTTAGAGTGTACGTTTCCATCCTTCCATGTTAATGAGGTTTTATCACAGCCTGCCAGTATGAGGACTGACACATCTCTTAACTGATTTATTTTGTTCCTAGGGATAATTGAATGTTTATGCATCTGTTTGTTCCTACTTTAGTCTGTCATTTTGTGTCTGGCGCCATAATGAAGGGAGGGGTTGTGTCGGGCACTTTGATAATTTTATTTCTATCATTACTGTAAATTATATAATAATATAATTTCCCACAAATAAATGAATAGAAATTTGGCATCATCATAAGTTACATTTTTAAATGCTGATGACTAATACCAGATATTTTGGTCTGAAATCAAAGCTGAAGAGTTTAGGATGGCAAATATTGGCGCAAAACCCAGAAACATGAGTTTAATTTGACTGCTGGTACAATCGGTTAAAATCCGAATCTGAAAGGTTCAAAAGAGCACTGACTAAAATTAATGCTTCCAATAAATAACAGGCCTGTATCATCACAATATATCATGTAGAGAGCTGAAAGACAAACTATTCTTCTATTTAATACACATACATCTCATGCAGGTGCTGATAACAGAAGACTCATTTAATTGGAGCCCTAAAGCCTGTTTATCTGATAAAATGACCTCTTTGTGATGTAGTTTGTGGCATGCACACTATCGTTTCATCTTGAGAGAGGAGGCAACCCAGAAAAATCTCCCCTCCCTGAACTGTTTAGGATTAACCAGTAAAGGCAGGCCAAGATAACTTTCTTTGGTGTCTGATACCATCTGCAATTGCCAGCCACTTCACAGGAAGAGTGACTAGGCAATCTATTACGAACTTATCTATTCAGACATATTCCAGTTCACATCAGGTCAGGCAGGGCTCTGCAAAATGAGTCCAATCTCAGCAGTGCCTGACGCATCGCAGCTCTCAGACTAACAGGCCATAACTGTGACGGTCCTCAGAAAATCCCTGAGAAACACTACTCACTAGTACTTTTATGACTTCTTAATGTGAACTGGAAACGTTACCATGCTTTTATCATTTATTTTTACTGCACTACCTTTCAAAAGTTTGCAAGTCAGCAAGAAATGAATACTTTTATTCAGCAAGGATGCATTAAACTGATCAAAAGTGACAGTAAAGACATTTATAATGTTACATGAGATTTCAAATAAATGTTTTTCTTATGAACTTTCTATTCATTAAAGTGTACTGAAACAAAAGCTGCCAAATATAATGAATATATAAGCTAATATAGTGCATATATTTAGTGAAATGCTCCCTCTAGAGTTCATTTCTCTAGTGAACTAACATGCTGTGGGCACTAAATGACTTGCCTGAGGTAAATGTAATGCTACATTAGATATTATTCTCAAGCTGTTTAACTGTCTTTCCGCGGTTGAAACACTGGTTCAGAGATTACACGTAAACATATCTATGCATAGATCGTCTGTTCTTCTTCTTCTGCGCTATTTACTGTTGTGTCGGTTAGCAAACAGTGTTGCATTACCACGAGCGCCCCCTTCTGGATTGGAGTATGGATTGCCTGTGACCGACTGTATTCATCGTCTGACTGTATGAACCGTGACGGATCGGGACGAATACATGTACCATTACACCCCTACTATATATATATACATATTTTTTTCAATTTACCTTCAATTTTTGTTTCTTTCTTTCTTTCTATCTATCTATCTATCTATTAGGGCTGTGTATTGCCAAGAATCTGGCGATACGATACAATACGATACAGGGGTTACGATACGATATATTGTGATATATTGCAATACTGTAAGAAAGGCGATATATTGCGATATTTCTTGTTTTTTTAGAAAGAGGATCTAATTTTAGAAAAAACTGTCATAAAGAACACCACCATATGCATAAAACCTAACAAAAAAAACTTTATTTTATTTAATCAAGACAGTATTGTTTGCATTTATATCACAAATCACTATTTTGTGCAATCTAAGTAAAGGGAAAATAGCCTAGTAAAGTGACAGCAGGATTATTTAGGTGTATATGTTTTAAAGGTTCACAGAATAGCAGTTTTTAATTTCTAAAGTATTTAACAACAGAAAGTGCATAGTCCATTCCATGACTGTTTCATATTTAATACTGTAAAGCTGCTTGCTTTAAAGCAGTCTATTGTATAAAGTGCTATTTAAATAAACGTACCTTCACTGAAGTGCTGAACAGAGCTGGTGCAAACACATGCACATCGCTATGATCAGATGCTTTCTTTCTGCTGTCATTTTTGTTGTGTGTTTATTTTGTTATTGAGAGGACAGCATGCAGTACATATTACACATTCTGTCGAAATGCCTCTCAGCAGCGTGGATGGCGTCGGGATGTTAAGTGAGCTCTCAGATTCAATGCGTTTCCCGAGTATTGGATTTTAACATGGCCTATTTCGCAAACAACATGACTCTTGTCGATCTCCTTGTGGTTTCTTTATAGTTGAAACCAAAATGAATCCACATGAGCTCTGTACACCGCGGCGGGAGCCAGAATAATTCTATCGTCTTGTGAGCTGGGTTCGCTAATGCTAACGCCAGTGATGCACGTGCCTTGTTGCATCATTTATAATTTATTGTGCATCATTTATAATCAAGCTGCAGCGTTTATGACGTCTTTGCATTGCGTTTAAACAAGTTTTGACTAAACACTAACCCATTAATACTACATGTTAACCAGGAGTCACTCTTACTATAGCCTACTCCTTAAATCATTATTTATAATCACGACATCGTCTGACAAAATCACTATACATCTACACTAAAGAGCGGCTTCCTCGTGTCCATGTGGAGAATGCGGTTCATGATTGCTTAGCAACAGCAGATGCCACGGCAGAGCAAGTGCTTTGGAAAGATGGAAAAGGTGGCATTTTTAGTCGCGACATGTGAATGGCCCCATATGTGGTGGTTTTCGCTATTATTTGTCTCACGCAGCGCACTGTCTGTGTCTGAGTAACAAACTATGTGCATATTTACAGACAAACTATGTTTATGCTTATAAGCCCAAACAGTCAGTAACAGTGACAGGTGTTTGGAAACGCTGTTTTGTCCTTATTTATTGACGAGTCGGCTGTGTAAAGTCAACTGAATGTGCTCCTTCTTTGCTGCTCACTGCACAGAACCGATGTCGAGAGAGGTGATCCTGCGCCAGGAAAGTCAGACCTCGCACTCACAGGGTAGTACTGGCGACATCTTCCAACTTAATGAAAGCTAGGGTTTATCCAAAAAAGTTGCTAGATTTGTCACTATGTACCTTTCATAGAAAAAAGGCACTAAAGGGATCTGAAAGTTGCTAAATATAGTGCTAAAGTCACGCCCGAGTGTGAGACGCTGGAGCTGATGGCAGTGGGCGGTGGCTATCTGTGGCGGCCAATGTGGGATTCTGTGGTGGGCCGGCACAAATAAATCAATGTGTGGGAAACACTGTGTAGAATGCATACAACGCTAGCTTTGAAATGATCTTAAACAAGACAAAGGATACAACAGATAATTTTGGAAGTTATAGTGTGTTGGAAATATTTATGACTGAATTTTCCAGAGATGCAGGTATGTCCACAGACACCCTTAGACATGGTCTCTTTGAATAACATAACTAAGAAAATAAATAAATCACTTGAATAAAAATGATGTTTTATGTGTTAACTGAATGATTCTGCACTTGAGAAAGACCATTCACTAGTCTCAGGTTCAGACGACACACTTCCACAGTTCAGGGAGCACAGCTACAATGAGCACTTTCAAAGAAAAAATACTCAATAGATTTGTCTAAAAGTCTGCAAAAGCTATTGACGACGGCCAAGAAAAATAAGTGTGGTCAGTCAGATGGCCCCTTCCAGTCTAAATGGGGGATTTCTGTCCCAAATACACTGCCATGTGAACCAAACGTTATGCCTAAAGTCAAGCATCTGGCTACGTGACTCTAGACCTTCAGTGTCAGCCAGATGGTAATGCCAATCCACAAAGGATCATGCCATTTCCTCAGCCGGCACGTATATGTGTGTGTTTGTATTCCCAGAAATGTCTGAGGCTTTTCAAACACACGCTCACAGATATAAGACCTGATTATTGTGGAGTTGAGTGGCACCAGATCAGGACCATGACCTGATTGTTTTCTGAAAGAAATAAGAAACAGATATGGTGTGGAGGAGGACTGAGAATGAGACAGAAAGAGAGGAAAACAAAGAAAGGAAGGAGAAATGTACTTATAGGAACTAAATGATCCCACAAAACCCAAAAACAAGGGAAATTAATAAACATATAATCTTTAAATGAAAACGTTAGGTTTAAGATTAAGGGACTGAAAATATCATTAGTGCATTATAAAAACAATAGAAGTCACCATGACAGAAAAACAAACATGTGTGTATGTCTGTGTATATTTCAACAAGTAAGTCTGTCAGAACTCAGACCAGAAGGGAGTACAAATCCATCTAGGTCAATGTCCGATTCATTTTTCCATGCCATAGACCAGAGCAAAATCTACTAATACAATTTCTCAAGTCTTCCTTCTGGCTAAAGCGAAGGCTGAAGTTAGCAGAAGGACAGCATCAATGCAGAACTCATAATACCACACTGCATGGCAGAGATGGGTTTCATAACATCCAATCCCAGCAGGCCACTCATTACTTACACAGGATTATCCAGCAAGCCTAATCGGCAACTGCACCAGGTAAGAACCGGCGACTAGCGCATGAATAATGGAAATAGCTAGACTAGTGAGGAAAGCCTTGTAAGATAGCAGCTGGTGTTTACCTGCCTGTACGTCTCAGGTGACGTAAATTACTCACTCTTAAAATGTTTACAAGGAAAATTAATCATCTTTTGTTCTTTATTCCATCTTTTATCCAGTGTTTTTATCCAATTTATTGTGTTACAGATTTAATTATTTTATGACTCAGCCCTAGAGATGATTCTTAAGATCTTTCAAACAAATTCTTCAAAGACCATCGCCATAGGAAAATAAATCACTAATGCGATCTCTTCAATACCTTAATTTTTCTCCTAGACAGCAATGACAGAAAATGGAGTAAAAATTGAAAGTTCTCGTATTTTTCTCTCCAGAAAAAATAAAACCACTAAACTAAGTTTCAGATGTCGCAACAACATCTCAAATACATTTCATTCATGCATTTCTCATCAGTTCCTCCAAGATCTAGTTATGACCTCTACATTGCCTTTGAATATTTCTAGTCATTCCTCAGATATAGCAAATACATGTTTGTAATGATACAGAATATATCAAACATCACTATCATTATTCTGTAATGATAAAGAATAGAGTTCAGCTCTATTGATTTCAGTTCACAACCTTTCTATTCCTGTCCAGTTAAATCTTTCAAAAAAGAATCAGAAAAATAAATTAAGTTACTCCTTTAGATCTTTACATAACCTGCTTGGAAGTGTTCATGTTTTAACCATCAGTCAAGGATAATTTAGTTTCGGTACTGTATACGGTATTTCATTCATCTGATGTGAATGCCAGTCTTCTTCTTACACAAAAGCCAGTGACGGAGATGACAAAATTACTCGCCATTTTCTACAGCGATTTTCATTTATTTAAAAGCAATATTACATGAAAGCAGCAAAAAATAATGCCACAGTATATTCATCCATTTAAATTGCGAGATTCAAAAGGCATTTGTGCTTTATAAGACAACCCATTTAAGACATTTCCCAAAGGACAGCCTTGGGAATCTGGGAGACATTTTAGACCATCATATCTATTTAATTTTCATTAGAGTAGTTATTTGAAATACATGCCTTCATAGATATCCTTTTAAGCAAAATGAAGCTTAAAGAATGTATTGTATTTTTGAAGTTAAATTTCTGCATGGTCTAATACCAGAGCATTAAATATAGCAATAAAGATCTATCAAAAGAGAATCAATAAAGATTTTACTTCACATTTTTTTCACATCATTTACAGTGATGTTTGCGGGAAGCATTGCTGGCAATGACTGCAACGGAAATCTAGTTAGCTAAAGGATTAATTTACTTCAGAATTAAAATTTCCTGATAATTTACTCACCCTCATGTCATCCAAGATGTTTATGTCTTTCTTACTTCAGTCGAAAAGAAATTAGGGTTTTTGAGGAAAACATTCCAGGATTTTTCTCCATATAGTGGACTTCACTGGGGTTCAACGGGTTGAAGGTCCAAATGTCAGTTTCAGTGCAGCTTCAAAGAGCTCTACACGATCCCAGACGAGGAATAAGAGTCTTATCTAGAGAAACGATCAGTCATTTTCTAAAAAAAATGAATAAAAATGTGTATCCACCTTATTCCTGACTAGCCTACTGCGTTTCGAATTATGGGTTCCACTTCCGGTTTGGGGAACTTCCATTTAAAAAGACTGAAATGAATCGTTTTAAATCATAAGGTTGCCCTACAAATAAAGCTTATCCGTCAGTTTGACTGAATGAGCTGTCAATTTTTCTTTCATGTTTTATTTTCAGACATCATGAGAATAACGTAACGCTTGATATTTTAACATAACATGTTATAACAAGAATATCTATGGCAAGAGCTCTTTTCAGTCGCTGCTTTCTATCCTCGTGATTATTTTCTTTTGTCCCTTTGCATACCGCTGTAATAGTATGAAAAAGGACAACATATATACTGCACATTTGTGGTCTGTTCTCCCGATATAATTTACGATATATCCCATTAATAATTCACTGGAACGCACGAAGAATCTCTTGTTTTTCTCCTCAAAGCCTCATGTCTCTTTCCAGGTTTGTTTTCACAGGTAAATACAATTTATTATCTGTAAAAATAGTGGAAATCACTTTGAAATAGTATCACGCAATGCTGAAGTTCATTAACATTTTTTATTAAGGCAACGTATATTACACAATACAGATATATATCATAGTTATATTTAACCCGTCCGTTATTGCTATGGAAAGAATCGCGCTTTTTCATGGCCTGTTGAAAATACCTTGTTGATGCTTAAATGTCCTTTTAATTTTCGTTGGTTGAAGGGTGAGTAGAATAATGTCATCTCATTGTACCCAGTTTAAAAATAAAACGTATTATTGCGTTCATAGAGCGAGCCTTTCACTGACTGTTTACAGCTTAACGGAAGTTACACCCATAATTCGCGCAAAGCGTCATGGGGCGTTGGAATAAGGTGGATACTTTTTAACCACAAACTGCTAAACTAATAATTCGAACAAAAAGAAAAATAATAAGTTACTGGCTTTGAGTTTGATCTGTCATCAAACACAGATCATCTTAACTCTTTCCCCACCAGTGTTTTTTTTATTTTTTTATAAAACGTTGCCAGCCATTGCCAGCATTTTTGAGCATTTTCACAAAACTTTCATGGCCCTCATTATTTTGTTTTTTTGTATGAATATCTGAACATACAATATATCAATATATTTAAAAAAAACTTTATATTCTAGCTTCATGCATTTTTTATTCATCAATACTTGTGGGTTAGTTTCATAAAAAAAGCTACATTTTGAACAAAAAGCTGAGAAAGTCTACGCCCAGAACGGATTCAGAGTCGATCAAGTCCATCAACACCCCCAAAGCTTCACAGTCCTATAGCTCATCCTGGGCCAACATTTCATTCAGTAACATTAGGCAGTTTTGATTTATATGCTGTTAAATGTTTGATGATCACGTTAGACATGAGCGTAAACAATGCTTCAATAGAGTACCTCAGAGATGACGTGTTTTTGTAGGCCAACCCGGAAGTTAGCGGCGCACGGGTTCCCTCGATCGAAAGCCTATGCATTTTTCCCATAGACTTTTGGAAAATTGCAAAAAATAAGCTCTGTGTTATGGGTTATGACACTTACACGTTTTGTCTATCAAGATAATCTTTACAAGTTAACACAACATTTATACATTTTGAAGCCTAAATAAAGTTGTCAGATATAAAAAGTTAACAGTAGGCTATAAACGGACTACAGCACAACGTCACCACCACCAAGCTTCCTCAAACTTTATTTAGAAAACAACTTTATTTAAAAACATGCTCGCTGATTATGATCTGTGCGGTGTATGAATACTTATCCACTTTTTCATGAGAAATGCTGTCCAAATGTCCTGTTTGTCATGATGACGTCTAAAGTCCCCGCCAAAGGAAGTAGTCCCTTTTAGCAATTTGTTAGCAACCGCTGTTTTTAAGACACAATAAAGGTTTCACAAGCTGGTGTGTTTTATGTCATAGATCAAAACGTGAAAATATTTAGAGGCTTTGTTAACCACAGACCTTATTTCAGGCGATTTAGCAAAAACACATTCAAAAAACCCATAGACTTTAGGCCGATGGAACCGGAAGTCCTAAAATGCTAACTCGCTTCCGGGTTTTGCCTACAAAAACACGTCATCCCTGAGGTACTCTATTGCTTGTTTCTGCTTCTTCTTCGCTTGTTTTTGGATCTGGAGATTCTGTACTCTTTCAGAAGATGCGTAATAGCGCCCCCTACTGTATAACAATGAAAACATGCCAGAATGTTCCATGAATGGCGGTGAAAGGGTTAAGATGGCTTTTTTATTCAAGACCAAAGTGCTAGTTGTGGCTTTATGGCACAGTTGGACAGAGGGATGCATGCAAAGCACAAACACACTATTACAACTCTCAGAGACTGCAAGCCAGTCAGACAGACTATAAACACATCAGTGCTCAAAACTTTAACATAAATATATATTTTAAAAAGTCCTCTGTCACTAAGAAACAGATAGTAAAGTTAAATGGCAGGTGGCGGGATCACAAGAAATGCAATTAGAAGAAAAATTGTGGTTTACAAGAGCAAGAGAGCAAAGAACAAAGAGGATAATGCACTGTTTGGAAAACAAACAACCACCAATCTCAAAGTCCCACTGCTGAAAAGTACTGGATGAAAACAAGGAATGCTGGGCATGGCTGGACTCTACGTGCCCCATTATTCTCATGCAATGATTGTGGTTACGTAACTTATAAGAGCTAATAATAGAGCTGCCTCTTTGTTTTTACTTTATGACCTGATATAGAAACAGCACTCAACCACAAAAACTCCTCTCGGTTTATCAGGGTTCGCCCCATTCTGCTTGAGTTAATGCACTCAGAGGGGATTCACAGCGCTGAACATTTTCCTCAAGTTTACTTTTAGCTGCAGAGATTTGAGAACACTCCGATCTGTTTACTGTGAACAATCCTAATGCTCACCGCATTGATCCACTCCTTGAATACTTATTTGTTAGCATTAGTGAGCAAATGGGAACTTTTCATATACAAAGGAGGTGCCTCTTTGACTGGTATAAGTTTTAAAAGCGACTGGATATAGGGAAGAACACGGTAAGCTGTTCAGGTGTTTTAAATCAGGAGAAATGAGATATGATACATAATCATATTATAGGGTAAATGCTATTTGCTACATTTATAAAAACATTTACTATTATAGCCATTTAAAAATGACACATGTATGACATATTTTTAGACCTCGATGCATTTGTTTTCACATAAAATTTGTTTTACCTGAAATGTAGAAATTAGTTTGACATGCACAGCTGCATATAATGGGCCCTTTCTTAAATGTACTTTTTTTGAAAGTAATTAATATTTTTATTCAGCAAGATGCATTAAATTGATCAAAAGTGTCAGTAAATATATTTATAATGTTACACAAGATTTCTATTTCAAATAAATGCTGTTCTTATGAACTTTCTATGCATCAAAGAATCTGTTTCTACATTTATAATGATAAGAAATGTTTCTTTAGCAGCAAATCAGCATATTATTATGATTTCTGAAGGATCATGTTGCGCTGAAGACTGTTGAAGAGTAATGATGCTGAAAATTCAGCTTTGCCATCACAAGAATAAATTACAAATATATTATAAATTATAATTCAAAATAGAACAGTTATATTACATTTAAAAAATACTGACACTGTCATGATTATGGACTGCTATTTTGTTATTATGTTCTGTTAGTTCCTGTTTTACCTACTCCGTTTAGTTTCGCTTTCATTGGTTAATGATTATCTCCTTGTTAGTAGGCATTTCTCAACACCAAGTACGCGAAGTTCGGACTTGGCAAGTTCGACTCAAGAGAACGGACTCCCGAGGACGGGGGGACGCAAGTCCGGTGATTCGGCAAATGGTACAGCAGTGTACTTGATTGCGTCACTCAGCTCGCTCTGGCTACTCCAGTTATCTCTGTATGTATATTTTAGACAATAATAAAATGAAATACGTGATAAAACACCACTCTGCCTATTTTCGTTTTCATTTAAAAAATCTTAAACATATTAATAGCCACACAAATGTGGTTTAGGCAATGCGTTCATGATTATCTTCACTGCATGTATCAGCCTATTTATAACAAAACGAAATATAAAACACTGCAACCCTGCCTGTTTACATTTTAAAAAATATTAAACATATTAATATGTGGTTCAGGCAATATGTGCGTAGGCCTACTCTGATTATCTTCACTGTAATAAAATGAAATGTAACAAAACACAACCCTGTCTCTTTTTGTTAAATGTCAGTTTTAATGATAATAGCCATTATAAAAGTAAAAGTAAAAGGTATAAGAAGCAAATAAAGCAAACAATTCAGTCAAATGTACAAGTCAGCGCTTTAGTACGTTACAACGGTAAATTTAAATAGCCTAAATATATAAAGTTATGAAACGTCACTTTGCCCTCAGCCAAAATGATTTGTCAGGGAACAAATTATAGATTCATGAGACCAAAGATTGCCCGTTAGATATACACAAGACAAATTATGTCATGTTTAACCACTACAGAGACATCAGAGCCAGCGGCAAACGTCAGAAGGACTAGCTGAGGTAAGGCTGTTCTCGGCGGGGTACATGAGTGCTGAGCGCCCAGATCTCACACCTCCGAAAACGTCAGATCAAATTTTCAAATAGGCGCTATCTTTATTAATTAACCACAGATTTGAGCTTTAAACCAGTACATTCTCGCCTGAAAAACTCTTAAAACTACATATCATGACATAAAAACCATAATATGTTTAAATTACACAGGTTTTCTCCTTTACTATTGACGCTTGCTGGTTAGTGCGAGATGCATTCTGGGATACCTGCCAGATATATTAGTGAAGTAATGTAAGGAATAGTGAATGAGGGTATAGGGGGCGATTTCGAACACAGCAATAGTCTGAAGCGCATGGCGCAGGTGCACTTAGGGCGTGTCCGAATCCACTTTTGCTAATTTTATCAATGAAAAAAATGGTCAGCGCACTAGGCACATGGTTCAAAAGGGTTGTACCTAGTCTTTTAATGAGTCATGGGTGTATTTTAGGCGTAATGTGCAATAAACCAATCAGAGTCTCATCTCCCATTCCCTTTGAAAGCCAGGTGCGCTTGGATCATGGCGGATTGCTATTTACATGGCGGAATATAGACACCCTCAACCTGACGAGTCAGTTTAAATACATTTTTAATATTTGGCATGTTTGTGTGCTGCTGCGCGTATATAGCCGCATATTACTAACGCGCTCTTTAAATAACAAAAAAAAAAATTGCACCATTGACTTTAGACCAGGTTTTTGTTGGTCAATGGCACAGTCATTTTCAGTCGCCTCAAAATAGCAACACGCCAACAATGCACCTGAACACACACCGTTTTTAGACCGTGGGCGAACAGATGGCCGCGAGTGCATTTGCTATTTAACTGCGTCGGGCTGAAACTAGCAAAAAACACTTCCGCTGGATGTATGATAGTGTTCATCTTGTATTCAAGCTCCCTGTTGTATTCAGTCCCATTGGTTCTTGTCTATTGTATTATGTTGTTTTGTATTCTCCCTGTGTTATCATTAAAAAATGCTTTATTCGTAATGCTTTCGCCTTGCGCTTTCATACAGCCTAAGACCATCAGACACATTTTACCCCACTTTAACTAACATTTATGTGTGTGCTCATTAGAAGGAAAACGAGAGGAAACATCAAACTACCAAAAACTAACACTTCTTTATAAGGTCAGATTCAAGGCAGTCATTTCTGCCAAAAAGTTACTGACAAGATCCTTAACACCAGTGGACATCCTGTAATTGTGCCTCAGCATGCTACAGTAAATGTTCAGCCCACATAGAGAGAAGTAACTCTAATTAG
Organism: Mylopharyngodon piceus; assembly: GCA_039654765.1. Classification (NCBI taxonomy): domain Eukaryota; kingdom Metazoa; phylum Chordata; class Actinopteri; order Cypriniformes; family Xenocyprididae; genus Mylopharyngodon; species Mylopharyngodon piceus. The sequence continues at coordinate 2,669,741 of CM077439.1, forward strand.
AGAGCACCAACTAAACTTTTGCATTTTCTGTAGAAAATGTGAGTGATGCTCGCAAAACTCAGCCAGGGTATTGCTAATGTGTTTGGAGTGGTTGTTAATGTGCTGCTGTGCAGTTACTAGGGTGCTCCGAGTGGTTGCTAGGGTATTCTGAGGTAAGTGAGTTTACATTTGCACAAGGGACTCTGAGAAATGTTACAAATGGATATAGACAAAAACACAAATCTGAATAAAAAAGGAAACAAACAAATTAAGAAACAAAGGTACAAAACAGATAAATGACTCACATGAAAAAGAGATAAACGTGTGGAGCTGCTCATTGCTGATAGTTCAGTGCATATGGCAGTACCATTCAAAGAGCTATGACAACCATGATGCTTATAGCTCTGTAAATGGCGCTGCTATCTGCACCACACAAGTTCTTCCTGACCCTCTTCCTGTGGGTCTTTGCTGTGTCTTGGGTGCACAATAAATCCACTAACAGCCATGAAATAAAAACAAATATGGTACACCAAGATTACATGTGGCTTTTAAGAGCAATGGTGTAACAATCAACTCATTTGAGCTGGACCATTCCCAGCCGAGGGGGTGGAAATGAAAATGTGTGATGCCAGACAGAGTTATCCATGTTGCGGCTCCCAAAATCCACACTTTAATCCAGCTGTTTACAGACGTAAATGCACCGAGCCGAGTGACATGATTTTCTCAAGTAGAATAAAATTCCTGCCATGAAGCCACTCTCACGGAGCTTGTATTAAAATAAATGAAATATTAAATAATCAAATAATTTGAGCTCACTTACCACTGTGTAAATAGGTATATATGTTCTATCAGGCAAATCCAATTATTTTAAAAGAAACCATCAATTACCACCCACTGCTGAAAGTCATTGTGGAGCAAGCGAAATTTTCCCTGTTCAAACAAGGGTGACATGTTTCAAGATTAGTTTAACCAGGCTTGAACATAAGAGTGAATCTCATGTAACGTGATAAGAAATAAGAACCTGTCATTTATGCTAATTTAAATTAAAAAAGTAATATATTTTTTGGTCACACTTTATATTAGGTACTATATACTTAACCATTTGATCAAATGTACTTATGCACATACATGTTGGTGCATTGTAATTACATTTAAAGTACTTGCATTTAATTAACATTTATAGTTATATTGCCCTAACTCTAACTCAACCCTTACCCCAAAACCTCTAATCCTATAACCATACCTCGTACCTCAAACTCATTAGCAGAAAACATGGGATTTTCTTTATACAAAATATAATTTATTATTTTTGGAAAACAGAAAAGAAAATATGGCTATATATCTCAAAGATGTTTCAAAAGAAGCTGCAGTGTTGTAATTGCAGTAATTCCGCCTGCGTTTTGAACATTGGGTAAGATCCATGTGCTTTTAGTTTTTTTCTTGACCTTAAAGTAATGCAGAGCTCTTGCTGCCTCCACTTAATTACTAGAGCACTTGATATAAGCCACTGCTTCTCTGCAGTCAAGAGATCAAAGACAATCTCACGGTCAAAGCTGTCTTGATATACAGGTTTGAGGGCTGCAAAAAAAAAGATTCATATTATTCTAATATGCTGATTTGATGCTTAAGACACATTTTTTATTATTATCAATGTCGAACAGTTAATATTGCTTATTATTTTCTGTGGGAACCGTAATGCAAATTTTGTGATTTTTTGATAGAAAGTTGAAAAGAACATTTGTTTTTGAAATAGAAATCTTTTGAAACATTATAAATGCTGGTCTTTATGAACCTAACAGGCCTTTATAACATTAGGAGCAAAGCGAGAGAAAGAGAGAAAGAGATCAATTAGACAGTCAAATACGCACAAAATAATGTCAAAATGCCGGTCTTGGTGAGTATTCATGTAATTAGAAGAATATTGATGTCTAATATGAGCTCACTCACGGCTCTGCACGACGCTCCTCTGAGGTACGTTTGTGCATGTCACGTTGGCACACTGGCACAGGGAGGAAATCATTCACTCTCAATGCTCAATAATAATACTCTCTTATGCTAACACAGAACCAGCTGCCCCTGACTTCTCAATTTATCGCACCTATTGATCTTTAGAAACTTGTGAACTGAGAAGAAAGACTCAAAACTTTCTGAGGTGATGAGGCATCATCACTGCAAGCAAACATGAGAGAAACTGCAATTATTGGCAAAGGATAATTTAGCAAAACCTGTGTTAGAGGAGTCCAGTCCTCACATGTTTTAACCGCGAGCATGTGCTCATTAGGAGGAAAGCGTGAGCCTGTCTCATGGAAACAAGCTATGAGCATAAGGCACCTCAATCATCATACTTAGATCTGTTTTTAATGCTTTGATATAGAGCTGGGTGATATGAGTATTTGCAAAGCAAGGCAGGCTGTACATCATGATATAGTTATTTGTGCTGGAAAGTGATGAAAAAATAGTTTGCTAACACTAAAACTAAATATGTACACTATTGTTCAAAAGTCCCTCATCAAAAAATGATACAGTCTGTAATAGGGCTGCCCCCTAATAGTCGACCAACTGTTAGTCGACGAGAAGAGGCTTAGTCAACCAAAATACCACAGGAAGTGGCGAAGTCACGCAGTCTGTGATGGACAGATCGTTAACAGCTAATGGTAATTGGTAATTGCAGTACATCGGACAGGACATCCAAACGCTCGCCAATCATTCATCGACCTCAAATATGGCTTATCCTCTGAAACATGTAGTAGCAACTTTACATGGCCGCTCGCTTTAATGTTAACGTAGAAAAATGTAGTCACTTGAACTTAAAATACTCCGTCATTTTTGGTCATACAGATAAGAGTAATACATCTTTTGAATCTGTGAAGAGTTTACTTTTATTTGTGTGCACTTACAATACCAACAAAACATGTTTTTGTAAAATAAGGAAAGCTGCCGTCTCTCTCTGTGAACTTGAGTGCGCCCAAAAAAAGAACTGAAACTCCATGTAAAAAGATATCTATAGAAAGTGAAATGTCTACTTTTAAATGAACCAATTCAACTGGAAAACAAATATTCTCAGGTTATGTAATCCGTACGAAACTTGCATTTACACGTGTCCACTACAGCAGAGATGGCGAGTCAGCATCGTCAACTTCATCACTGCAGCCGAAAATACAGAAAACAATAGTTTATCAATTAATTATTAAAATGTTAAAGCAATCTCCTTGCTGTTTTCCCCCGACGCATTCATAATCATTACTCCTGCTGGTGCGCTGTGGCAAGCTTTATGTGTGTGCTTGAATGCTGATTAAGCTATGTAGGCATTAAAGGCTCTTTATTATGATTTATATGGTTTATAAACGTGTGATTAGTCGACTAATTGCTTAAAATGACAACTACTAGTTGACCAGAAAAATCTTTAGTCGAGGGCAGACCTAAAAAATACTGTAAAAACTGTAATAATGTGAAATATTATCACCATTTAAAATAACTGTTTTCTATTGTAATATATTTTAAAATGTAATTTATTCCTGTGATGCAAAGCTGAATTTTCAGCATCATTACTCCAGTCTTCTGTCACATGATCCTTCAGAAATCATTATTTGATGCTCAAAAAAACATTTCTTATTATTATCAGTTGAAAACAGTTGTGCTGCACAACAGAAAGTTCAAAAGAACAGCATTATTTTTGTAACATTATAAATGTCACTTTTACTGTCACTTTTATCAATTTAATGCTTAATATTTTTTTTAATAAATGCTGTCAAAGTAGCGAGCATGATTATTCCATGATATCTAATGCATTAAATGTTGTGTTCGAGTCATTTTGACACGGAGAGGATTTTCCTGTACCCGAAAATGCTAGTTAATGTTGCATTGGACTAAAATTTACTGACTTTACTCACACAGAGTCTAACAACTTCCCATTTAAAAAAAAAAAAAAAAAAATAACTTTTTATGATTTTTTTTGTGTTTTTCTCCCCAGCTATTTTTTGTAGGCCGGTCATTTTTGACCAGGAACACCACAAGTGTGACTTTGTGCCATTTTGTAATAAATAAAACCATTTCAAAACAAATTTCCTGGTTAAACATTAAAGCACACTAGTGTGATAAACAGTGCATATTTTATGTAAAATTTACAAAATTATCCACAAATAAATGCTTTTTTTCACTCAAAAACTGAGGTACATAAGCTCAGATAAATAAGGCCTACAATCGATCAGTTCCAAAGATAAATACAAAACCTGTCCTAATTGAAAGAAAACAAGATTGAATCCAATATTTGGTGATAAGGTAGCATAACGAGAAATTTATAAGCAATTTTTTGCAGGCCGGTCATTTTTGACCGGGAGCACCACTAGTGTTATAGGGTTTTCAGCACGATGGTTAAGTAATGTTAACAAATCGAACCTTGTTGTAAAAGTTCTATTGGTTTAAATATAAACTGAAATTTTGATATTTCTGGGTAACCCACTGAATTGAATATGAATGGGACTTCATCTCATTTGATTATTTACTCTTTATATTTGAATTTCATGTAACAAAACAAAAGATGATTATTCACATTGAACAAATTCATGTCTGGCATCAGTGCAAAAACAACTCCACATGATGTAACACTTGAGTTAAAAACGAAAGACTAATAAAATGGATAGTGCTATCGCCAAAATCTGATAATCTGACGTAACTGCATATCATCTGAATTTTACAGTAATGCAACCAGTTGTGATGTTGCTTCTTAATCACGTGTAAATAACAGTCTTACACTGAAAGCAATGAAAGCAATGTGCACTATAAACATGCTTAGAAAAATACACCTGTGCTCAAAAAGCAGCACAATTCAATGTATCATTCAAGGTCTCATATCATTTGAGGTGTTATTAGGAGTTTGCTCAAACCCCTCACCCTCAGAGTGAATACTATTAGAAGTGATGTTTACCTTTAGTAATTAAAAGAGACTTTTTAAATGAACATGTTATTTCAACCTTTTGAAAGTATCATAAGGAACATGATAATAGGGTTGCATGATTAGAGACAGGAATACTGAATGAATGAACCACCATTCACAGCGGCAGCAGTAAACAAAAAAGCTGAATGATGAAAGTGTCATTATTGGCTCACTGAAGCATGAAGTATCCGACGCAGAATAAATCTGCATTCACAAATACACACTTAAAGGATACAAATACACACTTAACGGACACACACAAATACAGGCGCACACATTACAATCCATTAAGCCTTTTAAATGGAGACATAACAGATGCTGAAAGAATATGAGGCGAAGTCAGATGCTAAAAGAAAGTGATGGGAAAGAAAAGAGTGTGTGTGAGTGTGAAAAGGACTCACTTGAGAAACTCCCCACACAGCACTAGACAGGAACAGGCCTAGTGTTGCAGAACCAGAGGAGCAGTTTGGAGGCAGAGGAGCAGCCACTGGAGGAGAGGAGGACAGGGGGCAGCAGAGGGCAGCACACATGAAGGACAGAGAGGAAGAACAGGAGGAGAGAACAGGAAACGCAGGTTATTTCAGTCCGGATTGATTCATTGCATACTTTCAAACAACAAAAAATACTATAGGGGAGAGAATTAGAAATGTAAATAGAAGGTTTGAGGATTATATTGGCCATACAGACATAGATGCTTGAACTTTCTGACAGTTTGATTTGAAAACATGAACATCTGAGTGAGAATTTGAGCAGTCTGTCAAAGCAAGTCTAAAATTCACACACGGCCGTTCACACAGGACACATTGTTGCATCAGTGCGCACAGTTTTTTTTATGTAAACACACCAATGGATGTCTTTGACCATTACACAAAGAGACTTTTGCCAGGGTTTCCACATTTTTGAGATAATGTTAAATTAAAATCTCAAGACCCCTGTGTTTTTGTCTGTTCCGTTGCCCCTGTCTACCTGTTATTACTAGGGGTGGGGGAAAAAATCGACTCACATATGAATCGCAATTCTATCTTCCTCCGATTTAAATCGATTCACAAATTTTGAAAATCGATTTTCCAAAAATGTATTAATGGCGTGATGTTGTCGGCTCAAAGGAGGCGAAAGTCACCCGGGAGAGCAGTTCAGCAGCTGGACAGATTAGAGGAGCGCACAGGCTTGCAACGGAGGAAGCATTATGAATGAAGCTAACTTAATGAATAAAAAATTGCCTTAAATAATGTTTAGTTGCAAGCTGCCGTGTACAGGTACTTTTTACACACAAAAAGCGCATTCAAATACCCGCCTATAAAAGCGAATGAACATATCCTGTATCTAAAGCTTTACAAAACAAGAATGAGATATTGAAAGAAAACACGAGGGAGAGAGAGAGAAATACTGTATGTTATAATTAAAAAAAACTGTCTCACTGTAAGAAAAGAAAGTGTTATCCTTTGGGGTGTTGTAAATGATGCTGTATTGTAAGTTTATTAGCTGAGAAAGTATAAGGCTATTGCAATAAATTAAGTCTATAAAGAAATATGCAATCAACAAACAACCAAAACACATGTAAGGCAATGTAGGTTGGGCATGACAGTGAACAAACTGGGACAACTTTGATACGTCACCATGAAAAAAGATACATTGAAACACTAGATTTCAATGTACACACACAAAAACTGAGTGCTACTGTATGCCTCAATAACAGATTAATAACTTAAGCATACATTTTATCCCACTTTATGCAAAGTAAACACCTCTCAATGAATGAGAACTTGACAGATTGCCACGGCTTTTATGTACCATGTAAACACAGCTCTTTTCCTGGTTTTAAGTAGGTGACACTTAAAATACACAGTATCTATGGTTCCTCGTTTGTTGGCTCCATAATAGGCCCATAACATAAATTACTCAAACACAGATGCTTGCAAGGGACCCAGGAATGATTGCATGAGTCACTGTGCTGTCTCTCATAAAGGTTACAGATCAACATTCACTCTCCAAGCTGATGATAAGGACACCATATATATGTGTGTGTTAAAGCAAACAGTGCTGACGCATAGACTTATAGACCTCTGTAATGAAATCCTAACCCCTGTCTTTAAAAAGTCTGGCATCAATAAATACAAGTGCAAATCAACTATCCCTGCAGAAACCTTAAGCCAAGAATAAGAACTCTGAAGGTGCACTGTGGGTAAATTTCTCCATCTCAGACGTCACGTCTTCAGTTAAAGCAATACCAGTTTTAATACACTGTAAAGGTGGCTATATGGTAGAGATGTAAGACAGAAAAAAACAATCACAATTCAGTATGTATCTGGGTCATTGACGAATAAGGTTTTTAAAAGTGTAAAAAAAACATAATGGAGATTCATTTTGAAGTTTTATTAAGTGTTAACAATGAGATTATGTGGTTTTTATAATTATTTAACACTGCTTTTGTCATTTTTTACAAGATGGACAAAATTTGTCACCAAAAAAGTCATGCGGTTTAACTAAAATTTCGGTTTTACCGAATGACACTTTTGGTTGTACCAAATGACGATATTTTCAAACAATGCTAATAGGCTGATATCTAGCTAGCTAACAAAAGGACAATCAAACATTTTATATTTAGTACAAGTTTTTAAAATATTACAACATTTTCCATGTTTTATAGCGGTTGTACCGAATGACCTGATGTTTCGGGACATGCGTATGAGCAAGTGAAAACATGATTTTTTTAAATTGTTAAAAGAGAGTTAGTTACTTTGCTTCATGACCATGTGGTCCTTTGCAGGTGTCTGAATGATGATCACATGATACTGACCACATGACTTGATCCAAAATGGTCCCTTTATATTGGTTACTCCGAATGACATCAATGAAATTCATTTTTTCGGACATTCTTTCTCATAACAAAGCAACGACTTCTACACATAATTTTAATACCATTTTGCACTATGTTGATATATGATGTTATAAAATCATGCCAGAATAAAAAATATATACATTTATTACATTTTAAGATATTTTAATCACAAATGAAATGGCTGTATTGGCCTTTGGACGGTTAAACCGAATGACCTTTTGACACTTCAAAATCTTTAAAATACCTTTATATGTAGCAAAATAATTTTGGATTCAATAAAAGAGATCTAGTTGTACTACCTTACATACTTTGGATGTCATATCTTTGTTTTTTATTATTATTAAGGCCTTTAGACAAAAAAAAAGACCCGTCACATCATTGACCCAAGTACTGCAATCATATAATCACCTAATTTCAATAAAACACTGTAATAATATTAAGATCTTCATTTAAGCCTGTCGAGAGCAGTCTTCACCCCAAAACTATGTGAAAGAAATAAACTATATTTTGCATATAAAAATAAAGCCAGTATTTAGAACAAATATTGAATGTATTGTGGTGTTATTTTCATGGAAATTAAGCACATTACCTCCATATTTTCATTAAATTAATGTGCAAACTGTTAAGGATACAACATAATAGTATTTGTTGCTCTCCTTTTCATTTATTTTTATTTTTTTATTTACCTGTTAATTTAATTATTGTATAAAATAAAAAATGAGCACCATAATGAGACATTATTGAAACAATTCTAAGAATAATGAAACATTAATGAGAATAATGCGGGGGAAAAAACTCAACAGAAACATTCTGGGACCCATTATGGTAATGAGAATTTGATGGGCTTAATTGTAATGCAAATAAAGTCACAATGCATAAAAAAGGTCCTAAAACAGGCTAATAATATTTTTTTTTCTTGTTTGTCTTTTTGGATGAAATGTGACCAAGGTCAAGGTCTTTACCTAAATCATTCTGATTAATAAATCAGAATCCATAACAAATATTTACCAAATTCAGTTAGAGCAGAAGCCTAGTTTCATGGTTTAATCATTCACTATAAAAGCCATAGGAGTATCTGGGTGAAGTGTGTGCACAGTTAATCTGGTTTCTTGCTAGCACAAGCGCACTGACAACACCAATCAGAATAAAACTCACTAAAAATGACAGATATTGTTTTCTTCTCACTGGGAATTTTGTTTGATCTGGCTGTCAGTACTTGTTTCATTTCGAGGAAGTTTATTTTCAAAAAGCAAAGCACTCGAGGCGCGCTGCTCGTCTGCATCCGAACACTGGTAAAAGCTGACATATGTGTGGTGTTGTTTCAGTCTGAGGTTTGTTGAAGAAAACATCCTGTCCCGAGTGAGAGATCACTCATGCAAGATAACATATGCTTATCATCAAAATCCAGAGCCAAGAGCGGGAAAATACTTCATCAAATGCAAAACCAATTCGATGGCCTGAAGATAAGCCCATATACGGCAACCCTCTGTGACTTGAACGACTTGTATGAAGATTTTATGACTGTCTCTAGTCATAATCAGTTAAGGGCTGTTCGCACCAAGGGCGATAACTATAATGATAACTATAACGTTTTTAATAATCGTTGAAGTCCACACTACAACTATAATGATAACAACACAGATGAATGATATTGATGAAATCACTTTCAGAATGATTTTTTTTCCAGCTTTTTCATTCAGAATCTTTATGTAACGGACGTAAACCTCACTCCCCTGATCTCAAGAGGCGCTCTAGCGTCTGATGCTAGAGACTGCGGCTTTTAGCCTCCTTGTTAGAGGGCCCGACTCCCATGCCGGCGGACCCGGGTTCGAGTCCTGCTTAGAGTGGGCGGCTCGAACAGGAGAGGTTAAATTTAAAGAGCTTGAGAATTTACATAACTATAGTTTGCACTTATAATAAATGAAGCGTTATCATATGCTAGTCTAGACGCTAGTATAGTTTTCATTACAGTTTTCTATTTATCGCTCTTGATGTGAATGAGCCTTTGCCTAGTCCATGGCTAAAGTCATCAAAAACATCTTTAACAGTTTCCCTTCATAAACTCCATGGGTCATAGCTCAATATTAATCTTACAAAATTTACAGGCAAAAACACTTCAAGCTGGGCATTTTTATAGGGGCTGGAGACAAGAATCATACCTTTAAAATATGAGGCATGAGTTTGAACTGGCATCAGTGCGAGTGTAATGCTCAATTACACCGAGTTTTGAGTTTGCTTCTGAACGGCTGATGATGTGCACAAAAGCCAACTGTCATCGGCATGGCTGCGTGTTGTGCCGTGAAACACACGTCCATCATTGCAGACAGGACTCACTCGCGCAGACATGCATGTAATCTGTCTCTCACTGAAACTCATATATCACTGCAGCTCAAGCGCAGCTAACGCATAAAACTGCTGTTGGTTTTAGTAGCGCCACCCGGGTGTTATGTAGCTAACCTTTGCTTCGCACGCACACTGTGTGCTAAAGTTTGCACAGGGCAAAGCTTCTCCAAACCGAAACCTAATTAACTACCTTGGTGTCTTAGATTTAGAGCATTTATCACTTGAAGCGCATGAGAGATTCAGCTTACGACTGATACCAATTCATTAGCATAATGCTAAGCTAACAACACGACAATTATGCGACCCACCTTTCTACAGTATGCTTTAAAATGCTGTCTAGGTAGGAAGAGCACTAGGCTTTAGTGTAATCTACAAGCGACACTTCTGTTAAGATCAATGCATCGCAAACTTGTAAACAGCTTTGTTGTTTATACCTAGAGTGGTCTAGTTTTGTCACCTAGATGGGGTGTCAGGGTGAGGAGAGGATTAATTTTTCAGGAAGAAGGCAGCTTTTAAACAGATTGTCACTGAAATGTGCTGACTGGTTCATCGTGATGTGCCCTATGAGACGTTTGAACGATTGATATCTCAAGTGAATACCAGCAGACTGTTCAGAGGCTCGTGTGTAATATGTCGGTTTCATGCCTCCCCAGACCTCATTTCAGATACAGCTCAATGCCCTCATCTCTCACAAACCACTAATGTGTTCAGTGCATAATGAGTTTATGGGTCAATGACAAATAAGGATATCCAGGATGCTGGTAAGGTGATATCCTTGAAAAATGTATCTGCTAGGTTATTAGGTATTAAATCTTTTTAATGTCGTTTTATATCATTTTAAAAAAAAAAATTTATATATATATATATATATATGTGTGTGTATATGTGTGTATATATATATATATATATATATACATATATATTTACTGACCATCTAGTAAAAATTTATAAAATATTTTCTGTGCACCCTGAATACACTTCAACGTACACTACTACTCAATATATTAAATAATTTATATATATATTTTAAATATTATATATGTAAAAATAAATAAATAATAAATATATAATAAATATATTATATATAATAAAATATAATAAATATTATGTTTGGCTTAATTACCAATATATAATAAATATGATAAATAAATAAAAATTATAAATGAATCATGAAGTTTTAAAAGTTAATCCATCTGACTTTAATCTCACCATGCATATTAAAATATCTAAAATCAAACCACATTGAGTGTGATTTGGCAGACACTATTTGATATATGGATAAATCATATTAATATATAGACTTATGAATATTAATTGTTAATATTTAATATTTGAAGGAAAAACCCAGCGTCAATGCATATTTTTAAAGAAATAATAATAATATGATGGCAAACTACTTATGCCAAAAAATGTTCAGTATTTTATGAGATTTTTGTACACTACCTAGACTCCCAATATTAGAATACTGAAAACATGTTCATCATAAAAGATGGCTGTCAAGTCACTGTCTGTATAACTTCCATTTTTTATATATCTTTGAATAATCCAGACAAAAACAAAATGAGTGTTGCATAATTGAATATATATATAATAGCTCTGCAAGTTTATTTTAGGGGTGGATTTTGATGCAGTCTGTCAGAAATGATTGGGCTTCCTCATTAAGCCAACCATAACTTTCACATATAATTCTTAATAGGGGTGATTTATGGCATGCTGTAAGAGCCAGAGACCTCAGCCCAACACAAACACAAACCTCTCAGAGCAGCAGAAATCACATTTACTTCACCGCCTGGCCTCCATAAAATCACCCTCACAAAAGATGCCATTTATTTTGAATCAGGTGTGTGTGCTCTTGTCCTGAGAGAGTCATACTGAAATAACAATTAACAATCCACTATATCAAATATACAGTAGTGCTGATGAGGACCCTGGAGCATTTCTAAGCATTCATGACTCTGCATGTTTCTAAATCAAGATTCTAAAGCAAGTGCTAACTCAGTGAATATTTCTGCTTTGTATGTGCTTCAAATAAAGAATGAGGTGAACACAACAGGAAAAAAAGTTTTGTTGAAAACTGAGATTCACAACAGTTTGAAGTGAATAGCTGAACTGTGTGTTTGTAGTGTGTACTTTCTGCACCAAAACTGAAAATGTAAATTAATAATGATATATATTATGATTTACAAAGGAAACACTAGCTATTATTCCATGACAGCTCAAGGGACAAGCATTAAACAGCGCTCATTAATGCCTGAACTGATCGATAGTGATTATTAATTTAAGTAATGCAGCTGATGCCGGTTAGACAGATGCATAAAACACTCCGCAAAACAAATTAGAGTCTTAATGTATTCATATATACAGTATATATAATAAATACAGGTTTTTTTTACATCTTTACAGGGAAAGTAATATGCAATATAGAGTCTTAATGTATGCATATATATACAGTATATATAATAAATACAGATGTTTTACATCTTCACTGGGGAAGTAATATGCAATATAATACAGTGCAGACAAATCTACACTGCAAGAACATTCAGTGCCCTCAGAATATAATCAATAACGCTCTCTCACACACACAGAGACACCCACACAGCATGAATTTTTTAATCCAAATTTTTTAATTTTTCTTGGTTACGTAATATAATAGTTAAAGGGGTCCTTGATTATGATTTAACTTTTTCACTTTAGTTAGTGTGTAATGTTGCTGTTTGAGCATAAACAACATCTGCAAAGTTACGACGCTCAAAGTTCAAAGCAAAGGGAGATATTTTCTTTTACAGAAATCGCTTTTTTAAGGACTACAACCCTCTTCTGGAAAGCAGGCCGGGAGCAGCAGCTCATTTGCATTTAAAGGGGCACACACAAAACGGCATGTTTTTGCACACACCCAAATAGGGGCAAATTTGACAAGCTAAAATAAATGATCTGTGGGGTATTTTGAGCTGAAACTTCACAGACACATTCTGGAGACACCAGAGACTTATATTACATCTTGTAAAAGGGGCATAATAGGTCCCCTTCAAGTCCTAAAGTCAAACAATCAAATATTACTACACACTTTAATTTGGCGGGCAAAAGTTTTATAATAATAATAATAATGCATAAAACTATGCTGATTTTAAGATATATAAGATGTTTTAAAGTCGTAGTCTGTTTTAATTCTTAATCTACTTTTAAATAAATGAATAGATCAAGGCAAAACAAAAATGAGCATTACGTCATTCACCCATTTACCTTACAGTGCTGATCTTTATCAGCAATAATTTCTTGACAAGACACTGCTAATTTTAACCTGTAAGACATTCAGACAGAACCCAGAGGAGTCTTCAATACCCACATGAGTTTAACATCTCCATGTTGAGCTTCGGGTGAATTACTGAATAATTAAGACGGAAGACAGCAGGCCTGTGTTTAGATCTGTGTCGTCTGTGTTAATCTGCCTGGATCCCTAAACTCATTTGCCTGTCCCACAGCTCCTGCCTCCAGCGTCTCCGGCAGAGCCCCTGAGATCCCAACATACTTCACTCCAATGTTTATCAGCCAGATTAACATGTTGACAGCCCCACCATTTGGAAACAGTTCCACGATTTATGTCCCAGGCAGGTTTCCAAAGGGCTGTGAAAAACAAAGAGCAGTAGGCCATTCTGAAGAGCCTTTACAGTCATTTGCACAGCCCGATCTGGACCCATTTTCAGTGGGACATATTTAGACAACAACTTCTGTGGTGGAGAGGCCTTTGAAGACTTTCAAACATCTGTGGGTTCGTTGTTCAAGCTGGGTGAACAGCGAGTGTCTCTGATCTTGTGTGTTTGTATACTGTGGAGGTCTGGAAGGCTATTTTAATATCTTGCCATTTTAACATTGATGGTGAACAGTTTATGCAAGGAAATGTTCCTGCTATCTGTGTTAGTATGAAAAATTTTGCTCTATCACTGCAGTTGATATGACATGAGATGGACTGCATTACTTGTTTAATTAAAGATGCACTAATGATTTCTGTTTGTAACTATAATAGACGACATTTAGAAGAATAAAAGCTGTTAAGTCCACACGTCTCATTGCGGACCAGCAGTCTCCACCAGTTAAAGCAAACATCCTGTTTGCATTGTTTGTAGCTGATGAAGCAACTGAAACACAGCTGCTTTAACATGATGACTGATTTGATGAACAAGTAATTCAAAGATATGCAATTTTTGAAAAAAGACATGCCTTTTTGATTCCTTTTTAGTTTAGTAAAAGCCTAAAGAAATATGGTGAAATGTATTTGTTTAAAGGGGTCATGAATTGAGAAATCAACTTTTCCTTGAGCTTTTGATATATAAGAGGTCATCGTACTATAAGAATATCCTGTAAGTTTCAGAACTGAAAACTTCCTTGTTAGTCCAATAAAAGCTTTTATTGACACCAGGCCCAGCGAACGACTGATCCTGGAATGTGTCTATCTATAGGTGAAACTCCGCCTCCACAGAAGAAATCAATGCCTACTTCATCATTGCACTGGCGTGTTAGTGAGATGACGAGGAGAGAAGAGCGATACAGGACTAAAAATAACATTACCTTTCAAAGGATCCTAATGCTAGGAATATGGTTATTTATTTTCAACAATGTGAATGTCTCAGTTGTGCTTTATTTATTTGTATTCGGTACACTTCACTGTGGATTCTTTGGTAAATCAATGGCATTTCGGTGCAGGCTTTGCAAACAGACTTTTACGATATGAACTCGACAGTAATGCAGCAACATGTAAGTAACTGTGTTCATTCTAATGCCTGATCTGATATGAAATGATTCATGTACAGTCAGATGATCTTTGTCTATGTGTCAGTAAATCAAACCAGTGACTAAACGGTTAATTTCTTGTTAATCTATTATTTAAATGGTGATTAAATTATATATAGAAAGCGATCAAAGAACGCTCCCTTTGCAATCACTGGAGCTGTCAATCAAACAGCACGAGTTTATCAGTGACTGAGTTCTGGACTCATGCCAAAACTCCCATTTTTTTCAACGAATCTCTTAGTTACATCCGATGAAAGCATTCGTTAGTGTGCAGAAATTGAGCTGCAATGATGAGATCACTGCTTTCATGCGCTCAACAACATGTCTGTGATCGGCTACAATGTTCATCACTGCAACCTTTCATGCCACGATCTAAATATAATGCCATAGATTTAAATGTAATGCAACACTTTTCACGATTAGTTAACCTTGAGAGCTGTTATAGTAAAAACGTGCTAAAAGTTTTCGAGAGAGAAATACTTAGCCATTTCATATGCAAAGATGTCAGCCAATCACAGCAGTGGGCGTTTACCCTGAAGTCTCACAGCAGACACGCCCCTTCAAACAGAGCGTTGAAGGGGCTAAAAGGGCTAAAAGAGGGCTAAAATCAGGGTAGAAAAATGCCTTTTATTTCTAAATTATGACAATTTTTAATGTAAAAAGCATACTACCATTATAAGTGCACCCCAGGAAATATTATAAAACAATAAAACAATGCAGTTCATGACCCCTTTAAGTACTTGCACCTTTAATTTATTGAAGCTGAGAATGCAAAAAAAAAAAAGGAGAAAAAAAGGAGAAAAAAATAGCAGTAAATTGTGACATGAGGGCTGTGGCATGGAAATGACAGTGACATGTCACTCTGTAATTGCCGTCCCTATAAGCACACACTGTTGACAGCGCAGTGTGTCTCATTCCCATGAATCATTTGGTTTGAGTGGTCACTGAGAGACCTGAAGCAGAAAGTACATTGGACACTGTCAAAACACATTATTCTGACCATGTCAAACTAAGGTGTCACAGATAAGGCAAATAGCAAATTACTTTTCTGGACATACACAGTAAACCTGAACAAAATGAGTTTATTTCACTCAAATATTGTTTCACTCAAATATCACTCATTGTACTTTATAGAAAAAAGTTAAGTGAACTCAATAACTGATTATATTAAGCTGAACTTAAACCGTAAACTTAAAAAATTGACTTTCTTTGAGTTCTGCCATCTTATTAGGGTTTACAAATATTTATACAAATAATATACAGTAAAAAATATTATGCAAGAAAATTAAGACTAACTTAAGACTCACCGTAAGAGAAAAAAACAAAAATTCTCATGATAAAATCAGCATTTACAACAAATAATAATGTAATGTGCGTTACTGTTTAAAAGTTTGGGGTGAGTAAGAAATTGTTTTGAAAGAACTAGCAAGGATGCATTAAATTGTTCAAAAGTGACAGTAATGACATTTGTAATATTATTAAAGATTTATTTTTCAAATGAATGCTGTTCTTTTGAACTTTACATTCATCAAATATATATATTATCAAACATGTTCTAACATGTAGTCAATGTTGCCTTTATTCGTGCATGAATCCATATGAGTTCAAGTGTTCACTTATCATTAGTTCATGTTGAAATAAGTATTAATTCAGGCGTTAATGCATGCTTATTCATGTACTCTAATTGTAAAGTGTTACCATTATCATGAGATTTTGACTAATACAAATTACATACAGAAATGCACTTAACTGTAATGAAAATAATGTCAAAATACAAATAAAAACTTAAAAGAGCTTCATTAATTTAAATGAAATATGAAACATGTTTCTTGTCTGTTTTCAGATTAAACCGTGTGCAGTGTTACATCTGCTGACCAAATTCCATTTTTTCCATTACGTCTGGGAACAACTTCCATTTCACTCGCCCTCTTTAAAATGCAGAAACTAAATGATAGATTAACAAATGCATTATGGCTGACTCCCCATGCCAAAGTGTACTGTGAAAGGGCCAAACACAAAGACATTGTCTAACTGGAGGTAATCCATTGGTGTCTCCATGGAAACAAAACCCACAGATCTCTTTTGATAAAGTGATTTAAAAGACTTGCAACATATGATTAGAATGAGAAGAAACAGCACACCAATATTCACAGTGTGCTCATTACTACCACGACTACAAGAAACTGACAGAGCTGTAAGGAGAAGGCAAACCCGAAACAGCTTCAAATTAAACTTTGGGCCAAACAATTTTTTTCCATCAAAAACTGTGACAAAAACTCACAGAGGATTAAGGTTTTTCAAATGACCACTCCGTTTCATAATTTGCTGAAAATTAAATATAAGAGAAACTCTAAACAAACTAATGGTGAACTGAGCAGCACTGATCTCTAAGGAGAGCGGCTGACATCAGAATATTCTTATTTGGCCTCTGTGAAAGTTTTTCTTCTCTTCCCAGCAAGCCTACCAGTAAATGTCACCAACAAACCATGCATAAAAGCACTAAAAAATGGCAAACCCTTACTATAAATTATTTAAAAAATAAATCATTCATCTATTATTGATAACAGAGCTTTCGTTTCACTGCTCTGAATTGACTTAGTAATACGGAAGCTTGTTTCCGCCACGGAATAAAAAATAAAAAAAGGTAATTGCTACTTTTTATCATACAATTCTATAAAGTCACAATTATGAGAAAAAAGTCAGTCTTTTGTTCCTCGGACTTTATAACTTTTGTAATTGTAGCCTGAGACATCTGTTTAATTTGATATTTTTTCATGTCCAAGGAGAAATGTTCTGTACATTTAGTTAACTTCAGCAAAACTTGTATTAAATAAATTTTTATTAAGTTCTATATTCAATGGTTCCGATCGGGAGTTCCTATCAATTGTTGTAGGTGGGGCCTTAATTAGTGAGACACCGAAGGGAAATATGTCGCTTCTCCTTTAAGCGTTCGCGCTCAGATGCTTGGTGTATGCGAGCGGAGAAGCAGAGGTAGTTTTTCTCTCTCATATTTATCTTGCATAAACTGTCTCTTTGTAACGTAATCAATACATTTATGATGTCAAAACACTAGTGATGGGAAACCGAAGCTTTTTGAAGCGTTTGAGGCTTTCATCAAATTGTGCCGAAAAACGGTTCATTACTCGAAGCTTTTAACACAGTGCGCATTAGCGACATCTGGTGGTCAGACTTGTTTTCTCCACCATATCTAACAAATCGGGGAGCAGATACAGTTTGAAAAAGCACGTGACCAGACAAAGCTTCGGAAGTCTGTGACACACGGAATCACTCCTGTCTTGGATCATACAGTTCTTCTATGTAATCTGATCTAATGTCATCTAAATTAATTTGTGACAATGAGACCACAACTCGTGTCATGTGTAGCCTGGTCAACGGATACATATTGATAGGCTAAATAATATAAAATATACAATGATGATCATAATTGACTGGAGTAGTTGAAAAAATATTTTGGGTGAGCTGTTTAACCCTTATGTTCTGTTCGGGGTCTCTGAGACCCCAGTAATAAAACATGATTAAATTCATTTTCCGTTTATGCATCAGGTGAAGCGCCAATTTTTTTCAAACCAGCCCTCCTGACTTTCCGATACTGCATGGCGTTTGAAGCTTCAAACGTCATCAATCACGTGGTATTGTCATTTCGATACAAGCATCGGTACAGTGTGTGATACAATAGTGCTTTGAAAACTGCGTCGGAGCATCGGAGCCCCGGTATCAACCGTCCCATCACTATAAAACACTGTTAAGAGTTTCTGTCATAACCTGTATCTGTGTCATTAGCGTATTTTCGTTGAAAGTGGTACTTTTAACTGTGTTAAATTTAATGTTTCGTTTGCACGTGTATCTTTCCACGCAGTAATGAGAGAATAGGCCTTCTGATGTGTATACTAATTGCCTCACACTACTCTGTTTAAGGTATGTTGTTTCAATCTGTGTTTATTAATTTAAATGTTTATTGTGTAATTTGTGAATTTATTCGCAAATTGATTTAGAATGCATGTGCACTTCAGTGTATACTAGGCAATCTCTATACTAATTGCCTCGTGGTATAATCTGCAATGCAATGACAGTGTGTTCGTGCAAAAAAAAAAAGAACTTTATTGTACATAGCAGTTTAACAATCAAATTTTGATGCAATTTAGAGTTTATAGTACATGTTACATATGCATTTCTATGAGTTTACAGCGTATTTGAATGTTAACTTTTACAAATGTTATGTATTTTCTATTACGTTTTTATTTGCGCTGTCATGTTATGTGAGATAATTGAGCACTACATTTACTCATGTTAAATATTATATATTTCTATATATATATCATTCTTTAAGCGTTCGTGCTCAGATGCATGGTGTATGTGAGCGGAGAAGCAGAGGAATGAGAGAGTAGGCCTTCTGATGTGTATACTAATTGCCTCACACTACTCTGTTTAAGGAATAAATCCATCTGCATATCCATCATCCCATTTTGTTACCACTTGAAGTCTGCTACACAATTGCGAGTTTATATCTCACAATTCTGAGAAAAGAAGTCAGAATTGCAAGATAAAAAGTCTCAATTATTTATTAATTTATTTTATTCAGTGCCGGAAACAAGCTTCCATATAGTAATGCATTACAAAAAGTCATAATAACAGATCTAGATTAAAAAAATCCAGTTAAAGCATATGATAATAGATCATTGTGAGCATCTAAAAACACATTAATGAATGTGAGCATCACATTTTAACCAGAAAGTTACTGGAAAACTAATTTTACTGGCTGAAATGAAGGGCTAGGATCTGCACAACATGCAGGTGAAAGTGATTTCACCAAGTACAACATGTTTCTGGATTAACATCCTTGGAACAACATTCCAATCAACCAATCAGATTTGATGGACAAGTTTAGAGTTTTTGTCAAGTTTAGGCTTACAACCAGATTTACATGCTTCTACATCAGTGTTATTCACCTATAATTTCCCTCTGATGTTATAGGTGTTATTAGGTTTAAGGGTAGGGGTAGGTTTAGGACTCTGTTTTCAGACAGGAATGTTGTTCCAGGATCAACAAAATATGTTAATCCAGAAACTTGTCTTACTTGGCAAAATCATGGTGACCCAATATGCAGCCTTATGTAATGCTGTACATTTTACTTGGGGGAAAAAAAAAATTAATGTGTAACTATTCTGGTCTGCCATAAAAAAAGATCTTTACTCACAAGAAAAAAATCATATTTGAGATGAAAAATGGCTCCCACACCACTACTATTGATGCCCCTCAACAACACAATACGTTACATCATATTAATGTCTTTTATATACGCCCTTCACTCAGCATATAGTACGTCTTTCTTCCATGTCTCGTTGCATTAATAACAAGTCACATCCTTACATTCTAGATTTCCCTTGAGGGATTTGACCAGCTGGCTTAAATCTTTAATCTTTGCTGTATCAAAAATAACATGCTACACTGTGGTTAGAGCCATAGACCCCTCACAGCGAAGAGCATCTCTCGCTCCTCTCATCCTCTGATCTTCACCAGCCACCACCAACATGCAACTGACATTGTAATCCACATTACCACAGGAAAGTTTAAAGGGTCAAATCATGACGGATCAAATTTTCCTTGACCTTTTGAGGTAAAACAGTTTGTTGAATTATGAAAACATAACGTGAGTTTTCATACTCAAGGCTTAGTGAAACAAGATAATATACTGAAACTAAAACCCTATTCAGATTAGGTTAGTTTTGTATGAGCACTTGGGACATTGTAAAAATTGTAAAAAGGTATAAAAGCTGTCACTGGGGTGATACATTTTCAAAAGGTACACCTTTGCACTTTATTTACCCCTAAAGGGTGCATATTGGTAACTTAGTTACATATTAGTACCTTTTTAAAGCATACCGCCCCAGTGACATCTTTTTTACCTTTTCTTTTCTGAGAGTGTGTGAATTTTTTTATAACGTGCGAGTCCACAAACTGAGGGGTTGTTTACACGACACCGTTTTCAACATTAATTTACATGACAACGGCGTTTTGGTGGCCTGAAAATGCAAACATTTGAGAACAGGTTTCAAAGTGCAAGTTTTTGAAAACACTATTGTTATCATCTCCGTGTAAACTGCAAAAATGCGAATCTGTGAAAATGGTGACGTCATGCACATGCATATTATGTGTTTAGTATATTTACCTTATTTTTCAACGTGATTTCTGTGAATGTGCGAGACTTCTGATTTATTAGCCGCTGTAGGGAAATAACGAGAAAAATATCAAAGTGCAGTAAACTGTAAAAATAAGGTGGATAGGCATGCATGTTTGGCGCGAGTGCTCTGTATATGAATGCGTATGCACAGGCACGTAGTCTTTCTTTACAAAGTGACATAGCCAACTACTTGTCTGGCATGCGTAATACAGCATTTTTAGTCATTTTCGCAGATCCGTGTGAACGGGAATAGTTTTGATAATGTTGTCATCGGTACAAAGAAAAAACTTTTCCGTTTTTTGTACACCGTTGTCGTGTATACTTACCCTAAGATTGAAGCAATCTTGTACCCTCGAAAAAAATGACTGCCAAGATAGCTTTCAGAAACTTAATAGCATAAATATATTATCCCAACACCAGAAGCATTTATTAAGGCCAAAACAGCAAAAGTTTGTATGAATATTGTGACAAAAAATATGGACGAACAACACTTATAGACAATCTTTCTTAGTTTTAGAAGCATTTAATATGGCCTGGGACACACTAGACAATATACAAACCTTAACCGATTTTAAAACTGTGGGAGACCACAGACATAAGGGCAGTTTCAGATGATTTTTAGCATTAAAATCCTCTGAATGCACACACTAGAAGATTCGTCCAGACCGCAAGACCACACACCTGTTAATTGTAGTAACATTTTCACAGTGAGACGAGATCTCACGGAGACTCGCGAGATCAAATGTGACTTGAGAAGAAAAAAAATGTAGGGTGATCGACGTTGTCAGCTGGTTCTCCTGGCATGAGTTTTGTTTTAGGGGAAGAAAAACAAAAGGAGTAAAAAAAAAAAGTGATCTTCTTTCTCAATACTCCACTTTCGTGGGATGTTTGTGGCTACCAAGTTTCAGATATACAAGCACACAACATCCGGTTGGTGACGCTTGCTTGCTCTCATTGGCTATCGCAGGATTCACGTCAGAGGCAGCCTGATCAAGAGTCCTAAATATCAAACATGTTTGATATTTATGATTTGGGATTGTGCAGGCTCTGGCGCGATCGGGAGCAGTAAAATAATAGTACTGACATCACACAATTGAGGATTTTTTGGACAAAAAGTCGGTTGTGAGAAGTATCAAATCGGGCCACACCCCTCAGATCGTTGGGTAGTGCAAATCAGGCCCAAAATCGGGCTTAAAATCTTCAAGTGTGTGTCCAGCCTAATTCATTAAAAGCACAGCAGCAGCTAAGTGGTCATATAAACTGTTGTTTCTTTGGTTCCAAAACATTGGTTCCAAAAAATGTTAAAAATGTACCTCTGTAAAATAATTTTAAAATACAATATACAACCCTTTTAGGACATACTGGATAACTGCATAAAACAGCAAAAGTTTATATGGATATTGTGACAAAGAATATGGACGAACAACACTCTTTTCTTTTTACGCCAAAATCTTGCAGGACAGAAAAGCTCTGTTTTAGTGAAACAATATCCCTTCTCTGTCACAATGTTTCAGAGAATAGTTTAAAAATAAAGCAAATGGGAAGCAAACGAGTTAAGAGTCCTAGCAGACATGCAGTCTGAGATGACCAAAGCTCGGGTTTATGTTCTCATGACACACAACAGCAGAAGCTCCACTGCTCCAATATATACATGGTGTGCTCTTTTCTGAGTAAATGTTGTTAGGTCAAGGAGGTGAGCAAACCAGAAATGTCTGATGAAGTAGTAGAAAATTACACCTGACAGTGAATGTAAAAGGTGTACACAGCAAGACATGGACTTATGCTTTGCTGTCTGTTGCTCCAAAAACTTGTACAAATGACCACCAGAAGTCAATACACCAAGCAAACAATGTTAAGCAGTACTATATGAAAATGGAAGTTTTCTACATTACTGAAAATGAACATCTTTAAGGGTGCTTTCACACTTTGATTGCTTGGGCCGAACCTGCGTTTTATTTTTCCCCCTCCCCTGCCCCCGCAGGATTATGTTCACACTGGATTTTTTTGGGTCCAAACCGCTTGCATCATCAAAGCGGCAGCTGTTTACACCTGTTGCTAGGGAACAACGACACTGGCAAAATGCATAAAGTAGCTTGCCTCACTTTTATATTTTGGTTTTTGAACCTTTGGTTTTGTCCGTAAAGCATCAACACAGCACTTGCTTCTATCTGCCATGAATGCACTGCAAATGTTCTAATGAAATCATGAGTCCGTTTCTGCTAAAGGCAATCAGAAATTAAATATACATTCTCTCAGCTTGCAGTGCATCAGTCCCAGTGTTTCAGAATCATACGTTATCATTTCCACAATGTAGTATGATTGCATTCATATCAGCAGCAACCCTTACCAGAGATCACATGAATCATACCCCAGACCACCTTTTAAAGTCAGACTCGTGTACAGTTCGCATCTGTGCTCCAGAGTTCAGAAAACAGCGTTCACATCAACCACACAAACACAGGTAAGCACCAAAAGTTGTAGTGTGAAAGCTCCCTAAATCAAAGAAAGATTATGGACAGGCAATTTTTTGTCTTTTGAAGACTTGGGGCCAGATTTACTAACAGCTTGCGCCAACGCAAACCCTCTTTTGGTGTTAAACAACTACTGTCAGGATTTACTAAAAAAACACAGTGAAAAATTAGCACTGAAAAGGCATGGACAGGGTTAATTTTGCGGCTGATCTTATTGCATATGCATTTGTAGGAGTTTCCCTTTCAGACGCAAAATTTAAGGGAGGAGAGTATTTAAATGAATCACGCAAGGTGATTTACTAAGGTTTGCGCTAATCAATTTACTGGTATTTCCGGCATTATTCACCACACAAAAAAAGCATGTCTTAAACCAGACGCTAATTTGCGCTGCTCTTGGTAGATTGCATTGGTCATTATGGAAATGATCCGGCTGCATTTTTTGGAATTGCGCCCTCACACTAATTTACCCTATTTAGTAAATCTGGCCCTTGATTTTATGCATCGGTTACTGATTGGATTTTGAGATGTGGCTGTTTCACTCAAACATGAATGCAGGCTTCCAGTCCATTGTGGGTGGAGTTTAAGCAGACTAAAGGCCCGTTCACACCAATAACGATAACTATGAAGATAACAATAAAGATATAGTTCTAAAAATCGTTATAAATATAAAAGAACAGCAGTGTCCACACCACAGCTATAATGATAATGATATGCAGGAACGATATCGTTGGGATTACTTTTGAATGATAAAACACTGACAGCTAATCAGAATCCATTCTAATTTAAGGGTTCGCGCATTTAAAATGGCAGACGACATTGCGGAGAAGTTAATTGCCGAGGTCCAGAAAAAGCCACCACTGTTTGAAAAGTCAAACCCCCTTTTCAAGGATACTTTAAAGAAAATGGATATATGGAAAACAATCGGTAATTCCCTTGGAATAAATGCAAAGTATTAACGATGAGATCATTATGCCAGGCTAGCAAACAGTGTAAAATAAAATTACCTCAGGTATCCAGCGCTAGATTCGACAACATCGTCTTGCTTCCTTTGAAGTTGCAGTGAAAGAGACTAGGTGCTGTTTTTATTCCACTATATTGACTTAGCTAAATTCACTGTTAGATTAGATCGATTACACTAGCTATTCACTTGAAACATAGCATGCTGCAGACATCTGCTGGTTAAAGCCGTGTAAATGCAATAAAAACAGCAAAAACATATACACATTTTTAAACCGCAGCGCGTGAGCTTAGAATAAACAGACCGTTATCGTTCGTTAGTGTGAACACAAATATAGTTATCGTTATAGTTATCTTTATAGTTATCGTTCTTGGTGTGAACGGGCCTTAAGTGACTTTTTGTCTTGTCTTTGTTATCGTTTTTGTCTTGTCTTTGTTGATGAGATTAACACTCAGTGCCAATGTTTCTGTTCCTGACCATACAGTAATTTGTCTTCGTTCCAAGTGTAAATTTGACCAGAACCACATTAGAAAAGAGAGAACTAGGGAAATATAATGCTTGTCTCACTTACTTCAAGACGTGTGTAGACCCGTTGATCTGCGTGGCCGTGCAGGTCGCTCCTGGGCCCAAGATGGAAGGTCGGCGGTAGCGCTTGTGTCCGCAGCAGAGAATGATGAGGAAGGCACGACGGAAGGACTTGTTGAGGAAGGCGTAGAGGATGGGGTTGAGCATGGAGTTGATGTAGCCCAGCCAAAGGCAGGCCGCCCACAGCTGCTCAGGAACACTGTAGTCTATGAAAGGGTCCACCACGTTTGTGATAAAGAAAGGGGCCCAGCACAGGCAGAAGCAGCCCATGATGATACACAGAGTCTTGGCCGCCTTGGTCTCAGTGCGCATGCGATGGTTGCGTTGGTGGTCTGCGCTGTCTGCGTTTCCTGCTCCTCCGGCCCGCTGCAGCATGCTGATCTGTCGGGCGTGTGCCCGTGCCGTGATGTAGATGCGTTGGTACGCCAGCACCATCAGGATCAGCGGTAAGTAGAAGGCCACGACCGAGCAGGTCAGAGCGTATGGCTTGTTCACCATGAACACACACGCCGTGGAGTTGCCGGAGAACTTCCGCTTCTCTATCTGTCAAGAGGATGTTAAAACATTCAGCTTAAGCAAACACTAAAGAATGTACACTCATAAAAGTAAAGGTTTCAAAAGGGGGTTTTCAAATCGATGCCATAGAAGAACCCTTTTTGGTTTCCCAAAAAACCTTTCAGTTCTTCAAAGAATCATGTGAAGAACTTTTTAAAAATCAAAAGAACATGCCTTAATGAAAACGAAGTATACTTCAAGTTAATTTTATGAAGTATACTTAAGTAATGTTCAAGTATATTTTCAAGTATACTTTATGAAGTATACTAATATCAATTTACTAGTAGTAAACTTGTAAGTGTACTATTTCAATACTGCTTGGGACTAAATTTTTAGTATATAAAAGTATATACGTTTAAGTGTACTATAAGTGTAACAGTAGTAAACTTTAAGTTCACAACTACGTTTCTCATTTGTACTGCATCTGTACTACAAATGAACATAAGTATACTAGTAGTTTACTATTTTAATACTTGTAGTACATTGTTTCAGTTTATGAAAGTACACTTTGAAGTATACTCTCAGTAAACTACTAGTTTAGTAGTTTTATACTGCAAGTATACCTGTAAGTTTTCTTCAAGTGAACATAACATCATACTTATAGTTCACTATTTATATATTATTTTTGCACTTTAAGTAAACTATGTTCCTATTTAGGTATTAATTGTTTATAGTTTAAATATACCTTTAACTTTAACTTATTCCATTTTAAAAACATTTTATTCTAGCTTTATGCATTCTTTATCAACACTTGAATGTGGGCAAGTTTCAAAATTTTAAAGCTGAGAAAATCGCATTTTTGTCAAAGATTACGTCCGGATCAGATTCAGAGCGATGATAAAAACACAGATGGTGTAGATCGAGTCCATTGACACCCCCAAAAGCTTCACAGTCGTTACCTGTTCCTGGGTCGACATTTCATTCAGTAATGTTAGGCAGTTTTGATTTATATGCTCTTTAATGTTTGATGATCGTGTTGTTTTACATTTGAGTAAGCAATCTTCTATCAATAGTTTCTGCTTCTTCTTCTCCTGTGTTTTGATATGGAGATTCTGTACTAGAAGATGCATAATAGCGCCCCCTACTGTTTAACAGTAAAAACACGGATAGCCGAAAAATTCAGTCAGTGGCGGAGAAAGAGTGAAGTAGATTTGAAATAAATTCCTATGCACACTACCAGTGGACTTACCTACACCAAAATTCAGATACTCAGAATTAGGAACATATTTGTTTTCTTTATAAATCAATATTTTCAAACAATGTAACTTTATAAGACAGTATGTAAAAGTATGTGAAAAAAGTATTTAATCAAAAGAGTAAACACAACTACAAGCCAAATATACTCAATTATACTTTTAAGTATATCTTGATCAAAAGATTGAGTACATGTATAGTCCAAATATACTTAGACCTTTCTGTCAGTATAGGTCAAGTATGCTTAAGTGCAATTTTAAGTATATTTCTGAGAAGTACATACAAAGTAGACTGAAAATATACTTTCTTTTTTTTTTTTTTTTTTTTTTTTTTTTTGTTTAAAAGAAGTATAATAGCACACTTGAATAAAGTTTACATGGATGTTAAAGATTCTTCATGGAACCACAGATGCCAATGAAGAAGCTTTATACATAAAGGCTACTTGACACTGCACTGACAGACACGGATCAACAGTGACAGTCACCAGATTACAGTACATCATTTCTCAGACATTTCAGCTAATTCTTCAATAAGTGTAAACAAGCAGCGACCAATGCCAACAGACGCAGTCAGGGGTAACCCAATGACAGACAAAACCTGACGAACATGTCTGTTGGTTAAGTGTGAATTGGCCTTAAGAGTGTAAGACATTCTTTTACAAGGTATCTAGCACTCCCTCTGCATCCCGTCATTATTTCCCACCCTGTGTCCTTGGCTTCAGGGAACAGTCGTTTAAGGAGACCTTTTAAGAGCAGAGGTGGCTATACTTACAATACTTCTTCTGGTAAAACACAAGCACCTCTAGATGTAGAAGAGACCTTAGCTAGAGGGCATGAGTCTATAAATATCTTGATCCCAAAATACACTATTTAGAGACTCTCACCCCTTCACATTAATGAAACATGCTTGACATTCTAAAGTACAGCATACTGTGACGTTCAGCACTATGTCAAGTATATTAAATTTGTAACTGGTAAATTAATTACACTCCCCTAGAATTAAGTTTGCCGTCTGATGCATGGTGTCCTCTAGTTAGGAAAGATTTTGAAAAGTCATATTAACCTTTCAGGGTGTGATGATACATTCAAATCATCATGAGTGATGACTTTTGACTCTTACACATAATTATAGATGAACTTAATCTTTATGGCCATGTCTAAGTGACTGACTGATATATCAGCCTTGGTGAATCATTTTTTAAAATGTATTTTTTTTTTTTTATAATTATTGGCATTGGCCGGTAAGTTTTTCTGTTTGGCTGATATGTAGGAGGCAGGACTTTTATTTTGTCACTGGGCACGCATGTTTGACAAACTTTAAATACTTGATTTCAACCTATTGATCCAACATATTTACTGTGTTACGCATGTAAAATTAGCACTACCTTGTCTTCATGTAAAAAATATGATTCCCAGTGTGCACAGATTTACCAGATTACTGAGTGCATTGTTGGTTACAGTGTTTAGTTCCTTATCTATCTCTAAATTAAATAGTGTGATACCATAGCTATCTGCTTTATATCAGCCACCCTGCTCTCTCTGATACTGGCTGTAAAAAAAAGTGTATCGTTGGACCACGACCACATTGAAGCTACAGTTGTCAGCTACTGCAGCTCATCATATAAGCCTAATCTTTTTATTTGGTTATTTTTGGGAATGACATGCACATTCACCTCATTAAATCTGCACAGTGTAAAAATGAACGATCTGAACTGGTTGTCGCTGCAGTGACGTCACTCTCTGCTGGACACTGACAGCATCTGAGGTGCTGTGCTTGAAAATCACAGGAACAGAGGTGAGTGTCTCGCAGTCTGTCTGTCTCTCTCTCAGCTTGTCAATTTGTTGAATTTATGACAGCGATTTAGCAAATGTTTGGGGTAAGATTTTTTTTTTAAAAAAAAGAAATGACTACTTTTATTAAGCAAGGATGCAATATATTGATCAAAAGTGAAAGTAAAGACATTTATAATGTTTCAAAATAATTTTATTTAAAATAAATGCTGTTCTTTTGAACTTTTTTATTTATCAAAGCATCTTGTATCCAATATCAATCTTTTTTCAACATTGATAATAACAAGAAATATTTCTTGAGCAGGAAATCAGCATATTGGAATCATTTCTGAAGGATCATGTGACACTGAAGACTGGAGTAATGATGCTGAAAATTCAGCTTTTCCATCACAGTTAAATCAAATATTACCGTTTTACTGTATTTTTGATCAAATAACTGCAGCCTTAGTGAGCATAAGAGACTAATTTCAAAAACATTTTAAAAAAAAATCTTATTAACCACAAACTTTTGAATGGTAGTATACATACAAACATAGAAGTATACTTCACACACTCTAAATGCTGGGTTAAAAACAACCCAAGTTGGGTTGAAAATGGACAAACCCAGCGGTTGGGTTAAATGTTTGACCAATGTGCTGGGTAGTTTTATTCAACCCATATTGTTTAAAAATGACTATATGGCTGACTTAAAATGAACCCAAAATAGGTTGGAAATTAAAAATCATAAAACATAATTGGAGGCAACAATAATAATTAAAAGGTGAACATTTATTAACAAGCAATTTAATAAATGTTTATTGTTTAATTATTATTCATTAAACTTATGAATAAATGTTCATTTCCAACATATTCTGGGTTCATTTTCAGCAAGCAATACAGTCATTTTTATAAATAGTTGAGTTAAATAAAACTACCCAGAAGGTTGGGCAAACATTTAACCCAGTCGCTGGGTTTGTCCATTTTCAACCCAACTTGGGTTGTTTTTAACCCAGCATTTTTAAGAGTGTATATTTCCTGTTTTTTGGCTGTATTAAGCCCTTTGAAAGTCACTGAAAACCATTTCAGATTTTATGAAACCATATTCCAATAAGAAATGTTATTGCTTTTAAGTAAAGTGCAATTAGTGACATACATTAGAAACATGCTTAACCCCACAATTAACATCAACAACACCTAAAATTAAATGAATAGACATTGTAAGTGAAGAGAGCTTGATGAGAGTAATTAACACCATTTTTTTTTTTATCTGATCTAGGTCTGTGAGAACCATAACGTATAAACATACATACAGATATATACTGTTTACAAACAGGCAGTTATTGATTTGATCCACAGAGGGAAGTGTTATGATGAGAACCATTAATCACTGTTCATCTGCGTCTCTCTCCTGCCTGCTCCTCACATAACTCTGAGCCCTACAAACCAGAAACCCAACACCAACCCTATCATTAATAATAATAAAAAAAAAAAAACCTCTTATGAACTGCAAACAAATTTCACATTAGTGTCAGACTGCTTTTTTTTTCTGAATAAGCTGGACTTTGGCCCATGCTATCATTGATATTCAATATCACCCCGCTAATTAGTTCCTCTGAGAAGAGCTTTTTGGCGGAACGGGAAGTTTCTGTGAAAGTGTGAAGTATAGGTAGCCATTAATGTAATGACTGTGGACTAACTCAAGATACTCCATATGGCAGAATGCTAACTGTTTACTTTAAAAAGAAAGCATTCATTCATTCTTTTAGATTTTTTTTTTTCTCATTGAAAATGCAGTTTGAATGAAGCTAAAATGAATACACAAATATCAGTGTATAAACATGGGCAGACAAAACCACTACGTAATATATTAGATGGGTCAATGATGTGACAGGTCATTTTTTTGTCCAAAGGCCTTAATAATAATAAAAAACAAAGATATGACATCCAAAGTATGTAAGGTAGTACAACTAGATCTCTTTTATTGAATCCAAAAGGTTTCAATTGTATTTTGCTACATATAAAGGTATTTTAAAGATTTTGAAGTGTCAAAAGGTCATTCGGTTTAACCGTCCAAAGGCCAATACAGCCATTTCAATTGTGATTAAAATATCTTAAAATGTAATAAATGTATATATTTTTTATTCTAGCATGATTTTATAACATCATATATCAACACAGTGCAAAATGGTATTAAAATTATGTGTAGAAGTCGTTGCTTTGTTATGAGAAAGAATGTCCGGAAAAATGAATTTCATTGATGTCATTCGGAGTAACCAATATAAAGGGACCATTTTGGATCAAGTCATGTGGTCAGTATCATGTGATCATCATTCAGACACCTGCAAAGGACCACATGGTCATGAAGCAAAGTAACTAACTCTCTTTTAACAATTTAAAAAATTCATGTTTTCACTTGCTCATACGCATGTCCCGAAACATCAGGTCATTCGGTACAACCGCTATAAAACATGGAAAATGTTGTAATATTTTAAAAACTAAATATAAAATGTTTGATTGTCCTTTTGCTAGCTAGCTAGATATCAGCCTGTTAGCATTGTTTTAAAATATTGTTATTCAGTACAGCCAAAAGTGTCATTCGGTAAAACCGAAATTTTGGTTAAACCGAATGACTTTTTGGTGACAAATTTTGTACATCTTGTAAAAAATGACAAAAGCAGTGTTAATTGATTATAAAAACCACATAATCTCATTGTTAACACTTAATAAAACTTCAAAATTAATTATATCTCCACTATGTTTTTTTACACTTTTAAAAACCTTATTCGTCAATGACCCAGATACATCTGTTTCCAAAGACCGAAAGTGGCAAAGTAAAACAGAAATGGTGTCACATGAATCTCATGAAACATTACATTTACAACATGCACATGAAAACCGGAGAGAAAATTTTTCCGCACAACATTTCCTTTCTCTAGTATGACTTTAATTACGGTGCATCACCCAGGGCCGTTTTTGTTTGTTTACTGGAATGTAATGAATTAAGTTCCCAACCTGAGACTGTGGCATTTAATTTTCTCCTCAATCATCCCAACCCTCAAAGCTGATCTTTATGAGAGCCTCTACGTACTGCAATTGCATTCCTAGAAACATATGGCTTGGGTTCTTGCATGGATGGATAATTGCCTTTTGTTAACTGCATATTAGAGCGAAGAAGCCGGAAAAAGACATGCATCACAAGTTTCTTTCATAATCACTCCCTGGATTTTTTATAAAGCCTTTTAATAATCCACACTTGATTGCAAGGTGAGAGAGAATGAAAGAAACATCATTACAAGAATCAAAATCAGACTGCCTTCACAAACCTTATCAGCAAAGACAGTCTACCATCTGATGGATGTGACTCACCAAATCATTTATTCCAATACTGTTCCAGCCTTGCATTATGGGTAAGAAGGAAATAACAGTTGGGATTATCCAGCATCCTCCGATCATTAGAGCCACTCTCAGTGGTGTCATCTTATTCCTGTAGACCAGTGGCTGGCAGCAGATGGCATAGTACCTGTGAGGAAAGGTAAATAAACAGTATCTGTTGAATATTCTTCATTTGGCCACACATAAA
The DNA here is from genome assembly GCA_039654765.1 of Mylopharyngodon piceus. Taxonomy (NCBI): domain Eukaryota; kingdom Metazoa; phylum Chordata; class Actinopteri; order Cypriniformes; family Xenocyprididae; genus Mylopharyngodon; species Mylopharyngodon piceus. The sequence continues at coordinate 2,701,934 of CM077439.1, forward strand.
GTGTATACAAAACAATTAAGACAAAATAAATGAATAACTGAAAAATATGTACTGCAGTTCTTGGAAACTGCAACTTCAATATGCACGTGAAAGACAACAACCTTGAAATATTCTGAAGGGTGATGACCTGTCAGTGCCCCTGACTGACAAAATGTCAACCTATCAAGCATCTGAAAAACAGATTCTGTCAATTCTCGAAAAGGTGTTTCTTAACCTTTCTGATCTGCCAGTCTGATCAGCACAAGGTTGTTGGTTAAATGACACTGTTGACATTAACCATTAGTATTCTGAGGTACTGAAGAGTCTTAATATTACATCAACATACAGTGGCATGCGAAAGTTTGTGAACCCTTTGCAGAATCTGTGAAAATGTGAATAATTTTAACAAAATAAGAGAGATCATACAAAATGCATGTTATTTTTTATTTAGTACTGTCCTGAGTAAGATATTTTACATAAAAGATGTTTATATATAGTCGACAAGAAAAAATATTTTTTGAATTTATTAAAATGGCCCCGTTTAAAAGTTTCTGAACCATTGATTTTTAATACCGTGTCGTTTCCTGGATGATCTACAACTGTTTGTTTGTTTTGTGATGGTTGTTCATGAGTCCCTTGTTTGTCCTGAGCAGTTAAACTGAGCTCTGTTCTTCAGAAAAATCCTCCAGGTCCTGCAGATTCTTCAGTTTTCCAGCATTTTTTGCCTGTATTGTTTTGACTGTATGATTTTGAGATCCATCTTTTCACACTGAGGACAACTGAGGGACTCAAACACAACTATTAAAAAAGGTTCAAACATTCACTGATGCTCCAGAAGGAAACACGATGCATTAAGAGTCGGGGGGTGAAAACTTTTGAACAGGATGAAGATGTCCAAATTTTTCTTATTTAGTTGAAATATCTTTTTTTTTCTTTTTTCCACTTAGTACTGCCCTTCAGAAGCAACAGAAGATACTTGCATGTTTCCCAGGAGACAAATTAAGTACAATTTACCTAGTAGTACCTGTAGTAGGTCATAAAGAGAAAAACCAGACTGACATGCAGCAAATGTTAATCTGAGAATTGAATTCAATAATAAATCACCTTGACTCTGTAGAAAGCCACCAATAGGTTGGGAAAATAGAAGACTCTTGACTTTTAAATAAATGGCACTCAGTTAACAAAGACTACTTAGTTTGAGAGAAGAAAAAAAAAGATTTAAAAGGTAAATGCTTGACCTGCAGGTAAAACTTATGAGACAGAAACCTCGCAAAGGTGTCACTGTGAATAAAAAGAAAAAAGTGTAACTGCGCAATACAAGCCCTCAAAGTGTCTACCAGGTACTGATATAAATGGTTACCAACTTCTAACACAAAAAAGCTCAAAAGTGTAACTATTTTTGTTTGATTGAAACAACATATGACTTGAACTGAAGATTTAAGGACCATGCCCCTAAAGGTCTTTACCCCTTCCACAACCTTTCACCCTTCACTTCCCATCACGTTCTAAGCCTCACACTTTGCCATCTACTGCACATTGTAAGATGGACCTCGAATGAACATTTTGTGCCTTGTGGCTGTCAAGGATGTATGGTCGGACAGGTCTGGTATCACAAATAGTGAGAGAAAGGATTGATGAAAAGCCATAGAGGACAGACTTTACTCACAATCCTGTTGACTAAATGGGACAGGTCTGTCTTTCTAACCCAATACTTCAGTCTGTGTGTGTCGAGGTTCCTGTTTATATCCATGCCTCTGGCCATGTGTTGACCACAGCATGTTTAGAGCTCCACTCTGTCAATGCGGCCTCTGCCCCTACATGTCAGAGTTGGGGTTTTATTGGACTTCTATGCATGTCCAAATTCTTTAACTCTGTTTTTGCAATTCCATTTGCTGTCGATGGTGGTGCAAAAATGACAGATTTCACTTTGCAAGAAACATAACAGGTGTTCTGAGTCAACTGTTTTGTCTGATTGACAAAATAACTCTACTAAAATGCCTACGCCAGGTCCCCAAATAACATCCTGATGCAATTTACTGACTCTTTATATGGGGGTGTTTGAATGAAACTCACAGATCATTCTTTTGTAAAAAATTTGGAAAGGATGGCCCTTCGGAGATTTACAGCAGCGAGGGGAAGTATTTGTTAGGGAGTCGGCAGAAGCCCTGACCAAGCATTACTTACAGTCTTAAATCATTCCCAGCTAGTGTCAGATATCTCCCTGCTGGAATCGAGAACTGGACTCATTCCGAATTGGAATTTGAGAGTGTCGGATGGGTCAGTTATCCAAGTTTACATTTCTATGTTTTGTTAACAAAGCATATACTACTGTTCAAAAGTTTAGATAAGATTTTTTAATGTTTTTAAAAAAGAAGTCTCTCCAAGGTGCTGACTAAGACTGCATTAATTTGATCAAAAGTACTGTAAGTACTGTTCTTCCAAACCCCAAAATCTTACTGATCCCAAACTTTTGAACGGTAGTGTAGTTCAAATTATCTGCAACTTCTGTAACTTTACCTAGGAAGTCTGACTTTGAAGGCAGTACACATTAGCTTTTTTTTGTTTAATTATATTGTGCCTGTTTTGAATCAATTTGGCCCACAATAAAAGTCATGCACTCTCTTAGAGTATTCCCATTTCTCTAAACAGCTGAACTGGGAGAATTTAAACAAGGCTTTGCATAAGCATAATGGGCTTAATGTTCTCTCATTGTTCTGGCGGCATTTACTCCAGCCAGTGTTAATAAAACGAAACATAATTAAAATGAGGTGACACAATTACAAGCAATTGCTTTAGTGCATAAAGCACAATATGTAAGATGCTCATAAAAATCATCATAAGGCCTTAGGGATTTGGCCCTTATATTTTCATTTTTGTCTCTGGCTGATATTAGCAAGTGATAAACAAATTACTGTACCACCGCTCGGCCTTTCACACCTACATCCAGTCTGCTGTGAAGACTTGCAATTCTTGGACTGACTGTCAGCCATGGTCCATTGCTGCTAATGCAAACCACAGCCCTGTCAAAGACGGATGTCACAGAGCCAGCTCTGTGTACGTGCTCAACCAGCATATTGATTTTTCACCATGGCACCTGTAAGCGGTATCTAAAGGGATGAAAGAACCGCAGTAGAAAAAAAAGGGAAGGCTAGAGAAAACATTACAGTTCCAATGAACAGTAGCAGCCCTGACTGACAAGGGGTGAGCTACCTTTATTTTAATAGAATAAATAATCAACTACAAAGTAAGATTGAAAGAAAAAAAAATTAACTAACAGATATCACCATAACTCCCCAGTTGATTGATTATAATAACTGCAAATATCTTGTAAACAAGTTTTCTGAAATGTTAAGTTTAAATATGCAAATGAGGAATTATCTTATTAAATATGCACTAATTTGCATGCATCTCCAGAACAAAATTCTGAATCTGAAGTCAAAGGATTTTAGATGTCAGTTTTATCGCTCCATAAATCATAAAATACTGTCAACAGCCAGAAAAAAGTCACCATGTTTTTTTTTATGTATAAAATCAGGAAAATCATAAAAAAAAAATCGATAAAAACCTCTGTAATAACCTTCAGATTATAGATAGGAATAAATCTGTAAAGTCTGCTATAAGTAAGTGCTACCGAAGTGGATATTTCTGGCTCAGTGCATGAGAAAAAAAAAATCAGTTTGAGAAAACAGCCTTTAAAGAAATGTACTGTAATGTGAAAACTGTGGTATCTGTCAGGAGTTATTAAGCATAGAAACACACGAGACAGAAGGAGTAACGAACCTTATCCATCTTGTTTACTATTCACTTCCATTCTCACACACATTACATCAGAACACTTCAACACAATTCACTCTTGAACACAACAATAACCTCAGATGCAAGCAGATAAAGTGCATTAAAATAACACTTAAAAGTGTTTTCATTCCACTAGTCTGATACAATACGTGATGAAAAGCCAAACAGCCCAAAATCTCAAAATTGGCCAGTGCATGAAAAAACAATGATGTTGTGCATTAAGCAGTAAATACAAATGTGACGTCAAACTGCTCATTGGTCATATATATGATGGTCTGTAATAAATTATAAAGTTCAAATTTTCATCAATACATCATCAGTCCTTCTTCCAAAACATTTTTTTTGTTTTACCCTGATTCACTATAGTAAGCCTATTGTAAGTATTTACATTTTAAACCTGACGGGATGGTTTTTGCAGGAAATTGCACCTACGTGTGTCGGGTGTGGGAATGGCATAGGTTAGTTGTCACAACGAGCGAGAAGGTTGACATGGAGCAGCTAAATCTCCAACCTCAGGGGAATCACCTGTTTTAAACACACACCGAACAGAGGAGAGTCCGCTGGCGAAAAGAGTTCGCGACAGAGCTCGTAATAAAACAAGAATCAACATAGGCTTGGCTTTTCAGAGATGGCGAGAACCGAGGGATTTGAAATGTTGTAAAAGTAACATGAAGATGGTGTTTTTATTACTCAACAGGTGAGTAAGGTATTTTATTGAACAGATAAATTGCCATATGTAGCTCTCAAACAGAGTTCACTATAAAGCATTATCTATTGTGAAGGCTCATTTCATTATGGTTGTTGTAGCGCTGTGCTGCAATTTATTTATTTATTCAGAGCCGAAGCACAACCAAAACAATGTTCTTCCGCAAAATGCATGCAGCTTTCAATTTAAGAACATGACACCATGAATAATCGATCATCCTTCTATAGCAGCAAGTCCGTCCCATCAGGCATGGCTTTCGTCTCAGAAGTCAAACTGAATTTCAAGAAGCACTGAACCACTGTCTTTATGGTGCCCAAAGGCTTTACATTGGATCACACAAATCAAATCTGTGATCAGAATCAACAACATGCAGTCCGTTTTTGCACAATTCCCAAAGCATGTATGAACGATCAGTCATGCAAACGTTTCCCTGAGGGTCGAGCCTGTGGGGAAATAGTTTCGTGAAAGTCTGCGTGAAAATCCAATTCCAAGCATGGCTGGCATTGGACAAGCTGTGATGTGGAGAAATTAACCACCAGCCAAATGAAAAGCAAATGTCTGGGCTGCATGGGCAGACACCCAGTTCTAATGACTTTAAACTCATAAGTGAGATCCACCTATATCACTGCTTTCACAGGCTCGTGTCTCTGCTGACCATTTCCCACTCTTTATGGCTCTTTCAGGTAATGCATCATTCATAAATGGAGTAATATGAATGAAGAGTTGTTTGAGAGGCTATTTTTAGTGGGTTTTATTAAGTGGCTCATAGAGACTTACTATCAAGATAGGTCTAGAGATCCAGTAGTCTGGACAGAAAGCCCATGCGATGTCCATATAGATTCAAAAACATTTCCGGCAGTAAACCAGTGTGATGTATCAGGCATGCTTGGAGAACACACACTTTTTATTGTTGTCATATAAAATGCACTACAGAACAGTGCAAAGTTCTTCACATTAAAATTGAAAGCTGAGATACACAGGGAAAGTATCACGCTCATGCTGCTTTGCCAATAAAAATGACATACTAAAGTGTGCATTTTTATTAAAATGATTACAACAGGAATGCATCAGCTTAATGAGGAACAACACTGCAGTCACTGCATTGCGCAAGAGCGTACGACATTTTGTAACCGCCGCTGAAAGACCTCCTGACAGCTCCCCTGTTGCTCTTTTGTTCCCTGTGTGGAGGCTGATCAGGTGCGGCACTCCACATTTCATTTCTGTAGTGCCATCTGGGTCTCTTTCTTCCATGCTGCTGAGGTGTGCAAACAAGTCGTGACAGCAAAAGCTCCTAGATCAGTTTACAACTTACAGACGTTTTCTTGCTAGGTCAAGTGTCGAGCTCTGAGTATTTTGTCTGCTTAATGCAATGTTGTCAGCGTGTACTACAATACATACTCCAGAAACAACCACTTCCGTAATGTGTGATGTTTCCAAGTGAAACTATGTGTATAACTAGAATTTTCTTTTTTTCCTTTGATTCATGTAAAGTGTGTGTACATATAAGAATAGAGCCTGACCTCTACAGAAGTTGTGGATTATTACATTGCTGGCAAAAACTTTAGAGGAGGGTTTTTAACCAGGATGAGGAGGGTGAAAGGTCAAGTTCACCCTGAAGACGGATCCCAACGGAAACAGTTTGTCTTCAAAACTATCAATATAATTTATTGCTGTAAACTTTATTACGTAACACAATTTACATTACACTTCTGGCTCTGTTACTGTGCAAGATTCCTAATAGCCTCACTAGCTACAGTATTTAGCCATTGGTTAACATTAAAGGGTTAGTTCACCCCAAAATTAAAATTCTGTCATTAATTACTTAATTACTCACCCTCATGTCGTTCAACACCCGTAAGACCTTCGTTCATCTTCGGAACACAAATTAAGATATTTTTGATGAAATCCGAGAGGTATATGACTCATCCATAGACAGCAATATAATCAACACTTTCAAGGTCCAGAAAGGTACTAACCGTCGACATGACTGCAGTGGTTCAACCTTAATGTTATGAAGAGACGAGAATACTTTTTGTGCACAAAAACAAAACAAAAATAACGACTTCATTCAACAATCTCTTCTCTTCCCTGTCATTATCCTTACATAATTGCCGCAGTAAGCACAGTGAAGGCTTCCGTGTTCATGTCCGGCTCAGGATTGGCCAAAGCTGATCACGTGAGCAGCACGACACATGCGTGTGATGCTGACGCAGGAGCCGGCCAATAATGAGTCGGCGTTCTGACGTAAAACCTGGGAGCGCTGGACGTAAACAACGTATGAGAATGACAGAAGAGAAGATATTGTTGAATAAAGTCATTATTTTTTTTTGTTTATGCGCACAAAAAGTATTCTCATCGCTTCATGAAATTAACGTTGAACCACTGCAGTCACGTTGACTATTTTAACGATGTATTTAGTACCTTTTTGGACCTTGAAAGTGGTAATTTCGTTGCTTTCTATGTGAGATAAAAAAAAAACCTCTCGGATTTCATCAAAAATATCTTAATTTGTGTTCAGAAGATGAACGAAGGTCTTATGGGTGTGGAACGAGTGGGTGAGTGGGTGAGTAATTAATGACAGAAATTTCATTTTTGGGTGAACTAACCCTTTAATGAGAACAATGAGTTTTGCCATTGTTGCAGGTCCAGGTATAAAACACATTTTCTCCATGACTCTGATGTAAGCATAATGAAAGCACAAAAGCACTTTGGGACAGTTTTGTGCATGTTGTATTCTCTAAGTGTACCTATTTATAGTGCCATAAAAGTATATGACCTTGCTTATCGTGGATATTTCACAAGTCACCTAAGACTATTCTCACCTGCTGATATACATAGCAATTATCAAGAAGAACTACAGAAGTTTCGAAAACATATATAAGTGGCAGCTCGTGACGCACTAATAACACAGCTAACGAGCACCTACAATTAGTATTCAACCGGAATGAGTCAGATGAGTGGAGGCATAATAGAGAGCACTAAATTAAGCATTAAATCAACACTGAGACTGCAAATCATCTGAAGAGACTCACACTGTATCGCAGACTCTAAACACATGCTGCTTGGTGTGTGAAGTTTGTGTGAGAAATGAGAAGAGACTGCTACTAACCCGAAGGCGAAAGAAGAATTACATTGGAGAAAGAAGCTTTTAGGAACAAGGCGGAGCACATTTCACACAGTCTAAATTGAGATGACATGGCTATTATTGCTGTATGTGCTAAGTGAGTGCCTGAAGGACACCCGGCCAGCCTTATTGTCAAAACTCAGAGAGGCAAATGACTTGTGAAATAGCTAGAATGGGTGCCGTTTCCTTTCCACAAGATCCATGATTGTCATAAGTGCCGCCTGGAACCTCTTCATTCATTCATACTCAGGAAAACATTACTGTCTTGATGAAAATCACATGGCAGCACGAGAGCAGACACCAGTGGAGCGTGAATGCAAGATGCGATAAATAGTGATGCATAGTAAAGAAAAGATGAACAGAAAAAAGAGAGATAATAACCCGACTATGAGTTTTTATTTTTAAAATCTTCAATCACGTAAAGACTGCTATTAACATTTAAAGGATTAGTTCACTTCAGAATTCAAATTTCCTGATAATTTACTCACCCCCATGTCATCCAAGATGTTTATGTCTTTTTTTCTTCAGTCGAATAGAAATTCAGGTTTTTGAGGAAAACATTCCAGGATTTTTCTCCTTATAGTGGACTTCACTGGGGTTCAACGGGTTGAAGGTCCAAACTGCAGTTTCAGTGCAGCTTCAAAGGGCTCTACACGATCCCAGCCGAGGAATAAGGGTCTTATCTATCGAAACTATCAGTCATTTTCTAAAAAAAATAAAAATTTATATACTTTTTAACCACAAATGCTCGTCTTGGGAAGTACCGCGGTAGGGTGAAAAATTCCATATCATTTTCTCCTCCAATGTCAAAGTCGTCCAACATCGTTGTTTTACCTTTTTTTGTAAAGGGCGTTTGACTTAGTCTTTGCACATTCGCTTTGTAGACACTGGATCAGTACTTTCGCCCACATCACGCGTGACCTTTCCAATGTGATTATGTAATGCGTGGCGCATCGCAGAGCAGTGCAAGATGAGCATTTGTGGTTAAAAAGTATATAATTTTTATTTTTTTTAGAAAATGGCTGATCGTTTCTCTAGGTAAGACCCTTATTCCTTGTCTGGGATCATGTAGAGCTCTTTGAAGCTGCACTGAAACTGACATTTGGACCTTCAACCCGTTGAACCCCAGTGAAGTCCACTATATGGAGAAAAATCCTGGAATGTTTTCCTCAAAAACCTTGATTTCTTTTCGACTGAAGAAAGAAAGACATAAACATCTTGGATGACATGGGGGTGAGTAAATTATCAGGAAATTTTAATTCTGAAGTGAACTAATCCTTTAGGGCTAGCAGTGGCTTAAAGGAAAGGTATACCCTTTTCCATTCAGTGAAAGTGTTTCAAAACAAGTTTCACTGTATTTAATATAATAATATACTGTATTTCTTTACAGTATATTTCTATAGTAAGTATTCTACTAGGAATCATCGTAAATTGATTGCTATGATTTTTTTTATATATATATATATATTTACATTTAAATACTTTCTTTTGCATCAAAAGCAACTCATAATGGCATAAAGATGAATCAATTATTTAGGCTACTTCATATGTTCTCAAAACTAGAAGACTATAGTACGCATAGACTGCAATGCTGTATGTTTGTTTGTAGGCAGGGAATGTACTGTAGCAACATATATAGTTACATTATTTGACTCTCAAGTGAGTGGAACCATGGGCCAGAATAAGTGAAATAAAGTCAAACAGAGAAAGAGGTACATTTTGTAACAAACCAAATATTATCAGTCTCCCTCCTCTCAGTGTGCCCTCATGCCCCTTTAACAAGCGAGGCATTGGAAGGCGGTCTGTGTGACTGCAGGGGCCGAATGACGTAAACTAGTGAAGCAGCTGAGCACTCAAAGCTCATCCTGAATATCAGTCCTGTGGTCTAATGCATCACTCTGGGGTAAAGGGCTGGAGCTGAAAGGGTGGTTCACACCAGAGGGAAGTGGAAACTAAGGCTTAGTGCTTTATTGGAGTGCTAAGTGGAGTAGCTTTACAATGTACCTGTGTCACACAAGACGTTTCAGACACTAAACCGTGCTCGAGTACCTCTTATTTTCTCCTTTTGTTATTCATGATGGAGCATTTGCTGCCGACGGGAACAAGGCCAGAAACTAAATAGAATGTCAAAGCATAAAATGTATTATAGTTGAAAGCTCATTCACAGAGTTTAGACAAATTGTCCATTAAAGTTATACGCAGAAAAACGATAAGATCAGACTGGGGCAAACATGATGGTGTACTGGCAGGTTTGATAAAACGGTTCGGTGAGGTTCCTGTATTTTTCTTTCTTTATTTATTTTTTTTGCTCTTGTGGTTGTTACAATAATTCTTTAAAAGCACCAAGAACAAGCCAAGAGGATGTAAGCTGAACAAAATTACAGCTACTTCAACAAACAACCTTAACGTTTCACAAAGAGCAACAATCTTTTATGATCATAAATCTTAAACGTATGCCAAAACAAACAAAAGAACTGTTTATTCATATTTATTCATCACCACTGTGCCCTTGAGCAAGGCACTTAACCCCAGGTTGCTCCAAGGGGATTTTTTTTCTATAATAGGTCTACTGTGAGTTACTTTGCATAAAAGCATCTGCTACATATGAGGTTTTCAAACCCCTGTGGGGATCATTCGTTTCCTAAAATATAAAGGTGTATATTTTCATTTATACTGTGTGAGGGGAATTAGAATTGATATTTTAAAGGGGACCTATCATACAAAATTCACTTTTACATGGTGTTTGAACACTGATGTGTGTCCGCAGTGTGTGTAAACAACAGCCTATAATGGTAAAAGTCCACTCTCTCATTTTTTTTTTTTTTACAATTCCCATAAATCAAAAGCAGTCTCTTCAAATGAGCTGATTCTGATTCAGACGTAAGTCATCGTAGGGAGAAGCCCCGCCCACAGCCGGTGACGATCTTCCCTATTAGCATAGACACAGCCCTGAGTGAGAAACACAGAGTCCGCCATTTCTGTATCTTCGCTGTAGCAGCTGGAGTTGTACAATGTCTGTGCCAAACAGGCATTACGAGTGTTGTGTTTTGGGATGTACCAATGAACATAAGAGTCCCGCCATCTGAATCACTGAGGACATTGTTGTTAAATTTCAAGGAAATGTCCCAAAGAAAATCAGTAAAGTCTTATACGAATGGACCAATCATTTTGCCATTCGGAAACGTCCTGTTGCATTCTACATGTTGTCACTTATACTTGAGTCTCTCTGTCAGTGTCCGACTCCGGTTCGAACATATAAGGCTGAACACCGCGCTACTGACAGTTTCTGACATTTTCAGTGCGTGAGATTGTCCTGTTTTGTTGTTGCCTCTATGCCGGAGTATGAGCTCTTGAAGCTCCGCCCTCTTCTTGAAAGGGGGCCGGGAGCACCAGCTCATTTGCATTTAAAGGGAAACACACACACAAGAAAAGGCGCGTTTTTGCTCACCCCCCAAAATTGGCAATTTTAACATGCTATAAAAAATTATCTGTGGGGTATTTTGAGCTAAACAAATAGCATAATAGGTCCCCTTTAAAGAATTTACATCTTTTTATATTTTTTAAATATTATATTTTTCATATTATTTAAATTAAAATTATTTAAATAATTATAATATACAAATGTTATACTAAAGTCAAAACTAATTCATATATTAATTTATCATACACACATACATACACACACCCAAACTGTTTGGGGTCAGTGTGATTTTTTTTTTCATAATTTATTAAATTGATACATTTATTCAGCAAGGCTGCATTAAATAGTGATATTTAGAATTAAAATATAACAAAAGATTTCAATTTCAAATAAATGCTGTTCTCTCGAACTCTCTATTCATCAAAGGATTCTGACGAAAAAATGCAACATGTTTTATACAAAAATATTTAAAAAAAAATATTAAAATGATATATTTTTTTCTCTCTCAAATGTTCCTTGAACCCCTTAGCACCTCTTTGCGCTCCCCTGGTGTGAAAAGCCCTCTCTAACATGACTATTTAGATATTCTAAGTTGTCCAGCAACAATATGTTTCTCAGTCTTTCATCTTTTTGCCTGTTGCTAGACTTTAAGAGTTTATTAGGTTCATAATCACATGATCACTGCAGTGTTGGTGGACGATTTACTTGGCAAGGGACTTTGTGTGGCCACACATAGATCGCCATGGAAACAGCATCACTACACAGTCCACAGAACTAAACTCTCAAGTGCTTGTCCTCTGTGGCGAAACAATTTATGGCTGCCATGACAACAGCAACTGCAGTCATGTGTCAAGAATACATGTTTATGGAATTTCAATTAATAGCACTTGGTTTATACGTAACCAAGACGTGACATGAACATAAGCATCCTGAAATTAATTTATTTTTACCTGTCAAGGGATATGCAGCACAGGTGTAGGATGGAGGCGGTGGTCAGCAGCACGTCCAGAGAGGTGCGGACCAGGCAGAAGGTCTCTCCATAGATCCAGTTCTGATGGATCAGTTCTATGGCACCAAACGGCATCACCAGCACTGACACCAGCAGGTCAGCAAACGCCAGCGAGACGATGAAGTAGTTGGTTTTGATTTTCCTGCAGCAGAAACAAAGAGGATACATTACTTTCTTCTCTTCTATCTTTTTGTTTTTTTAAAGTCAGCTGAATAAAAATTTAAATGTTTATTTTCTCTTTTAAAGATTTTTAGGCAGAAACAATTAGGAAACGAGCATGGACACAAAGTACACTGTAAGATTATTGGAGCGTTTCACAAGAAAATACTTCAGTCTTTCTACTGCAATTTTTCATGTTTAATTCAACGTGTTACTTGCCATTTATGTGTAATTATTTGTGAAATTTACTTGCAATTTCTGAGTGAAAAATTATTTCAAATCCTACTATTTTTTCTTTTTAGGTGAACTATCCCTTTAAATTCAATAATGAATGTAAACACAGCAGCTAGACAAGATGTGTTCCCTAATGATTAGAAATAAATATTCACTATTAAGTCAGTAAGTTGGAGAAAACAGTAACAAGACATCTACTGAACGTGTCTGCGTGTGTCTGTGCTATGTGTGTGGTACGTTGCTGATAGGTTGTCATAATGTTCGCTCCCCTTGATAATGTCCAGAGCTCTGGGCACCCTATTAATGAGTAATAAAACTCTTGCTTGAGCTTCTGAACACACAGATCTATATATAGCTCACTGAGAAGCATTAATAGGCCCAAATCATTCTGTCACTTAACCATAACATGGCATAAAATCTGCATACCAGCTGCCTGTCAACAATATACATCTTTGAAAGAATGCAGAGAGGGGCACTGATTGGCTTTCATGAACATTTGACAGCAATTCTGAAGAATAAAAAGCAACAGGCATCCAGTAATTACACCATCAGATAGTGTGTCAGTATTTACAAATCCCTTTTGGATGCATCATTAAAGCATAAATGGCACCAGATGTTCTATTTGACCCTATAGAGGGCAGCCTATTTTATACACATTTGTCGTTATTGCCATGACATAACATTTGGCACGTGACTCAAGTGGTAGAATTGAGAAATGTAGATTATTTTTCTCATACACAGGTGGTGGAGTGGAAACATGACCTTTGAGTGAAAGAATCTGGGTGGTATGGAGCAGGATAAGCAATTTATAAATCAGAAGGAAGTATAGTACATGAAAAAGAGGAAGGAATGTATGAAGTGATGTGTGGCATGACGTTCGAGGAGATAAGAATCCTAGCACTGCCTCCAGGCTTGAGACATCATTTACGCTAGCTCCCTCGTAGCTCTTTAAATTATATATATATATATATTCTGACCCTCTGTCTGAAACGATCCTTTAAGGCTTGTTTGTAAATAGCCACTGTTAAGACGGGATAACGTCATTGCATAGGAAACAATATCAACATCCACTTAATTGCAATGAGTAGGTGTTTTGAAACCATTATCCATATAAAACTGTCATTTACAGACAAAGCATTGTGAAATCATTTACTTGCGATGCAGCTGCTGTCAGATCCAATACAGTTGGCTGCTTCATCTTTCAACAAACGTTTCTTTGTAAACTCTCCATTACACTGTGTCGTTTAAAAAACAATCTGCAGCCAAATGCTCCAGACAAACACACAGATTTGTAAATGTACAGACATGCAAAGAAGCTGTTTAAACTTGTTTAAACTAACACAAACGTTCTATCAAGTGTGCGAAGTATGTCAGAAACTGAACATGTATCTGTATACTGTAACCAGTGTAGACAGCATCAGCGATTATAATGAGTTCTGACGCGAAGTGAAGCGACGCTCAAATGTCAGCCATTAAGCGACTGAATGCCAGTGGCCGGGGCCTATGGTGCAATGATGTATAATTATTTGCTATTTTCGTATGTATTTGCCCTCATGATGTGACAGATCCCGCAATATCAAAACGATTTTTGGAGCTTGAATAAAAAAATGCTTTGTTTATAATGAGGAGGACATTTCAAGCTATGAAATTTGCAGGATGTTTTAAAGGTACAAAGACCTCTTATATGTCAAAAGATCAAGGCAAATTTGTTTACTGGTGTCATGATATGACCCCTTTAAAATGTAAAAAGAGCTTGATTCTCAATACTGGCAGGAAATGACTGAGGTGCCCTTGAGCAAGGCACCTAACCCCCAATCACTTCCTGGGCGCCACAGCAAAATGGCTGCCCACTGGTCTGTGTGTGTGTATCCATGGTCTGCAGTATGTGTGTGTTCACTACGCAATACTCCTAATGTGTGTGCACTAACTTGGATGGGTTAAATGCAGAGGGTTACCATACTTGGCCTTCACATGTCACTTTTTTTATATTTGCAACCCAAACATGATAAGTAATAATTCATTCCTGCAATGGCAAAGCTGAATTTTCAAACAGTTGAAAACAGTTGTGTTGAAAACAGTTGTATGCTTAATATCTTTGCTTAATATTTTTTTCCAGGATTCTTTGATGAATAGAAAGTTCAAAAGAACAGCATTTATTTAAAAAAAAAAAGAAAGAAAGAAAGGAAGAAATCTTTTGACATTATAAATGTCACTTTTGATCAATTTAATGCATCCTTGCTGAAAAGTGTTCATTTAAAGTATTTCAATTATAGGGCTGGGTATTGACACAAATTTCAAAATTCGATTCGATTCAATATCGATTATTTTGGATATATATAAGGAACAATACATGGCAAATTTTCTCAAGGAAAAAAAAATCTCTCAACTAATGCTGTAAACAATAGCCTACATGGGAATCAGTTCTACATTACTATAATATTGAAGGTTAAAATGAACTGATTTGTATACAAACACTTAAATTAGTGGAAGTTAAGAAGTGTTTATAATAATAAAGTTAAAATACTAACTTTACAATTATGTATTTATATTTCTACTCCAATTCGTTTTTTGAAATACATTATTTAAATGGTGGCTGTTATAAAAACGTGACGGATTTATTCAAACATGCATTAAATATTGAAGAACATTATAAATTATAACGAATGTGTAATATGGTGCATATTTAGCAAAATGCTATTCTCTAGAGTTCAGTTTTATAGCTGACTAACAAGTTATGGTCACTGAATATGGTTTCTGAGGTAAATGTGACGTTATGTGACATTGCTTACAAGCTGTTTTATTGACGTCTTTCGCGTTTGAAACACTGATTGAGCTATTCCATGAGACAGGATACGGATTTCGGTAAGTTGTACTGTATCTTGAACATACCTTTGGGTATTCATTCATGTTTATTTCGCGCTGTAACTGGTATTAAAGCGGATGAGATGATCAGTTCACGCGCGCTTCGCGTTGCCGCCTCTCTTGATCTGAGGCTACAGCCATCTGTCACGCCACATCAAACAGCGCCAAAACGGATATTTTTTGAATTTCGTAATAAAATGGACAGAATTTGAAATCTGAGACTTTGTTTCATATCAAAAGTAACAAAGCACAAAGCTTATTGCCATTTATTAGATGGGAAGAGCGCTACAATGTTCTATTCATTTATCAACTGAAAACAAGACTAGACTAATCGATTCTTGGGATTTAAGAATCGATATCGGTTCGTAAAAATGAGAATCGATTAAAATCGAGAAATCGATATTTTTTACCCAGCCCTATTCAATTATATTCTTAAATTGTGTCAACTCCAAAAACATTTGCATTTTTCCCCTTTATATAGAAGTTTTAAATCATTTATATAATATGCTTCATCTAATGTTTGAAATGTACATCTAGTGCAAAGTGATTGGTGTCTTAAACTAATGACAATAATCACCACACCGCTCAGACTAGGGCTGAACGATTTTGGAAAATAATCTAATTGCGATTATTTTTTTACCAATATTGCGATTGCGATTTAATATGTGATTATTTTTTAAGCTCTTTATCTTCTGTATTATTTAACAAAGACAAGCAATAAATCATTGTAGGGGTGGGAATCTTTAGGCACCTCACGATTCGATTCGACTCCGATTCTGGGAGTTGCAGTCCGATTTCAAAATGATTCTTGATCTTTTTTTCATATTGATTAGTCTATTAATAAAACCTTTTTATTATTTAATTACATAATATTTAATTACATTAATATTAATTAATATTAGGACATCTAGTAGCTTTTATAAATGTGTCTTAGAAAAAAAACATTACTGCTTTGCATCTTGAGACAAAACAATGGCACTGATATATTTTAAGACATGTCAATGCAAGTCGCTTTCAGTTAAAACAGCTCAAACATTTATTTTAGTCTGGGACTAGGCTTAAGCCTTGTCTGTGAAACCGGGGGAAAAGCTAGTAAATAATAAAGAGGGGAAAAAAGAAAAGGAAAAAAAAACATATTACAAGTGATAAACAAATAGTGCTTTCGGTATTTAAGAGTATCTGAACAGTTTGCTTTCAAGAGCTGTGATTTTTCTCTTTCTCAGTTTTACTGTTGTTGATTATTATGACGACATCACAGAGAGCGGGAGATCTAATAAGCTGCATTCACACTAACATTCACACAGATCTCTTTTGAAATATAAGATGTGGTTTGTCCTGTCTGTTTGATCCCTTAAGACATAACTGACTGTGTTTACATTAATTTCGCGTCATAAAAGCATTTTGAGATGCAAGTATATTTAACCACTTAAATGGAATTGCGCACAGCCGCGCACGCGAGCACTCTTCACAAAGCGCGCGTCAGCATTTGAAATTGACATAACAACATAAATGAGGCAGCGTTCGTAGAATATTTGTAAGGAAAATACAAATATGTAATCGCAGCCTTTGCGGTTAAAAAATTGCATTTTGTCTAATCGCGATATTATCGCAAATGCGATTAATCGTTCAGCCCTAACTCAGACCACATAGACCTTAACAATTGGTACAATAAGTACAACAAACTGATAATTTTTAATCATGACAAACTCAACTTGACATCACTGGACAAGAAGTTATTAAACATGACAAGAAAACCAACAACAACTGTGTAAATTAAATGGGTAAATGGTCAAACAATGCAACCATGTTATTTATTCATGCTCTAGTCCATGCTGGGAATTCCAGCACTCTGAGTAACCTGTATCTGTGCTGGTAGTTAAACTACTTATAAAATGTATTGTATTAGAAAATCTGCTTTGACATGCATTATTTCCATTAATACTTCAGATCATAAAAGTAAACAACAATAACAACAACAAAAAAACCTACAATAATCGAGTAAATATTTGGTTATTCTGTCAGCATCAAAGAGTGGATGACAAAAGTATATATAAGAAATGGCTCAGTGGTTTTTTCCCACACAATGTTAGTTACCAACATGCTTCAAAATATCTTCTTTTATGTTTCATGAAAGGAAGTCATACAGGTTTGGAACAACATGATATAATGTCAGAACTTTTTGAACAGGCAATTTTGGGTGAACTATCCCTTTAAGAACCTAAGAATCGTTTTACAGTTTCAGAAGGAAATAGGCTGCCTCAGAAGATCCATCTCTGACCATATCAGCAGCTTATTTCGAATTTCACATCTGTGATGGTGTTGACACTTTCTAGACAGTCAGAAATGATGGAGATACAGTGAGATGTGATACAGTGTGGGTGGAGATCTGGAGCTTAAGCAAACAACCACTGTTATTTCCTGTCAGACTTGGACTATTTCTGTTAATAAAGGACTCAGAACTCCATTCAGCCAGTGGCTTTCATTGGTGTAAAAACAATTGCTGCATAGTTTTCCAAGAACCCAGCAGGACTCCAAAGGAGTAATTAACAAGCTGCTAATTACCCACTGAAATGAAACCCAAAGAGGCTATTTAGAAGTGTTTGTGAGCTGGTGAACTACTAAACTAATAAAAAAAAAACAAAAAAAAACACCCACTGTTGCCAAAGACACCGTAAAACAATGATGAGCTTATACACTCTTTCTTAACAGTTAACTATTAACCTGTGTATTGTGTCTGAAAGACATGATTACATGCCAGAGGAGTGTTCGGATGGCCTATTTTAAGGACATTTATCACTATCATCTTGACATAACATTCAGTGCATGACTCCCTCTTTGACATGACAAAGTTTCTTGGTAACCTTGATGAATGTAGATAATTGACATGACTTCAGAGATTTCATGACAAAACATATTGGCGCCTACAGGCTTGAGAGAGAAAAGAAACGCCTCAGTTACTGTTGTAACCTACGTTAACTGATAAAGGGAACGAGACATGGTGACGATGACTGACGCTAGGAGTCGTACTTGAAAGCACCAATCACCTCTGATAATTTGAGAAAATGCCAATGAGAATTGGCAAATGGAATTTGCATGCCACTTCCCTGGACATATGGGTATAAAAGGGAGATGGCATGCATCACTCATTCATGTTTGTGCTGAGGAGCCAAGACAGTGTCCTCCTAGATAGGAGAAAGAACTGCCCCACATCCTGCCTTAAGGGACATTACTTACCAACCGGGAAGTACCACACGTGTAAAGAGGTCCCTGCGGTAGGTCCTACGTGAAAAGGGAGGAACTACTACATACACAGTGACTGGGGGCAGAGACGGAGCTCTGCCTAGAGGAAACCTGGGTTTACCATTAGGGAAACCGTATCATGGACAAGACATTATATGGGATTACCATCAGAGAATCACTACATATGAAGCAACTAGCCCAAGTATACGGGCTGACCTGAAAGGGCATGCATCATGAGTACTGGGCCTGGTGGCGGATTCCTCCACCGAATTCGACTGCTTCAGCGTGCTGAGGAAAAATGTATGTCTCACGTGGACAAAAAAAGCACACTTTATCAGCTCAGGGAGGGGAAAGGTGCTGAGTGCAAGCGGTACACCCGGGCCGTTGTCCGGATGAATCTGGCTCAACCCTGAGATTATAAAATCTCACAAAGGTATTGGGTGTCGCCCAGCCTGCTGCTCTACAGATGTCTGTTAGAGAGGTGCCATTTGCTAGAGCCCAGGAAGATGCAACACTTGTTATGGAGTGTGCACGCACTCCTAAGGGGCACGGCATGCCTTTGGCCTGGTATACCAAGGCAATTGCATCCACAATCCAATGGGCCTTCCCCTTCTGCTCTGCCCAAAACAGACAAAGAGCTGTTGAGAGCTTCTTAAGCTCTGTGTGCGGTCCAAGTAAACATGCAGGGCACATACAGGACACAGCAACGACAAGGCTCATCCTGAGGCAGCACTTGCAAGCTCACCACTTGGTCCCTAAAAGGGTAAGTGGGAGCTTTGGGCATGTAGCCCGATTGGGGTCTCAGGATCATGTGAGAGTATGCCGGACTGAACTCAAGGCACGTTTTGCTGACAGAGAATGCCTGCAGGTCCCCAACCCTCTTGATGGAAGTGAGCAACACCACGTCAAATTGACAGATACTGACAGATAGGGAGCCTACAATGTTGTTTTAATTACTGTTTTACTGTATTTGTGATCATATAAATGCAGACTTGGTGAGTATAAGAGACTTTCAAAATATAAAAAATTACAGACCTCAAACTTCAAACCAAAAACCTCTAAGTCGGTCTGACATTTTTTCTTTTAAATGATCTTTTTTTTTTTCACCATGTCATATTACAGCTATTCTTTAATGTAAGTTATGTCCATTTCTGTCAGAGTTACAGCAGCACATGAAACACTGTTGTGTTTACATGCTACTCGCAAAATCCTGTCATTATTGCCACTGTAACGACTTTCTTTACACGCACGCCGTCATTCATCTTGAAATCATATGATCCAATTTGCATCATCTGATTGGTTCTGTGGACTTTTGCTGACAAAAGTGGTGTTTAGTTTAGTTTATTGGTTTCTGCCAACGAACCGGTATTTCCGAATGGGCTGAGGCTGGGATTTAGCAGATTTGCGCCAAAAGTATTTGATGAACATATACTATGTGCTGACACATCTCATTTTTGACGAAGGTGGCGTTTAGCGGCTTTTGCATCTGAAGTCTTCCTATATGTACACTACCAGTCAAAAGTTTGGAAACATTACTATTTTTAATGTTTTTGAACGAAGTCTCTTATGCTCATTAAGGCTGCATTTATTTCATAATAAATACAGAAAAAACAATAATATTGTGAAATATTATTACAATTTAAAATTATGGTTTTCTATTTTAATATACTTTAAAATATAATTTATTTCTGTGATGCACAGCTGAATTGTCAGCATCATTACTCCAGTCTTCAGTGTCACATGATCCTTCAGAAATCATTGTAATATGCTGATTTATTATCAATGTTGGAAACAGTTGTGCTGCTTAATATTATTTTATAACCTGTGATACTTTTTCAGGATTCTTTGATGAATAAAAAGTTAAAAAATATCAGCATTTATTTAAAATAGAAATCTTTTGTAAAAATATACACTACCGTTCAAAAGTTTAGGGTCAGTAATTTTTTTTTTCTTTTTTTGAAAGAAATTAATATTTTTATTCAGCACGGATGTGTTAAATTGATAAAAAGTGATAGTAAAGATTTATATTGTTAGAAAAGATTTATATTTTGAATAAATGCTGTTCTTTTTAACCTTTTATTCATCAATGAATCCTGAAAAAAGTATCACAGGTTCCAAAAAAATATTAAGCAACACAACTGTTTTCAACATTGATAATAACTGAGTATCAAATCAGCATATTAGAACGATTGCTGAAGGATCATGTGACACTTAAGACTGGAATAATGATGCTGAAAATTCAGTTTTGATCACAGAAATAAATTATATTTTAAAGTATATTAAAATAGAAAACCATAATTTTAAATTGTAATAATATTTCACAATATTATTTTTTTTCTGTATTTATTATGAAATAAATGCAGCCTTAATGAGCATAAGAGACTTCGTTCAAAAACAGTAAAAATAGTTAAATACTAAATAGAAAATACTATTAAAAATAGTAATGTTTCCAAACTTTTGACTGGTAGTGTAAATATTATTGTTATATTTTTATTCACATTAGTTTTGAAAGAATATTCTACTTCAATTCACTAAGAAATGAATGAAGTAGAATTCATTATACTCCCTCCCCCCATTCTGTAAGTCTTTTGTAAAATCCTACAAACAAACTAACAAAGAACATCCTCGTCCAGGAAGTGACATCACTTTTGGTTGGAAAACAACACCACAAACACTATTAATTATTATTTAAATTATAATTTTAATGAATTCTGTGATATTCGCTGGTTTAACCCAATTAAAAAAAAATCCATCTGACAAAATTACAAAAAAAAAAAAAAATTCTATTCACTCATGTAAGTGAACTCAATCCCTCACTGAGCAATGAGTAATTTAGCTCTTTATTTTTCATCCAATTAATATTCTAAGTTATAATGAATAAAGATTAACTGTCTGAATTTGATCTAAACATTTCTGAAAGTCTGCTATATCCTTTAATAGAAACATACGAATGCTGTTATTTTAAAAATGGCAGACTGAGAAGAAACTACATAAAATACAATGCCTGGCATTCAGATAACGTTTAAACTCTGCAAAACCAAAAAAATAACCATCCAGTAAGAATTACCTCAAACACGAGTCATGTCAGTTCACTTGAGCTGCACAAATGAAATGTTAAAAAGGGATGTTTTCCCCTGAGATGACAGATAAGTGGAGAGCAGTGGGCGGAGATGGGAGGTTTCTGACCTGAGCTGCCGGTCCTTGCAGACGGCCACCATAACCAGCAGGTTGCCCAGGACGCTCATGAGCATGACCAGTGACAGGAAGCTGATGAGAGCAACCGTCTTCGCCAAGCCGTTGCTGTGGTAACAGAAAGAAGACAAACTTATTGAAAATCAATTGATCGTATGGAACGAAGAAAATACTGATTACTGTCATAGTCTTGAAGGCGATTCAACAGGACTAACAATAGCACAGACATTTCAGCTCCAGAAGACACTACTGGTGCATAATTTTCAGTGAAGAAATGCTTTCTTTTAAATATATTTGATGCATATAAAGTAAGTTTGATTTGCTAATTATTAAATGTTGACATTTAAGAAAGGTTTTGCCACCTCAATTCCCATGGAAACAGCAGCATAAGAGCACTGCCCAGGAATAGAAAGCACATTGCCCACACAGTGTGGCGAAAAAGACAATTCCTCCTTGTGAAAAAGATCATTTCTTTATGATACTGATGACGTGAATCTCACCAACATGTAGCGGTATTGTTTGTTTCTAATCAATGGTGCTATAATTATTAACAATAACGCTTGAAACATTTATTTATTTATATAATTTCACACTATTACTGTTTTTTCTGTATTTTTAATCAAATAAATGCAGTCTTGGTGAGAGTCCCCAAACATCTGAATGGTAGTGTATGAAAATATTAATCTCACAATTCATCATATTAGTCATACTGTATCATAGTTTTCTTTTAGCAATTTAGTGGACATATAAAAGCTTTAA
This sequence comes from Mylopharyngodon piceus, assembly GCA_039654765.1. Classification (NCBI taxonomy): domain Eukaryota; kingdom Metazoa; phylum Chordata; class Actinopteri; order Cypriniformes; family Xenocyprididae; genus Mylopharyngodon; species Mylopharyngodon piceus. Next base: position 2,724,414 of record CM077439.1, read on the forward strand.
TCTTTCATATTAGTTCTCTGACTCTGAACAGATTTTCTATAGCAAACTGGCAATAATGATATAAAGATTTAGAGGGTGAATCACATTCTGAAAATCATTTTCTTGTGTATATTAGTGCTATATCACCCTAATGCCTCTTGTATAACCTATAAACTTAAAACTAGTTCTTATTCAAAGCAATGTTTTCCCTCAAGATTGACACTGACTATGTAATTGTAGGCTACAGCCTGTTATTGTGACAGCAGGCTCTAGGAAGAGGTAACCCCCTACCGCACATTACAGACAAATGAGTGGCAGGGAATTTGAGATAACCGATAGAGAGTTAGCTCAACCACAGAACGTTTGACACTGCTTTTGTTCATAAGCTATAAATCTCTACCTTTCTAAAGACATAGTAGATATCTGAACAGTTATGTGATCATATTGCAGTGACTGTCATGTTATGTATAAAGTTAATTTGTTGTTTAAAGAAACAAATTAGAATAAATCAGACAAGACATGACAGCATGAAAAGCCCAGAAGAAAAATGATCTCTGGAATGAGGTAAGCAGTTGTTTATATGTCCTTAAAATATGACTGGCAGGATCCTCTAGAATAAAAATTTTTAATTTCATTTTATTTCCATGCCATTGAACATAAGCCTAAATCCATTCTGCAATCAAGCTGTCAATCTGTGCGACCACTAAGTCTGCCTTGAACAACTTTCTTTATTTATATACAATACAAAAAAACAAAAAGAGTCTCTATTAGTCCAACTGAATCAATTTACTAAAATGAATCCAACTTAAGTCCTACAAAAGTAAGGACATTTTAGTGTGTAAGGGGGCGTTCACATAATGCATTTTTGCATTCCACTACACTGCTTTTCCATTGTTTTTCTATGTGAACATGCACTAGATGGACATGTTTGACCATTGTGCTTGAGTCTCATGTAGCATCTTGCACAGTAAAAACTGTGTATTTTGAAAAATTGTCAAAATTAACAAATATTGGCTCAATAAATGACTTACAAATAACTATCCCCAAACGAAAAGATGCATTGTGGTAATCATAGCTTAAGTTCTAAAAAAAAATGTATTCACCAAACATATTTAAAGACCCCCTGTAGTTTTTAATGTTGTTTATATGTCTATGTGGTGTTTTTAATATGCTTTAAGACAAACCATGTGCAAATTCATATGTCAACACCATTGCTGAGTATTTTTGGAAAAAAAGACCCGCGGTTTGAAATCGCTGGTGTTTGTGACATCACAAACTACCTTGTAACCAATCACGTCAACATGTCGGCGGGCTTTAGCATATCATTAACAGCAAACTAGCAGTGGAGTCTTGAGAGAAGCCAGGTTATCCCGGTATATTTTTCTGTTGATCTGAAAAATCGTGTAGAATTAGCAATTTGGCGTTTGTATGATGTATATTACGATGTTATGATGAACTATATGCCTTTCTCCACTGACGTTCTAAGATGTTCAAAGCGTTTGTAAGGATATTAGAAGGCAGCTGACTGGCGAACGGGAACATGGTTTGTGTAACATTAGCAACACATTATTAGCTGTTTGATAACATAGTCAAGCAAAAGGCCAATCATATTAATTACCGTTATGTGTCCGATGTTGTAAAGAGCGATACCATTGTGCAGCGTTTACCTCAGTAAGTTGACCGAGTGGATCTCTAAGCTGGCGTGAGTGAGCGGAGGCGGGGCTAATTTGAATATTCATTGATCCGCGTATATTAAATGAGGCAAGGGTGTAGAGTTAAATTCAAGCTATTTTAAGGCACGAAGAAATTTTCACAGGAAAAAACGTTTAAATATGTCATTTTGGTTATCAAAGATGAGTTTTAAGGGATAAAATTATTGACTACAGGGGGACTTTAATTGTGCTCAGTAAATCTATTAAGTCAAAAAGAAAAATCTGTTTGCCTAAATCCAAAAAACTTACTGTTAACCAATTAACAGGTTTTCACTGTCACATTTTTATAGTCTTTTACCATTAAAATCACAATCTTTTTTTTTTTTTGTACAGTGTGCACCCGGGCTGAAAATCGGGGCAAAAAACTGGACAAAAGTCTTAAGTGTCCAAACATCTGGGGGACTATCGTATATATGGATATATTTATTAAATGTCAACTTGTTGACAATGTGCGCTATTATCCTGTGGTAAAGTCTGTTTTGCAAATGCCGTGGAATGTTTAATCTGCATTGATTAAGGGAAATCAGCCAAAAAGAGACCAAAATCAATGCCTGCAGATGGCCGCTCACTCAACTGTGTGCATATTGTGTGTGTGTGTGTGTGTGTGTGTAACGACTGGTGAAACCTTTGACCCCTAGTATGTAATTGAACTGAGGGTGCAATCAGAACATAGCGGCTCAATCAAAGCACTCAGCGAGTCGACCCTATAGGTCATTCAGCACACAATGTCCTTTTATTTTGCTTCTGCTGCAAAACACCACATTTCTAGTTTAAATTTCTCATTTAAACTAATTAGGAGCTTTTGTGTCACAAAGGCATATTTCAGGGCCTTGATATAAAAACTATCCATTAAATGAAGTAGAAATCAGTGTTTTTGTTAACTTAATCTAAATCTAAAACTATTAAAAATAATTCTCAGTAATATATATAAAGCTGGAATAAAAATCAAATATAAATATTAGATTAAAAAAAAACCTAACTTAAATGAAAATTATAAATGTTGGCTTGGCAACTAACTGAAATAAGTATAAAGGGTTAGTTCACCCAAAAATGAAAATTATGTAATTTATTACTCACCCTCCTGTCATTCCACACCCGTAAGACCTTCGTTCATCTTCAGAACACAAATTAAGATATTTTTGATGAAATCCGATGGCTCAGTGAGGCCTCCATTGACAGCAAGATAATTAACACTTTCAATGCCCAGAAAGCTACTAAAAACATATTTAAAACAGTTCATGTGACTACAGTGGTTCAACCTTAATATTATAAAGTGACGAGAATACCAAAAAAACAAAATAACGACTTTTCAACAATATCTAGTGATGGGTGATTTCAAAACACTGCTTCATGAAGCTTCGAAGCTTTACGAATCTTTTGTTTCGAATCAGTGGTTCGGAGCGCGTATCAAACTGCTAAAGTAACGGGAACTATTGACATTTCAAAACACTTATGACGTAACAAAGCCTCGTTTACTAAAATCACGTGATTTTGCCGCTCTGAACCACTGATTCGAAACAAAAGATTGGTAAAGCTTCGAAGCTTCATGAAGCAGTGTTTTGAAATCACCCATCACTAGATATTGTTGAATAAAGTCGCTATTTATTTTTTTTTTTTTTGGCGCGCCAAAAGTATTCTCGTTGCTTTTTGCCTCACTGAGCCATCGGATTTTATCAAAAATATCTTAATTTGTGTTCCGAAAATGAACGAAGGTCTTACAGGTGTGGAACGACATGAGGGGGAGTAATTAATGACAGAATTTTCATTTTTGGGTGAACTAACCCTTTAAAGTGCTAAAATTTCTAAAACTAAAATAAAAATAAATATAAAAACAAAAGCACATAAAATTACTACAATGTATACTAAAATTAAAATAAAAACCAAAAATATAAAAATAAATAAAAGCCCCTTCAAAATATTAATAAATACTATAATAGCATATAAATAATAACACAAGATAAATAACACAAGATATAGTGCATAATATATCTTGATTTGCTGTGACTCAGTGGAGGGACTTTGACTTGAGCAGTCTATCTGTAATATGATGTCATGTAATTAGGCCAAATGGTACTTGAGCCCTACACGTTTTCTTTTCAGTGTGAGAGTCAAAAATCCCAGACTCCGTGACTGAACTGAAAACATGCTTTTGCCCGAGAACAATGGCAACAGATCAAGTTAAATTGAATTCCTTGTCAATCTACTTATTATATAATAATGTATTTATTATATAATTGTAACATTCATAAACACTATTTCAACAATGTATAACATTCTAAAATATTGAGCCAGACAAAAAGGGGGAAGTACACTTTTTTTTTTTTTTGCTGCAATCTCTATTTTATTTATTATATACAGAGACATTTAATGCCAGAAAAGTGAAGTTATGCAGCCCTGTGTTAAAAAAAAAAAAAAATCCACTAAAAAAGGAACAAAGACTGCTAGTGAAAAAACACAGTTCTCTGGAAGCCCAGCACTGCAGCGTGGACGGTTTGAACACTCATGTTGTCTGGCATGTCACGTATTCAGCCCTACCTGTTGTTATTCAGTTGCTAGTGATATGAAGATTGGAAGGAAATTTGTCCTCAATTGCTGGGAAACCGTCCAAGAGTGGAACCGCTGACAATCTAAACTTGAACTTAGGCCCTTCGTTTTCATTAATTCTCTGTGCAAATGGGCATCAACGTGTTTTGATTTCACAGCAACACTCATGAAGGACAAATATGCTGATTAAAGGCACAGAGTGCACGGTGTGAATTTACCAAGATCAATGAACAATTGACCCTCACAGAAGCAGGCATTTGCAATTCTAAATGTGCAGCGGTGAAGCAAATTCTCCTAATAAACCTTAATATGATCAGAATCTGTGAGTTTTGTTATTAACTAAACAAACCACAAAACTCTCGCAAGTTATAGTGTGGATAATTAACGACCTTACAACATCACATGGCTCTAAAATCATATAAACTGCTTTGTTTGAATGTACAGTATAGAGTGCAACGGTGTCCGCCAACTTTTTCAACGGTCTTGGTTTCAGAAGTATTTTTCCCAAATATTTTTCCCATAGGGATTTTTTTAAAAAGTCTGTTTACGAGTTAGAAACAATAAACCAAACCAACCAGCTACAAGGTGAATCAAAACATTACAAACTTTGATTTGAAGCAAAAAAGTTTTTGAAAATCGACAAAGACAAAAGATGCAAGACTGTGTACTTAATGGCTTTAATGATGGAAAGAACTACAATCGCATTTAGCATTGAGAAATACAACTATAATAGGGCTGGGCAACGTATTGTTTTAGCATCGATATCGCGATGTGCACATCCGCGATGGTCACATCACAGGAAGTGTGATGTCTAGCATAGCGATCGTTAATCCGTACGGACCAGACACCACAGTTCAAAACGCACGTGATTCTCGGATTAATTGCAAAGTTTAACCATCATAGAGCGAAAGTTCATCATTTTCACGTGTTTTAGGTCCTGTCAGTTGCGCACGCAGATGCATGTGAACACCGAATTCTGTTCACTTCCGCATCTGTTTTTGCTTGAACGGACACATACACGCAAAATTATATCAAAATGTCCGTCACTGTGAGTATCCTTGTAAACACAGCTGCTTATGGCTTAGGTAAAGCAAACAAAGAAAATGGATGTGTATCATTATATTGTATCCGCGCATTCGGTCTTAAAGTGACAGCAGGCTAATATTCTTGCTGCTTTCTGTGTCATCATGAATGTTATCAAACAACAAAATACAAAGAGAAAATCCCTTTTGCAGCTTTAACGCAGATTAATTATGTTTAATTTATACAGTGAAGCCTATGCAATGTTATTTTACATTTGATTATTCATTTTCTGTACCTGAATACTTACCTGAAAAATATAAAGCACTGCTTATTTCTTTTAAATCACCCCCAACATTTTAGATTTATTAATTCTTTCAAAATAGAGCTATTCAAGTAATCTGGTGAATTTATTTCATATCGCAATATATATTGCAGAAACAAAATATTACAATGTCAGTTTTTTACAATATTGTGCAGCCCTAAACTATAAGATGTTGACTATATATAAGTATATACCATTGATTAACAACATCATAGCTCACAGTACATCCATCTTTTAAGGTTTACAAGTTATCGTTAAAAATTAATTTCACTATGGAGAAAATGAAAATTATCCATTGATTACCCATTCATTACTCACCCTCAAGCCATCCTAGGTGTATATTACTATCTTCTTTCAGACGAACACAATCGAAGATATATTTAACAATACCCTGGCTCTTCCAAGCTTTATAATGGTAGTGAATGGGGGGCGAGATTTTGAAGCCCTAAAAAGTGCATCAAAAAAATAATCCATACAGCTCCAGGGGGTTAATGAAGGCCTTCTGAAGAGAAGTGATGGGGTTTTGTAAGAAAAATATCCATATTTAAAACTTTATTAAATATAATAACTAGCTTCCGGCAGACGACCGTAAACATCGATTTGCGGCGGAAGAGTGATCTCTGACCCGACGCATGACGTAATGACGAACGCAGACGCGCAGAGGATAGAGCAAATCAAAACACAGGTCACGAATTAGAAGTGTAAAACAAGAATTTTTAAAGACAAATGTCGGAGGATTTCGATATAAGAGAAGAGGAGTTGCACAGCCTTATTTGTTTGAACCGCAAGAGGCGTCTAAGCTTACGATACTCCTACATCCTACGTCTTGTGGCACAAGTCTACTTGCGCAGCATGCCTACGGTTGTCCGCCGGAAGCTGGTTATTTTAATTTATAAAGTTTTAAATATGGATATTTTTCTTACAAAAACCCATCGCTTCACTTCAGAAGGCCTTTATTAACCCCCTGGAGCCATATGGATTATTTTTATGATGAATGGATGCACTTTTTAGGGCTTCAAAGTCTGGGCCCCTATTCAGTACCATTATAAAGCTTGGAAGAGCCAGGATATTTTTAAATATATCGCAGATTGTGTTCATCTGAAAGAAGATATACACCTAGGATGGCTTGAGTGTGATTAAATCATGGGATAATTTTAATTTTTGGGTGAACTATCCCTTTAACATTAACAAAGTAAACAAAATTATAGCCCATTCCAATTCACATTCTTCCACCATGATTCGTTCATTGTCATGTTCCCAACTCAGAAAGCCAGGGAAATGTTCTTTCACCATGCACACTTTGCCCAATGCAAACTTTGGAAAACATCTTGCAATTTATTCTGACATGCTGCCCCAATAAATCAGCCCTGGACTTTGCTTATTCTTTTTTTTTTTTTTTTTTTTGACAAATGTGCCTTTGCTCTCCAAGACCAGTAAGTGAGCAGACACTCTGCAGAATAATGAGAGAAATCAGCAGTGACCATGCTGAACAAATCGTCCATGACTTGTGCAGCTTCAATGGTGACTGTGCATTAGATATTCTCCATAGGTCAGTGAGTATCAGACCTCATTCGGCTACAGCAAACAGAATCATATAAAAGGCCACACACACAATGTACACGACCTTCAGCAATGGGAGGGAGGGCAGATTGAAATACTCTTGCCGTACAGTAAATCAGTATAGATTCTATATAATACATGTTATAATATAATAAATCAAAGTGAGTCCCTTCAAGGCTGTTGATCACATGATATACATCCGCCTGGTTTCACTCACTGAATTCCTCAGGTGGAGTATTTCAGGTGAATGAGAAAATTCACAAGAGACAAAAAGCACACTTTTAGAAGTGCAAATACAAGGCTTACTTTCCATACTTCCAAGATGTGATATCATTTCCCCAATTCCATCTGCAGATGAACACTTTGCATCCCTGAATGAATACGACATCTCAATGGAATTGAACTGCTTCGATCTAATCCAATAGGCGTGCATTGGGAAATGCGTTTCCTGACTATTATAAATCAACTTTTTTTTTTCATTCTGTTCTGCGGATTGACAGTAATTAAATGGGAAATCTGTTAATAACTTGCACCTGGGTTGGGCTACGTGTCAAGCATGCCTTTTCTAAGGGCACATGTGACTCTTCCATCCTTGAGGACAAAAGAGTCTTTTGGGATGAATGTGACGCGTGTGGATCTCCAAAGGATGACTGGCATGGACTCAAATGCGGATCATTTAGGGGTTGAAAGCTTCGTATTTCTGGGTAATTTACAGGCATTTTCAGATGTCATGTCATCAACGCTGAATGTATTTGGGGGGCTGTCAGAAAACTTTACCCTTGATGAGATGTTTGAAAACATGTCAAAGCTCAGATTTTCTCGCCATTTTGACATGTGTTAGACTCATTTGAGAAAGTAAATGGGCGTATGTGTGCGGTAGCCTATAGATTTATGTGCTGCAAGTTACATGTTAGGCCATTTTTCTTGTCATGCTGAGTAAAATGGCACTCAGTATTGTCTGTGTTACACATAACATCCATTTAGAGATAAGTTGAATGTAAGTCATGTTAATAAATCTGTGTTTTCTGTTTCACCACAGTAGATATGCTGGAAAAAAAAGAGGTATGCCAAACCTGTCATAAAACATATACAACGTCCACTGTAAAAGTATGATGTTTAAACAGTCTATTATTAATTTATTAATAATATCTCTGGCGCTTAATAAATCTTGCTCACAGGACAGTTTTCCATGTGAGTGGTCACAATTGTGACCCGTGGGAAAAAAGAGAGCGCCATTTTTGAATAAGTAACTGATTATGTCTCATTAAATTGTAAAAATGATTTTAAAGTATTGTTACAAAGTATTGTTAAGTATAAAAATAAATGCTAGTAAAAAAGAGTGCAAAAAATATATATAGAGAGAAGAAATGACTTTGTTCTACTGGGCAATTTTGTTTTACAGGACCATTTTTGACTCAAAAGTTTCCCACCAGATATGACTGTGACCAAGAATAAACCACATACTTTCACTTACTTCATAAAAACGTTTTTAGAAAAGGCATGTAGTTTGTTTCAATGGTCGGTCCAAAGGAGAAAAATGCATGAGGCTGGGAATGATTTGAGATTAAATGGGTTCACAATAGTAATTTGAACAAGCTCCTATAGATTTACAGTACATTAAAGGATAGACCTGAACCACAAACACTTTAGAAAACACTTAGCAAAGCCCTGGAAAGTACCCAAAACGCCCTTGCATTGTGGGAGTGATTTTTGCAGGGCCGAACGACACACAAAAACTACCATTTTAATAGAGAGGCCTCCGTTAATCAACATGTTGCTTAAAACTATAAAGTGTTCGAAGAACTTATCTTTTGACCAACTAAATTAAATCATTCTTCCAGAAAAAAGCATCAAAAGCTCGCTGTTTGTTTCTGACCATGTTATCATTATTACAGCTGGAAATGTCCAGGGTGAGGTGGACTACGTGCCCGGGTAGATTTATTGTGGTAGATCCAGTAGATAATCCAAGAAAGCAGGGCTCCCATTTTCAGCAGCGCTGGGTTTCCCTGTCCCTTGAGGCCTCGCTCTGACTGCTCTGAGCTGCTGGGAAAGTGCCAGCTCACACCGAGGTGCCCGGTGTCTGGCCTTTCTGCCTTGGCTAACACAGAAATGTACATAACACACAAGAGACCGTGCACCTTTAGTTACAGAGATCGTATATAAAGCAGGGCTGTTCTTATGTAACAAAATGAAACAGTATTGTATGCAATGAGGTTTTACCTGCTATTTCACACAGAGGGCATTAATCGTGCATGACTTCTCTCGACTGCATTTCATTAAGAGGGAGTCAGGTCATCTATATCAAAGACCCCTTGCCCCACTTATAGCAGCAGTTCACAGGACGGTTCAGTAGTAAAGTTCACAACAGCGGGGTAATTTTCAGGGTGAGTTGTGGAGATCAAAAAGCAGTGACATCTCTAAAATAGCATGTCTGAACATGTACAAGTAGAGAAAGGAAAGAAGAGCATCTTTCTGTCCTTTTTTCTCTTTTTAAAGGGTTAGTTCACCCAAAAATAAAATTTCTGTCATTAATTACTCACCCTCATGTCGTTTCACACCCGTAAGACCTTTGTTCATCTTCTGAACACAAATTAAAATATTTTTGATGAAATCCAAGAGGTTTTTTTATCTCCCATAGAAAGACACATAATTCAAGGTCCAGAAAAGTAGTAAAAACATTGTTAAAATAGTCAACATGACTACAGTGATTCAACCTTAATGAAGCGACAAGAATACTTTTTGTGTGCAATAACAAAACAAAAATAACGACTTTATTCAACAATATCTTCTCTCCCGTCTTTCTGCTACGCTGTTTACATTCAGCGCTTCCAGGTTCTACATCAGAACGCCAGATATTGTTGAATAAAGTCGTTATTTTTGTTTTGTTTTTGTGCACAAAAAGTATTCTCGTCGCTTCATAACATCTTAATTTGTGTTCTGAAGATGAACGAAGGTCTTACGGGTGTGGAACGACATCAGGGCAAGTAATTAATGACAGAAATTTCATTTTGGGGTGAACTAACCCTTTAATGTTCACATTAAGGTGTCTCTTCTATGGGCACTTTGGGCTGTGTGGTCTTTTAGAAAATCCATATAAAGAAAAATGAAAAGAAAAAAAAAAGAAATATGTTTGTTTTACTCATAATCAACCCCACAGGAAATAAAAAGTGCCCCAACTATGCTAAAACATTCATTAACATAGATTCAGCTGAATCTTCCTGCATGCTGGAAACGCAGAGGTAACGCAGAGGACAGGCTCTAATGATAAAATTATGATCTTTAAATTTAATTCTGCAGTGGTACCATCATTCTTTCTAAATTTATGCCTGCTCTGATTAACATTACTCCACGATGATAGTCTCAAAACACTACATCAAAGAATTCCTCATCTAAGCATGCCACAGACCCGGAATACCAGCTGCTGTCTTCTTCAGCATAAACCGCAGTCACTTTCAAGACACTCTGGAAAGATTCTTCAAGAAGAGTGGTGATCCAGAATGCCATACACAGTGACAAAGGGATAAGGAGTTCGGCCTTCCCCAGAGAGAAGGACATTCTGCAGATAAGCAACTGAAAGGAGGGGGATATTGCCATGTGGTTTGTTGTGATATAGAGCACAGGGTGGTATCAGCGATGTTTGCCGGTATGAATGAAAATGTTTGGAGAGACAACGCATCCTCCACGATGAAGTGTGACACTGCGAGTGCAGTAATAATCACACACTCAGACTGCAGTGTTGTGTTTTCCTCAATGGGGGATTTGACACCTTTGTTAGACACGCTAGAACTCGAGACTCACCGAGGCTTGGATCACTGCCGGAGCTGTCTAGCTTTACCATACTTTCATTTGTATTGTAAGAATGACATTATACCTGAATGAATCTCACCTTTTTTTTTTCTTTTTTTTTTCATATTTCACATTCAGTGGTGGAATTTGAATTGACACTACGAAATAGTGGAGTTGACACTATGGGGAAAAAACTAACAAAATACTATAAATATATATACAACAGTACTTTCTGGTTCTCGAATCTGATTGGCTGAGAGCTGTGCGAACCGTTTCACCGTTATTATCACTCCGCTTGTGGCGACTGTCATGGCGGTCAAGCAAATCCAGCATATTTTTTAAAAAGACTACTGTTGTTGTGTCACGAAATGCAGTTTTTTAATGGGGGAATGTAGTTATTTAGACCTCAAATATGTGACTCATATAAACATAGTACCTATTTTACTATTTGTTTAGACGCTTTCGCAGATGTGAGCTCCAGGCCGTCAGCGGCCGTTCAGCGCTCAAGTACCCGCAGAGAACAGCTTCATCTTGGCCAGTCATTTGGGAATTTGCCGCTAGCTCTTATCTAGATAGTGGTTAAACATGAGGTATAATTCATTTGGGGTATATCAAACAGGCTTCTTCTTGATCTATTACTTGTTCCAGATCAAAACAATTTGGGTTAAGAAGAAAATTAAGTTTCATAACTTATGCATTTTTAACTTAAATCCTGTACTAGAGCACTGCTTTTGTACGTTTGACTGAATTGTTTGCTTGTGTTTATTTCCTATTGTCTTTTATAATGGCTATTGTTGTTAATTTAAATATTGTTGTTCAATAAATATTATTTGATATAAATACCGTATTTGGTATTGAGAAAGGGTCCGTTAGTGGTCGTGATATGCAGTGGACTTCAATGAAAGTTACATTAGATGGTGGCAAATACTGTCTTCATGAGTGAGTCAGAACAAGGAAGTTGTTTTAGCGCTGTGGGAAATCCCCTTAAAATTTAAAAGGACAAAGACATTGTTTTCCTCAGCAGACATTCAAATTATGGACATCGACCTGCTACATCACATGCAGGTAATACACTCGTTTAGTCAATCTCTCTCTCATTATACCATAATACTCTACATAATACAATAAGCTTCAATGAAGTGACTCAACGTTCCTTCGTTACCAGTTCTAATGTGACATTTTAGAATTAGCACTCGGTATATATATATATATATATATATATCGGCTTTTTGTATCTGTAGAGAAATTTATTAAAAGTGCATCTCTTTTATACATGTGTTGGTCAAAAGTCGATCAAAATCAGCCGATTACAAAATATTGCTTATCAGAACACCTGTAGTCAGCATTTTAAACATAAACAGCAACATAACAGCACCGTAACATCTCACTGACAGCAGTGGACCTGACAACAACACAAATACCACTGGATGCTGAGCTATGAAGAACACACACTCAGTGCTATTTATAAGTGTCATTACTGTGTTGTTTAGAGGCTTGAGACTCCTGTGATGTTACAGGATACTTTAGGTTTGTAAGTAGATACCCGGAAGGGAGAAAGCTAATACCAAAATAGAAAGACCATATTTCCTCTGTCCTGCTGAGCAATGTCCCAGAGACATTGCATTCCTGTATTTTCTGAGGGAACCAGTGTATTTACAGTGATGGCATTTCAAAAAAGGAGGTCACTGAGGTGAACATATGGTAGTATGTCAATGTTGAGCCAAGCGAGTGAATTCATGCAAAGGCCTCAGGCGGGGTTAAAACACTTTCATTGATTTATGCATGAACCAAGTCTATTTATAAGCCATCTTGGTACTCAAGGTCAGCTAAACAGTTAAAGGAAAAAACAGATAATGGTGGTGGTGCTCTAACCTCTCAATGGTATCTACTTCTTCCATCTCAGGCATCTGGCCGGTGGAACTCAGATTCATGTACCCGTAGATGCGGAGCGGCCCTGCGAAACGAGGAGAAACAAAAGGTTATGTGATGGAGCGGTCAGGACACAGCAACTATTTTAACTCATAACCCATCAGTTTATTTTACGTAGGCTGTTGTGATGATTTGCTGTTGTGCTTTCTTTGTACATAGCTGCACAATGAAAGTGGGTCAGCCTAAATTTAAAAGGAAGGAAAATACAGTATATCAGTGGATGATGTGTGTTATCTATTAACCCCGGGAACACTGTGAGAGACCAGCTGTAACGTGGCAGGAAAAATTTACAACTGTTGTTGAATGTCATGTTTCACAGAGGAGGGTAAAACGACATATGAGCTCAGCAGCCAGTTTATGTGAAAACAAGGAACGTGCTAGTAAAGAAAAAAAAAGATCTCAATATATAAATCCCAGACCTTTTGATCAAAGTTATCCATGATTTATCCAGTTGTAGTCGATAAGGATGTAAAAAATTATTTTACAAAGAATGCACTCAAAAAAACAAAAGCAAAAAGAAAAATTATAACCACTATTGAAATTTCCATGACTTTTCCATGCCTGGAAATCAGAACTGAAGAACTGGTATTATATGTATTGTATCTGCGTGGGAACGCTGCTCATAGACCCTCAGTTTTTATTGGTTTAACATACTCATGTAACAAATACTGCTGATTGCAGGGGCGTGGACACAGATTTAGTGAGTTAACAGTAACTTTAGGTCTGTTCTGATTTCACCTCCAGTGCGCCAAACAATAAATGTATGGCTTACATAACACTTTAATGGCCATATTTAAAATCAATTCTTTCAAATAAGACAATAACTTCTTGAAAAAAAAAAAATCTTTGAAAATTTGCAACCCTTTTACATTCATAAACAGCTATATTACACACTGCATAAAAGGGATATTCAAAAAGGCATAAAACAGGCACTTTAAAATGTAATTAAACAATTAAAACACAGAACTTGGGAAAAAATAAAACAAATTTCATAGGACCCTAAAATGTATTTTTTGTTAAGGCGAGACACTGCAGGTGAATATGAGGGAAAAAAAGTTAACTAATAGTTATCACCATACTTCCCCAGTGGATTGATAACAATAAGAATTGCAAACATTTTTTGTATTACAAGTTTTCTAAAATGTTATGTTTAAATATGCAAATGAGGCATACATTTTGCATAATTTGCATACATTTTTCTGGTGAAGTGGAGATACACGGCTCAGTGTAGGAGAAAAAACTCATTTTGAGAAAACAGGCTTTAAAAATATGTGTTGTAATTGAAATCTATAGACACAAATAGATAAAGTGCCAAAAAAAATGCTTAAAGGTTTATTTTGGATGTTTTCTTACCACTAGTCTGAAAAAACACTTTATTAAAAGCCAAAAATTCAAAATGAAAAAAACAGCATTTTAGCCTGTAGTGTCTCGCCTTAAACTTTTAATAAAATTGTTGTTAAATTGTATAAATTTTATGATTTCAATTAATTAGACATGCTTTTCGATTACTAAAAAAAAAAACAGAATTTGAAAAAATCAAACAGATTTCATAGGATGCTATGTACATAAATTACATTTAAAAAAAACTAATCGAGAGCAAGATCTGAAGGTGAAATTTTCAGTGAACCTTTAGTCGATAAATCACAAAAAGCGATTTTTTTTTTAATTCAATATCATCAGTCCCCATTAACATTGACAAAAAAGCATCAATGGAGGAGAAACTTGCAGAATACACTGCAAAAATAGCGAGTTTTTGTCTTGTTTCTAGTCCAAATATCTAAAAATTCTTAAATCAAGAAGCATTTTCTAGACAAGTAAAAATTATTGCCTTGTTTTCAGAAAAAATAAGTCAAAATTAAGTGAGTTTTTGCTTAAAACAAGCAAAATAATCTGCCATTGGGGTAAGCAAAATAATCATTTCAAACCGAGAGAAAAAAAAAAAAAACGGGTGGTATAAATAATAATAGAAATATACAATAAATAAAGCTAGTTTTCTTTTTTTCCCTAATCTAACATGAACATTTATGAGGTTAAGAATGTGTGTCAGAAGCTCTTAAGACTTCACTCAAGTTCCAAGGGCACTTATGAGAGGTTTGATTCATTCTGCTGGAGAGCGCTCCATGTCAAATGAATTGTCTCCTGTTTTCTTTCACATCTGAAGCAAAGAGATTTGTAACAGCAATAAGTGTCTGGGTTCTGCACATGCACAGACGTATAAATCCATGCTGGCACAATAACAGCAGCTCTGCAGTTGGGAAGCATGCCCACATTAAGCACACACAGAGAGAGAGAGAGGGTCTGGTAAAGGTTTACAGTGAAAGTGCTGGACTGGTGGGATTCTCATTAGCTCTGCCCAAGAGGAGAATTCCAGCATGAGCCCACCAACATGGATGTTAGACCTCCAGACAGGACACAATCCTCCCGGTTAGTGCCCAGTCTGTGTTTTACATTCTCCTGAACGTACAAACAGCCACATGAGGGGCTCTACTGATACAAATCCCTGCAGCAGGCAGACAGAATGACACCCATTTAAGAGAAGAAGTGCAATCATCACTGTCAAGTTTAAATGACTACACATCGACCACTACACACATAAACAGGATATGAGTTTTGACATAATCTAATAAACATAGACAGACAAGAAGAGATGACTAAAGCTAACAGCACCTGAAACAGCTTGCCAAATGCCATTAGTTTTCACACAACACATGCCAAACATATGCCAAAGTCATAAAACACAGACACGGTTTGTTGTAACTCAGAGCACCTTTTGATTTTATTTGCTAGCAAGTGACTTCAAAAGCCATTTAAAGTCCCCATGAAATCAAAATTGTTTTTTGGCCTTACTGTTATCTATAAGCTAGTGTGCTCCAAAATAATGAGTGCGTTTACATGCACGTTCTTAAGCCGATTACGCTTAATAAGCCGACATCAAACGTGGTCATGTAAACGCGGTAACCCGTTTCTTTTATCGGAGTAAGTTCATAAACGGCTTAAGCATAAACCGGTCGGAACAGGTAGTTTTTTACCTCTTACCCCAATTTTGCGCGGCATGTAAACGCATTAACCTGCTTTCTGTCGGCTTACTGAAGTGCGCATGTGTGATATGTGACAGAAACGCATCCTTAGTGCAGATTTAAACGCATCCAGACTGAGCGAGCTTTTTGTGGGAAAGGAAGAAGGAAATATCACAAACAGACTCTTTCAAGACCCAGAAAATTGTAAAAATGTGTTCTCATCTCTCATGCGGCAGAAGTAGAAGTGGTTCAGTCAAAATGCTGAATCTGTAACTGCATGAGAGAATAATATATGAGCTGTAAGTTTCTCGCTGACATGTTGCAAGCTTTTATTTAACATCACAACTGACATAACATATGGAATACTCAGATGCGCAAATAATTATTTTTTGACGTCACTACAGGGAAATAACCCGATTTATTAATAAAGTCATGTAAACGCAGTTACTTGCGTTATCAGTTTACTGGTTTGCATGTAAACGGGGAAAACTGGTTATTTCAATAAGCTGATATTTGTGAGTTATCAGCTTGTTGGTGTGCATGTAAACGTGCTCAATGACAAAATTCACATTTAGAAGATACAAGCATTCAAAACTTACAGTCTATCACTTCCAGCCAATCAAATGCTCTCTAAAATCTTAACCGTCCCCACCCCCTTCACTATAAAGACGCTGAAACTGCGGCTAAAACCGGTCACTTGTTCACACATTTACTATTTTCTACATAGTGAATGGCACATAGTGCACTATATAGGGGACAGGGAATGATTAAGACAGGCGAATGAAGTCTGGTTTCATGTTAGAGTCACACGAACGCCCACAGTCTCCGGTCCATAGACACGAGTCAGCGCATACCAGAAAATGTATAGGGCCCATTTGAATTCTGCACAGAATGCTATATTTTAAAGTGATGTGGAGGAGATTAGGAGAAGAAACGGTTAGAGATTAGGAGGAAACTGAGGCTTTACCGAGCTCAACAGCTCTGGCCGAGCTATGATATAAACAAAACACTATTGGCTATTTTAAAATTGGCTGTTTGGTATGTCCCACCCTGTCTTCCTGTTTCAGTGGAAATTGCGTTAACACATTGAATAATATTGTGTGTTTCAAAGCACTTCAGTGGGCCTTTAAAATCAGAGTGAATGAAATTAACTGGATGCTTATGAAATCTGAAAGCTACAGAAAGTGTTTGGCCCACAAGGGACTTTCTAATCTAAAAATGGAAAAGAAAAAAGGCTCCTCAGTATTTACACTTTACGCTCCTCTAGAAGCAAATCTTCAAATCAGAAAAAACTTACACATCACAGAGAACATTTTAATTAAAATATTCCTCATTTTAACCTTCAATTTGCATTAGAACTTTCACAAAGGACAAGCAGATGATTCATGTACAGGATGTAAGATGTGGATGTGTCATTGCTGCTGTTAAGTGATACTGAACAAAGAATAATATTTCATCTTTTTGCAGTGATCGGTTTCTTATCTGTGCTGATATGGAGGATCATTGTGGTGGTAAAACTCTTCTTCTGTCTGCCTTTATCCATCTCAAGTTACACTGATGGAAGTAGTGCAGTTTCAGACATGCTCACAGACCACGGCACATTTAGATATTGTAAGCTGGTGAAAAATGCTAGTTCTAATCTGATTGGCTGAGCACTGGTTGGATCTTTTTAAGGGAATGAAAATTAAAATTCTGTCATCCCTTGTTCTATCTATTCCAAAAGATAGCTTTGTGAGAGAAAATAAATCCTTTCTGCTGTAGCTCTCATATCTCATTTGTGCATGCGCAAACTGGGCTTGTCATGAGTCACAGCAGGCTTGACGCCAAACATCATTGGTTCTTGAGTGTCTCGTATGTGAGAAGTATGAATATATGCAAATGTTATTGGTCTCATATAGGTTTGTAAAGATATGAGAGAGAAAAAACAATGAGAGGATCTTCATTTTTGGGGGAACATTCCCTTTTTAGAGACACCTGCTCTAATACCAAGTAAACAAGATATCGTTGAGAGCACCTGCATATTCAACTTTTGTTTTTTACAATTGTCCAATGTTAGATTTAACCTCCCCTAAATGTTACAAAAATGAACGATTTAGATGGTCCATTCAGGTCTACGTTGATGGTTCTTGGCCAGAATAACATGCAGAATATATCATATTTTATTGTACACAAGAGATGGCTGGATGATATTCAGTCAATATGAAACAGAACCTTTTTCCTCATTTTTTCCTCAAGTGAAACAGGATATTCAACAAGAAAAAAAAATGTAGCACTTAATTTTATACATCAGGAATTGACAGGGTCATGAAAAGTGGGTGTTAGTAATAGGAAAATGAATGAAGGTTTCATAATGCCAGTCTAAAAGGAAGGTTATTACAGAGGCATAACAAGTCATAATATTTTGTGCTAATAGATTATGAATTCTTTGGAATAATGTGCACCAATGTACACAGACTATATCAGGGCTCGACAATAAGGACTGCCCGATGGCCCGGGGCCAGTGTGAACGACGCTTGGGACAGTAGACGGAATGGTCACTTGCCCAATCGGGCCAGTGCTGTAGGGTGTGCGATATATATCGTCTATGATATCATAACTGTTGATTTAACGATCTGAAATGATCAAGTATGTCCCTCACTTTACAAACACCAAACAAAAACAACACCCATTGAGTGCACGCATACACTACGTCTAGTAAGTTAGACTAGTGCGTGTGCATATTTAGAGTGCACGATTTCACTGTGTGATTTAGTCAACTAAAATGCCTTTAGAATGGCCCCAGAATTCAAGTGGCAAAAATGCACCTATATATCTTTTATATTTATATCATTTAATATAGTTATCCAATATTACACACAAAGAGCGCCGTTTTTCTCCAAATATCAGCATGATTACAAATGTGATACTGATTTTATACAGCATACAGTTTAATGAACAAGAACTTAATATCAAGTGACTTACATTTTAGACACCAAATCGCCTGTTTTGCTCTATTTCGCCTACGAAAATAGTTCCAAACAAAGTCCACAGCATTGTTTTGCAACACTTCCTGAACGAATCAGCCGCTTGAATGAATCGGTTGAATCTCAATGACATTCGCATTTAAGTGAGTTAATCTAGTAGCTTTTGGTGTCATAACCTTATTTATTAAGGTTACATGTATCATAAACAACAAAAACAATACCTAGGCTTATTTTATAGGCCCATTTTCTTTTCTTTTACTTTATTAAATTTTTGTTGTGGGGCAAGTGAAAATTTTGGCGGGGCAAATAAAAATTTGAACCACTGGGCCAACCGGGCCAGTAGAAAAAATCCTTAACGTTGAGCCCTGTATATATACATACAGTATGTCAAAGAATACTGGGAAAAAAATGTATCTCAGTTTCCACAAAAACTGTTTTCAACAATGATGCTGAAAATTCAGCTTTGATCATAGAAATAAATTAAATTTTAAAATATATTTAAATGGAAAACAGATATTTTGAATTGTAATAATATTTCACAATTTTATCAAATGACTGCAGCCTTGGTGAGCATCTTTATAAAATATTAAAAAATCTTATTGATCCCAAACTTTTAAACAGTGTGTGTGCAGTATATAATATTGATCATTATCACCACATACTGTAGATGTTTTACACCTGTTTTTCCATTAGTAGGGTGAATTCAGGTTGATTGGGACACTTTTTTCCCAGTCATCTCAATGGCAAAAAATGTCCCAACCATCCTGAATTCACCCTATAAGACACTAATTAGCGCGACGGAACATTCTTTCATGTAGAATAGATCACAGATGCACGACTCCTCTCCAGGTAAACTCAATCTCCTGGCTTAAATTAAAGATTCTTTTGAATTTCAAGTGCCGACTCAGCCACCCACTGAAAACTGAGATGGCCTTTCAAACTTTCCCCCATCTCAATAAAACAGGCCTGGCTGAGTCAGCCCTCTCTACTGGGGAGAATGAATAAACGCTGGAGAGACCGTCTCCCAGATGTGAGGAGGGTCTCCAGCACCTGAGGTTCTCCCAGTATGCGAGTAATGAAGAGAAAAAATGAGTGCAGAAAAAGGTTCTCCTTTCCAAATGAGTCTCATCTTTATGCCTGAGGCTGTGTAACGCTCCGAGGAATTTCACATTTCATTTAAATGCAAATTTTGGGTTTGATTATGATTTGGGGCATCTACTCTTTTAAACCCTTGCATCTGCCGATTCTCTGGATCATATTTTTTAGGGCCATTCATTTGTCGTTGGTCTGCTCTATATTGCTTAGTTTAAGGTGACAGAGTTGAATATTTTCATTTTCACCCTAAAACTAACAGAGTTGCAACTGAGTCATGTGTCTCTTTTGCTTTGTAAATTACTAATTGCTTACAATTTAATGCCAGAATGTCAGTAATAAGCCACGAAATCATTGCGCACTTTGTTCACCATTGTCCTTTTAAAGAAAAATTTACAAATGTTGCCAAGACAAGTCAATTAAATAGCTTGTTTACTTTTTATAGTGTGCGCTGAATAAGAATGAAATGTTTTGTTAAAACATATGGACACGTGTCTGCTCAGGAATTGTTATGTAATATCTTACTGATGTCAGTCGATAGTGGTGAGTGCTGTAACGGGAAATAAATGATGGGAGATGAATTTCCCACAATAGCAGGTACAACTTAAACTGCACTCAAAAAACACTCAGCAAGCTGTTGCTCTTTAGATGAGACATATTAAACCACTCCATGCAGCAATTACTGTGCAGTGACCACTAGTTCTTTGAATGGTAGGAAAAAAGAAAAACAAAAATCAGCAATGATACTACTTAAATATCTTAAATATTATTTATTTTAGACACTAGTGAGATCAAATTCAGAGCAAAATGAGAAATAGACCCCAATAATCTCCTAAGCGAGTTTCAGAAGAGATCTCAAAAATGTCATAATCTGTGTTCAGATCAACATACCAAAGTCAGAGATCTAAAATGAACTCATAACATTTTTATTTTATCATTATATGTATTATGCAGCATTCAGTATTCTGGGAGAGCTTCCATAAGCTATGATGGGAGGCATAAGATGACTCAGCCACAGAAAATTTGACCTAGATGAATCGAAACACTTGATCTGGATTTCAGAAATGCATGTAAATAACTTCAAGTGTGTTAATTCCTCTAAATTTCCAGGCCAAAACCGTATTAAACTGAGAGATTGTTGATGGGAAATAAAAATGCAAATTCCAGAAAAAGTAAACATTAATAAATGTTCAAATAAATAGATTGTAATGAATAAAATGAGATTTATTATATATATGTGACCCGTGCTGGCAAAATGAGTCAGAATGCACAGAGGCTAAATTCGAGATACAGGCAAAACCAGCAAAAAATGTCAATTTTGGTCGAAATCGAGGTTTTCACAAAAATGAGTTCATTAAGCCCTCGTCTAGCGATCCCAGTGCTCCAAATAGCAATTAAACATCTAAAAGTATCTTTGTTTGTATGTTTTCTGAGAGGAGAACCTTTCCTTTGACCATGAAAAATGCTGTTTTTCTCTGCTTGCTTCTGGACGACTGGTGCTTCCTTTAGCACAAGTTTGGTATCGTTTTAAAGCGCAGCATTACAACATTGAGAATATTCATAGCGAATTCTCGATGGTATGAGTCTGAACCAATGAAATGTGATTTTCAAACTCATGCTGATGTAAACAAAACGATCTTACTCGCGCTGACTGACAGATCCGTAGCACGCACACAAAGACGCCTCAGACAGCGCGCGATCCCGATATACACATATACACAGAATTACAGTATTTCAAAAAATCTGTCTTGGTGAGTATTCACACAAACATTATCTGTTATGTCTTCAGTGAATGTTTGGTTAACTGCTGGGGAAAAACATCTGATGTGTAACATTATATTAGATTCGTGTGATATAGTAGCTCTCAATATATAGGCTGTCTGTTTCATTAATGTTAATCAAATAATTGTGGAATCATGGAAAAAAAGTTGAATATATATTTTTCCTATAGATATGGGTTTTGACTTGGTTTGTGTCAAATTTGGGATTTTAAGATATGGTAATTTTGTTTTGGAACCTTCGGAAAATTTTAACCCCGATTTTTCTCAAAATTGACTTTGCTGACTCTATCAACTTCAAATTGGTGAAGCTCAGTCATTTTTTTTGTTGGATTCCAACAAATCATACATCATTTTTAAGGTTTTTTAATAGAGAATGTAAAAATAACAATAACTCATTTTTGAAAATTTGCTCATTGCGACTCATTTTGCCAGCACGGGTCACATATAATAAAAAAATATTTAAAAAAAAAACTTCTAACAGCAAGCTAATGCAAGCACATTATGTTCATAGAAAATAAATACAATGCTATTCACCAACAATAAACAGCCTAGTAGCAGCTATAGAAATCAGATCTCTCTGGAATTGCAGACACTATGCTGAACTTTTCAGTGAACAAGGTAATTTTTCCAACCTGTGATTAAATACAACTTCAACTTACCCTCCTAGTAAAGTCCTGATAGGGCACAAATCCCTTCTTTAAAAGACTTTTATAAGGCAGAATGTAGTCTAGGTAAATTAGCCAGTAACACTCTGGTGATTTTTAACAGGTCTTACTGCTTTCTAGAAAGGCCTGTAAATAGCCCTGCCTTGTGCCAAAATCAAGTCATATCTCTGAGAACAATATAGTCACCATATCTAATTCAATAGTGGATGGTTTTACGATCTTAACACCCCCTGGTATTTTACAACCAATTACCGCCCGTGTATTCCTTGATGTATCAGAGGCTGAGAGCAGAGTCCAAGGACTCCCGTACTGTGTAGCGTTTCCTTTGCGCAAACCACCGTTACCGACCACACACTCTACTGTAGGCCACAAGTTTATCAAAAACACAATCTCTGGCTGTGTTTCAATACGAGGGCATCAAAGGCATGTTTGAATTGTTCAAACTTGACAGCCTTTTTGTGCATTATATAGGCACATTTGAAGCATTCAAGCCTAGTGGGCTACCACTTCGGTCACTGAACAAATTTGAATCTCTCAAACCCTACCTAGACAGCATTTTTTAGTATAACTGGTAGGGGTGGGACGGTTCGCTGTAAAAATCGAACCATTCGGTTCTCCACCCACGGTTCGGCACGCGCTTGCACTGCGGTTCATCCCAAATCTGACGACGCATCTATAATATGGTTTGTTGAAAACAACGTGCAAAACAGACAGACGGATTCGGCTAATGTATGTTTCAGTCGATGGATATGCATTCTAGTTTCCCAATACGTTACAACAGCGATGATCAAAAGAACATGGACAAAACAGTCACTCGTTGTAAACAAATGTTCAATGACGTGCCGAAAGCTCTATGACCAGTCATTTACGCCATCATCACCCGGGTGTTGATAGCGCACGACGCGACCGCAGGTGAGACCTGAACATCTCACATTGCTATCTGTGTTTAAACTAAACTCATTTAAACTTTGCCAATTTAAACATTCATCCGTAAGACGCGAAAGAGAACTCGCACGCGCTGTGAGGAGATTTGTGTGTACTCATCCATACATGGAGAGCCGCGTCACAGTGCGCAAATACTCTTGCGCAAATTCTCTTTCAAGTCTTGCACCTAAACGGACAAATTCACACAAAAATTATGTCAACATGCCCATCTTAGCGAGTATCCTAACAAACATAGTAGGTTATGGAAAAACGAGACAACGCATGTGTATCAGTTTACTGGATCTTTGAATTATGTCTTAAAGGGAAAGCAGTCTAAGATTCCTGCTCTCTGTGTTTTTAATGTTAATCAAACGACAAAATCACTCTTGACTGAATAGCTTTTGTAACTTCAATAATGTTTCATCTTTATTTAACTATTCAAAGAAGTTTATATGCAGTGTTATTTTATATTTGATTACTTTATTCAATTTCTGTACCTGAAATCTGAAAAACGTGTAAAGCATTGTATATTTTATTTGTATCTTAGCTCTCATGTATTTATTTGTGCTGTTTCTTGTAGTTAAATTATTTGTTTTTATTTTCTTTTTCTTTATTTGACAATTGTATTATTTTTTACTGAACATAGCACATACCGAACTGCACCGAAACCGTGACACTAAAACCGTGATACAAACCGAACCGTAAGAAATCTGAACCGTCCCACCCCTAATAACTGGCATGTTAAAATGCCCAACAATGCTGTTTAGATCGAAGCTGAATGGGGTCTGAAACAGCCACTGACTGCAGGGACTGTATGAACATGACAAAATCCAGAGCGACGAAAAACTCAATACGAGACTCTATTTGACGAATTATTCATCACAGCGGAGAGTCATTCTGAAAGCATGTCTTCTCAGTGGGTTTTAACTCAAGATGGACTGTCATTCTGTCCTCAAAAGCCCAGTGAAGAGCATTTCAGAAGTAGAAAACATGTTACTTTGCGTCTTGGAGTTGCTTTATGGTTCCGTTGGTGAACACAAGAGTGTCTTTGCTGTGATAAACTTACTTTGCATGAACTCAAGGCAAGCTTATTTTGATCTGCATCCACTTTATGTATACGCTGAACTAAAGTAAATGCTTTCACAGATTATATTCCTCAAACAGACCCTAAAGTAAAAGCCTTAGTAATAAACTAAGTTTAAATCCCAGACAAATGGGATTGTTCCAAAGCTGCAATGACTGCCTTAGGCAGGCAGAGAAAATGAAATGCTGATTTGAAATGAGCATGCTGATTGTCTTGCATCTTAAATTAATAAAGCGGATAAAATGTACCAAAAAAAGTAATGCTCTTCCGATGTCCTCTGGCTAAATTATAACCTTGCAAAATGTGAGAATGAATGAGTGTCACATTCCTCCATGTAGGAGAACACACTCATATTACTATTCTGTTAACCAACTGAGGCTGTCCATGAGAGAGAGAGAGAGATCTGTTATTTGAGCCACTTATTATTTGCACTAAAGTGTAAAAGCAAGATTGAAGTAATGTAATTCATGGAATTTGCTGAAATTAATTTCAGAATGTTTGCAGTCATCATTTGCATACCGCTCTGTCTAGGATTGCTAATTTTTTACCACCCAAATATGTAACAGGAAATGGAATACTGGTGATTTCGGATATATTGTTGCATAAATGAAATGTGGAGGACAATTTAAAACTCATTGAACATTTAAAAAATTTATTTTTGAGGCTATATTAATAGCAAGCTTCTTATGCAACAACAACAAAAAAAAATCATTACAGCTTGACTGGATGAAAATATACTTGAAATGTAACTTGATTTTTCAATATTTTCTTCAAACATCATGTCTCATAATTCATCTCAAGCAGGATCTTTACTGACACTGTTGCCTCTCTGGTAAACAAGTGCAATTTAAAACAATATTACTCAGGAAAAACTGATGGTAAAAATAATTTGAAAATATCCAATAATGATTCATTTTTGTTTAAATTATCAACATTTTTTAAAGTTGCATTTTTTTATAATGGAATATTTTACTGTAAAGTATCTGAAAAGCTGCTAAAATAAATAGGGGCATGGTAAAGTTTCCAAGACAGTTTTAAAGAGAAGAAGAAGAAGAAAAAGAAATCTGTTAGTTTTAGTAAAAATCAACAACTAAAACATGCAAATGTCCACAGTTGAAGAAACAAAACGCAATGTCCTGCCTAATACATGACAGTCTGCAACTCTATCCCAACACAAAACAAATTAACATTGACACAGATCCCACAAAATAGCATAGGTTTGAGAGTTGACAATATGTATGTGTCCTTATAAAGTTTAAGAAATCCTTTATTCTTCTTCACCAATAACTGTAATTATATGAAGGTCTTTTTCTGTCATTTCATTTCAGTTCATGGAGGGTTTAATAATAGCAACCATGTTTCTCAGCTCTCCAATCTACTGGGTAGATGGAAGAGCAGAGATCTCAATTTGCAGGCATTCAAGGTGAGCTCCTGCCATTTTCATACATCAGTGAACGTGAAGAACCACTGACGTCAGTACAGATATTGCTCTAGCCAGCCTGTCTGGACTGAGATGGTAGACTAATCCTAGAGTTGTCAGTGATATTCAGTGACACAATTTCAAATCAGTCCCATTGAAATTAGTATTACTGCAGATGTGTAGCATAGAGAATAGCTTGTGCAGTGGTGCTCCGAGGTTAAAGGGTTAGTTCACCCAAAAATTACATTTCTGTCATTAAGTACTCTCATGTCGTTCCACACCCATAAGACCTTCGTTCATCTTCGGAACACAAATTAAGATATTTTTGATGAAATCCGAGAGGTTTTTTTATCTTCGAAAGAAAGCAACAAAATGATCACATTCAAGGTCCAGAAAAGTAGTAGAACCTGGAAGCGCTGCAACGAAAATAGCGTATGAGAATGACAGGGGAGAGACGAATTTGTTGAATAAAGTCGTTATTTTTGTTTTGTCTTTGGCACAAAAAGTATTCTCGTCGCTTCATAACTGCAGTCGCGTTGACTATTTTAACGATGTTTTTACTACTTTTCTGGACCTTGAATGTGGTCATTTTGTTGCTTTCTATTGAGGATAAAAAACCTCTCAGATTTCATCAAAAATATCTTAATTTGTGTTCTGAAGATGAACGAAGGTCTTACGGGTGTGGAACGACATTAGGGTGAGTAATTAATGACAGAATTTTCATTTTTGGGTGAACTAACCCTTTAAATGAATGTAATCTTTAATTGAGTATGACCAAAGAAGTCACTGTTACTACGCCAATGAAAATGACGACAAAAGATCTCATCACTGACCGCTCAATCGCATGAAGCATTGCAAATGACGTAAGTCTCCTTACACTTTCACTGCTTGCTTCAACACAAAATTAGTAATGTTGTGATTCATCTCAGAGATGGTTGGTTTGATTTGAAACTCTTTACTGAAGAATTTACTGAAATGGAGAAAATGAATGAGAAAAATACTTCCAGGACAAAGACAGCTGAATAAGTGGCAAATCACTGTAATGCTCTATTGTCTGCTCGAGTCTACCAGCAAACCTCAATGCTTTTTTAAAGAGAATTTGCATCTTTACAAGAATATTCTGAAAATGAATTGTCACAACAACGTACTTGAAGTGACACCAGAATCGCAGCCATAAAAATACTAGGTTGGACAAATGCATGAATGTAAGAAGGAATGTGTCAAGCTATCAACACAGTTGATTCTCCTTTTTGTTCAGAAATAATTGTGTTACAGATATATATAAAAAAAATGTTTTCTTTTCAATTAAGGGAATAGCGATCAAAGCAGCAGTGCAGATGGCACTAGGCGATCTATTTTAAAGCTTTAGTTCTACATGTTAGACTACAAAACCTTTACCTTCTTTAGAATTACCAAAGTAAACCCACAAGAATTTCTCTCTTTTTAAATTGGATTTATAAAGCAGAAGGCCAATTAAGCTGATGCAATTAAGGTCATGGACAATAACGCAAGGAAGAAAGTGATGTACGAAGCGGTAAATACTGGCTTCATTTATTTCATTTACAACATAATGTAATGTTTGAAATATCATGCCGTGTTCACAAGGAATTATTTTTCTCTATATTTCCTTAGAATTACAATGACGTATAGGGATGTGTGGAACAGTAAAAGCTTCTTTTGGGTCGTTTGGGAGTATTTTCTTCCGTCTTCATTGTAAAACGACATTGTAAAAATTTTGGGGAATTCATGTTTGTTTAAGTGAATTTGCACAAAGCAAAAAGCCACTCTGCATACCCCTTTTGTGCCGCTTCCAAATGGATTTAATGGATGAAGCCCGGGGGGGGGGGAAGCTTGGGGGAATCCATTTTCACATTGTGAAGTGGGCTTTAGCTCTAAGTGTTTATTTTCTGGAGTCAGCGGGTATGGAGGACATGGTGGCATCTCATATAGGGGTTATAAAGCTGATGCACTTCTGCCAGGGTAAACTATGATGATTTCTCTCTAGCCTTTCTTCAGAGGTAAATACTTCACAGTTTGGTGTCTGGGATTCATGCACTCCTAGTCTAAGTGTCAGATGTGGAGCTTTTGGATTGCAGCAGACCTGGAATTCAGACTCTGTGCAAACGCGTGTGGAGAGCAGACGCAGCGAGAGGACTTGGATGGATTGCGGAGCGCTGTTTTTGTTAGAGTTAAAGCCAGTGTGCTTCATCTGAGCTAAGAGGAGTTTGCAGAAGCAAAACGATGTGCAACGGCACTGTAAAACAACACACATGGATCAGGTACAAGCAGCTGGAGGTGCCGGATTTATCAGTCAGGTGGCAAGCTGCTCACTAACTCTTAGTACAATACCCAGTGGCAGGGATTTACATATCACCCTGAAATAATGACTTTTCTTGGAATCAGCTGAGATAATGTCAGCACACTGCTCCGCATGCATTAAAATGGCAATGCACAATGCATGGTAAATAAATTAGACTGTTTGCACAGAAAGGTCACCTTCAAGAAAGAGCAATTCATGTTTAATCGATTGATTAGCATACGTGAACATAAACCGGTTCTTGCATGGAAATAGAAAAGGCGAAAATCTTAGTAGAATATCAAGTTTGCTTTCTTTGGAGAGAAAGGCAGCTTTATGGAGCCTTGGCAGCAGTAAAACTACTTGTAATAAAAACAACAAGCGTAATTATTAAGGTCTACTGGTATTATGCAGAACAAATATTATCCTTACTGTGTCAATACCCTACTCATGTCAAACACTCATTGACTTCTGCCTCTATAAGTCATCTCAGATACTTCTGCAACTCTGCCTCCCCACCATGCAAATTAAAGTAAGATTTACATTTGCATTGGTTACGGCAAGACAAATTGATCTGATCTAAAGCATACGGAACGTTTTAACATTCCCGAACAAACTGTATATTTCTTCTATTGAGTCCAGAGACGACTGACAGATAAATCAGCGTCATGCTCGGCCACATTTACGCAAGCCAGGAGAGCATGCGGAAGCGCAAGTGCTCCGTTCTTGGGTTTGTTTTCTGTCCACCGGCAGGCGAGAGCTGACAGCAGCAGGCTTGTTTTTTTCAAATCTCCCAAGTAGCCTCGTATCGGTGTTGTCAGCCAGTTCGCTGCACGAACAGAGCGAGACTCTAGTTAATGCTTATTTTTGGTTAAAATAAAAATCATTGTGTAACTCTGGAAAAAAAACTCCTATGGTGTTTTATTAACAAACCTAAAGTGCATTTCCTGAACTAATATGCACAATGAAAATCAATGTCAGATGCCTAATTGTCTAGTTTTGCATCTTTGTTACTATTGATTTCCATTAAGCACACATTCAAAACAAACTCAAGTAGTATCTTGGAAAATGGCCCAGATGCTACCAAATATGTCCTATCGTTTCAGTTCACGGAGTGGATGTTTGAGCAAGCGAAGCCAAAATTCAAAACATATGACGCCTTAGTACACACATTTGGTGAAGAACAAGAACAATTTGAAATAGTTAAAATAATAGCGTAATTGTGTCCATAAAACAGCTCTGTTTAGTATGTACTCCAGTGCTGATGTCTCAGAGCCACTGTAAAAAATGTACTTTCTCAAAAAATAACTAACTAAAGCCTTTTAGTCCCTCTCAAAGTGCAGCGTTGGTAATAACAGTGCTTTCGTGGCTCCAGCACTGCAGGAGATGGTCTGCTGTGATCTTCTCTGATATGCACTGTAATGCTGGTGGACATCATAAGGCTAATGAAGACAACTCCAGGTGTTTCTGTGGGTTCATGCCTCCCGTGTGTCCCGCTCTAATACCATAGCCATCAGTCCTCTGATATCTCACACTAGGTGCCAGAGCCCCGGGATTTTTTTCAAAGCTGTACTGTAAATGACTGAGAAACTGTGATAGGAATCTTGTTCAGGAACATCAATAACCTACAGGACAAGAAGGCTGTTAAGGTTAAGGACACTCGAATATGTACGCATGAATATGTATGCATACCCTAGTAAAAAAACCTATACCAAAATACATTTATTTCTCAAATCTAATAACATATTTATTGACATATCACTTAAGAATTACTGATATGAAAGTATAGTACAAAATTAGTTGTTCCAATACTATAAAAAATGCTGGGTTAAAAACAACCCAAGTTGGGTTTAAAATGGACAAACCCAGCGATTGGGTTGTTTTAACCCAGCGGTTGGGTTAAATGTTTGCCCAACATGCTGGGCAGTTTTATTTAACCCAACTATTGTTTAAAAATTACTATATGGCTGGCTTAAAATGAACCCAAAATAGGTTGGAAATTAAAAATCAGACACATAATTACTAGAGACAACAATAATAATCAAAAGGTGAACATTTATTAATAAGCTATTTAATAAATGTTTATTGTTTAATAATTATTTATTAAACTTATTAATAAATGTTCATTCCCAACATATTTTGGGTTCATTTTAATTAAGTAATACGGTCATTTTTAAACAATAGCTGTATTAAATAAAACTACCCAGAAACATTTAACCCAACTGCTGGGTTAAAACAACCCAATCGCAGGGTTTGTCCATTTTCAACCCAACTTGGGTTGTTTTTAACCCAGCATTTTTTAGAGTGAATTTAGCAGACTTTAAGTATACCAGTTTAGTATACCAAAATACAATTGCAGGGTATTTTTATTTAGCACATAAATATAAGAAAATGTATAGTATACTTAGCACAAAATAAATGTATTTCAAATACATTTTAGTATTTTTTCACTAGGGTATATGATTATTAAATGTGTAAATAATAAATAAAAAATGTATTAATACAAATCTGTTTATTAACTCTTTTAAACCGGGTGTGTCGAGCCGACACATCCAACCAAGCTGTCTTCATGTTACCATAACTCTTCAACCGTTTCCACTATCATAATAACCTAAATTGCTGCAGACAGTAGACAACATTGGCTTTTCGGCAATAAATGGGCTATTACGGTAATTTTGTGCATTCTGTCAGCAAATGGCAGCCGCTTTCGCGGAGAGGAGGATTTGAACGGAGAGATATGGAGCGCGGCAGTTTAGGGAGTTTTGGAATGCATTAATAATAGAAGAAACAAACAAAAACATGGCGAAGGAGTACACAAGCGATTGGGATGACTTTTTAAAGACTTGCGAGGAGGCTAAGCAAGACTCTTTCGCATTTGGTGTGTGAATCTGTATAATGTGTCCGTGCATAAATTCAGGGTGATTGGGACACTTTTTTTCCAAGTCATCTCAATGGCAAAAAGTGTCCCAATCACCCTGAATTCACCCTATATGTGTGCGTGTATGTCTCCTGAATGAAAACTCTGCAACCCAGTGCCACAAAAAGACTTGTATATATGTAATATAGTTGAATTTTCAAGTTTGAAGTGTTAGATTCTTTCAATCATCATTTTTCTCTTTTTTTTTTTCTAAATAAAAATCGGAAAATGTTCTGTTTACAAACTCAACATACATATTAATGGACAATAACTGTAATTTACTGAAAGCCATTTGTTTTCTGAAAAAGAAAATGACATCTTGTACTTGAAGATAGCACATTGTGTGAGAATTTTATAATAATAATAATAAAAAACATAATATGTGAAAACTGGCTATTTTAGCTTCAGGTTCTAAAGGGTTAAAAAATAATTTTGATAAATAGACAAAGAAATGAGACGAAACTCAACCCCTTGTTAACATAGAGAGAATCGTGATGGCAACTCATTAAAATTTCCTAAAAGTCTTTCTAATACTGCAGTAATGTAAACACTGAGAAGACCATTAACGGTGCTGTAACACATTGTGATTGACAGCAGTGAGCTGGATCTTCCAAGTTTTTTTCTGAGACCAATTAATAATCTTTCCTCTACAAGCTGTTCAACACCAGGGACTGAGAATGAAATCACCCCAATCACTTCGATGACCCAAACTCATTAATCCTTAAAGATTACTTATGCCAAAATCGAAAACGCAAAACTTTATTCAATGGATTTATACCTTTGGCCCGGAAAGTGCTTAGACAAAAGAGAAAATTGATTAGGAAGCTACAGGAAACGTAAGAGAGCCGCATGTTCGCATCATGCAGCCGAGCTTCACCTTTGTTTTAAGGCTCTGCACAGGGCTCTAATGCAATGTAAAAGAGAGCTTATTGATCTTCTGGCTACAGCCCCGTACTAAGCCATCTATCAAAACACATTCGTTCCATGCTTGGCACTCCAATATTGACCCCTGCATTCACTATTGCATAAACACAAATTGACCTAGGACCCCTTTGGATAAGTGATGAGCTCCTCCCATTGCTAACGGTCCATATATCATCACAGAGGACTCGTTTCTGCACTCTTTTTTAGGATACGCTACACCCGAAGCATCCCACCAGAGCTTTTCTGAATTATCTGTATTTGTATTCGGGTCATTGACGAATAAGGTTTTTAAAAGTGTAAAAAAAAACATAATGGAGATATAATTAATGTTAAAGTTTTATTAAGTGTTAACAATGAGATTATGTGGTTTTTATAATCAATTAACACTGCTATTGTCATTTTTTACAAGATGGACAAAATGTGTCACCTCAAAAGTCATTCGGTTTAACCAAAATTTCGGTTTTACCAAATGACACTTTTGGTTATACCGAATGACGATATTTTCAAACAACACTAACAGGCTGATATCTAGCTAGCTAACAAAAGGACAAACATTTTATATTTAGTACAAGTTTTTAAAGTATTACAACATTTTCCATGTTTTATAGCGGTTGTACCAAATGACCTGATGTTTCAGGACATGCATATGAGCCAGTGAAAACATGAATTTTTCAAATAGTTAAGAGAGAGTTAATGTCACATGACTGTAACATGATATTGACCGCATGACTTGATCCAAAATGGTCCCTTTATATTGGTTACTCCAAATGACGTCAATGAAATTCATTTTTCCGGACATTCTTTCTCTTAACAAAGCAACGACTTCTACACATAATTTTAATACCATTTTGCACTATGTTGATATATGATGTTATAAAATAAATATAGAATAAAAAATATATACATTTATTTCATTTTAAGATATTTTAATCACAAATGAAATGGCTGTATTGGCCTTCGGACGGTTAAACTGAATGACCTTTTGACACTTCAAAATCTTTAAAAAACCTTTATATGTAGCAAAATAATTTTGGATTAAAAGAGATCTAGTTGTACTACCTTACATACTTTGGATGTCATATCTTTGTTTTTTATTATTATTATTAAGGCCTTTGAACAAAAAAACAGTAATTTCTTCTCTGGTATGTTCACATACATGCCTGTCTCTTTAAGTATTGTCTTTATCAGAGTCTTACACATTTGGTTTGCTTAGCAATTGCAAGAAAATTAATAAAATAAAAACCTTTGAATTCTGAGAAACCTTCAGTTCTTTGAAAGCTCCTGAAGTACGGCATTATGCATTTATTATTATACGTTAGCTGTACACTAATAGAAACAAACAATGCTGTTGGATTTCCTCATTTGAACACTATTTATGGAGGTCAAAGTCTTTAGACTTAAGAATGATTTTTTAAGTCATTCCAGACTTATTAAGATAGACAGATCTTTTTCTGAAAGTCAGGGCACGACCAAGTTCATAACACGTAGTTGGGAGCATATTCTCCGACAGCAACAGCCAAAGTCTGTGTTTGTTTTATAGGGAACGGCGCTGAAACTCGCACCTGATTGTCATCTCATTGATTGGAACCTCAAACTGAAATTACCCTCTTTAGAGAGCTGATTATTCCACAAGTTCACATACTATTACTGGCACTCACAAATAGATTATGAATAAAAACATGCTCTGTGACTTGGCTCACAATTTAAGTTACATTCATAACAGATTACAGTTATTCAAAAGGGTTAAAAACTTTCCATCGCCACAGGTTTACAATCATTCATATATCAAAAACACAGACAACTCTATGAAGTGTTCATTACTCTCGCTCTCTTTTCTACTCTCTTCTCTCTCTTTCCGCACCACTGGAGAAAGCTTGGTGATGGAGAAAGTGCGCTTTCCAAATGTGACAATCATGAAATTACCTTGCCATTAAATTTACCGAACTGTCAGCATCTAGCCAACACAGCTGATTATGTTGTAAGCCACTAAAATCCACAGTAAAACACTGAACAGAGCGGTGAAACTATTTGAAAAAATAGATCTTGCTATGCAAAAGCTTAAGTTGTATTCAGCTAACAACAATTTCAACAAAATGATAACATGATGCTTCATTACAGCCTCTTAATTTTTAAATACAATAACGCATCAATATTTAATGGACACTTTAATTAATCCACATTTCAAGCACCTGAAAGTCACACCATGTTGGGTCAGTCAAGTTGCTTCTTGCACCTTTGGGCAAGGTACACAGATCCACTCTGTCCTTAGAGACAGTTTGAGTAGATTACATAACGATATGTCAAATATGAATATGACATTTGTATTTATGAATAATAAATGATATTCACAGACATGGGAAGCACTAACAGTGTTATTTCCAAGCCACTTGTTGAAATTTCGTGTAGAAAATGAACATAAAAATGTGTTTCGCATGTGTATTTTGAATGTAGTTGTTTCTCATTAGAATATTACTGAACGAAATACCACATAAGTTCATAAAAACATGCTTCATATCATAAGAAATGAAACTGACAAATGTGAGACTGTAATGTCTCTCAGTTTAGTGTGATTTATTTATATTAAAGACTGTGAGATAAATGAGCGCATAATTTAGTAATATAACTCCCATATAAGGACACTTTTAAGCAGTGTACGATTCATAGCAGCCCAAACATTTCGGTGTATTTATCTTTAGCACAGAAATAAGTGAATAGTTTTCAGGGTTTCAGGGCAATTATAAAGCGCGTTAATGATGAATGAATCACTCACCATTTCTGTGAGGAGCACGCGGGTCAAAACCATGGCACGAATCAAAATCCTCCTCAGGAAATTTACATCCTCGCATGGAAGAGAGTCTCTTACAAGAAAAAAGGACTTTACCGGGTTTACGAATGGTCCACTGTCGGTGGTGGGCACAGTTGTGGGAGTTTAACGTGTGACGATTATGTCAGAGCAAACTAGATACGCGCGTGAGAAGCGCGCGGGCAGTTCCGTGGCTCAACGGTCAGTCCGACAGAACCGAGCGCGAGCGCCCTGCAGTTTCCACAGTGAAACGCAAACTGAAGTCTCAAGTCCCTCCTCTTTCACACCACTTCCACCTCCAATGTGTCTATTGCCCTTTTCAAGAAACTCGTGTCCAGTGTCGTTGTCATATGTACAACAACATTGTAGGAAGCGCGCGCGTTTATGTTTCAACTTGGCGTGCACGTGATATTGAACAATTAAAAAAACCGGGTCTTTTCATCTTGCTTACAACGAGAACGCATAATAAACTTTCCCCCATCTACAACTAGATACATATACAAACTTATTTGTGAGGTCAATGAAAAATAAATGATTAATAATGATCATTTAGGGGTTTTTGTGAAACTAAGTTGCTCATGAGGATCTGCCATTAGCTATTCATTAGCTCATTATAGGGAAGCATCAGCTATGATAGCTTTATTTACGTTCTTACTAAATATAAATATATTTATTTATAACATGAACGTGATTTACCATTACTAATAAATATAGGTTACTACATAGATGGAATATTCATTTTCACAATTGTTGGGGGTACTAATTCAAATGCCTTTTTAATGTAAAAAAATAGCAAATTAAATGTGAAAAATCCTTTCATATAATGAAACCTTGCATTTGATTAGTCTTGAATGAAATTCAAATGAAGATAACATATTTAACATTTTAAAAAACTAGACACCTATTCATTTTTGACTGTGTGTTATGAACTACTTATAATATAGTTGTAATGTTATGACAATGTACATTTTCAGAACAAGCAGGCATTAAATATTTCACTTAGAAGTGGTATTGAGGAAGATAAAGACAATAAAGGAACTGAAACGGCACACAATTGAACAGAAACTGCAATGAGACATCAATAACTCGCATGCAATGTCTTTTTTTCCCTATTGTTGCAGTTAAACATGGATTTGCTCTCAACTCCCTTGATCCTCTCTATCTAACTTTTTTAATCCACGTGTCTCACAACCTCTGTCAGCTTCTCTAATCTATATATAGTTTCAAAGATATATAGGCTATCTTTGCTCACAAAGCGTGAAAGGCCAGGTCCAACAATTCTGTTTACATAGCCACATTATGTGACAAAACTAAACTATTAAAAAAAACATAGCTGTAATAACCAACCCTGATGAAAAGACCAGCATATGTTGTAATTTGAATGCTGATGCACTATTATCCTCTAAACCAGCATAAACCAACCTGAATCAGCAAGGATATTCTTATTTATCCAAGATGTTTTTAAAGCAGGAATGGGCTTTATATATACACCGATCAGGCATAACATTATGAGCACTGACAGGTGAAGTAAATAACACTGATTTTCTCTGCATCACGGCACCTGTTAGTGGGTGGGATATATTAGGCAGCAAGTGAACATTTTGTCCTCAAAGTTGATGTGTTAGAAGCAGGAAAAATGGGCAAGTGTAAGGATTTGAGAGAGTTTGACAAGAGCCAAATTGTGATGGCTAGACGACTGGGTCAGAGCATCTCCAAAACTGCAGCTCTTGTGGGGTGTTCCCGCTCTGCAGTGGTCAGTATCTATCAAAAGTGGTCCAAGGAAGGAACAGTGGTGAACTGGCAACAGGGTCATTGGCTGGTTCTGATAGAAAGGTGTCAAAATACACAGTGCATCACAGTTTGTTGCGTATGGGGCTGCACTATGGGAAGAAGGCAAGCCAATGTTCTGCTGGGAAACCTTGGGTCCTGCCATCCATGTGGATGTCACTTTGACACGTACCACCTACCTAAGCACTGTTGCAGACCATGTACACCCTTTAATGGAAACGGTATTCCCTGGTGGCTGTGGTCTGTTTCAGCAGGATAATGCGTCCTGCCACAAAGCAAAAATGGTTCAGGAATGGTTTGAGGAGCACAACAACGAGTTTGAGGTGTTGACCTGGCCTCCAAATTCCTCAGATCTCAATCCAATCGAGAATCTGTGGGATGTGCTGAACAAACAAGTCCGATCCATGGAGGCTCCACCTCAAAACTTACAGGACTTAAAGGATCTGCTGCTAACATCTTGGTGTCAGATACCACAGCACACCTTCAGGGGTCTAGTGGAGTCCATGCCTCGATGGGTCAGGGCTGTTTTGGCAGCAAAAAGAGGACCAACACAATATTAGGAAGGTGGTCATAATGTTATGCCCAATCGGTTTATATATATATATATATATACCCCCTCACAGTCTTGTCAACAAGACCTTGTTTACGCGGTAAAGAGTCAAGAGGGCATGAGAACTGGAGGTCTCCCTATATTATTTCCTGGAGGAATTAATGATATGTTTGAAAAGACTTCATTAAGACCATGCCCTGAGCCTCACACATTTCCTTTTCTCTTATTCCAGTGATTTCTCTGCACGACTGTTATTGCTGTCGAGTCCAGTCATCAGCCAGACAGAACCATTATTATGCCTCTAGTACTCCATCTTGCCATATATAAATGGAAGGCATTTACTAAATCAGGCTTGTGTGGTGAGTCTGAGCATGCTCTCCTTACAGTAGTGTTCAGGTCACGATATTTATTGAATGGAACTATGAGTAAGCCTTCACCTTAGACCTGCTCTATACCGTAACGTATTCTCTCGCACAAAGTATATAATTCAATTGCATTCGGATCTTTCTGCTCTTTCATGCATAGAGCCAAATTACTTAGGCACCTATTCATTGTTCTTTTGAAATCTCACTCCCACTCCTCCTACAGAGTGATAGAAAAATTGAAAAAGATTCCTCTTCAAAACAGTCACTTTTCTGTTCTGCATCCTGGCACAATGCTACTTGCGTTACTACAGAAATGTGCAAATGCTGGTATTTCACTTCATTATGGAAAATAGGTCGACTGCTTCCCTCTAGGTATGTGTAAAGGGTGAATGAACAGCCAGTACATTCAAATGTTAGTCATACATCTTTCATGATTGTGTGTGCACCTGTTTGTGCTGACGTGAAGTATATATTTAAAGTTTGCTCTTGAACCATCTGTATGCCATTATACAAAGCAAATATGAACTGCTATAGACTAGAGTAAGTTTTAAAAATAGATTTTTTATTACAATAAATTAAATTAATAAACTAAAATCCAAGTTTGAAATAAAGGTTTTCAAAATATTCCCAAAAAAGGACAATTTACCTTTAGATTGCAATGACTTTCAAGATGATAAATTTCAGGATGAGTCTTAATGGGTTTTGTAAGCTTTGAAATGAATGCCAGGTTAAGGCCAGAAACATCTATGCAAATACTGTATGTGAATGCAGATATTTCTAGCTACACAAGCAAATTTTTGTTATATTAGTTACTTTTTTTAATTTGTCTGTATCAACTGATGTTAGATATTTAACTGTGCATGATAAATGCAATTAATTTATTTAGGAAAAAATAATAAAAAGTAATATCGGCCATTTACCAGTTATCAGTCTTACATGAAAATAATTATCTGCTTATTGTTATCACCAGAATTTTAATATCACTGCAAGCTTAATTTCATGTGTCATTAATATGCCAGGGCATAATTCATACCACAATGCAAGTACATACTCCATTCTCAGCTTTGCTACTTAGGGTGCTATAACAGTTATTATTATAAAAAGAGGGCACAACAGCCACAAAAGGGCATCATAAAATGACAAATGGGACACTGTGCCATTTTGGACTATGTCTATCACTTATAGCCTTATTTTCTTTGGCATCTAATTAAATAAGGTGTTAAAGGGATAGTTCAAAACAAATTCTGTCATCATTTACATGACCCTCAGTTCATGTTCATGACTTTCTCTCCTCTGCAGAACACAAAAGAAGATATTTTGAAGAATGTTGGGTAACCAAACTATTTGGGGACCATTGACTCCTATCACTCTAAAAATGTTTGGGTTAAAAACAACCCATTTGGCAACCCAGCGCTGGGTAATTATTGGACAGAACACATGCCCAGCTTTTAGGTTACACATTTTAACCCAGCAGGTTGGGTTGCACAGTTTAACCCAACTTGTGCTCATATTGACTAAATGCTGGGCTAGTTTTACCTCATTAATGGTTATTGTTTCCATTTCCTTGCAGCAAATGTTATTTATATATTTAACTTAGGCTATAAATTATTTAATTATATTGGTAATTAAGGAAATTAATGGACATTAAAGAGTCAGAATCAAATAATTTTATGTAATGGCAAGTTCATTAACAACATCATAAAACCTTTAGAAAATGACAGGAGCAAAAGGAGCAAACTCGGTGTACTTATGGCTTCAAGTGGGAAGAAAAGAACAGTTTGAACTTTCTATCCCACAGATGACAATATTCGCGTTTGCTGTATTAAATAACAGCTTTATCTCACCTTCCGTTCAACGCGTGATACAAGCGTCGCTCCCATAATATTCAACTGAGATGTTCACGATGTAAGTAGGGCAGTTGTAGCTGATTTTAACCCTGGTTGTGTCGAGACGTGTCGCAGCCGTTGTCGTGTCTCTTGTTTAACGGGAGATGATAGGCTACTTCATTATGGCCGCGTCGTTTCTCTCGCTCGGTCTGCAACACAAGCGATGAAGCGAACTTAGCAGACGTGAAATGATGTTAGCGGAGCAAACAACGGTAAATGTTATTGGGTAAAAAGTTGAAGCTACATACGTTTTTGTTGTAATTATTTTATACACAAGTATATACAAACCTTAAAGTTAACCTTAAAGGAAGATCACCTCAGGAAGTTTTCTCTCAGGACAGGATCGAGAGACAAAATGACGGTTAGCAATCTAGTTTATTCCAGTTTGGCAAACTAGCAGTTGGTTACTATAACCCATCAGGCGTGGTAGTTTATGAGGGGGTGCATCATTTCTACTGTCAGTGAAATTTAACACAACACTTTGAAAATAACCCAACACAATGACCCAACAGGCAGAACTGAGGAGTCTAGTTTAAAAAAATAACCAAGCAAATTTTAGAAAAAAAACTCTAAAAAATGCTGGGTTAAAAACAACCCAAGTTGGGTTGAAAATGGAAAAACTCAGTGATTGGGTTGTTTTAACCCAGCAAACAGGTTGTTTTAACCCAGTGATTGGGTTAAATGTTTGCCTTCTCTGTTACTATGGCACTGCAAGAAAGGACACTTGACCTATTTCACTTGTGCCCTTCCCGCTGCATTTGCATAAATGATTTTGTATTTGAAACTTTAATTAGACCTTTACTCTTGGCCGCCAAGACCTTACTTGACAACAGCAAAATAATATAACTCATTACAGTGGTCTGCCAGACTCCGCTCTGTACTTGAGTGAATGACAAGTACAGTAATCTTAGTTCATCAAAATTCCCCTATCAATTTACTAAAAGGTCTATTTGGCATCCAGACATGTATCAGACACACACCGCATGTGCAGGTGTGTGGGTAGTTTTATTTAACTCAACTATTGTTTAAAAATTACTGTATTGCTTGCTTAAAATGTATGTTGGAAATTAACATTTATTAATCGAGCGCAGCGTTAGTTCAGTCAGGCCACGTAGGCATAGTGCTGTGACCAGCTGATGCGGTCAGCTGTCAAATCGCTCCAATCACTACCATTCTCCTATTAGACACGGGACATATATACGTGGCATTACTGCTCGGTAAGTATGCTCAAACTGCTCGTAACCCTCCCTCCCTCCCCATTATAAGCATGAGCATATTACTGTGCACCTTCTGGTTGTCGTCTTCTTTTGTTTCAGATCACTAAGGCTTTCAAGTCCCGGCTGGCATGGACCTCACTGCTGAGAGACACTCATCCTCATAACCAAGCTACAGTATAGACGTCCCACTGCCATATCTACACGATTACCATGTTCGCTTTTAAAGACATTACTAAGTCTATGTATTTTCAAGTCTATGAATGTTAAAGCTCTTGTATGTTCAATTAATTTTGGAGCAAGAACCCCCATAAGGAACCATACCGCCAAAGATAAATTGTGTTCAATAAACTCAAGTAACTTGCCAAAGTGGTCCTGTCTGAAATATGTTTAATAAATGAACATTTATTAATGTTTAATGAATAATAATTAAACAATAAACATTTATTAAATTGCTTATTAATAAATGTTCACCTTTTGATTATTATTGTTGTCTCTATAATTATGTGTCTGATTTTTAATTTTAAGCCAGCCATATAGTAATTTTTAAACAATAGTTGGGTTAAATAAAACTACCCAGCACGTTGGGCAAACATTTAACCCAACCGCTGGGTTTGTCCATTTTCAACCCAACTTGGGTTGTGTAGCATTGAGTGTAGCATTGTGTTCAAGTTTAACTCCGATTTTAAGGGAACACCAAATGTTCATGAATTATTATTGTTAAGTGATGTTTTAAGATAAAGTTCGGGTCAATGACTCTGTCCTTACGTGAGCTTCTAGTTAATGTGGTCTCCAAACAACATTCTTAATGGATAATGAATAATGACTGACATATTAGAAAGGGCTCCATCTTTAGCTGCTTCCAGACAGTACTTAGCACTTGACCCACATGTTTCATTGACTCCAAGTTAAAGATGTCGATATTGATGGCAGCCTGCTCGGTCATGCCCTTCCTCGCAGTGGCCAGTGTCAGAGCACATCGGTCTGATGCAGCGCAATTTCTTTGATAGATGCAATCAAGGGCTTGTGATTTACTTGAGATGAGAGAAGTTAGTGGCTCCCTAGAGAAAAAGAAAAAAGGTCGGGGAGAGTAAGGGAAGAGATGAGGCTGAAAAACACTTCTTTGCCCCTCCATGCTATTACCCGCACCTGGCTAGGATTTCAGAGAAAGAGTCTGCTGTGCTTAAGGCAGCAAATATTCCCCCTGAACCATGAGGGTTTGCTGTACCCAGAGGAATCAAGTCTGATTCAGAAGTTATGCTGAGCAATATTATTGGCTTTAGGATCTCCACGTACCACGTCTAGAAGGGACAAACAAGAATGGACTTAAAGCTTATTCGTTTAAATTTTTTTTAGACAGCTAAAATTTTCCATCTCACTGTACTTTATGAGCTCTTTGCTTACGATGCACACCGAGCGCAAAGTGAAGACCAAACTGGATGATGTGTTTGTGTATTTGCCCAGACTATTAAGTAACCAAGTGGTTCTTTCTTAATGATATTTAATGTCTCACCCAGACAAATGCATTTAGACTAGTGGAAACTGGCTTTTATCTTATCTAGATGACAGCTGTTGTATTTTTATGGAGCATCGACTTCACTTTGGAATTTGTATTGGAGAGCATTATTTTACAGGGTTTTTTGGGTATTTTGTGCAAGTTTATACGAGGACATGCTCACTACATTAATCAACGGTTGTAAGATAAAGGCAAAGTTTCTTTGGAGAGGTAAATGATATGCATGAGCTCTGAATTCCCACAGTGCATCTTAAAAATGAAAAATCGTGAAAAATAAATTACTGTACACAAGCCTACCCGATGGACTCTGATGCTGAATGTTTGTATGAATGTTTGTTGTGTCTAGCAGCCTGGTTAGCTTTGATCAACTTTTTTTTTTTCACAGCTGCGTCCAGATCTCTGGTCTTTTGAAGCAAGCTGATCAACATCAAACAAATGACAAAAAAACTCGTCCTCTATAACAAATGGCCTCAGCTTCTCAGCATCCACCCACACATTGCCGTTTTGCCTTTGTTTGTGTGTCCGTCTGATCCAAATTGATGTCATTGCACATGCAGTGTGTGTCTGATACATGTCTGGATGCCAAATAGACCTTTTAGTAAATTGATAGGGGAATTTTGATGAACTAAGATTACTGTACTTGTCATTCACTCAAGTACAGAGGGGAGTCTGGCAGACCACTGTAATGAGTTATATTATTTTGCTGTTGTCAAGTAAGGTCTTGGCGGCCAAGAGTAAAGGTCTAATTAAAGTTTCAAATACAAAATCATTTATGCAAATGCAGCGGGAAGGGCACAAGTGAAATAGGTCGAGTGTCCTTTCTTGCAGTGCCATAGTAACAGAGAGAATACATAATGATATTTGTAAACTGGGAATTGAGGTTGTATCATGTATTTTATTACATGTTAACAATGAGATTATGTGGTTTTTATAATCAATTGACACTTTTTGTCATTTTTTAAAAGATGGACAAAATTTGTCACCAAAAAAGTCACTCAGTTTAACCAAAATTTCGGTTTTACTGAATGACACTTTTAGTTGTACCGAATTATGATATTTTCAAACAATGCTAACAGGCTGATATCTAGCTATCTAGCTAGCAAAAGGACAAACAAGCATTTTATATTTAGTACAAGTTTTTAAAATATCACAACATTTTCCATGTTTTATAGCAGTTGTACCGAATGACCTGATGTTTCGGGACATGCGTATGAGCAAGTGAAAACATGAATTTTTCAAATAGTTAATAGTTTTTCAAATGATGTCATATCCTGTCACATGATACTGACTGCATGACCAAAATGGTCCCTTTATATTGGTTACTCCGAATGACATCAATGAAATTAATTTTTCCGGACATTCTTTCTCATAACAAAGCAACGACTTCTACACATAATTGTAATACCATTTTGCACTGTGTTGATATATGATGTTATAAAATCATGCCAGTATAAAAAATATATACATTTATTACATTTTAAGATGTTTTAATCACAAATGAAATGGCTGTTTTGGCCTTTGGGTGGTTAAACCGAATGACCTTTTGACACTTCAAAATTTTTAAAATAGCTTTATATGTAGCAAAATATAATTAAAACCTTTTGGATTCAATAAAAGAGATCTAGTTGTACTACCTTACATACTTTGGATGTCATATTTTTGTTTTATAATTAGTATTAAGGCCTTTGGACAAAAAAAATTGTCCGTCACATTG
This sequence comes from Mylopharyngodon piceus, assembly GCA_039654765.1. NCBI lineage: Eukaryota > Metazoa > Chordata > Actinopteri > Cypriniformes > Xenocyprididae > Mylopharyngodon > Mylopharyngodon piceus. The sequence goes on from CM077439.1 coordinate 2,768,188, forward strand.
ACCCATATATATATATATATATATACTGAAGAAAAACTACATAAAACTACAATCAATAGCATAAAGTAATTGTTAATTGGCACATGATTTATGAATAAAAAAGTAATAATGACAAATTCTGTATTATTGTAGCTTATTTTATTGTAATATAATTATTTATTTAATTTCAACAGCTGTCTACAGAAACAAATGAGATATTATAGATATCTCTTTTGTGGTTTTCTTTTTTATCGGGTGTCATTTAATAGTTCAATATAACATTCTGTGAAAATTTGCTTGTCAAGACAATGTCAATCAGTCACTGACAGAAACTAGTTCTATCTCATTTTTTAACTTCCTCTTGATGCCACTTGATGTTGATTAGGGAGAAAGACAAAAAAAAAACAAAAAAAAAAACATTCTGTTAAAAGATAATAAGCCGCATTCATTTACAACAATTGACAGAAATACCAGCAGAGGAAAGTGACATACTTGATTACTCATTCACTGCAGCTGCAGAGCTCGTGTTGTGTATTATGAAGTCTATGACAAATACAGACTCTCACAGACTGTCTGTGATGAAGCTGAAATGCTTCAGTATTATTTGTGATCATTTCAAGGTTTTATTTTAACAGAAGGTTGTTTCTCTTTATATATTCGCATACTTGCAGCAGACAGGTCAATAGATTCAATGAGAAAAATAACAATCACAAGAATAAAATGTGCACGCAGTCACTCACGTCCGCTTAGCACACTAGAGTCAAAGCATCTGGAACACAATGTACAAGTTTATGCATATAGAAATGCAGTTGCCTAGACTCCAACGCTTTCCCACTCATTTCATTGGCACATTCTGTTGGTGGGCAGCAATGCATGAGGATAATTAACTCTATGATCTAACTGTGCAAGAATGACTAAGATCTGTAAAAATACCTTCTCTTTATGAGGCTTGTTAGCTGCATACTGAGTTTACATAATTGCTCAAGAAATTATACTTACCCCACATGCACTTTTTAAAAGACTGCAACGAAAGTTTTTGAGGAAAACATTGAAGGTCCAAATTGCAGTTTCAGTGCAGCTTCAAAGAGCTCTACACGATCCCAGATGAGGAATAAGGGTCTTATCTAGCGAAACAATCGGTCATTTTCTTAAAAAAAATACAAATTATATACTTTTTAACCACAAATGCTCGTCTTGCACTGCTATGCGATGCGCCACGCATTACATAATCATGTTGGAAAGGTCATGTGTGACGTAGGCGGAAGTACCGTGGTAGGGCGAAGAACTCTAATCTCATTTTCTCTTCCAACTTCAAAATCGTAAGACGTTGTTTTACCTTTTTTTGTAAAGGCCATTTGACTTAGTCTTTGCATGTTCGCTTTGTAGACACTTGCTCTGTATTTTTAACCTGATTACGTAATGCATGGCACATCAAAGCTAGAGGAAGAATTGTCTCCTTTTCTTTAAAAATAAAAGTCTTCATTTCTTTGGATGTCCTAATTATGCATGATTATATAGTTGCATTTTATTATAAGCCCTTGACCCACCAACTGAGAACCCAGAACTGTCATAAAACAAACATCTTAGAAATTTACCCAATTCAGTTTATGTTGGCTGAAGGATTCAATGTGTGTGTTTTGCTCTTTGGTAGAAACTATGGGCCGTACACTTTTCTTTGAGAGCAAATCTCTCATCATCCTTTTTGAGATGAGTTGAGGTCAGGGTCAGCACAGACACTCATAAAGCTTGCTGATTTTAAATTGGTTTTTCACTTCCACAGCAAACAGATAACATTTGCGGACAACGTAAGGGATGACAAAACGCAACCTTGATAGAGAATATGGTTGAAAATGCTGAATGAATATTTATCTGTGAAATTATACGGTAGACAATGTGTTTTGTTCTGCTGAGTTAATTGGGTGTCATTTATCAAGCGTGGACAAACAACTGTGCTGATATAACAAGTGCACAGTTGTGCCAAAAGACATACAAAGAGATGTGACAAATTCACATGCAAGAGCTGTGTCTACACAACAAAAGGCTGGACTGGGTCCACAAAGAGGCTGTTAAGACCAAACGGAAACTTTCACACTGATAGGTTTATGTAACCGTTAGCTAATGTGAATACATAATCTGAACACTTAGAAAAACCACAATTTAACATTAGAGCATCTCATTCATACCCTCCATTCACGACAGATATCATACTGACTGAAGTGCAAGTGCTTGAAGCATGTCTGTGAATGAATATAATATTTCCAGAAGAAGTGGAAATGTGTGTGTTATTGAGCCAACTCAAGAACAACGTTGTGTAAAAGAGCATGACAATGGACTGGCATGTTATGTATGGGAACTAGAATAATAGAAATGCTATGAAAGAGCGTATATCATAATTCAGCTCTCAGGACAGAAAATGATCTTATGGCTAAAAAACATCACTCATAACTACTAAACCGTAAAAACTTTTAGGTATTTTGGATTTTTTGGAAAACCTACTGTATTTTTGCGAACTAGTGCTAGGTTTTTGGCTCGATTGGAACCAAACCAATGTAGCAAGATTCTCTGGAGTCTGATTGTTAATAATGATCAAAAGCAGTTGAAATTTCGATTTACAGTCCCTAAGGGCCTAACATTTATAAAAATGGCTATAACTCGTGAACAGAATGAGATATTTTCACCAAACTCAGAACACCTATGTAAGAACTTATTTTGGTCGCGTGAAAAAGGATGTGGCGACTGGCCACTTGGTGGTGCTATAACATGGAAAAAACTTAAAAATGGCTATAACTATGCAACATTGGCTTGAAAATTGGCATGCAGTTTCTTTGTCCAAGGTGCCAAGACTGCTTTTGAGGACATTCATGTATCTCGAAAAACATGTCCGCCATTGGCCAATGAAGATTGAGCGGCTATCAGACAAGGTTAACGGAGGCTGATCAGAATGAAACTCACTGGGCCTGTTTGACTCACGGCCCTAGAGGCCTGTGAGAAATCTGAAAGGAAATCGGCTACCGGGGTATCTTCGCGTTTTTCACGTGTGTAAAGGATCATGCAATTTTTCTACCATTCATACCACATTGTAGAACTCCTCATTCTGAGCAACTTTGCCTCTAGGACTGCTGCTGTCAATCGAATCGTTCATTAAATATTGGAGATTATTTCAAAAACCACCTTTGGCAAACTAGTTCTAGGTTTTTGGCTCAACCTCGATAAAAACAATTGTGCCACAATTCTCGGGACTCTCAAAAATTATCAAAAAAAAAAAAACGTTGAATTTTATTATACCCAAAAGATCTATTGAAAATTACTGGTCATTTAAATATGCAGTGAGATCATAAATATTAAAAAAAGGCAGTCTTAAAGGGATAGTTCACCCAAAAATGAAAATTATCCCATGATTTACTCACCCTCAAGCCATCCTAGGTGTATATGACTATCTTCTTTCAGACAAACACAATCGGAGATATATTTAAAAATATCCTTAGTTCTCCAAGGTTTATAATGGTTGTGAATGAGGGGCCGCGTTTTGAAGTCAAAAATAATGCATCCATCCATAAAAAAAGTAATCCATACAACTCAAGGGGGTTAATAAAGGTCTTCTGAAGCGAAGCTTCAGTTTAAAACTTTGTAAATTCAAATAACTAGCTTCCAGCAGATGACCGTATACGCATAATGCGCAAGTCAACTTGTGCCAAATGAGTAATCCTCTGACGCGATGTATGACGCAATATGTAGGAGTATTGTAAGCTTAGAAACCTCTCGCAGTTCAAACAAATAGGGCTGTGCAACAAATTTAAGCTTCTCTTCTCTTATATCAAAATCCTCCGACATTTCTTTTTAAAAATTGTCGTTTTAGACTTATAATCCATGACCGGTGATTTGTTTTGCTCTACCCTCTGCGCCTCTGCGTTTGTCATTACGTTGTGCATCAGGTCAAAGGTTGCTCTTCCACTGCAAATCGACTTGTGCATTCTGCGTACTGTCGTCCGCCGGAAGCTAGTTATTTGAATTTATAAAGTTTTAAATATAGATATATTTCTTACAAATCGCATCGCTTCGCTTCAGAAGGCCTTTATTAACCCACTGGAGTCATATGGATTACTTTTTTTTATGGATGGATGCATTATTTTTGACTTCAAAACGCGGCCCCCCATTCACAACCATTATAAACCTTGAAGGACTAAGGATATTTTTAAATATATCTCCGATTGTGTTCGCCTGAAAGAAGATAGTCATATACACCTAGGATGGCTTGAGGGTGAGTAAATCATGTGATAATTATCATTTTTTGGTGAACTAACCCTTTAAGCTCCATATGTGGTCATTTCAGGGAGGAGACTGAGGCAAACTGAAAGCACTTGCCCCTGTGCATAATATTTAGATAACTGTGAATTATAAAGCCAACCTTGCGCATTTTCTGGCGTATGTACAGTTTTATAAATCTGAAAACTTTTGTGCGTACGCACACTTTTAGGATGAAATCTATGCAAAGTTTTATTCACAAGGCCCCTCCCGGAGCTCAGTGACAAGTAAACGTTTGGATCATTTGTTTAAAGAGCTCCTTATGCTCTAAACACGCATCTATCATTTAAAAGACAACAAGAGTTATCAGTTGTGATCTCAAGCTAATTACACTGGCACCAGTTCAGGTCACGCAGTGTTTGCGTCTTTATTATATGCCTTTGTCAAATTCATTAAACCAAATGAGCCACCAGACTCTTCAATAACAATGACTGATCAAATACACGGGAGCTTGGCAGGTTTTCAAATACATTTGCATATATATCAAAAGAGAGAAAACTAAATGTATGCCATTTAAATGATCTTGCCTCATATTAAACTAAAGAACACCTGCTCCATATACACCTGAAACAACATCAAGACTCTTCACACTTGAAGTCCTCTGACGCTCGACTGAATTATCAACTGAACTCCAAACACTTATTTTCTCATTTTTTAAAAATCAACATTTAATGTCTGCTCTTTGCTCGATTGGGAACATGAGGCTTGAACGTCCTCACCTGCATCTTTTAAAATTGAGCAAACATTGGGATGACTTTAAAGTAGCTAAACATACTGCCAGACTTGTTATCTCAGTGAACCGGCTGCCACTACCGACTCCAGTTACTAATTTGTATTCTGTGTGAATGTTTCCTTGGAACCAAACCCTCTGGTGACACAGGTCAGGGTGGAGAATGTGAGCTGGCGAGACTCTGGTCTAACGTCACACTTACAGCAACCCAAACAGGACTGGTTAACATACTTGGAAAACACACAACACTGCAAAAGAAATATTTTCTTAAGCGACATTTACTAAGCATAGAGAAAAACACACTTCCAAGATGTAGTCTGTGAAAACAAATCTTAATATCTTATGTAAGTTCGCTTTTCAAGAAATTCTTCTTGTTAAGGATGTTTAGATGTTCTACTGGTAAAAAAAAGAAAGTTTTCTGCAGTGCAATTACACAAGACTGTCTCGAGTAGAACTATGCTAATGCTGACGACAGAACATTAAAACCAATGAGTCTCTAAATTGTGCAATACAAGCAATAAGATAAGTGCCTGTGAATGAAAAGTTTTGTGTGTCTTAAGGCATTTCAGAGGTTGTTAGCACTGTTGCTACTACTTGGCAGTTGGAAGTAGATCTTGTCTGTCTCTGAGTAAACAGGCTGACAAGACTAATCAGGCCGTGTGGCTTCAAACTGCAGGGGAGATGGAGAGGCCAGTCCAGACACTAGGCTGCCTGCATGTCAACCAACTATAACTGTGTGGAAAATACAAAGCAGATTATATAATGCAGTGGCTGAATTATTGTTTTTGACCAAGTACAGATAAAAGGACATTAATCAAACCAGGATTGGTCAGAAAAACTGTTTAATAATTGAGCTAATGTATTAAACTCTAAGGTCTGAAAAATGCAATTTGGTCCACAGACGTTCAATACAGTAAAGGAGAATGAGGTGAGATGTGTCAGTGGTAGGATGCATAAAAAATGCATAATTTTTGCCATGTGTCCATAAATTAAAAATCATATCGACCTGCCTATGATGAACAGGCACTTGTGGAGAAAAAGCGATTTGCTGAAAACTATTTTTGTCAGTAATTTTTTACATGGCAGGTAAAATTCTTAAAATTATGTCTTATATTATACAGTACAGAATATAGTAGTGTTGTAGAACTCGTGACCGGTCTTAAGACCATTTTTTGAAGGTCTTGGTCTTGTCTTGGTCTCAGATTAAAAGGATTTAGGACTTTTATTTCAAGACCACAACTGCAAGGATATAGCTAAACTGCCATTGCATTGTCTGATTTCTTTGTTAACATCATTAATTTGATTGGATGTAAAACTTCCTGCTTCAAATGCAATCAATAACTTATTTCTAATTTCATTTATTTTGTTACTGTTGTGCTGGGTCAGAAATCAACAAGGGATAATGTCAAAAATGTCAACAAAATTAATACAAATGCCCACAAATTTCAAGATATGATTGCAAAAAAAGTACTCGTATAAGATCTTGATATTTATATTATAACATATGATATAATTAGTAATTAAGCAATATTAAAAGAAAGAGGGCTGTTTTCACAAATATGAGCACAATTGCAAATATAATATTGATTTTTACAAATGTTCAATAAACAAAATTTTATTTTTAAAACATTAATCTCAACATTATTTATGCATTTGTAATTGTACCACTTCAGATGCAACTTCTGTTCCACCTCTGCAGTGTAAAGATGAATTTTGTTGTTAGTGATTTAAATTGATTGGCTCAATACAGTGTAACCCCATCATCACACAAGGGATGAGGAGAACTCAAAAAGGGCAACAACCACAGTGTGTTTATTATACAGCATTCAAAAGTAGCACCACAGGGAATCAAAATGGCAAAGAGACAAAACAAACAAACAAAAACTTGTATTTCAGACAACAGGGTTCCCAATCATATCCCATGGCAATTACTCTGAAAATAAGTGCACACTCAATCACAAATAAAACACCCTTTCACTCCACACTCCAAAGCAAAAGTAAATCATGACATTAAACCACTACACTTTCTTCCCCCCACCTTAACAGAGTACACCATACATAAGAAAAAGGGAACCCCATGGTCATTTGTAGGTCCAAGTAAAAAAACAAGAAACAAAACAAGAAAAATAACAAAATAAATCACTTTGCCACTTCAACAGATAAGACCCAATTCAACATTAAGGTCATCTCTCAAATGCCCATTAAGCCACCAATGCTTTCAATAAAAAGTAAACGGCAATCATGCATCATCTGTATTCTTAACTATATCTGTTTAATTCTCTGTGGCACCAATCAACACAGTTCCCATGAGGACACTTCACCATTCAGTTCTATGTTGCTATGCTGTTCATTAATCAACTGGTCTTTCATTAGCTATTACACAGCCTTGAAAAACACCAAACAGCTTCTCCAGCTTAGCACATGGTACCACAAAAGAGGAAGTCCCAAAAAATTTGGTTTCCTTTTATAGTGTCTTGACTCCTGGGATTTGTAGACCAACTAATTTGTAGTCCTACACCTTCTACCCCATTACAATAGTATCTTATTATTCTAACTGTGATTATTGATTAAAAATAAGACATTTCTCAGGCAGTAAATGTGGATCTTTCAGATGAATTTGAGGAGTGCTAGTCTGGTCTTGACTCGGTTTCGACTTGCCTTGGTCTTGGTCTTGTATTGGTCTCTGTTTAGGTGGTCTTGACTATACAACACTAGTATATGGGTCAGTAAGACCTCAAGGCTGCATTTATTTGATAAAAATACAGTAGTAATATTGTGAAATATTATTATTACTGTCACAATTATGTTTAGTTTAGTTTTGTTCATGGACTTTTAGTTTGTAATTCTTCAGTTCCTGTGTTCCCATGTTTGATTTTCCCGCCACTAATCTGTTACCATGGACACTAACTATCATCACAGCTGTTTGTCATTTAGCTCATCATTGTGTATTTAAGTTCCTGCTTTTCACTTAGTGTACGTTTACACGACAATGATATGGTTAAAATGGAGAAGTTTTTCCTTTGAGTTTTATGTGTACAGACGACACCATCGTCAAAATGATCCCCATTCATACAATTCTGTGACAATGACTAAAAACGCTGTATTCTGCTGGCAGGCCATTGGATGGCAATGAAACACTATAGACTGAACATGTAATGCGCATGTGCATGACGTCATCATTTTCACAGGTTCACGTTTTTGTTGTTTACACAGAGACCGTTTTCAAAAACTTGCACTTTGAAACCCGTTTTCAAAAGTTTGGGTTTTCAGGCCACCAAGATGCTGTTGTCGTGTAAATGAATGGCCAAAACACATAAAAAGTTTTCCGTTTTTAGTTGAAAACAGTGTCGTGTAAACAGCCCCTTAGTCTTTGTCTGGTCACATTTATGTTATGGTGTGTTTCTCTGCCTTTGTTGGATTACTTTGTCTGTTTGGATTCCAAACTTCGTATTGGATTTTTATGTCTGACTCTTCATCAGTGTTGCCAATTTAGCGATTTTGTCACTAGATTTAGTGACTTCCCTGCCCCTTTTGAGACTTTTTTTCAAAAGTTTATGGGACAAATCTAGCAACTTCTTGGACAAACCATATCTAGATTCTTATTTTGCCCACTGATCTATATTCAAATTTATATAGATAAATGAATTTGCCATTATGATGTCATCTAGTGACATTTAGCTACCAGTTTTAGCTACTTTCAATTGAAAGCAGTTGGTAACACTGCTCTTCATCTGTTTGTTTGCTACACACACACCTGAAAGTGTGACAATTACAATTTAAAATAACTGTTTTCTATTTGAATATATATTTTCTATATAAATATAAATAATCTAATTTATTTCTGTGATGGCAAAGCTGAATTTTCAGCATTATTACTCCAGTCTTCAATGTCACATGATCCATCAGAAATCATTGTAATTATAATTTGCTGCTCAAGTAAGAATTCTTATTATCAATGTTAAAAATTCTTGATTAAAAACAACCAAAGTTGGGTTGAAAATGGACAAACCCAATGATTGGGTTGTTTTAACCCAGCGATTGAGTTGTTTTAACCCAGCAGTTGGGTAGTTTTATTTAACTCAACTATTGTTTAAAAATGACTGTATTGCTTGCTTAAAATGAACCCAAAGTATGTTGGAAATGAACATTTATTAATAAGTTTAATGAATAATAATTAAACAATAAACATTTATTAAATTGCTTATTAATAAATGTTCACCTTTTGATTATTATTGTTGCCTCTAGTAATTATGTGTCTGATTTTTTTAATTTCCAACCTATTTTAGGCCAGCCATATAGTAATTTTTAAACAATAGTTGGGTTAAATAAAAACTACCCAGCACGTTGGGCAAACATTTAACCCAACCGCTGGGTTAAAACAACCCAATCACTGGGTTTGTCAATTTTCAACCCAACTTTGAGTTGTTTTTAACCCAGCATTTTTTTAGAGTGTATGCTGCTTAATATTTTGTGGAAATCATGATACATTTTTTAGGATTTTTTTTGATGAATACAAAATTCAAACAAACCGTATTTATTTGAAACAGAAATATTCTGTAACATTATAAATGTTTTACTGTCATTTTTTTACCAACTTTGCTGAAAAACAGTATTAATTTCTTACAAAAATCTGACTGCCGCAAAACTTTTGAATGAAATATATATATACTCCCCATCTGCACTTACACTTTACACTCTCTTTGCATAAAGAACAAGTTCAAGACCCATGGGTGTCCTGTCCCTGCTATTCATTCGAGACATCCTGTCCACCCACACTTACCCTTAATGTGACCATAATGTAAAGAACAGTCACTACTTAACCCTGATCAGGAATGTAAATGCACAATAGTAATGGACCAATCAAACTTTCCATCAGCGTAAAATGCACAAAGGCTCCTTTTGACTCCCCGCTGAGCACATGTGTCTCTCCTTGAGGCGTCCAGTCTGAAGCACTCGCTCCTTTACCATCTCGAGGGGATAGGGTTTCTTCGATTGCTTCTAAGTCCAACTTTCTCCTCACTTTCCAGCTAGACAAATATTTTGATAAGCAGACGCAATCATTTTCGAAAGAATTGCAGGAAATGATTTATGGAACTTGACGTGGACCAGAAGTCTTCAAAGTATCTCATGCTCATTGTAACATGTGATTAAACAGTCTATTGCTGAGAACTAGTAACATGATTACAGCGCAGATTATTCCCACAGACAAAGACTCAATAGTGTGTGTGGGTAGGTTGCAATGTAGGTGGATAGAGCGAAATGAAATGCCACCACCTGTAGATATCATTCATCTACGGTCTGTAAAATGAAGGAAAGTTGCATTATGAAACCTGGTATAATCATGAACTCTGTAGGGAGTGCAAAGACTCATTTTTCACACATCTCTCACACACTGATCTTCATCTGTCCTGCAGCAAATATTCACCATAGCTTGTGCTTGCCATCAAATCAGTTTATTTCTCTCCAGCCCTTTGTCACAGCTTTAGTGATTCAATAACATGTACTCATTACTTTTTAACACAATGTGCATGATTTCATTACCTTCAGAGCATTGTTTAACCATCCAATCTATCTGATATCAATGTTATGTGACTCTAATGCGAACAAGATGCAGAAGGAAAACAACCTTGCTGGGAGGCACACCGCAGAAAAGCAGTGTGTGTTTGTGTGTGTGCGGTGCTTGTTTTATGAGTAGGGGTAAATCTACAACTGTCTGAACAAGGGTCATGTCTTTACAAAAGCTACACGCGTCGGCCGCTGCCGGGCTGAGAAAAAACAGTTTCTAATGTATCCCGAGCCCTTGAGACATAGCTATTCATAGTCCATTCAGCCAAATGTCACTGATGCAGGGTTACGTACAGGCCAGTCAACTACTAATGCCTTGTTCCTTTAGTTTAGTCAAAGTGAAAAGAGCAGAGTGGAAATTGTGTTTTGATGAGGAACTTGCTGTTCTTAGGGCTTCACGAATGCAGATACCTGCCTGCTTCCTGCATGTCGGAAGACAGAGTCCTGAGGCGAAGAATATGAGTCAGACACTATTCTGGGCCTTTCTCACTTGTTTTAGGATGCTTTTACACTAGAGCTTATAGGGCAGAGAGTTTGGTTGATGTGAAAATGGTTTTCTAATAATAGGCAAAAATGTTGTCTGGGGTTTGGTTTCGCAGTTGTTATGAACACAACCGCCCTTAATAGCAAATTTCCAATGTAAGATGGTAAGGCGAGGAACATTAATATTCATGATAGAAGCTTGGTGGTCGGTAAAACGGCAAACTCATGGGCTCATTATGAGTTTTAGTGAAAAGGACCAATTACCAAGGACCAAGTCTAGTTTGAAAAGTTATATTCAACAATGCAATCTCATTTTTCACTCTTAATAGTCTATTTATAAATGCATTCTATCTACCACATATATTCCATTTCTTTAAACATAATGAAATGATACTTTTAGCTATGAAACTAAACCGCCAGTAGGTGGCGGCAAATCACTGTCTTAACTAGTGAGTTGTTGAATCATTCAGTCGATTCATTCAAAACGGCTGATTCATTCAGGGACAAAGTGAGGCTGCGTCCAAAATCGCATACTCTCTTGAGTAGGTACTTGCTTTGAATAAGTAATGACTGTTAAAAAAGTATGTTCTATATAGTATTCAGACGTGCTACATTCGCCATGTTGTCATTATCATGTGACAGTTGCATCGCTTCACTGACATTCACAAATCTTCTCCCATGGCCTAATGGGATAGTAAAGTGCACATCGTATGCACACTTTAGAATCTTTCCGGAAGTAGTAGTTCATCCGGGTACTTTTTGCCTACTCTTTTACACTGTGAATTCAGACATACTTCTTTTCTCACATACTGTTTTTTACCTACTATATAGTAGGGAAGTATGCAATTTCAGATGCAGCCAAAGTGACTTATGAGTGAGTCGTTGAGCCATTCATTAGAACGATTTATTCAAAAACGTGGCTTCATCCTGTAATGAAACATTACTGTGTTGCTCGGATATGTGCAATGGCTCTACTGTGGATTTGTTTGGAATTATTTTCTTTGGCAAAACAGATCAAAAACAGACAATATTCTGAGTCTAAAATGTAAGTCACCTAATATTATTAACTTCTTATTTACTGAACTATATAATATCAATATGACACTTGCAAATGTGCTGATATTCGGGAAAACAGCACTCTTGCTTGTGTGGTATTGCTTAATCCTTTATACATTTTAAAAACAAGAACTCACACAGAGACATTTTTTTCACCACATCTTGCATTTTGGGTGCATTTTTATGAATTTTGGTGGCATTTTTGCCCCAAATCCCCATCAATTTCCAACACTGGTGTGTGTGGCGTGATGGTGGGGGGCTCTGTCTGAATGATTCAGACTAAATCGCGAATCGATTCAAACTTTTAACCCGTTTCACCAATCTATGCAGTGTAGCCAAGTCTGCGGTTTTCCCGCAGAATTGGGCTACTTTAACACTGTTGCTGCGGGTTGATTTTCATGTCCGCGGGTTGAAGCGACCCCAAATAACATAATATTTAACCCCTGGAATGTGAATTTTACCAGGGGAACCCTGCCAAAACGCAAATTTTACCCCCGGAACGTGATTTTTAGTGGGGGACTGAAATGTGATTGGGCTAGTTTTGAGTAGCAATTGGGCGGGTTTTGTTGTGAAAACCTGGCAACCCTGAATCCATGGGAAAGAACTGACTAAATCGGAATTGATAAGTGGATGAATGACAAACACGCAAGACAAATTTTACTGGTCCTGGAGCTCCTGCAACAGTAAAATAGCTTGGAAAATTGCTGACCTAGGTAGGTGATGTAATTTTCATATTTGCATATTCTTAGTCAATGGATTATAGGTACTTGGATTGTATATTGTAGCACTATTTTTGTTCTTTATGAAGTATAGTGTTGTTTCAGTAAGTTTGAAACCACTCCAAATGATCCACTCGTGAATTAACTGTCCAGGATTCAGACTGAAACACCAATTGATTTAAGAAAATTTAGCTAACCCGTTTGATCATTCCATATAAAATAACTCACTCAAAAGTGTTATTCATTTTTGAAGTAGGCATCACAAGTTCTGATTATAAAGTATTGTGATAAAATAATTCTCAGGTCAGTAAATCATAATCTTGCAAGAAAAGTTTAAAGTTTTGGTGGTAAATCCAACATGACATAAATAAAGAAATGGTGCATTTTGATCTTGAGTCATTACCTGGTTACACTACTAAACAGTGGGAGCTACTCATATTGATGGCCCAATCGTAGGCAGTTTAGTCCTAAAAGGAGCTACTACATGAAAAGAGGAGAAGTGGGTATAATCATACTCTGGTTCACACCAAGTAATAGAACAAAAAACAGCCTTAAAGTAAATTCAGACACTTCTCTAAGCCACAGGAGATATGACAAGGTGCCTTTGACATTTCTGGATAGGGATTGCGGATAAACCGTTCTCAGTTCATCACACAGTCTATGTGGGAGTATCTCCGTAAGTAGACAAGCCTAAATGTCAAGGGTCTCACATCAAAGCCTCTTTCTTTGTCCAATCTGACGGGCCCTACTTATACCAGAATTTCATTACTCCAGATGAGGGCTGGTTTGGCAGGAGGCTTGATCATGCAGATAGTTCGGCCTGCGCTCCCACAGTTCTGCTCGACTAATTCAAAATCCGAAATAACTGCTCATTCTTTATCCCTGTGAATGACAATAGACAATACAAAGGCAATCTGTGATGCTTGGTTGTTATGAATGGGCCACTTATGAATTTACATGACATCCTGCAGTGCGACAGGGAGAAGAACATTATTGAACAATATGGCAGTCGCTACTGGTAGGGGGGACTTGGCAAAAGGGCAGCCCACTCATGTCTCAGACCTTTAGTCAGCCAGAAATAGCATCAGTAGGAAAGGGATTGAAGGAGGCAATTAATATGCCAGGCTCTAAACAAACATGTTGCAGTGGCTTCTAAATGTTGTGTTTAATATCCACAGCTGCTGAACACATACGCCTCAATGAGCCTTGCTCTATCAAACAAACAATGTATATTTGATAAACCACACAATTACCCTTTAAAGGTCTTCATCTGACAGACATTTCGGTTTAATTTACCTTCTCTCCCTTTATCTGCTATGTTTGTCTCATTAAATGGATTGTAGTGAGAGGACCCTTCGGCGTGGCCTCTTTAACAGTGGAGGGAGTGGGATACTACAAATTCCTATAGCGAAGTAAAAACAAACACTTTATCATTAGGCTGTTTTGTGTCATAAATGGGTTCTTGTGTGCCAGTCATGGACTATCAGGTGGATTTGAACTGGAAGAGAATGAATGACGTTATTTCTAAATTTGAATTGGCTGCACATTGGGTGTCAGTGGACGGTTCACCACATTAATCATTTTCTTGGGTACAGACTCCTGCACGTCTTTGTCAACAGCACAGCAAAGGCAATTAGAAGGGCGGTTTAATTATTTGCTAAGATAACCCGGGACAGAGCTGCCAGAAACTTGGCACAAAAGTTGCACAGGTGCTAAAATGTTATGAATAATGTGTTTAGATGCAATAATATAGGCACTCAAATGTTGTTCCTCTTTTTGACAATGTTTGCAGACATTAAATTGTCAGTATAATTAAATTTGTAGTATCCCACTCCCTCCGCTGTTAAAGAGGCCATGCTAAAGGGTCTTCTCACTATACAAACCATTTAATGGACCGGGCAGTAGACAGCACACAATTGTGTTATAAGTATAAGAACTTTCAAATTTACATTGGCACATTGAAAAACTCTGAATTTTAGGCACTAAATTTGAGAGTTTTAAATATTTAAAATTAAATATTGTGCAAATTTTTGTGTTTAATTTCATTGAAAACAGTTCATATAGACTCCTTGTGAAAAAGTAAGTGCCCCCATTAAACCTGTTGGAAATCATAACAACCGTACAAATAAACATCATCTATAATTTGATATGAGCCCTGTTCATCTCTGTTGAGGAATCTTGGGTAACTCTCTTTGCAGACAGACTGGTAGATCCTTAAGAATGAATTGATCTTTTTCAGGTCCTGCCACATCGTCTCTATAGGATTCAAGCCAGAACTTTGACCAGTTCACATTCTTTGTTTCGGATGTGGAAATCCTTCTGGGTTTTGGCTCATTGTCTTGCTCCCAATTACACTAGCCTCAGCTCACACACTGATGGCCAGATATTCTCATTAATAATTGCCTTCATGTATCCAGGATTCCAGTGCAGAAAAATATCTCTTTGCAGTGCACAGTGGAGTGGACTCGCCTCCTCCAGAAAGTTATATTTTGACTCATCTGTCCATAGAATATAGTACTATATATTCTCAAAATTCTTCCAGGATGCTTTTGAGCAAATAGAGATAAGCTTTGATGATCCTCTTTTTGGGCAATGCTTTCTGCCATGCTGCTCTTTCTTGATGCAATTTTTTTTTGTCTCGTTCTTATGAGTGAGTCATGAATACTGACCTCAGCCGAAGTTGCAAATGCCTGCAGTTCTCTGAAAGTTTTTCTTAGACCTTTTGAAACTTCTTGGATCAGGTGGTACTGTGGCCTTGAAGACATTTTGGCAGATTGGCCACTTCTGCAAATATTCACCTCCATTTTCAGGTAATGGCTCATAAAGTTCAGTGTTCAGTCCAACTAACTACTTTGTTTCCTTTCCAGACTGATACATTTTTCTCAGCTGTTCATATACGCACTACCATTCAAATGAGTCACAATAAAATATATAGTAAAAACGGTAATATTGTGAAATATTATGACAAATTAAAATAACTGTATTTATACACCGATCAGGCATAACATTGTGATTGGTGAAGTGAATAACACTGATCATCTCGGCACCTGTTAGTGGGTGGGATATATTAGGCAGCAAGTGAACATTTTGTCCTCAAAGTTGATGTGTTAGAAGCTGGAAAAATGGGCAAGCGTAAGGATTTGAGCGAGTTTGACAAGGGCCAAATTGTGATGGCTAGACGACTGGGTCAGAGCATCTCCAAAACTGTAGCTCTTGTGGGGTGTTCCCGGTCTGCAGTGGTCAGTATCTATCAAAAGTGGTCCAAGGAAGGAACAGTGGTGAACCGGCGACAGGGTCATGGGCGGCCAACGCTCATTGATGCACGTGAGGAGCGAAGGCTGGCCGTGTGGTCCGATCCAACAGACGAGCTACTGTAGCTCACATTGCTCAAGAAGTTAATGCTGGTTCTGATAGAAAGGTGTCAGAATACACAGTGCATCGCAGTTTGTTGCGTATGGGGCTGCATAGCTGCAGACCAGTCAGGGTGCCCATGCTGACCCCTGTCCACCGCCGAAAGTGAGCATCAGAACTGGACCACAGAGCAATGGAAGAAGGTGGCCTGGTCTGATGAATCACTTTTTCTTTTACATCACGTGGATGGCCGGGTGTGTGCGTCGCTTACCTGGGGAACACATGGCACCAGGATGCACTATGGGAAGAAGGCAAGCCGGCGGAGGCAGTGTGATGCTTTGGGCAATGTTCTGCTGGGAAACCTTGGGTCCTGCCATCCATGTGGATGTTGACACGTACCACCTACATAAGCATTGTTGCAGACCATGTACACCCTTTCATGGAAACGGTATTCCCTGCTGGCTGTGGCCTCTTTCAGCAGGATAATGCGCCCTGCCACAAAGCAAAAATGGTGCAGGAATGGTTTGAGGAGCACAACAACGAGTTTGAGGTGTTGACTTGGCCTCCAAATTGTGCTGAACAAACAAGTCAGATCCATGGAGGTCCCACCTCACAACTTACAGGACTTGTCTAGTGGAGTCCATGCCTTGACGGGTCAGGGCTGTTTTGGCAGCAAAAGGGGGACCAACACAATATTAGGAAGGTGGTCATAATGTTATTCCTGATCAGTGTATATTGTATTAAAATGGTATTTATTCCTGTGATGGCAAAGCTGAATTTTATTCATTAGTCTTATGGATCACACCATCCTTCTGAAATCATTCTAATACATGTACATACATATGGATCATGTTTATATAATTTGGATCATGTTTCATATTGCAATGTTTCATATATATATTGCAATATGAAACATTATGAAACATAATGCAATATGAAATTTTTCCTTACTGAAATGCCTAGTTCAATTTTAAATTCTCTCTGTGAACACACAGCTACCAGTGATGTAAGAAACAGGGCTTTAACAGCCAAATAAAAGCTGCTGGTTTGCCCTGAGGGCCATTCTGTCCTGTGCTCTTCTGCATCCCTCTATATATCCTTAGTAGACCTAATTATACAGCATCATAAACCCACTTATAAAAACTCGTTTAGAAATTAATTGAATGCCTGACATCCCCATGTGACCCACTTATTATAGTATGTGTGTGCTGGTGTTTTCGCAATTGTGTGAGTGCATTGTAGCATGATTTTGTATGTGAGTGTCTGCATAATTAATCATGTTGCTGTCTAATTCATAATGTAAATGATTTGCATTAACTTGCTAAGTTCATAAAAGCTAACATTTTCACATAAACACACAAGATGAACTGAGGAACTCGCAACTGACAATGGACTTTTTTTTTTTTTTTTAAAGCATCCTTAAAGGGTTAGTTCACCCAAAAATGAAATTTCTGTCATTAATTACTCACCCTCATGTTGTTCCACACCCGTAAGACCTTCGTTCATCTTCAGAACACAAATTAAGATATTTTTGATGAAATCCGAGAGTTTTTTTTATCCTCCATTGAAAGCAACAAAATTACCACATTCAGAAAAGTATTAAAAACATCGTTAAAATGGTCAACGTGACTACAGTGGTTCAACCTTAATGTTATGAAGTGATGAGAATACTTTTTGTGCGCAAAAACAACGACTTTATTCAACAATATCTTCTCTTCTGTGTCATTCTCGTACGCTGTTTATGTTCAGCGCTTCCAGGTTCTACATCAGACCATCAGCTCAGTATGTAAACAGCATAGCAGAATGACAGTGGAGAGACGAATTTATTGAATAAAGTAATTATTTTTGATTTGTTTTTGCGCACAAAAAGTATTCTTGTTGCTTCATAACTTTAAGGTCAAACCTGACTATTTTAACAATGTCTTTACTACTTTTCTGGACCTTGAATGTGGTAATTTCATTGCTTTCAATGGAGGATAAAAAAACCTCTCGGATTTCATCAAAAATATCTTAATTTGTGTTCTGAAGATGAACGAAGGTCTTACGGGTGTGGAACGAGTAATTAATGACAGAATTTTCATTTTTGGGTGAACTAACCCTTTAAAACAAGATAAATTAAGATATTAAAGGGATAGTTCACCCAAAAATGAACATTTTGTCATCATTTACTCACCCCTAATGTTCTTCCAAACCTGTATGAGTTTCTTTCTTCAACCTGATGGCATCCACTGATGTCCATAGTAGGAAAAAAAATACTATGGAAGTGAATGGGTGCCGTCAACTGTTTGATTATCAAAATATCTTCTTTTGTGTTCAACAGAAGAAAGAAACTCATACAGGTTTGGAACCACTTGAGGGTGAGTAAGTGATGACAGAATTTTAATTTGTGGGAGAACTATCCCTTTAAAACCTGTTTCGTAGGATATATTTTAATACAAGTTTAGTATTTTTATTGTTAAACATTTTTCTTTTGGCTGTCTTTTAGCCTCATGAACACAGGATTAGGATTTAAACTTCACTCACATAGGCTTCCACAGTATCTCTTGATGTTGAAGCACATTCCCTAACCACCAGGCCCCAGAAGACTTCCACAGTATTCAGTTTTATTCACTAGTATTCTTTGTCTCCAAGCATTAGGTTTCCTGCACAGCTCAAACTCGGGGTCTTACCCTGTGACTGAAGGTCCAATTGACGGCCCATTTCAAATGCAGGAGTTAATGGCTCAGATCTGGTGTAATCAGGAAGCAAACAAACGAATGCATAACGTAATGATCTTCCAGTAAGGCCAGGCCTACTATACACAACCTCACTTTAAGAGCCCTGTTATTTATTTGTCACAAACCGAACTATTTGTATGCACATCTAGTTGAACCTTGAATCACACTGAGGCCTTTCACATTACACCTGCTACTGAAGAAACCGAGGTGTTTTTTCTCTTATTTCAGACCAATGGCATATGTCAGTGGAGATAAGGGAGGCTGAGTCAAGATCTAAGAGATCGCCATCAAAATAGAAGCACTCTGCTCAGAGGGAAAAGGTTGTCTGCAGACATCACAAGGGAATATGATTATGCTGGCGGGAAACGATGTCAGACAGACTTGGACCTGGTGAACAGAGACAATGTGAGGTCTTGTGCCTCTCTTTTTAAAAGCTGTTATTTGCACAAAAACGATTATTGGATAATTGGGTGTTGGTCAAGCTGTGATGCAAATAATGTAATTATCCTTCATTTTGTAATTATAATTCTTGCTTTTTCCACATTATCGCAGTTTGTTTATTATTAAATTTGCATTTAAGAAGATATTTTGATTGCCACCGGTAAGCTGATTAAAAATCATACTGTTCTCTGTTCTAGAAAGATTATTTATAATTCTCATAAAGCCCCAAAACCGACATCACCCCCCATTGTGCCAGGAGCCAGCCGGACTGTATGAGCTGCTCTCACAGCATTCAGTTTGAGGATTAAAGCAGTTACCCACGACGCTTTGCTCTGCTCATCTGAGCCAATTCACTCACAGTATTCATAGGGCATAAGAACAGATTCCACACCGATTTAATTCTGGGTTTTTATTGCTCTTTAAAGTTTTTTCAGTAGCTCAGTTTTTTTTTTTTTTTTTGAAGAGGTTGATACTTTTATTATGCAAGGATGCATTACAGTGATTAAAAGTGACAGTAAAGACATTAATAATGTTTATATTTTAAATGAATGCTGTTCATTCGAACTTTCTAGAAAAAGATTATCAAGGTTTGCACAAAAATATTAAGCAGCACAACTGTTTTCAGAATTGCAAATTCTGAAATAGAATTTTGCAAATCAGCATCTGAAGGATCATGTGACACTGAAGACTGGAGTAATGATGCTGAAAATTCAGCTTTGATCACAGGAATAAATAATATTTTAAAATATATTACCATAGAAAGATTTGAAATAATATTTCACAGTATTACTATTCTTGCTTTGATCAAATAACTGCTGCCTTTGTAAGCATAAGAGACTTCTTTCAAAAACTTTAAAAAAGTGTACCTATTATGAATTCATATTTAATGCAACGTATGAGCTTGTATTAATTTTAATTAAATTAGATTTAAATAATACAATTAGACAAATGGCAAAGCAACTACATTCACTCTAAAAATAGATGAAAAAACAAAACAAATTTACACAGTAAAATACTGTTTTTCATTGAAACAGTAATATACCGTAAAAACAATGCATTCTGGGTAATAGTATTTGTCGTTTTTGAGAAAGTAGCCTATAGGCAAATAATATTACCCAGAATGCATTGTAATATACAGAAGTAATATACCGTAAAAACAATGCATTCTGGGTAATATTATTTGTCGTTTTCAAGAAAGTAGCCTTTAGGTTACTTTCTCAAAAATGACAAATAATATTACCCAGAATGCATTGTTTTTACGGTACATTACTGTTTCAACAGAAAACAGTATTTTACTGTGTACATTTGTTTCATTTTTTTTTTTAACAGCTATTGCAAGTATTTGCTTTGGATTTTAATTGATCTAATTTAATTGTTATTTATTTATTTTTAGTTTGAAGAGATACCCACAATCAAAAAGAGTCCACTTATAATGTTTGTACACAAAGAAACCTGGATTCTTTTTCTCTCAGCTTATGTTTTGTTCTCCGATTAAAGAGTTTAAGGTTTAAAGAAGAATCTGATATTTAAACACACACACACACACACACACACACATATATAACAGCTGTCAGGATTTAATGCTTTGTTCATTTGTTCAATTCTGCATAGCTGGTAAAATTCAACATTCATCAGTTACAGTAGCTTGTGGGCAAGCAAGTTAATTTCCCATCCTGTTTGTAACTGAATTTCTTTCGGTGGAAGGTTTACTGGTGTTGCATAATGGTTACGATTGATCATTTCAGATTTGGAGTGAATATTGATTGCCTTTTCACTGCATTGAGCACTACAGTACTTACATTACTTTGCGGTCTATGGCGTTATTGCTGGGATGGACTTGACATTGTCAGTATGCTTTATCTCTTGTGTGTGGCTAATCTGAGGTTGATTTCCATCAGTGAGCACTGATTTGTAAAGCCTCTTCTCTGTCAGCACCATCAGGGTCGGTTAGCATCAGCCTTTGGCACTCTCCGAGGGTCCCTTGCCCCTTGCCGTCCCTATCAATCACAGCCTACTGTCAGACAAGTTGAGTTGCACTGACGGCTGTCCTTGTGGAGGAAGAGGAGGATATGCGTCCCAGTGTGCTCTGCAGATTCTTAGATGACCTGTGAGACTGTAACACTGTACGAACATCTTTTAAATCCTTCAGGGACTGGACTCAGGGTCAGCTGAGACTGAAGTATCCCTAGAGACCCCATGTGTTACGATGGGGAGAAATGGAAAAATAAAAGAGAGTAAGAAGTGAGAAACAAAGAGATAGAAACCAGTCTCTGTTGCCCCTGTAGACCATTTTCACATGAGTTTATCCCTTTCCTGCTTGAATTATTAAAATAGAGTTAATATCTTAAAGGGGACCTATTATGCCCCTTTTCACAAGATGTAATATAAGTCTTGTATAAGAATGTGTCTGTGATGTTTCAGCTCAAAATACCCCACAGATCATTTATTATACTGTAGCTTGTCAAATTTGCCCCTTTTTGGGTGTGAGCAAAAACATTTTTGTGTGTGTCCCTTTAAATGCAAATGAGCTGCTGCTCCCGGCTGCTTTCCAGAAGAGGGCGGAGCTTTGACAGCTCGCGCTTCGGTTGCTCAACAACAACAAAGCTGGAGAATCTCACGCAGCCAAAATGAGGATTGTGTTCAGCCTTACATTGTTCAAACCGGAGTCGGACACTGATGGAGAGACTCAGGAAGAAGTTACAACTTTTAGGACATTTCTGAATGGTTAGTGGATAAATTTATGTAGTTGCTGTGGAGTTGATTCAACTCATCCACTAGCATGTGCCGTCATGTTAATCTTTTGTGCAAATCCAGCGTTGAATTGACCCTCGTTTGTGAAGCAGTCCGGCGTAAAATAACGGCATGGTAACAACACTCTACTACAACAACTCTTCCTCTTCTCTAAAGAAGTGAAAACTAGTACACCGTTGTCGCTTGCGAAAACAAAATGGCGGTGTCGTGGGTGGAAACATACAGATTAAGGGGCGGTAAAATTATAATAAGATCCCCTTCCTGCGTCACTAGGGGAGCGAAATCTGAGCAGCTCGTTTTTTCACATGCTTGCAGAGAAAGGCTTACCAAAACAAAGTTACTGGGTTGTCCTTTTTCATGTTTTCTAGGTTGGTAGATGCACCGGGGACCCGATTATAGCACTTAAACATGGAAAAAGTCAGATTTTCATGATATGTCCCCTTTAAAGCAGGGTCGTAACCACCATAGACATTGAGGGGGAATTATTGTCCCCCCAATAATTAGAAATGGCCAAATCTCTCCCTCTGTAGAAATTAAAGATATCTGGATCTATTTAAATTTGTTTGGTTTTATGCTGCATATAGAAGAACCCAAATTATATATTATTTTTAAGGCAACTGATGCTGGTGTCCACTACAGTGAAAAGATATTTAAAACCATATGCAACCATTCAGGTTGTGATTTTACATCCACATTTGACCCATGCCCATAAGACTATATGGCTGTCCTCTTTATATGACATTGTCCATTTAATTTATGGCAACATAAATTCAACACTGGCTGACGAAAGTTGTGAAGCACCAAGTACCTCTATGCACCTCTATCTTTTATACTACAAGGTCCAGATTTAAGGGACATATTTATTCAGGTAATATTTGACAGGGAGTTTTTTTTTTTTTACATTAAAAACACAATGTGCGCAGCCTATACGTGTCTGTTGTGAATGTGTGTGCAGGGTGTGTTGTGTATGTGAAGATGGGAAGGTGGTCTATGTACATTTAACCATTCTTCAGTCTTTTAAAAGCCTCAGATACTGATAAGACCTGTATTAACACTGATTTATTTGATTGTCATTTATCACTGAGTGGCAAACATTTCATAAGAGGTCAATAGAGGATCTAAAATTATGGAGATTTATGAAAATAAATCCTGCTCCTTAACAGGAAATGTTTTGTGCATTCATGGGCCGATGTTAATAATTTTGTTATCCACTCCAGTTTCACTCCATTGAGCATAAAACAGTGATCCTTTGGTGACCTCACAGAAAAGATGTAAGGGAGCTTTTGCATGCAAATTACGGGACATTTTCATACTGCTTTGTGTTCGTTGAGATTATGTGTATGACTGAAAGAGATCCATTAATGACTACTCCTTTATCTAGCAGCTGATGCCCTCCAATCTTTTCTCCAGTGGCTAAGTATCCCCATCAGATCATTAACTTTGTGAGATAAAATCTGGCCATACAGTACTAATAAATGAAGGGTGATCTTCTGTAGGAGTCTTGATTAAGACACACTTCTGTAGGTATCTGTTCTGAAAGCAGCACCCCAGCTGCCTCACAGTAGGGGTGATCTGATTGCCACAGCTGTGCGTTTTTGAATGCTTGAACTATTCCTTTACAGCCCATTTTTCTCATTAATCTGCATGCATGGTGTAAAAATAACACAGGTTGCTATGAATGCTTCAGAAATAAGGCATGATCTGATTCCTAAGTGATTTCTGAAGTGATTTGTGTTAATTCTGAGATATTGACATGCTTCGGCGGTAACGCTCAGCCCATGAATGAGGGCACTTTAACGGCTAGCCTTAAATAGAAACCGCTGTGGGGGAAAATGACATTGTTCAGGATAGGGAAGCGTGCACTGAAAGGAAGAAAAGCAAAACACTTTGGCCTGCTGCAAGGTCCAGACGTAGTATTGGCTGTGACTACGGGAGGTATCTTAAGAAGGCGTTGGTTCTCCACAGGCGAGAGGAAAGGTTGTGGCCTTTATCTTCATGACGTACTGGACGCACTTGAACGATTACAAAGACTTCCCTCGCAACTGGAGGTCCTTAAGCTCAGACTTGACATTGTGAAGGCACAATCAGTCACTAGACCACTACATAATCATATCTACAAACCCTTCGCTCTTCCACGAAATTCACCATTCTGACATTGAAATAGGATGTACAAATCCGAGAAATTTAGCTTTTGTTGGTGGGGGATGGGGACGGGCAGCTTTATATGAATGTATCTCTGAATGAACTGACTGAAAAGTTTTGCATTTTCTTTTCATCCTACCTTCAAATAATGTCTGATACAATGGTGTTTATCAGTGCAAAGCTGCTTTGTGTACAGGTGTAACCACTGTATTTCTGCTTTTCATTATATTCGGCATGAAATGATAGTTGCGAATATCCAATGGAAACAACAGCTTCTTGATGAAGAAAAATGTAGGGCAGGACTTGTCCCGCCCTCACGCCAGTAAACACATCATTAGAGGCCCTGTTTACACCTGGTATTAAGATGCGTTTTAGTCGATTGGATCACAAGTAGACGAGGGAGACGCGTAACTGTTTACACCTGGTGTTTTAATCTGTCTTTTTGTCCACTTTCAGCCACTTCTGTCCTGATTTCTTTGAGGGGAGGGTCTATGGGCGAGTAGCCATCTTTTGTGGGTGTTCGACCACATTCAACCACGTGAGCGTTTACACCATGAAAGCAATCCGGTCGAATGTGTTTTTGATTACCTCTGGAAGTGGTTGAAAGTGGACAAGCTCAAAACGTTTTACACCCCATTTACACCTGTATTTAGTGTCGTCCACTTGTGATCCGATCGACCAAAACGCATCTTTATACCAGGTGTAAACAGGGCCAGAGTAGAGAAGAGATGCTGCAAAAGGATTTTGACTGGTTTTGAAATGCTTTAAAGGCTGAAATGTGAGGTTTATCATTTTATGAAAATTTTGGTCTTGTCAAAACTTGTATTATTTGAACTGTAAAGTTGTTTTTACATCATTACTTTTACAGTGATTTTACAGTTTAGTATGTTACCATAGATGTCGGTGTTGTTTCAAAACAACGTTGCTACTTAAACAACATATTAATTTTAATAATACTATTAAAGGATTAGTTCACTTTCAAATGAAAATTACCCCAAGCTTTACTTACCCTCAAGCCATCCTAGGTGTATATGACTTTCTTCTTTCTGATGAACACAATCTGAGATATTTTAATAAATATCCTGATGCCTCCTAGCTTTATAATGGCAGTTAACAGGATTCATGAGTATGAGCTGAAGAAAGTGCATCCATCCACATCCATCCATCATAAACGTACTCCACACGGCTCCGGGGGGTTAATAAAGGCCTTCTGAAGTGAAGCGATGCATTTGTGTAAGAAAAATATCCATATTTAACAAGTTATGAAGTAAAATATCTAGCGTCCACTAGACCGCCTTCTGTATTCAAGTTATGAAGAAAGTGTAAAACTCTCGCAGTTCAAAAAGCTTACACTACGTCCTACGCCTTCCCTATTCAACTTACGGAAAAAGCTTAAACTGACACGACTCCAGTTTACACTTTCTTCGTAAGTTGAATACGTAAGGCTGTCTGGCGGAAGCTAGATATTTTACTTCATAACTTGTTAAATATAGATTTTTTTTTTTTTACACAAATGCATCGCTTCGCTTCAGAAGGTCTTTATAAACCCCCCGGAGCCGTGTGGAGTACGTTTATGATGGATGGATGTGGATGGATGCACTTTCTTCAGCTCATACTCGTGAACCCTGTTAACTGCCATTATAAAGCTTGGCTGCATCAGGATATTTATTAATATATTACCGATTGTGTTCATCAGAAAGAAGAAAGTCATATACACCTAGGATGGCTTGAGGATGAGTAAATCTTTGGCTAATTTTCATTTGAAACTGAACTAATCCTTTAAGGAGTATTATTTGTATTAGAATTCTCACAACTTGTCCACCGTCACCTTTTTCGCCAGTTTGTATTTTGCTGCATAATGCTCTGTGTGGATTGGGTGACATTTGGGTCCATCAACACCATTTTTGGTGGAAAAATAAACAAGAAATGAGTTTAGTAGAATATTGTGTCAAAATATTGTTTTGGTTCCCCCAGAGAGTGTTTTCACAGTGGAGGCTTGTTGTTTCCCATGCCTGGTTTTTAGTTCAGTGGATAATTGCTAGTGAACCAAAGCAAGACCTTTAAGTTTCTCAAGCTAATTGTTAGCAAATGTCCATATTCAAAAGTTTTCAAGTGACGTATAAGTCCCAACTGGGCTCAGCTTTTTGATGGGAAGAATTTTTGTTCTTTCCCAGAAACATTATGGGATGTTTTCAGTGACATAGCATGCTAATCAGCCATCGTTAACCGCTAAGTAATGCAAACAGAAAGCAAAAAATGTTTTCAGATTGTCTCCTACAGAAACATGAACAAAAAGTCTGATAGTTTGATATTCCTTAAAAGTTGATCGAAGAGCTGCTCGAACACTCTATAACGATGTTCTCACAATTGCAAGGCCAATAAGATATTAACATTAGTTAGCCTGTTGTATTTCTGTGTCTTTTTAAGGACAGCGTTTGCTTGAGCCGAGGAGCACAGTAATTGAAAACACTTGCCTACGACAGAGCAGGAAAAGTCATTGTGCCTTCACCCTCCTTCATGTAAACTGTACACATCTCAAGCACTGTCCTACAGTAACAATCTGACAGTCCTGCTCTCACAGGAATCTATCCATGCGGCATCCTGAAATAAATCAGGTTTAGTAAACTGCAAAAACTACAGTCTTCACAGTATCTCAGCTGGATGCATTCCACTCAAGGGCCTGCAGTCCCCAGATCAATGTGGCGTCATTCTATTTGTGGATCTCTTTGACTCCAGGGCAACGTACTATTGATGCCTGTCCAAAATGTGACTCCCAGCAGATCAATAACTTGACCTGTTACTAATATCTGCCATAAATTATGGTACAGAAATCAGTTAATTAAGATAAATTGATTTGCACTTCGATGGAAAGTCGCTGCAAAGCTTAATTAGGAAATAATGCTTTATAGGGGATGTCCCATTGTGTATGCTCCATATATATAAAAAATCTGACTGACCCTAAACTTTTGACTTTTGTTCCATGTCAAAAAAAAAATAATAATAATAATTACATAATTAAGTAAATAAATGTGAATGACATTTTTATATTTAATTAATCTCATTAATTAGATACAATAAACTCTATTTATTCAGTATTCTTAAGCAACACAATGTATGTTTCAGTGTCTATGCAAGCATACGAAAGAAACTGTAATTTTACAAATGCAATTTTTGACAGTTTCAGCATGTCCAGGCCCTTGGCAAATTGTTACATCATTTATAGATCACTTAAGATTTTCAGAGACCATATCTGATGTCCAGTGTCAGGTTCAGTCATGCAGTAGCTCAGAAGCACACTCTTGCACGTCATGTCAACGAACAGTTGCACTCAATTTAACATAATTATAGGATGCAGTGTCCACGAGTCAGCTGACCCACACAAAGGACCAAGTGTTGCATACTGGCATAGGACAGTGTTTATTGATCAGAGCCACTGATGCCTACTGAGTGGGAACAATGAGGGGGTGGTAGATTTAGAGCTGCTGCGAAGCGTCACAGGGCCTGGAATAACATTTTTATGGGTGGTCCCCTTCTCCCCGGGGCCAAATAAGAAGCTTAGACCTCAGTGTGCCCCTCTTACAACAACCCTGGATAGATAAACACCATAATGCATAACAATAAAAAAACATATTACACCCAGCATTCTGGAAAATACAGAATATGGTTCTGAGCTTTGAGCTTCCACACATTGATGATACAATGGTTTCCCACAATGGTGATAATGACTTATCTGTCGCTCGCCTCTAATTGAGTTGTAGGTTACCATTACTGTATTGATGGAATGACATGTAGAGCACTTCCTGTGCATCCCTCAAGCTGGATCTGCAGTAAAAGCCTGAAAACCATTTGTCACGTAACGCTTTGATTGTGGAAAAAGTTATTGGTCTGTTCAGCTGAATGTAATGACAATGAGACATCAGATTTATGCCGTTCCAAGCTGTGAAATCACTATTCTTGGCAGATTGACAACACGCTCGTGTGTGCACAATTTGTAGAAGCACATGCCGAGATTTGTGGGTAAAAAGGGCTTTATTGTTAATCTATCAAGGCTTTCGTTTCATGCACTAAGCCTCACAGATTGATTGTAGCTGCTCCAAATCACATGTGACACATTTTGAAAATCAGAGATTAAATATAGGTTCACAATATGGTGAGCAATTACTAGTTAGAGCAAATGGATCAGCTTAAGGATTTATTTGGATCCATTGAGCATCTAAACAGACCCAATCTTTGGTAAAATGGAGGCCTGTCGCTCCGTCCTGGAGCCAGAGTTGTCTGACTCTGTTTGACGACAGAGGACTTTGGGCTCTGGTCATAAAAGTGGCTTCTCCCATATGCTAACTGTCACCAAAATTCATTGCACATTTAAAATGAAAGAGGTACTATGTTGAATTGCTAATTCTGCAGCAGCAAGTTGCCTTTTTGACTGTACTTTGTTTTACTGAGTCGAGGGAATATCAAAAAAATTACAAGCACACAAGGGATTTGGGGCCCTGTTTTAACAATCTAAGCGCATGGTATAAAGCGCACGGCGCAAGTGCACTTTAGGGTGTGTCCGAATCCACTTTTGCTAGTTTAAGGACAGGCGCATGGTCCAAAAGGGTTGTCCCTATTCTCTTAATGAGTCATGGGTGTGTTTTGGGCGTAACAAACCAATGATTGCGCCTCGCACCATGGCGGATTCGCTATTTACATAGTGGAATTTGCAAGCGGAAAAACTGAACGCTTCTCTAGTGAGGAAACGGATCTGCTCATGCGCGAGGTTAAACGCGCGAGCAGACCATCTATGGGAAACGCTGGATTCTGCCAAAGCATTTTTATCTTTATGTACACTATAATAATCTTTTACATTGTAGTCCCTGTGTGTGTGTATGTGCACCCACATATAGGCGCATATTACTAATACGCCCTTTAAATAACAAAACAAATATTGCTCCATTGACTTTAGACCAGGTTTTTGTTGGTCAATGGCGCAGTCATTTTCAGTTGCCTCAAAATAGCAACACGCCAACAATGCACCTGAACACACCTTGTTTTCAGACCAGCACGCCCATGGGTGCACAAATGGGCGCAAATGCATTTGCTATTTAAACAACGTGGCGTAGGACGTGAAAATGATAACTGCGTCGGGCTAAAACTAGCAAAAAACACTTGTGTCGTGCCTGGCGCAACATTGCGCCGGGTGTGTGATAGGGACCTTGATGTTTATTGTGTGTTTTGTTCTTGAATTGACTTTAATGAATTTTATACACTTATACAGTTGGTACTTGATGTACTTGGCAGTGCTTGATGGATGATTTTAAGGTAGAAAACTAATTTAATATTAGCACAGCCTGTGAAGGGACATCTGGAGGCTGCACAGCTGCCTGTAACAAATGGCACTTATGACACAGGTATGTTTTGAAGCATGGCAGCTGGTTTGAGCTGGTTTATGCTGGTCCTGAGCTGGAGCAAGTTGCTTAGGACCAGCACTTGACCAGCATGAACCAGCTAAGGACCAACTAAGGACCAGCTTAATCCAGCTCAAACCAGCTGCCATGCTTCAAAACATACCTAACCAGCATATGGAAGTAAAGCGTGGAAGAAAGTTGAGTAAAATATTTTGTTTAATGTACAAATAAAACTAATATACACTACTGTTCATACGTCTGGGGTCAGCAAGTTTTATTTTTTAATATTTTTGAGAGCAGATGTGTATATAATACTAAAATACGTAAAGGGTTAGTTCACCCAAAAATGACATTTCTGTCTTTTATTACTCACCCTCATGTCGTTCCACACCCATAAGACCTTCGTTCATCTTCAGAACACAAATTAAGATATTTTTGATGAAATCCGTGATGTTTTTTTATCTCCTATAGAAAGCAACGTAATTACCATCATTCAAGGCCAAAAAAAAGTAGTAAAAACATAGTTAAAATAGTCAACGTGACTGCAGTGGTTTTACACGTGAGCAGCACAATGCACGCGTGTGATGCTGATGCAGGAATCGGCCAATAATTAGCCAGCATTCTGATGTAGATGTAAACAGCATATGAGAATGACACGGAAGAGAAGATATTGTTGAACAAAGTCATTATTTTTGTTTTTGCGCACAAAAAGTATTCTCGTCGCTTCATAACATTAAGGTTGAATGACTGTAGACTGTTTTAACAATGTCTTTTCTACTTTTCTGGACCTTGAATGATGCTACTTACGTTGCTTTCCATGGGAGATACAAAACCTCTCGGATTTCTGAAGATGAACGAAGGTCTTATGGGTGTGGAACGACATGAGGGTGAGTAATTAATTTTTGGGTGAACTAACCCTTTAATGTAATAATACTAAAACATAGAAATAAAGGAACTAATTAAAGAAGAAGAAATACAGATAAGAGAAATTTGATGAGAAAAAAATACTAAATATTCAGTTGTGACGTGTAGTTCTTTGTCTGTTTTGTTTCATTGTGTTTTGGTTCTGTTTTCCCTGTTCTGGTTTGCCTGAGTTCCCTGTGCTTATTAGTTTCCATAGTTTCCCATTTACGCACCTGTTCTATTTTCCGTTGATTACTCAGTCCGTGTATTTAAGCCTTCAGTTCATTCAGTTCCTTGTTCGGTCTCGTCTTTATGTGGTTGTTATATTATTACTCCTGAAATCTCCTGCGTGCTCTTGTTGGATTATTATTATTATTAAGACTGTTTTTGTTGTTTACTCCTTCGTCGTGCGCTTTATTGCAGCCATTCACCCGTTACATCAGTCTTATTATATTGTAATACTATTGGGATCAAAAAATGACTCAAACAGAATCCTGGGTTGGGTGCACGTAAAACACCATGACACAGCATAGCGTTTAAATTTTATTTTTAACAAGGTAAGGGACAAAAGCAATATATTTAAGGGGCGAGGATGAATAAACCTGTATTGCACATCCTGTTGGTGAGCCTTTACTGAGCTGCAGCTTCTGGGGTTTTCATGCAGTTGTATTAGAAAAGGCCAGACCAGACGTCTCTATCATCTGAGACACGCCATAGAGAGGCTGTGATCGTGCGCTTCTGGAGGACCCAGATATGAACACTTTCTTGAGCACGGTGATGAATCATCTACAAATGACTTCACCTCACCAAATACCAGTGCAAATTGCCTGAGAAGAAACCTGTAGATGCCCTATTCACGTCAGGATAATACCTTTGGCAGTGAACAGCGGCGATATGTGATTGAGCAGCAAACTCTTCAGGGAGGGAAGTTTGACACCCTGTTGTTTTCCCACCACCCACCCTATCCATTAAAGGCCGTCGTGGACAAGAATGCCTGCCGAATACCTGCCCAGGATGTTTTTTCTTAGAATTTAGACTTAGTTGTCATGGAGACCCACCAAACCGTCACTGCCCAAAAAGTGGCATGACGCAGAAGCAATTTTGCCGTGTTTACCCTTGTCTTGCGGAGCCAAGGACAATATGACACATTAAAGTGATGGCTCACAATTCAGAGAAAAAGGAACAAATAAACAATAGATTGTGTGGCATAACAGCAGGCTCAAAGCCCCCGGGAGCCTAAGGAACAGAATGAGTTCATTTAAATTGTTTTTATCCTCTTATTTCAAACCCACATGGTCCAAATTTGTATAAGTAATGCAAATATATCACTGCTTCATCATAATGACTAGTCTTTTTTGGTCCGGCATGCAATGTCTTGTTGCAGTTAGGCTTATTGGAAATGTGTCTCTACATTTTTGCGAAACGCTGAAAACGTACCTATACATACAGTTTATTGCAGTTTCCTGTTGAATTGTAGTTCCTTGCACAATCCTATGACCTCAAAACGTTTAGCATGTGATTTGTAAACTAATACATTTTGACATTTGCACCACATAATCAGCTCCATATCTTTGGCTTTTTTCCGATGTGGTAAACTCAGTAACTCATCTGATATAGCATTGCACTTGCGATACAGAAAAATACAAAATAACTCAAGAAACTACAAAGCAAACATGCAAGAAAACAGAACTGAGAGCACCAACATAACAGCTATAGAAAGACAAGACCTGACAAACAACATGGGAAACACAGGGCTATACAGTATTCAGATAGAGCTTGACATGAACTTTTTTGCTCACCAGCCACTGCGGCTGGTGGTTTTCCAAAGTTACTAGCCACTCAGCGTTTTCACTGGCCACAATTTTGACATCGATACCATGGGGAAAACTGCCAAATAGGTATTTTTAGTATATTAGGCTGCTGTCACTTTAAGACCTGACGCACGGATCCATTATACTGTTACACATGCGTTTCCTTTCTCAACTGTTTACGTTCACTTCGAACATAACTGACTGTGTTTACGTGAATACTCACCAAGACCGGCATTTTGACATTATTTTATGTGTATTTGACTGTTTTAGTGCAATATGCAGCGAAAAATAACTAAATTTAGTACTGAGAGGCGGCTTTATGTGCTGCACTTTGGGTGTGAGCACAAAAGCTGCAGGTATGAGTAAAATTATGCTCAATACACACAATCCCACACCGAACTTCAAGCCCTGTAACACCAACAATATTCATCCAGTGCAAATGAAACGAATGAGTGAGGGGAGGCGGGTTTGTGTGTCAATTCGCTGTCGGAGAGATGAGAGAGAAAGAGCTGGTATAGTGTATCTATTCAGTGGAAAATGAGTATTGGAAACGTTTCAGATATTTCAGTATCGATATGAATCGAAAAATCAATACTGCACTGAGTTTATTATTTCAGATGCCTTTTTAAAAAACTACAATTGAAAAATGTATATATTATATATAAAATTCAACCCACCAAAGTGGCTAGTAGGAGTGACTGTGTTACACGCCACTGCTGAAATCCACCCGCATTTGGCAGGTTGGTGAGTGTTAATGTCAAGCTAACTAGGTAACAAGACACACCTGGGGTACAATCAAGGGGAACCAATGAAACAAAAGGACTACAAAGGGACAATAAACCAGACACAGGAACAGGAAACTAGAAATACAACATCAAAAAATTCCAAACAAACAGGGAACATGTAACACATCTGTACCAGCCCATGTTGGGATACAAGGAAATGAAAAGACAGACAAAATGGCCAAGGAAGCACTTAGTTTGGATAATATTAGCATAACAGTTTAAGCGGAAGGGAAGTCTCTGATTCGAAAAGCGTGTGATAAAAGGCAGAAATACTGGGTCTCGTGTCAGAAAGGAAGACATTTCCATAGAATACAAAGTAACATAAAACTAAGTAAAATTAGTTCTAACGTAAATATGAAGGAATATATACAAGATTAAGAATGGGTCACACTAAATTTAATGCAACACTTCATATCATGGGCAAACACAACTCAGGTTTATGCAGTATATGTCAGGAAATGGAAACCATACAACGTGTTTTGATTAGATGCATTAAATATGAACAGAAAAAAATTAATCTTGTAAGAGAATTGGAAGCCTTTGGTATTACAGAATTCACTTAATGCAGTATTTTAAATATCAGGCCAGAAACTGGTACAGCAATAATGAAGTTCATGGGAAACAGTGGTTTGAAAAACAGAATATAGACAATCTTCTATGTATTCCATCTTCGTCACACTCCATCACAGTAGGTGGCAGTATGCACCTTTGCAGTTGGTTTGCAATCCTCCAGTAAATCCACAGAAGTGCTTCTCAATACTCAAGCTTATGTTTCCTCATTTCCTCGCTCCTCCGTCCTCCAGCCCGTGACCCGGAAAACGATCGAGTTCAGCCATCTTGAAAGACATCTCAATTCTCAAAATTATGCGCAATACACACAATCTAATTGCACACAGGTTTATACTTGCCTAGACGCGAGGAAATGAAGCGAGGAAAGGAAATGAGGATGCACAAATAAGAAATGAGAAGCACCCCATGTAACACACAAGTCCAATAAAAGAGCTCAGTGACCTGTAGAAGCAGCTAATATGGCATGATTGTTTCAGAAAATGTGTTTTTATCTCACGTTTGCTTTTGTTAACACAATCAGTTAGGTTTAGAGTAGGTGCTACGTTATTTGCAAAGACGATAGAGCATTAAACTTTTAGCGCCACTTACCAGACATTTGATTTACGAACTGTCGAGATACATACAACAACCTACGTAATAAAATACTGTCAGATTCATGTTCATGTTTTAGATAAAACTGAACATGCCTTTAGCACCACTCACTTGACATTTCACTTTGTTGCGAAACTTGAAAGAAGCAACGTCATATGATTTTGCAGAAATGTAGCCACAGGCACGCATTTCCAATGAGCCTCGGTTGTCTGTTTCCCTTAGAGGCGGTTTACATATCAATGTGCTAACGTGTTCTTGTACCATGTGCGCAAGTGGAAGGATCATGCAAAAATGAAATTCCGTCATGCCATGAGTTTGATTGCACCCATGGCACATGATCATCCGAGAAATGCATCTGTGATTGCAACACTGTCAAATATCATCATTTTGGAGATCATTTTGGACCATTTTGGGAGGGGTGTTCTTTGGACAGCACAGTGTGTTGCATCAGATGGAGAACACCAGGGTCCTGATGTTCTAAACCCTAAAGACCAGGTCCAGGATTAATAGAAAGACACTTCACCTTGTTGAAACCAGACTCAGAAGAGGGCCAGTAATGAGACTGCTTGGAGCAACTGCTAATGAGCACTGTGCACTTTCCATTTGAGCTTTAACTAGACGTTTAATAGTCTTCAACAGCCAATTCGCACAAAGTGCTAGAGGTTAAAGCGTGTGGTATACTGGCAATAGCTCCAGCAATTCACTAGATAACTCAAGAGGTGACATGTCATTTCACAAGGAGGAAATTGCATCACAGCAGGAATTTCCCCCGCATTTAGTGAGTATAACAAAATGTTATACTTTGTTATCTGTTTGTTCCTATTTGTTCCTGAAGTGGATGGAGTAAACTTTGGCCAGCGTCTATAAATCAGAGTGAACTTTTGTGGAAAGTGGAGTTAGAGACAGACACAAACCATTACAAGGCAATACTTTTTTTCTTTTTTTACTTTATAGCTAGTGCTTTCTATGGAAGCTTGTTTCCGCCATGAAATAAAAAATATAAAAGTTAATTGCGACTTTTTATCTCGCAATTCTGAAAAAAAAAAGTCAGAATTGTGTGATATGAACTCAGAATTGTGAGTTATAAAGTCAGAATCGTGTGATATAAAGTCAGAATTGTGAGTTATAAAGTCAGAATTGTGTGATATAAAGTCAGAATTGTGAGTTATAAAGTCAGAATCGTGAGTTATAAAGTCAGAATTGTGTGATATAAAGTCAGAATTGTGAGTTATAAAGTCAGAATTGTGTGATATAAAGTCAGAATTGTGTGATATAAAGTCAGAATTGTGTGATATAAAGTCAGAATTGTGAGTTATAAAGTCAGAATTGTGTGATATAAAGTCAGAATTGTGTGATATAAAGTCAGAATTGTGAGTTATAAAGTCAGAATTGTGTGATATAAAGTCAGAATTGTGAGTTATAAAGTCAGAATTGTGTGATATAAAGTCAGAATTGTGAGTTATAAAGTCAGAATTGTGTGATATAAAGTCAGAATTGTGAGTTATAAAGTCAGAATTGTGTGATATAAAGTCAGAATCGTGAGTTATAAAGTCAGAATTGTGTGATATAAAGTCAGAATTGTGTGATATAAAGTCAGAATTGCGAGTTATAAAGTCAGAATTGCGAGTTATAAAGTCAGAACTGTGATTTACAAAGGTTTAAACTCGCAATTGCATGTTATAATGTCCAATTGTGAGGGAAAAAAGACTGACTTTTTTTTCTCAGAATTGTGAGTTAATATCATTAATATCACAATTCTGACTTTATAACATGTAATTGTGAGAGAGAAAAAGTCAGAATTTTGAGATAAAAAGTCGCAATTACCTTTTTTATTTTTTTATTTAGTGACGGAAACAAGCTTCCATAACTTTCCTATAGTTTGTTTCATGAGTATAAAGTTCAAATTCTTTCTCAACTATATGTTGTCGATTGTACTAGAAGTGCAATATGCCTGCTGGAGCAGGAGCAAAGGTTGCATTTATAACTTCCTTGATGACTGATTCATTCCATCACAGGCTCATTAAAACGTCAGGTAGGGAATTACTGTGCAATAGGGCCTCATTGTGGGTAAGTAGACCTGCAGTCAAGTGACAACATAGAGCTACTTGGAATACTTGTCTACAATAGTAATCAAGACGATTACAATGTATTGGGAAAA
Source organism: Mylopharyngodon piceus (assembly GCA_039654765.1). Classification (NCBI taxonomy): domain Eukaryota; kingdom Metazoa; phylum Chordata; class Actinopteri; order Cypriniformes; family Xenocyprididae; genus Mylopharyngodon; species Mylopharyngodon piceus. The sequence continues at coordinate 2,804,632 of CM077439.1, forward strand.
AACACTCTTACTCTTATTACTTCTGAGATTTAATTCTTTGAAACTGCTGGATTCTCTGTGGTTCGGAAACATTTAATTAAGCAATAAGTTAAAAGTGGCCATTCTGTATTGTGTGTGTGTGTGTGTGTATATATATATATATATATATATATAATAGTAACATTTTGCTATAGATTCTGCTGCAAATGGTAAATGGTGACTGTCTCGGTGTAGTGGATTTTAACATGACTGGAACACTGTATTTACCGATCAGGACCAAAGCCAGAAACCTGGGCTATCCATTTTATAATTTCAGCAATTTAACTGCCCAATTAACAAAGTATTTAAATGTTAAATGAGCATCGCAAATGAAATGTCCCCATTGATGAAACAAACACAATTTGTGTAGTCAAAATGGTGCGATTAACCCACACAATTAACCCGCAGGACCACCATTTTGTAGGCTATAGTGTGCTTAGTCATTGCTACCAGAATAATTTTCTCATTATTGCAAAGCAGAACAGAGTCTGACACCAATTTACCTGATATAAAAGTTTTGGAAAGGCCCTCAGTATGACCTTACTGAAGACCTAAAGTTAACTTTTTGAAATCATTATAAGTGAGACCTTAAAACACCTAGGACACTTAATATTTTACACCATATCTAGATTATTTCTTACAAAAAAAAAAAAAAAGAAAGAAAAAAAGGACGAGAATAACATGTGAAATTGTTCATCTTAAAGGGTAAGTTCAATCAAAAATGAAAATTCTGTCATTAATTACTCACCCTCATGTCGTTCCAAACCCATAAAGACCTTCGTTCATCTTCAGAACACAAATGAAGATATTTTTAATGAAATCTGAGAACTTTCTGTCCCTCCATAGACAGCTACTCGACTACCACTTTCAAGCCCAAGAAAGGCAGTAAAGACATCATTAAAATAATCCATTTGACTCCAGTGGTTTAACCTCAGTTTTATGAAGTGACTGGAGTGCTTTGTTTGCACAAAAAACATAATTTACCACTTTATTTGCAAAATATTAACCTTGTGCGTTCACGAAACAACGACTGCATGCATCGTGGTGCTCTCATGAATGCGCACTGGAGATTAATATTTTATAAATAAAGTGGTAAATTGGCTGTCAATGGAAGCACAGAAAGCTCTCAGATTTCATTAAAAAGATCTTAATTTGTGTTTTGAAGATGAAAGAAGGTCTTACAGATGTGGAACAACATGAGGGTGAGTAATTAATGTCAGAATTTTCATTTTTGGGTGAACTAACACTTTAAACACTTTTTTTATATATAATTTTTTTATATTCATCTCAAAAGAAAATACTTTGGGTTTCACATAAGAAAAATCTATGATAATTAAGTTTTTGATTCAGACCACATCGACTTATCCCCATCTGCGAGAGCCATTAATACTGTGATTTCCTCATAATTAATATGTTTGTGCGAAGTGCAGGCGTCGCATGCCCTCACTTCAAATCAATGTGTTACACCAAAAGTGCTGTGACAGATCTGGTGTCGGCTGTCCGGATCAAATTGGCCTTATTGAGGGGATGGATTGTGAGATTTGTCATCCCATTTTTTCCATGTCATATTCATTCTCAGAGGCAGAAAGCATGTTTGTCGTTGTACGGGGATCAAAGCCAGAGGCTTCTGGCTGCATTGACGTGTGTAAAGACTAAAGAGAGCCTCCAATCTGGCAGCTCAGACCACCTGTTAAGATTATGGATTCATTTCACAGGATGTGACTTTTATGAGCCAGGGAGAGGCTTCATAAGACTGAATAATGATGTTTTACATCAAGCAGTCTAATGGACCGTGACAGTGAGTCATACAACAACATAAACAGTGAGTGACTATAACTTTGACCAAGGGATCAGTAATTCAGCCACTAAAGTGCCACAGTTTGTCACTTTCTCTTTGATAAGACTGAGAGCCACTTCACAAATCTGTGCACTGTGAAAAATATGTTTTTAGATGCTGTAGATAAAGCCCATTCAATTTCTTTTAAAGTTTTTTTTCTCCCTCTTTTTATTCAAAATCCATCATCCATTATTATCGCCTGTATATTATCACTCTCTGCCAATCAAATGTATAAAGAACAGCATTTGTGTAAAGGTCATAGTTAACAGAAGCTAACACACATGGACATTTGATTTCATTAAGAATGTAAGTCCACTGTTTTTCTGTTTTTTACCGAACAATCTTTATGTAAAAGACAAGACCAGATGCCTTCGAGAATTTCAGGAGGACAAAACATGTTAGGTTGTGTTATCCCAGAGTGGTCAACCAAATTTTCATTACTGGAACATGGACTACAGATACCAGTAAATGGCAATAAACTTGATGACGATAATCTGTTTAACAGCTGCTCTAAATCCCAGAGCTCAACAACATCTTCACCCAGCTGATAATAGCTAAAACATCAAGACTACTTCAGCCAATGACCACATTCTTGCCCAAAACTTAGCCTGTGCAGATATGCGTGGACGACTTTTCCAGGAAGAAATGTTGACATGGAAAGCTGCTGGATCACGACCACTCTAATAAAATCAATCTCTCATCCTGATATGAGATTGTCTCTTGCCCTTCAACCGACTGAACTGTAGAAAGGAGTCACGATGTATTTTTCTACATCTAGATTATTTCAACCACATCTGAGACAAAGACAAAAACACAACTGTGCTGCTTCTTTGTTTGTTTAAGATTGACTTCCCTAAACAAATTTACAAGACAAGGAAAATCCCAACATCACAATCGTCAAAACAAAACAGTAAAACAAACCAGAACAAAACAAAACAGTAAAACAAAACAAAACAAAAATAGTAAAACAAAACAAAAATAGTAAAACAAACAAAAAAAAAAAAAACAGTAAAACAAAGCTAAAACAGAACAAAAACAGTAAAAAAAAGAACAAAAACCGTAAAACTAAACTAAAAAAGAAAAAAACAGTAAAACTAAACTAAAAATAGAACAAAAACAGTAAAACTAATCAAAAACAGAACAAAAACAATAAAACTAAACTAAAAAGAAATAAAAACAGTAGAACTAAACTAAAAACAGAACAAAAAAAACAGAACTAAACTAAAAACAGAACAAAAACAGTAAAACTGATCAAAAACAGAACAAAAACAATAAAACTAAACTAAAAAGAAAAAAAAACAGTAGAACTAAACTAAAAACAGAACAAAAAAAACAGTAAAACTAAACTAAAAAAGAAAAAAACAGTAAAACTAAACTAAAAATAGAACAAAAACAGAACTAAACTAAAAACAGAACAAAAACAGTAAAACTGATCAAAAACAGAACAAAAACAATAAAACTAAACTAAAAAGAAAAAAAAACAGTAGAACTAAACTAAAAACAGAACAAAAAAAACAGTAAAACTAAACTAAAAACAGAACAAAAACAGTAAAACTAAACTAAAAAAGAACAAAAACAGTAAAACAGAACAAAAATAGTAAAACTAAACTTTAAAAAAGTACAAAAACAGTAAAACTAAACTAAAAAAAGAACAAAAACAGTAAAACTAAACTAAAAACAGAACAAAAACAGTAAAACTAATCAAAAACAGAACAAAAACAGTAAAACAGAACAAAAATAGTAAAACTAAACTTTAAAAAAGTACAAAAATAGTAAAACTAAACTTTAAAAAAGTACAAAAACAGTAAAACTAAACTAAAAAAAGAACAAAAACAGTAAAACTAAATTAAAAAAGAACAAAAACAATAAAACTAAACTAAAAAGAAAAAAAACAGTAGAACTAAACTAAAAACAGAACAAAAAAAACAGTAAAACTAAACTAAAAAAGAACAAAAACAGTAAAACTAAACTAAAAAAGAACAAAAACAGTAAAACAGAACAAAAATAGTAAAACTAAACTTTAAAAAAGTACAAAAACAGTAAAACTAAACTAAAAAAAGAACAAAAACAGTAAAACTAAACTAAAAACAGAACAAAAACAGTAAAACTAATCAAAAACAGAACAAAAACAGTAAAACAGAACAAAAATAGTAAAACTAAACTTTAAAAAAGTACAAAAACAGTAAAACTAAACTAAAAAAAGAACAAAAACAGTAAAACTAAACTAAAAAAGAACAAAAACAGTAAAACAGAACAAAAATAGTAAAACTAAACTTTAAAAAAGTTCAAAACAGTAAAACTAAACTAAAAACAAAACAAAAACAGTCAGGCCTGCTTTCACAGACAGGGCTTATATTAAACCAGGATTAGGCCTTAGTTCATTACTGATCTGCATCTTGAGACAAATCAATGGCACTGACATATCTTAAAAGTTACATTCAGTTAAAACAGCTCAAACATGCATAGGCTTAAGCCTTGTCTGTGAAACCAGAGGGTAAAACTAAACTAAAATAAAAATAAATCAAAATAAGTACAAACAAAAAGACAATGAGCAGGACATAAAATACTGCTTCAGTCTTTCTATTGTTTCTGCGTTTTTTTTCCATTGTGGATAAAATATTTACCCATTATAAGTGCCGCATGTAAACAAAACTCTTGCAAAGATTACAATTATGAACTGAACAAAGGTGCAACACTCACTCTTACAGCGCTCTAACTTTATTAATTAAAAAACATGACGTTTCGGCCGTCCAAGGCCTTCATCAGATGGAGAAAGACTGACTGACTCTAATTTTCAGCAGTTTACTTTATATAATTTCTCTCGGCGCTCTCACTCTCAGCAGCTGTTGCGCTCAAGCCAGTGCCAAGAGCATGCCAGCTGGAGAACTCAGCGGTCACATGAGACTCTCGGTGCGAGTCCTCCTACTGCTGCTGGCCACAGCCTTCTTCAGAGAGAGAGAGACAAGGGGACAGAACGGGAACTTGGATTTGCCCATATTGAACTGTGAGGTCCTAACACAGACAGACGGCGGGAAATCCCATTGGGAAGATGGGAAAGCTGGCCTTGAACTGGCCAAACAAAACTAGTTCATCCGCTGGCCCTCAATGAGGAGATAAACAGAATAATTGGCAGAGGGGCAGTCACCTGGCATCTGCCATCATGAGCTCACCCAGACCGCCAGCCAGACCGCCTGAACAGTCAATGGCTTCATCTTAAATTGCTCTAGAGGGATTATTGACCTCTGTGCCAATCGAACAGAGGTCGCAGTGGGTCTCTGCTCTGTGACACTGCAGCACATTCAGTCCTATATGCAGCAGTACATCTTCCTATTATCTTAATATATTTGATAAAATATTACACACAATATTTAAAGATATCATATTATGTATGATTATATATTTATATATACCATATATTTCTGAATTTATATCTCTAATTAAAATGTTTCAAACCCATTTTTGTTATCTTTAACTAACAATAAATGTTCTCAATGTCGTCATCTTCCAGGAAGTGGCAAACACTTTAATAATAAGGTTTTATTAGTTAACATGAACTAACAATGAACAATACTTCTACAGCATTTAAAATCTCAACAATTACTAAAACATTATTAAGATCAAAAGTTGTATCTGTTATAGTTACTTCACTGTGAACTAATGTAAATATGAACATTTCTATTAAGTAAAATTCACAAAGATTAATAAAATTCTGTATTCTATATTAACTCATTGTTAGTTCATGTTATTAACTAATGTAACAAATGACCTTATTGTAAATTGATAAACCGCATGATTTTGTCAGGAAATCAACACTACAGACATCAGTAAGTATAAGCATTACCAATAAATTTGATTAATTATGTGATGTTTTGTGATTTGTTTGGTTTATCTCACTCAAAAACTTATATTTTATTTATTTTTAATTATTTATTTTTGGTCTAGGGGTATGATTCTCGCTTGGGGTGTGAGAGGTCCCGGGTTCATATCCCGGACGAGCCCCCAATTGTTACGTTTATTTATTTTAATTATTTTTCAAACAGTGTTAGTGGATTCAGAAAGTTTTCATACCCTTTCATTTGTTTTCACATTTTATTATGTTGCAGCCTTATGCTAGCATGCTTTACAAAAACATTTGGTTACACTTTATTTTATGGTGTCCTTGTTACAGTGTAATTATACACTTAATTACTGAGTAATAACAATTAACTACATTAACTTACTATAGGATTAGGATTTGGTTTAGTGTTAATTGCATGTAATTTATGCATGCATAATTTACTGTTATTACTACAGTAAGTACATTCACATCAATCTACACTCTATAACCCATAATGACAAATCCCAGATTTTTGATAACTTTGCAAATTTATTAAAAAGAAAAAAACTAAAATATCACATTGCATTAAAGGGATAGTTCACCCCCCCAAAAAAACAAAAAACAAACAAAACAAAAAAACAATGAAAATGTCATCACTTACTCACCCTCATGTTATTTTTAAACCTGTATGAGTTTCTTTCTTCAGCTGAACACAAAAGAAGATATATTGAAGAATGCTGGTAATCAAACAGTAGCCACTGACTTCCATAGCAGGAAAAAAAATACTATGGAAGTCAATGACTACCGTCAACTGTTTGATTACCAGCATTCTGTCAAACCCAAAATTATTCAGACATTTTTGATATATTTTTACTAGTGGGTGCAGGACACTATAGTTCATTTATGTAAGTGAGGATAGCAAAATAAAGTAAACTGTGACATATTATACCCAAATATTCTTCATACAGTGGACTACCAGTGAAATTGATAAAAATTTGGAACCAAAAATTATTCAGACACTTTGACCTGACCATGTTTTGCTTCAGTGTTATCTGACATAATTAAGATTATTTTTTTCTGACACAGTTTATCTCTGAGATCTTGTCATATTTTATTACCATTTTTTTAAACTATAGTGAATAAACTGTATTAATGAATGAAATGTTCAAGGTGTCTGAATAAATTTTGGTTTGACTGTATATTCTTTTGTGTTCAACTGAAGAAAGAAACTCATACAGGTTTGAAACAACATGAGGGTGAGTAAATGATGACAGAATTTTCATTTTTGGGTCAACTATCCCTTTAAAGGATTAGTTCACTTCAGAATTAAAATTTCCTGATAATTTACTCACCCCCATGTCATCCAAGATGTTTATGTCTTTCTTTCTTTAGTCAAAAATAAATAAAGGTTTTTAAGGAAAACATTCCAGGATTTTTCTCCATATAGTGGACTTCACTGGGGTTCAACGGGTTGAAGGTCCAAATGTCAGTTTCAGTGCAGCTTCAAAGAGCTCTACACGATCCCAGACGAGGAATAAGGGTCTTGTCTAGTGAAACAATCGGTCATTTTCTTTAAAAAGTATATAAATTTGTATTTTTTTTACCACAAATGCTCATCTGGCACTGCTCTGCGATGCGCCACGCATTACGTAATCACATTGGAAAGGTCACGCGTGTACCGCGGTAGGGTGAAAAACTTCTCCAACTTTAAAATCGTCCGATATCAATGTTTTAACTTTTTTTAGTAAATGCCGTTTGACTTATTCTTTGCACATTCGCTTTGTAAACACTTGCTCGGTTCTTCCGCCTACATCACGCGTGACCTTTCCAACGTGATTACGTAATGTGTGGCGCATTGCAGAGCAGTGCAAGATGAGCATTTGTGGTTAAAAAGTATATAATTTTTAAAAAATGGCCAATCGTTTCGCTAGAAAAGACCCTTATTCCTCGTCTGAGATCGTGTAGAGCTCTTTGAAGCTGCACTGAAACTGACATTTGGTCCTTCAACCCTTTGGTAACTGTTGAAGTCCACTATATGGAGAAAAATCCCGTAATGTTTTCCTCAAAAACCTTAATTTCTTTTCGACTGAAGAAAGAAAGACATAAACATCTTGGATGATATGGGGGTGAGTAAATTATCAGGAATTTTTAATTCTGAAATCCTTTAATAATCCTTTAATATTCAGCCCCTTTCCTCAGTACTTAGCTGATGCATCTTAGGCAGCAATAACTCAAGTCTATGCGAGAAGCTTCACACACCTCAATATGGGGATTTTCTGATAGTGTAGGGTGTCAGTTTGAAATGAATGAAATTCAATCTGACACCCTCAACTAATTCTCAATCCCTCACAGAGCACAGCTAACTTTAGCTTTTTATTTCCATTTCCGTCTAGTTTGGCATCCTGTTCATTTCCGTGCCATAGTATATTTTAAGTTGCTGAGTTTGAGCAGAGTAAATTTATGAAAGTCTGACATATCCTTTTATAGAAACACTTCCTTAAATTGCAACACAAGCATATTCATACATTTTTTAAGTGACAGAGTTCAAAAGGTGACCCAGCAGGCCAGCAGTCTGCAGCACTGCAATATACTGAGCAGCATTCGTTACAAGGAGCCCCATTGACAATTTTTGCATAAAATACAAAAAGAAAATGTTGTGCTTGTAAGTCTAAAGCAGACGTCAGTGTTCTTCCAATTATGTAGATTCAGCATTCAGCATTCAGCAGGAAATGAATAGAGATGGCAATAAACTTTCAGAGCTTTATGTCTATGCAAATGTATTTACAGCAATGCATACAGAATCCCACGTCTTTACGTTTATTCCAAGAACTGTTGAATACTGAGTTGAGAACTACTGGAACAAAGTTAATCTTTTCTCTTTATCCTTAGCTTATGTAGTATTTCAAGACCGTTTCTTATTGATTGGAGGAAATGAGGCACAGGGAAGAGCTTTCATATGAATAAACGTGGAATGAGCTCAAATGGAGATGGCAGATGCTTTCACTTATGCCCTGAGGTGGGAGATTTAAGCTGCTGAACTGATGACCGATAATTAATGGCACAATTACACTTCATTAAAGCGATGAGATTCACAGCAAATGAGAGTCCAATCAATACAGAGACAGTTCTTTAGGAACACACTGTTTATTACAGCAATAAGGACTCATTTTTCATTGTCATATTAGTCATGATCAGGGGCGGAGTAAGGGGGTTGCTTCTGGGGCTCCAGCCCTGAATGTTTTATCAAAAGCTTTTTGTTCAATACCGCTTTTCCGCAGTATCGGTACACCGATACCAGCTGCGCTTTATCTCTCTCTCTTCTCTCCGACTCGTCTCATTTAGCATTTTGGTGTTATTCAACTATAGCACATTTGTCAGCTAAACATTCATAATTACATTTTTAAACACAAGGGTTGGATTTGTCCATTTTTGACCCGATCATGGGTTGAAACAACATTTTTTTTAGAGTGTACTGCATGGAGCTCTTAATTTTGAACTCTTAAAGTGCACCAAATTGATAAAATTTTATTTTAAAATTCATCAATCATGGACCTCCAGACCCCATAATCTCTCAAAATCCTGTGGGAAACACTGTTTATTTGATTAACTTTATTCCAGCATAGTAAAAAAAATGTTTTTATGTTAGTAAAGATGTTTTATGTAACTTTAAATTGTTACATCAGACCATTTTTTGCCTCTTTAGGTGGCAGGAGTGAAAAAATGACATCCTCAAATGTGTTGTGTTATGGTTTCAGAATAATGAATAATTCGATTAAAAAAAAAAAGTTCATATAGCTGCTATAACTGTGGGGAAAATGTCCCCATACCAACTAGATTTGGGCTAAGCCCTGAATGTTTACAATGTCATGATTATTGACAAACAAATTCTATAACTCTGTGATTTTGTGTACTACAGCTGTTGTCATACAAATTATTGTTGACACTTTTTATGAAGCATGTAGGTATTTAGGTGTAATGCTGCAGTATAATACATTATAGTTGATTCATAATAAAAATAGCCTACAAGGTTAAAATCATTGAGTCATTCATTCAACCTGTTCGGTGAAAAGCGATTCATTCATGAATTAAATACCACAATACACAGAGGATACGGTTAGTTCTGCTTTGATTTCATTTGGAAATATTTACATTGGCAGAAAAAAAATGCATAGAACTGGTAATATTGAGTCCAAAATGTCTATTACTCCATATTAGCCTAACTATTAGCACTTTGGCTTGTGTGATATTCCTTAAATATATGTGGTTAGAATTATTTATTTTCAGGAACATTGAACTGATTGAAAAACACAATATGTTGTGATAGTTTTATCCTTACATCTACTATTATACAATATTTCACGAGTTATCACACTTACAAATAAGTCAGAGTAAATGCGTATTTGGCGTGCTGTCCGAGGAGAGGGCTTTGAGTGCGGTATTTGGCCCGAACCCAGAGGAATCCCCCATATTCCTGGCTGTGGTAGGAACCAGCCAAGAGTGAGGAGTCGGGGTGGTGGAGAGATGATGAAAACTGCCGAGGAACGCAGGTGAGTCGACTGAGTAGCCTATAGGCCTATATAGACCTACTCTCATGCTGATAGGATTAGACGTGTTAATTGCTGATGACATATTGATTGGATAGATCATTTACACGTGCACCTCCTGAACTCCCTGAACATTGGCTGCAACCGAAAACATAGGCACCCCGCTGCCCTATCAGGCAATGACTTTGCAGGTAGTCTTTGTGCACAAAGGCACCTCACAAAACTGATTTCTGAGGCAGCGTAACGGTTTAATGATCTAAAGCAAAACAGAGCGAGCTTTGGTGATAACTACTAAATACTTCTAAGTACTACAATAGTAATTTCTCGCTAGAAATGACATCAAAAGTGGAAAACAATGGTCAAAAACATACATTTACACACAAACTGACCACCGACCGCAACTTTCAGACGCCATCTTTACTAGCTCAACTGTCACAGAATGGAAAGCATGGGATTGTGGGATATCAAAGGCAGCGAAGGATACATCTATGCTGCCTTAAAAAGTGAAAGATGAAGGTATCTCAGGACTTTCGGATGTAGCCATCGTGTTGATATGCTGCATTCCAGACGAGGCTGGAGGTGGGAATATCCCAAATTAAATATCCCTTGGTGAGTTCCAGGCAATCAGACGTCACGTTCACATGTTGACCACATGATGTCGCCACGACACAACGAGAGAATATCGTGTTTTTGTATAAATTATAGCAAAAACAGAATAAAAACAACATAAAATCGCTGACGAAAAGCAAAAACGAAGGTATTATTACCTAAACTTAATGTCTAATAATATTATGGTTTGTTTTTACGTTTATGCTCATTGGAAGCAGGACTTTGCCGACATCTTGGAAGTGACGTGAAATGGCGCGTCTCGCTGAGGTTGATCGATGTACCACGATTTCACAGGTCGAATGTCCGACATTGAATGGCTTCCAGACGTTATTTCCGAGAACGAGGTGGGAAAATCAAAGATGTTCACTATATACCAAGAGCAGAGACACATTTGTGTGCAGTTTGTTTTGTGATTTCAATGGAACTAATAGAGTTTCCACAACGGTTAGCGATAGATTAAGCGCTTGTCTGTGCACGAGCCACCGCCATTGATAACAACGGGAACGAGCATTCAGCATGATTTCCAAAATAACACATTCCAGCCTCTTATGTTAACAACGAAATTAATACTCTGCTAGTCAACTAGAGATGTTTAATTTGTATTCGATACATCTGTACTGCGAAATGTTTCAAAAAGTGGTGGGGACAATATCACCCCAGGCAAAACGTGGTGAGGACATGTCCCACCTATAAATATATATATGCATGCATGCTTTAAAGTAGGCTAAGTGTTGCCAAAAATATTTACGTAATTGCTAAATAATTATGTTACAAATTAAATTACAATAAAAAATGCTTATCTGTAGTGCCTTTTTGAATTTTAACACAGGTTGTGTATTCATAGGCCTCGTCCTTGTCAAAATCCCGATGAAAGAACAGACAGCTGCTGTCTCCTCTGCCATCATAACACCTGCTAATGTCATTGAGATGCTCCATGTCCTTTGAGACATCCTTTCTCTCTGGCTGCTTTGGAGATGTGACAAAAATAAAATATTTTTGACAGGAGACAAACTGGCCATAGAATCTAAAGGCATCATAAACTGCAGATGTGCTGCCATGCACAGTTCTCACGCCTAACTTTCAGAGCACCCATATAAAAAATCACCTGTCAGCAGCTGCATAAAACACTGGACTTTTAGTACATTTTCATCTGCGTTATACCATAAATCTGGGAGTTGGAGGTTTCTCAGCACTGATATGTCAGTATTTTCAAAATTAAGGCAATAGTTCACCCAAAAATAAAAATTTTGACATCATTTACTCACCCTCATCCCAATCCAAACCTATATGTGTGTATATACATATATGTTTTAGACATTTCTCAAAATATTTTCTTTGGTCTGGTTTGGAACGGCATGAGGGTGAATAAATGATGACAGAATTATCATTTTAGGTGAACTATCCCTTTAAAGACTACATGCATAACATGATCTGTGGCAGAACAATGCTGCACACTGGTGGTAGCTTTGAGTTAAAGCACCTTTAAGTATGCAATAAACGATTTTTCCCCCTCACTCATTAAATTTCACTTTAAAAAGAATATAATTATAAAAAGAAAAGCACAAAATAAAATATCAATTCAGCAGATTGGCAGAGAAAGCAATATAATGCAATATAAAAGTAAAGCCAATTTTCGGTGATTTCTAATCAAGACAATGACGACAGTCTTCTGTAAACATTCAATTTATTTTGTATTAATTATAAGAACGATTATATTTGTAGAAAACAAAATTTAGGATATAGGCTTCCCAGCAATATCCATGATCACAAACATACAATATGTAGTCATAGCTATAGTTGCATAGATATGGGAATACCTGAATTGTAGATATTTTAAGAACATAAAATACATCTGTAACAATTAAGTAAAGCCTGTGAGCTGATGCAGTAATTATAATACCAAAGTAATTAAGATGCACAGAAATTAAAAGAATCTAAAAGCATTAAACACCATTAGAAATGTTTCAATAAATAAAGCATCACCATAGACACTGCGTAAGCTTATATAACTACATAGTTCCCAGTTTGCACTAAAAGGTTTAAATACACAATTCAATAGTATTTCTATTTGTGCTAGAATTCTATCAATGATACATTGCAAAAGGATCATCTGTATTCTGTTCAAATTAAGCCAAAAGAAGGACAGATTGTGTCAATTCCCTGAGCTTAGTACGCAGTAACAGTTGGATCATCTGGCTGTGTCTCCAGCTCCTTCAGACCTGCTCAACAGGTCAGACATGATGCCATTGAAATGCTTTACCTGAGCCCTCTTTACTCTCTACACAGAATGAAAGCTGAGTCATAGAAAAAACCTGACCAGTATTTGGCCCCTTCAGCAAAGCCTTTAAAGAAAGGAAGGATGCACTTTTTCAAAAGCTACTCTGTGGCTGCACAGTCACAGTGACAAGGCACATCGGCACTCTGGTGCTTCTGCAATTGAGGTAAACATCTGGTGACTGGGTGAAAGAGTTCAACTTGCATTCACTCAGACAACAATCAGTATATATCCAAGCTTTATGGTCATTTAAAATTGCACAAGTACCCATAAAGCTGGGTAAATGTCACAAATGAGATTGTATAACACATAATTCTGACTGAATGAGCAACAAAACTAGAGTGGAAGGAGATAAGGAGTAAATATGCAAGCTAGAGCTTGTCTAGCATAAACCATTTCTATTCATGTAGAAAAATAGAGCCATTATATACCGAACTTTAGCTATTTAAATTAAGCAAAATGTGTTATAAAATGTGTAAATGTCATAATACATAATTTTTAAGATAAATGTCATGAGATACACAATGACCTACAGTTAACAGTGTTTGAACTTCTATTTAAAGGCCCTGAACAACACAGCACATCTTTTTCTTTCAATACCAGTTTTGTTGAAACAGATGTGAACAGATGATTGTCTATCCATTTTCAGAACCTTATATTGTTTTGGACCCCATTGACTTTCACTGTATGGACAAAAATACTGTTCTTTTATGTTCCACAGATGATATAAAGTCACAACATGTGGGTGAGTAAACGATGACAAAATTTTCCTTTTTGGGTGCACTATATAATTCTGAAATCATTTAAGGCTGGCCCACACTAAAAGACTTAAAATCTTATCAGATTTTCAAAATATGAGAGACCACAAACATGACGATAAATAAATCATAGATTTAGCGGTTTTGTTACTATAGTGTGTGGAGTGCCACACACTAACAGATTTCATCCACACACAACCAGATTCCCGACTGTGAACATGAGAAATCTCGCAAAATCTCTCACGGTCTAACGTGACTTTACAGTAAACAAAAATGGCAGACGACTGGCAAAAAGAAATGGCGATAATAGTGTTTGGAATGCTTTTTGCAGACAAATTCTCAGGAAAAAAAATGAAAAAGGTTTGGATGAAGTAGTGTTACACTTCCGTTTTCCATCAGTTCACTTTGTGATTGTAGATTGTCACGTGGAACGAAAGGATACCCAGAGTGTCCACAACAGGATTTCTGATCTTAAATATTCAACATGTTGTATATTTACGATTTGAGATCGGTGTGGACATTCTTCCGAGCAGACCCAATCACACTTAACACACCTCACACCACAGAAAATCTGATAAGATAATCTGTAGAGATACTCTGGACTTTACCTAGAATTGTCAGAATTGGGGGAATTGGGCCCAATTATCTTGTAGTGTGTGGGTGCCTTTAAATTTAAATCTCTATATAATGCCAAAACATACAAATATTAAATGCAAAGACAACTTTGTTTACAAATCAATGCATTACAAATTATTACACAACAGTGTCACAATCACCATTCTGTGACTTCAAACTTTGGGCATAAGAGATGGCATCACCAACAGTGTGAAACTTTATTTCTTTGGTCCCTTTCTTTGGGTCATAGTAGCCTCCCCTTCGCAAGGAATCAATGACGGAGGTGTTGCATTGTGCCAAAAGTACATTGACTCCCAGTTCCTTGTAGTCCTTGCATACCTCTTTCAAAGCATTGACTCCAGCAGTGTCCAGAAACAGCACTGGACTGCAATCTATGACCAATGTGTGTAAACTGGTGTGCTCTAGCAGATACACATTGGTGGACACATCCATCTCTTGCTTCTGGTCTTCAACACCTTGTTTCTGATTCTTTTGCTTCTCTAGTTTCCTACGCCTGGCCTTCTCTTTAAGTGGATCCAGTCCCACACTGCGGTACAGTGACTTCTTAAACAGAGTTTGGTTGGCGTAGTAGATGGGAGCCTCGTATCGGAAAACAGCCACTCCTGGTTGGGTCTGAAGGCCCTTGTAAGACCCAATGTCCTCAAAGAGCTCGCGATCCCCTGCTTGGCCCAGCTGAAGGACTTGGGCAGACTGGGTTCGGCCTAGCACAAAGAACGCAGAGACCAGAACTCCAACCAGCAGACCTAGCTCAGTGTTCACTAGTGCTGATGCAGACATGGTAACCAGCCAGATGATAGTGTCCACACGGTTGACACGCCACATTTGGGGAATGTCCCCAAACTTTCGCAGCGCCCCACGGAGGTTGACGACTATGATGACGGCCAGAACACATCTGCAGAGTTAAAGAGGACACAATTAGGAGAAGTATAGTAGAAATACACATAATTTCAACATAAAAATGGGACTGGATGATTATAATTTACAAGGACTCAAATGTTAAGGACTCGAAATGATTCTGGGACAATGACAAAAATTAAGAGATTAAGATTAATTCCAAGATTATGTAAATCTAAAATCTAGTTTAAAATGAATTTTTTGAATTTTTTCCCCCAAATATCATCAATAATATTACATTTATTGGGAGTTGCACTGCAACATTTTACAACTTAACATAAAACATAAAATGGTAAAAGACATGTTGACCTTGACAAACAGTCTCTGCAAGGGTGCTCTTTATGATATCATTTCCTATTTAATTTTTTTCCTCCATTCAAGATGCCGAACTGAGATACTGTGCAGACTTCTAAATGATTGTTTATCTCTGTAATATGTACTGTAATATGACTTTTTAATGACTGTGGATTTTAGGAAATTATCTTTGTAATATGGGATTGTTTGTTGGTTGGTTCAACTGACGAGCCTTCTAGGAACCGGTTTGCCTTTCCACAGGCTAGAGAGCCACCACAGAGCCACTCTATACATCTACATCTCATCGTTCCCAGCTATGCTAGAGCAGCAGCGCCAAACAAACACACCAGGCTCGTTCGAGAATGCATCGGCTTCTCGCAGACCAATCGGCGCATGACATCAAAGCACTGCGAGAGCGATCCAAAAGCACAAGGAGACGTATGCTCTCCAAACACTCCCGCAGCACTCCGATCACATGCCGATCGGTCCGATGCATCTCGAACAAGCCTTCCATCAACAATGGCTTTGTGAACCGACATCGGTTCACGGTAACCCCGTCCCCAGCCCCTGACGCAAGCGGTTCTTACTTCTAGACCAGCAATGTTTTGGTGCTACTTACGAACCACTTTTCCTGGTTCAGAGCTGGTGCTTTGGGTGTCGAAAGACAAAGAAGTGATTTGAAACTAGGCTCTTGCTCTGAATCAGCACTCAAACTGCCTTGCCTTGGTGGAAAAGGGGTATGTATGAATAAATTGCATTTTAATGTAATGTTTTTTTAATAAATTAATAGATCTTAACTCTTCCTACATTGACAATTTATTACCAAGTTTATGCAAGTGAAACTGACACAATTTATACGTACTTCTGCAATGAGTAGAAGAGAGGTGCAATAACAAGCAGGACAAGCAGCAGCACTAGAGCGGTCACCAACCCCGAGACCTGAGTCTGGCAACCAGTGGACTCCTTCACAAGAGTTTTGGTCAAGGCGGCGCTGGTCGTGAAACAACGGAAGAAGGAAGGAATGATATTACAGAACCCAATGGCATACATCTCCTGGTTTGGGTCCACCATATAACCATGCTTCTTGGCAAACATCTCGGACAGAGACACAGTAATGGCAAAACCAACAATGGCAATCGAGAATGCATCGACGGCAATATTGGGTATGAGAGACCAGTTCGGAAGCTGTGGCGGCATAAAGCCCGTGGGAATGTTGCCGGCTACATCCGATCCATAAGTTTCCTTGAACTTTCCAAAATGGGAGGCTAGAGTAGCAGCAATGACCACAAAGAGCTCAAAGGGAATAGGGGCCTTGAGCTTAGCCTTGAAGCGGTCGTTGAGCTCTTTTGTGGGTACAAGTACAAGCAAGCAGATCACGCTTGTTATGAGGTCACATACGTTGGTATGACCTAGATTCTTCAGCAGAGAGAACCAGGTTTTTATGAGTGAACCCCAGCCTTGGACACGAGGAAGGTGAAGCCCCAGAAAGTACTTTATCTGGGACGTCAGGATGGTGAGAGAGGCGCCAGTCGCGAAACCGCTCAACAGAGAGTCGGAGAGGAAGACTGAGACAAAGCCAACCTGTAAGAGACCCATTAACACCTGCAACCCAAGCAGAGCAAGACATGAATACATTTAGAGATTTCAAAAACTTAATAGAAGACTAATCTTGATAGATGGACCAACCTGGTAGACCCCTGCTGTGAAAGTTAAGGTTGCTCCCACCATGATTGCATAGCAGCTTCGGTCACAGATTGGACCAGTGCTGTTGTCCACAATTCCCATGATGGTCTGATTGGTGTCCGATGAGTATCCTGCCAGAGTAAGCTCCCTGTCCACCACCTGTCCCACCAGAAGACATAATACCCCAAACATCCCAACGGATATGTGCCTGGAGGTTCCCAGCAGGGCATAGATAATGCTGGCAAAGAAGGAAGTATAGAGCCCATAAATAGGGTCTTGTTCTGCCAGTAAAGAATAAGCGATGGACTGGGGAACCAACAGGATGCCGATGATAAGGCCAGACATGGCATCCCCAATGATCCAGTCTTTGAATTGATATCGCGGCAGCCATTTGATGATTGGGATGGAGTCTATGAGCAGGGCTTTGACTCGAGCAGAACTGCAGGAACACTTTTTTCCCACCTTCCTTCTCAACACCTCCTTCCATGGCACCTTCTCTTTTACACGCTCCTCTAAAAGGAAAGGAACATCTGACCCTGTCTTAGCATCATCCTCTGCTGAAACACCATCACAGACCTCTTCAACTGGCATAATGTCCAGAAACTCTTACTGAAACAGGACAAAAAAAAGCACATTGATTAATTTGATTTAAAAAGAAAGCAGTTTGGATTACATGTATAAATATAGAGAAAAGGGTGTAGTTTGGTTTTTGGAAATCTTAAGTATGATTACTATTGACTTGTGGATGGTGATTTAAGCCATTAAAATATAAAACTAGTTCATTTAACTAATGCACCATGCTGGCATAAGATAGTCGTATGATACTTTTTTTTTTTTTTTTTTTTAAATTGGGAGTATCAATGCCAATAAACTACTCACTGCCAAAGAAAGATATTAGAAGAAGTTAATGTTAGTACCAGCAGACTTTATTATACAATCATTATTACACACATCCACTAAGACCTTGACTCTCTTAATCATTAAAAAAAACACTTCTTCATCAGAGAAAACAGATGGCAAATATTAGCACTCATTATGACTGTAGGAACAAAAATGTAAGAAGCATCTGTCACAGTCTTGCTACTTTGCCAACTAAAGGATTCAAAGTCTATTGGGATCTGCTGCATGTTTGTTCTTATCAGAGGCAACGTTGGAACGAATTATATTTGGCTGCGATTTGGTTCACTTTACGTCAAAATTCACTCTGTAGTAACATATGAGGACCATAAAGGATTAATGATTATATAGAGCAGTAATAAATGTACTTTGGGTGACTTGTGAACTACTTAGCAGTACATAAATGGCATACATAGTACATAAACTGAGTATATTAACTACTTAGCTGGACTGTTTTCAGATATCGCAGATAGTATAAATTGAAGTAATTTATCTTTTTGCATGCTCTCTATCACACTTATTATAATACTCGTCATTAAAAAAAATTAACTGAAGATACACACATTCCCAAAACTAAAGAAGTTGTATTTTATTAAAGTATCTTGGTAACACTTTACAATAAGGTTTAATTTGTTAACATTAGTTAACATGAACTAAAAATGAGCAATATATATCAAATTTTTCAGTTATTTACTATTGTTCAATTTATTATTATTGTCTATTATTATATCTTGTTATGTAGTGTTATTTACAATTATTTGTCTTTGTAGAAATCACATATCCCCAAGCAAAGTGCATAAAGAAACAAGATCATCTTCAGGCACAGACTGGATGTGCCACAGTGATTCCAATTAATACAAATCAGGCTGATCATTAAGTACTTCCTCCAAGTCTGAAGCAGTAATTGCAGTGGAGATGCTGAAGATGTTCTTAGACCAAAGGAGCAGATAAGAAGTCCTGATGATGTCCTAAACAGTGAGTATAACCACCAGCCTGCTTGGAAAATGATGATGCCTCCCTCCAGCACTATAATCAACCTTCCCCAGCTGCAACAAATTTCTATCTGGAGTCTTTAGATTGAAATTTGTTGCCCATTCTCAATGGGAAAGTGCCCAAGCAACATCCCTTGGCAACATTGCTCAAAAAGTTGCCCTGTGTATCATCACCTTGAGGCACTTGACAAGCTCAGTGAGATTACATTCAATGGAAACTTGTGTCTTGTCAGCACAGGTTTTGTACTTGTATTGAAAAGCAGGACCAACATCCTATTCAAAACTCAACAGTGCCTGAACATTTCATAGGAATCCTGCTGGGGTTATTTTGCACCAAAACGTGTATCAGTTCTCCAACGGTAGGGATAGATATCGCCAACTACCTCACAACAGAGTGCTGCAGTGATAACGTATTTTTGTTGGCCAACCTAGAAGTTAGCCTCACCCTGTTTCCCTCGACAAAAAAACAATAGGATTTTTCCATTGGCTTTTGGATTATTGAAGAAAATAAGCTCTGTGACTGACTAACATAAGATTATGATTCTTACATGTTCATCATGGTAATCGTCACAAAGGAACACAACTTAATGAATTTTAAAGCCTAAATCGCCAGAACCCAGAAGTAAAAAGCTTAACATAAGCTATAAATGAACTACAGTACAGTCAACTTCATCATCATTAAGGTTCCCACTCTTCCCTCTCAGTCTTTTAAAAAAAAAAAAAAAAACATTGAGTAACATTTAGGTTAGAACAGTTTGCAAGAGTGTGATTATAAACACAATGAAGCTACAAAAGTGCAATTGTGAGTAGATGAGTTTACCTATTCACCATGATGATTTTTAATGTCTCAAACTCTGTTGTCCCATTTTGCCACTTGTTAGCAATCATCCCTGCAGCACTCTATACGATACATGTCGAGATACATTGCTGGATCACGAAACTATAAATGCACAAGAAAAATCCAGCTTGTCCACTTGAGAAAGAAAAACACTCAGATCACACTGAGTGAATTTAGAAATCAATGCACAAAGAAATAAAAGTATCTTAAGTACCAACGCAATACTTTGAGAAGTTTTGTGATTGGTATATGTCTGCTTTATTCAATGGTCATTTTGTCTTCTGTTTTAAAAGCTTGTTCACACCAACGCAAATGTTCGGCACAAAAATTCAGTTCGATTTTCGCGTGCCATTTGTCTGTTCTGACCAATGCTCAAAAAAACGGCAAAATGGGTTGAATGAAAATGCAGATTCACTATCTGACAGTAGGTGGCGCTTTTATAAAAGCAGAAATACCCTGGTTACGCTGGGACACAAAGCACCACGTAACTTTACGTTTCTGACACCTTATAATTAGTTTATCCACCATGTATGGAAGCTTGTTTCCACCACGAAATAAAAAAGTAAATTGTTAACAAAGTCCCTTTAAGACAAGTCATTTCACTTAGCAGCCATCTTTGAAACACCTCTTGGGCATGCAAGTGCAGTTCCTATCTCTTTGAATGGTGAAACATCAAATTCTCCAAAGCTGTTCGCCAAGCTTTTGAATAAATTTCATATTTGAAGTCACCGATGAAATCTGACAACAACTGTCTCATAAATTTTGTTTCTAAACGCTTGAATCATGACAAAAAAAAAAAACAGTATTTTTCAGGCTGGATCAAGCTAATGCGCATGTGCAGTCCTAAGTGAGCGTCTCTAAAGGAAACGCGCGTCTGACTGTTTCTGTAGGAACCAGAGCTTCTAACGGCCGCTGCAGTAACGCGATGACTTTACCAATCGCGATTGGCTCTTATTTAGAAGGCGGGACTTATTCCGTCATATTGCGCATTGCACTTTCTCCCATTCAAAACAATATGAGTGACGCATCTTGTGTTATTCTATAGTCTTTGCCGGTTATTGTGACTTTTTAATATCACAATTCTGACTTTTTCTTACATTTGCGAGTTTACTATATCTCACAATTATGACTTTATTTCTTGCAATTCCAAGTTTAGATATAGTCAAAATGGTGACATAAAAAGTCAGAATTAACTTTTTTTATTTCGTGGCAGAAACAAGCTTCCATAACAAGGTGTCAACACTGGCCCATGCCATTGTTTCACAGTCTGAAAAGAAACAGGAGACTTTTGTTCCTGAAATGCTGTGCACTTGACTGAGTGTGTATGCTAAACCAAAGTATAGCCTACTTTGGGCTTAACAGCTGATCCTTGAAATTAAAATGTTTATCACACCAAATTTTCACACCAAATATTTGTCCTGGTGTGAACAAGACAAAACATTTCCCTAATGAAATTAGGGAAAGGCATCATGAAAACACATTGTGTGATTTTATAGCTTTGAAATCATTCAACACCTATTGATTATTAACAATTACATGCAAATGTGGCACAATAGTGCCACATTTTTAAAGTCTATTAAAGTGCCCTTTTGGTTGGCACTTTGTGGTCAGATTGGCAGATGGGGCGGAAACTTGCGTCACTGTACATGATAACGTTCAGTCTGGGGCCACACACACAGCACAGGTCATGGTCTTTCGTAAAAAAAGAAAAAAGAAAAGAAAAGGTCATAAATCAGCCCATTATACATGTCAGATTGGCTCTCTTGACAGTACGTGAAACTTCAAAGTCAGACAAAGGAGACCGAGTGGTTGACATCACCTTTAAATTATGAATTTAATTTTTTTTTTAAATCACATTTAGCCTATAAAACAAGTGGTGTTAATTAGTGGTACTGACGTGTACACTATGCACCGATGATCTCATCTTCAAAGATTCCTTGAAATTCTGATGACAGCTGATCAAAGCGAAGTTTTGTTTACGCTAATCAGAAAAACCACGTTGCAGATAAATAAATAAAAAGAGTAAAAATGCGTTAATTATTTTTTAAATTAAACAGTAATGTGGTGTGGCGTGACAAATCAAAAAAAAAAATTGACAGTTGAAAAACCAATTGTCTTATTATTGTTAACAAGATGACATGCAAACTTTATAAACTTAATACTGTTTACTGGAGCCATTTCTCTCGCTCATATGAATGCTAGCAATTTCAACAAATGATACCAAACATTCATAAATAACAATCATGCACACATAAGATTAATATAGCATGACGATAAATGCATCAATCCCAACATCCGCAAACTTAAACTTCTCGTATAATCGTCTAAAATGTATGAAAAGTATATGAAATACATTCATATATGAAAAATAACTAGCCTATATAAAAGAAACGACGTGATTTAACAGTGGCTTGTTTCATGCTCTGTGCTCTGACTTCATGAATGGCACTATTGAAAACAAAATTGCAACGTGTACAACTGACTCATATACAGTATCCGCTGAAGGAAAAGCTGCACGGATTGTGTTGAAAACTCACCTCAGGCCGTCAGCGCAAAGAAATCGTTTCATTTAGTCATTGTCATCCGGGAAGGCATTTAAATCATTCAAGAGTTTCACCTGACTGCATGTACAGATCTATAGCTACTTTCAGTTCAGGATCTATTCCGTGACATATGAAGCCATGCTAAGTTTGTAATATCACGTGGAACAGCGAAAAGCCATTACCACTGGTCACGTGACTGCTAATTCCTGGCTAGATCCAAAACCTGAAAACACTGCTTTCTTAGTAGTTTCTAAAGTCGACCGCACAACCCCACAAAGTTTCGAAACAGATCCTGTGTCCGGCTTGTGACAATACTACGGCGAAGGCTTGGCTTATGAATATTAATTTTGTGCGCTCAGTATGTCGACCTGATTGGCCGAATATTACTGCGCTGAAGACTTGACTCATGAATATTAATAAGACAAATTGACGCTACAGGAAGGCTTCCAAGCAACGTCAGCGCTGCCTATTTAATAGTCATAAGTTAAACCGTCGCAATAGTATATTCATACATATTTAATTTACTGTTAAATATGTATGTATGAATGTTAATGTATGTTAAATATGTATGTTATTTAACATTAATGTATGTTAAATAAATATGAATGTATGTTAAATATATATGTATGAATATAAATTCATATGATCTAATTTCAACTGCTTTGATTTACCTTATTGTCAGTATATTAATTAGGGCAATAAGGGGTCCTGAAGTATAGAACTTAAATTTCATGATATTTCAAATTAATTCATGTTTACATGTTTAACTATATATCTGATCAGCATTTAGGATTAATGTTTTTATGAAAGTTACTGAGTGGTACTGAGAAAATATGTTTTATAGGGGTCCCTGCGTTGGCTGAGAATCTGGACATGTTGAAAACATATTTTAATAACGTGTTTCCTTCAAATGACCAATCAAAATCCTCTAAGTGTCAAGATTAAAAATCATACCTTATATGTCTCCTGAAATCAATCCATCAATATCAGTACCAGCAGACTTTATTATAGAACAACTAGCCTATACCAAGAAAACATTTTTACAAAAAATATAGAAACTTTTTCATCAGAGAAAACAGATGGCAAATATTATCACTAATTATGAGTAGAAACAAAAATATAAGAAGCATCTGTCACAGTCTCAAAGTTTATTGGGATCTGCTGCATGTTTGTTCTTATCAGCGAGGCAACAGTGGAACTCTAATTTTATTTCGCTGTGACTGGGTTCATGTTACGTCAAAATTCACTTGGTAGCAACATATGAGGGCCATAAAAGATTAATGATTAGGACTATATAGAGCAAATGTAATTTGGTTTTACTGCAAACTACTTAGCAGTACATAAACACTGTGCCAGGCCTTTGATGTTAATGTAACATTCAGATTGCACAGCATTAGTAAACATTCAGTGCAGTTAATCAAAGCTTGTGGCTGCAGAATTGATTTGATTCATCAAAAATCAATCAATGCACTGGAATGAGGCTACAATACACTCACTATCAAAACGTCTCTATGATTTATTTTGTATTTATAGTAAGATTTTTTTGTAATGAATTCATTGTTGAAATTTGTCTGGACTAAAGTTTTGAACATTTCCTAGACAGAATTGTTGAGCACTAAAAATATATTTACGTTCTATATGTTAAATGAAACTTTGTGGGTCGAGTAAGAGCATAAGAGTACTGCTGTGAGGCCACAGGGTTTAATCCATACAGCCTTCAAATTCTACATAGGCTCGAGGAAATTCAGCCACACTCCCCTCGAAGAAACAAAGAGCACAGTGTGTGTGTGTGTATGTGTGTATAAATGCTCCTAGAACACTAGGAGGGATTTGATGAATCTTTCCACTCTTCAACATTCCTGTGACAGTAATTTGTGCAATGTTTTAATCAGCATATCATTCTCAAATCAATTTACATAAGTACTGCTTTCATGTATGGAATAGAAACTATAACAGCAAAAGATATATGATTCTGAAAATTTATATAGGACTATACATGTTTTTCACACACACACACACACACACACACATATATACATATATATTTATGTACTATATATATATATAGTACCGGTCAAAATTTTGGAAACATTACCATAAGGCTGCATTTATTTGATCAAAAATGCAGAAAAAAACAGTAATATTGTGAAATATTATTACAATTTAAAATAATGGTTTTCTATTTTAATATACTTTAAAATATAATTTATTCCTTTGATCAAAGCTGAATTTTCAGCATCATTACTCCTGTGTCACATGATCCTTCAGAAATCATTCTAATGTGCTGATTTATTATCAATGTTGGAAACAGTTGCTGCTTAATGTAATTTTGAAACCTGTGATACTTTTTGATTATTAAAAATTTAAAAAGAACAGCATTTATTCAAAATAGAAATCTTTTCTAATAATATTAGTCTTTACTATCACTTTTTTTTTTATCAATTTAACACATTTTGCTGAATAAAAGTATTACTTTCAAAAAAAAAAAAAAAAAAAGACAAAAATTACTGACCCCAAACTTTTGAAAGGTAGTGTGTGTTGTTAAATAAATGCTGTTCTTTTTTTTTTTTCTTTTTTTATTCATCAAAGAATCCTAAAAAAAAAAAAAAAAGTATCATGTTCCAAAAAATTAAGCAGCTCAACTGTTTCCAACATTAATAATAAATCAGCATATTAGAATGATTTCTGAAGGATCATGTGACACTGAAGACTGGAGTAATGATGCTGAAAATTCAGCTTTGATCACAGGCTTCCTGGCTTCCTGTTAAACATCGTATAGATTTTAAAATCTTGCTAATTACTTACAAAGCACTAAATGGTTTAGCTCCCCAGTACCTGAGCGAGCTCTTAATTCATTATAGTCCTTCACGTCTATTGCGATCTCAGAATTCAGGCCAGCTGATAATACCTAGAATATCAAAATCAACCGCAGGCGGTAGATCCTTCTCCTATTTGGCACCTAAACTCTGGAACAATCTTCCTAGCATTGTTCGGGAAGCAGACACACTCTGTCAGTTTAAATCTAGACTAAAAACGCATTTCTTTAACCTGGCATACACATAACACATTACCAATTTATATTTTCAAATCCGTTAAAGGATTATTAGGCTGCATAAATTAGGTCAGCCGGAACCGGGAACACTTCCTATAACACATGATGTACTCGTTACATCAGAAGAAGATAGCATCTACGCTAACATTAGTCTTTCTGGTTATCCCGAGGTTCACCGTAGTCAACCGGATCCGGGCCGTATCCAGGTGAGACCGAGGACCTGCGCCTTGACACGACCACAACGCAGCCCTGAAGTATCAGCAGAGATTGAGTCAACTAGATCATCCACTGTGAGGGCCTCATTGACACGACAGCCACGACACAGTTCCTCAACAACCGTCCATACCGGCGTGATGAATACGATCCTCAATTGGATGGAACTGGAATAAATACTTTGAATGCTGCGATCCTATTGGACTTACGATGGCAACCTGAATCGTAACAAAGCACTGTTGGCCAGAGGAGAACTGGCCCCCCGACTAAGCCTGGTTTCTCCCAAGGTTTTTTCTCCATTTAAACACCTATTTGCCACTTGTCTGCCACCTGATGTCACCTGATGGAGTTTGGGTTCCTTGCCGCTGTCGCCTTTTGGCTTGCTTAGTTGGGGACACTTGACATTTGACTTGACATTTGATATTCAACAGTGCTTTGATCTACCTGCATTGACACTATTCTTTAAGAGCTGCTGTGCAGCCAAATAATGTACCAGTTATCAATGTAAAGCTGCTTTGACACAATCTACATTGTAAAAAGCGCTATATAAATAAAGGTGACTTGACTTGACTTGACAGAAATATATTCTAGTTTAAAGTAAAATAACTGTTTTCTATTTGAATATATTTTATAATGTAATTTATTCCTTTGATCAAAGCTGAATTTTCAGCATCATTACTCCAGTCTTCAGTGTCACATGATCCTTCAGAAATCATTCTAATGATGATTTGACTGGTATCTTATTTTTTGACCTGTTTTTGACCCATGATCTCATGCAGATTTCTTGAAATCCAAATCTCATCAAGCAATCAGAAAAGCTGTTTACTGGTGTTGTTGCTCACTATTATATGAGTGTTAGTCATTTCAACATATGATACCAAATTTTCATAAATACAGTGTACAATCAGCTAATACATATGAAGGAAGCAGGCAATGTCATAACAGTATGTGATTCAGTGGCAGGATGAGGAGCAAAAATCTCCTCTCATGACCTATACGATGTTTACACAGTTACTGGGCTGTAAGAATGAAACAATACCTACAAAAAAAGCTGGAAACATTTTTACATTGTTTCAAATGTACTACTGTGCATCTCTATTTTAATTTGGCTGCTAGAAACCGTATTTTCAATGGACTGGTTGAAAATATAACTGGACAAAAGAGACACTGCACTGGAACTTTATCCACTGGTGTCACAGTGTATTCCTCTATGAATGGCACTATTGAAAACATGACTGCAAAACTGCAACGTGTACAACTGTCATCGTATCAGCTGAAGGATAAAGCTTCATTTAAAACCTAGATATAGATTTACAGTGTTAAAAACACAGCTCTAAATGTTAGGTGTTACTGCAATCACACATTTGCATTTATGTACACGTCTGGCAGACATTTTTATCCAACTTCTCATGTATTCAGACTTAGCCTACAATAATACAGACGTTGGCACTGAACCCACAACCTTGGTTTTACTAACACCCGTCCCTTACAGGAACTACAGCTAACAGGAACTGTCAATGCAGTGACGTTACCAAAGAGGTGCTGTTGACCAAAAGCACACCAATAACAAACATGCCAAAGCTTCAGGAACACATAGTACATACAACAGCCCTTCAGTGTACATTATTACGACATTCAAGATAAACAGAAAGCACGTCATATATGTAATAACATGTGAAGACTCATGCAAAAATAGCCCATGTCATGTTAAAACAGTGAAATCACAGAACAGTCTCTGAAATCAGTTAAATGTCTCTGTTCACTACTGAAATGCCCTCTTCAATTCCTAATCTTCATGAAAGTAAAGCCCTCACTTAACTCTTTAAAAAGTTTGTTTCTTTGTTATTCTCAATTATCACACAGTATGGAATCTCCTTTTTAATTAGTCTTTAAAACAAAAGTTTTTTCTAAACAAGCTCTCCTGTGGTAATTTAAAGCTGTGAAAGGAAGTTCACAACTGAGCCCATTATGGAGCCACTATACAATGCAAATGAGCAGCAGGAGTGTTCAGGAAACCTGTTTAGACATTTGCAATTGAAATTTGATGCCTCTTGTGATGAAGAAACAATTATATATTATTATATTATATTATATTATATTATATTATATTAGATAAAAAGTCATAATTATGACAATTTTTGACTTTTTATGTCAAAATAATGACCTTTTCCTCATAATTGTTGATTATTTTCTGATATTATCTCATTATGTTGGGGAAAGTTATTTTTAAAAGTAATACATTACAATATTGCTTTACTCCTTAAAAAGTAACTAAGTAATGCATTACTTAGTTACTTTTTATGGTAAGTAACGTGTTATACGTTACTTTCGCGTTACATTTTCACATGGGCTGGTTTTGTTTGTGTTTTTTAATAACAAAAAAGTTCTATTTTTGGCAAATGTAAAGGCCCTTTTATACCAAAAGTAAAAGCCTCAGGCTGAAGAAAATGCCAATTCATGTCTGTACAGTAGAGGGCGCAGCTCAAACAAACCTTTCTGGAACACAGAAGAATGGGATGGAGGAGAATAAAGTGCACCTTACTCCCAATTTCTCTCAACATGAGGACAGGAGACATGGGAAAATAAAGTAACTGGTGTTACTTATTAGAAAAAGTAACTCTTTTACATTTAAAAGTAATCCATTACTAGTTACTTGAAAAAGTAATCTGATTACATAACTCGCATTACTTATACACACTGATTATGACTTAGTATCTCATAATTTTGACATTTTATGTCATCATTTCAATTTATGTTCTAATTATGACATTTTTATCACATGATTATGGCATAGTTTATGTCATAATTATGATTTATGAAACTATGCTTTTTTTCTCATGTGGTGGAAATGGGCTTCCATAATTATGAGATTGATAATGGCATGTAAAAAGCTTGTAGTGAGTTGCAACAGCTATGGTGTACCGAGCAAAAACTGTAAAATTTAAGTATCCTTATTTAAATAAAGTGCAAAAAAATTACAGAAATTTTCATTAAACATTTTACAGAAAAACACTGTTATTTTACAGGTATTTCCTGAATTATTATGATCAAACACTTTCACTGTAAAATGCAAATCTCTTGCAGTTAATCGTTAGCTAGCAATAGCACACACATATGCTAATGCAACTATAGACTGCATCAGCGACTACACAGTTAATGGCTTTTAAATAAAACAAGATGCAGCATATCGTTAATGTTTTCTGGCACATCCTGGACTAAAGCACATTCTCTAACAGAACATTAAACACAAACAGATGTCTCAAGATCTGAGCATCTTCACTTCAGTTTGACTTGATTTATTTCATACAAAAGTTCATAATGAGAATTAACGGAGGTTTAGATTTTGATGTTTTATTGATTTGATGTTTTATTGATGTTTTATTGAAGTTTGAAGTCATCGTTATGGTGATCGGTGTTCGCCTTAATTGTGCTCTTGACCCTTGATTCTTTTTTTAGATTTTCTCTGGCTGCTTTAACTTTGTGTTTATAAAGATATATAATATATATTAACAATATACATTTGTTATGGCAGAAAATCTGATCAGATGAAGTTGGCTATGGTGATGATATATAGTCATCATGTAATAGCCTGTCTCACTTATCTCATTATGCAGTAAATATTTTGGCAGTAATATGTAGACACACAAACATTAAGAATCAGCCTATGAATCTAAACAACGGTGACAATCAAAAAAATATTCAGATAAACATCAAATCTGTACATCACAAAACAAGCAACTAAAGTCACAAAAAGATTTTTGTTGAGATTCATACAACTCAAAACATTTTCTGTATCACTTTTAAAAAAATTCAAAATATCTGATTGTCATAACACTGATGCCATAAATATCACAAGGCTGCTGTTAACTTTACAGATATTGTTTGTAATTGTACAGAGTAAATAAAAGTAAACAACTGTAAAAAAAAAAAAAAAAAAAAAAAAAAGGATTTTTTTTTTTACCGACTGAAGATGGTTAAAGGTGCAATATGTAAAAATTTTGCAGTAAAATATCCAAAAACCACTAGGCCAGTGTTATATATTTTGTTCAGTTGAGTACTTACAATATCCCAAATGTTTCCAACTATTTGTAGATCGTGAGAAAATTGCAGTTTTAACCAAGGCTCCGGGACGTGTAAGGAGTCGCCTGTCAATTGCGTCATACCCGCATTATCCTCGGTTTCTGGTTTTATTTTGTAGAAACCATGGAAACACCAAAGATGCTTTAATTATATTACATGTTTTAATAGACAAGGGAACAACTGTTTGGTTACATTTATAGACAGAAAACTAATTGTTGTTGTATAGCTCAACACGTTTAGTCTTTTTGTTTAAATCAAATTTTCTTGATTTTTTGTGAGTACCATGCTTTACCATGCCTCAGAGAAAAACACTATTTTGTGAAGTAGCTAACATAGCATAATCAGATGCAGCTTTATTTTTTGCAACAGTAATACAGCATTTTCTCTATCATACAATACGTTTTAAAATTAATTGCATGCCATTTATCAGCACAAGCCATCCAGCATTTAATATGATATTCTAAAATCGATTTAGCTTACTGCAGTATGCAACAAGTGTCTCACAGCAGCCACCGAGCGAACGCACAGAGTAACGTTATAACAGTTTCAACACACTCAAATGTATCTAATATGATAAACAGCGCTGTGTTACCTCATACTAATGACCGGAAAAGAGGAAGCAGCGCCGGCGACTGCGGCATAATAAAAGTTCCGCTGCTCGCGGCGTGTGTTACGCAATCGCTCCAGCGGCCTCGTTCAGCTCCCACAACACTCGGTCCTGTTCTGCTTCATAATACAA
The DNA here is from genome assembly GCA_039654765.1 of Mylopharyngodon piceus. NCBI lineage: Eukaryota > Metazoa > Chordata > Actinopteri > Cypriniformes > Xenocyprididae > Mylopharyngodon > Mylopharyngodon piceus. The sequence goes on from CM077439.1 coordinate 2,835,351, forward strand.
GTAACATTAATAATCGCATCCATGAACATGATTTCTTCCCGAGTCCTATCCCGATTATTTCCACCAGCTGTGATGTGAAGACCACATGTCCCAAGATTCCGCGCTCAAACTTGGCGTCATCAAGCTACGCCTTTGTTTTGAATAGGCCTCTAGCGGACAGAAAATATTACATATTGCACCTTTAAGAGTTTTTGCTAGAAAATAAGAATTTGTGAATTTGTGAAGACTCTTTTGTTATGTTAGAAATATGTGCACACTACAGCACTGTGTAAGCAAAAGATGAGAAGTGCATGCTGTGAAAGTGAGCATGACTTTGGTAAACGTGGAGAGGGTGCTGGAGTTAAGTGTTAACTATAAGTGCAACAAGAGTACGCTATAGTGTATCATAAGCAGAAGTTGTGAAAGCTGTTGAAATGAGGACCAAAAATGGAAGGGAAAGTTGACTAATGTCAGAAACATACTGTACACAAGTACATGAACGTTATTGTCTGGCCAGTGCACTGCAAGTGGTCCTGTTGAGTTAACATGCATGCATTCTTGCATTACTTTAGTGATAACAAACCTCAGTACTCAAGAAATACCATTACTTTCAAATATCTGTGCCATGACTTGCATATACAGTAGGCAGCAAGCTGCATCATGCATGAAACTGAGCATACTGAGTGTACAGTTTACATCTGCCTTCAATAGGCCAAGGACACCTTGGCGGACAGTGACTGAGCAGATGTTATATATTATATGAAATTTCTATTTCTAATTTTGCTTATTAGCCTACATTTTAAAAAGATAGGCTAGTATAGGAGAAAAGCCCTCATTCCTCAGAGGTCACAGTGGGGGGCACTATTGAGACGTTTTTCACTAAACGAGATCCAGATAAAACAGGAAGAGCTAGATTTAAAGGAAGAGGGATTATAGGCTAATAAATTGTTTAACCGTGTGCTTCTTGATGTTTTACCTTTGAGTCTTTTGGTGTTGTATTATTTCAATCCATAGAAATCATAATAAAAATCATCTTATTAATAATTTCTGCTTTTTGCTTATTTTTTTAATGTTTGATACAAATAAGGACGTTTGTGGTATTGATTTGTATTGTAATTTGATGTCATTGCGATTGTTTAACGTCATGTCACAATAAGAAAATAAAACTAATATTTTTTATATTAATTTAAGGACAAATACAACATATTTTAATCTTATTGCAAAATAAATCTAAGTTATCTGACTTGCTGATGTTATTCGCAGTGCTTTATGGGAGTGAGCGGTTGGCGCGATTTTCAATTACATCGGGAATTTATTCTTTTTTCTTTTTTAAAAATTGATAAATGAAGGTGAAATCGCATAGCTTTCTCTAAAATGAACATGTCATGTCAGCATCAAGCAGATAAGGCACTTAATTTATTATATTACAATATGTTTCCACTCAAAAGTCGTTCATTTAGCATACTTATTATTGGTGATGATTAGCATACTTCGTTGACTTCCATTCAAACAGCCTCTGTCGCTTTTTTAAGCGGAGTTTGGCTCCCTCTCGAGGAGATTTCCAGCAAGCGTCTTGTCACGTGACCCAAATTAATATTCAGTAGTAATTTTCAACAAATCAAATAGGTCGATTGGGCGAACGTGACTTAAGTAAACTTAATATTCATGAGTCAAGCCTTCGCCGTAGTAGACACCAGGGTGGTACTGGTACAGTGACTGGCTGAGTCTGCTGTGAGGAGGGGAGATGGATGCGCCGCCGCTGTCTACCGGCTGTGGTACTGAACATTTTAAATATAACATTCGAGTCGACTTCTTTTAAATGGCAACGATTTTACTGAGGAAAGCAGCATATGAGATGATTGTTTAGTGTATTGTTGTATGAGTAACTGTGTTGATTTATGCAGTGAGTGAGATGGAGGCCGGTAGAGATGAAGAGGGAGAGGCTCGGGAGGAGAGCGCGGAGGTGAGAGAAGATGCATGTATAAAAGAATAGACTAAATCTTTAATGCCTTCGCATCGAATTATTAGCTATAATACTATCTGTTCATGAACATACATTATTCTCAGAGTAGTGAGAAAAAGGAAAATGGGTGTGTGAGTTAACCGGCTTTTTAATCCATTCGAGGGTTGACACCCTTTTCGTGTGACAGTGTCTGCGCATCTTTTGTATTTCATATAAGAGTGCAGTTCATACAGATGATGACCTTACATGAAAAATATTCATTAGTTTACTCTGACAGGCATCATTTGTGGTTGCAGATAACACCTCTTAATTCCTCCTATTGTTGTTTCATTCATTTTTGCATTTCTGGTTTCATTCATATTAATATGTCCAATTCTTGAATTAAACGTTCCAAATAAACTGCATTTATATAAATTTACAAACCAATTGATGGTTTATAGTGACATTAAGGTTTCAGGTATCAGAGAATCACAATTTGTGTGGCAAAGCAACACTATTGTGTTTGCAATGTGAAGGAGAAATATGTGGTTTAGTTATAAAGAGCATTGCATCACTGTCGCTATATCTGACAAATCCCAAAAGTATCATTTAATATTTACAGTGTAGGATCTAAAACAGGTGTATTAGCTTTGTGGCACAAGATATCCTTAATGACAGATTGATATCCATATAAATTAGCATGGACACACAGTATACCCTCGCATCTACAGTAACTCAAATGGCAGAGCAACCTGTCAGAGAACCACTACACTGATGTTTATTTGCAGGTTGGATAATTATATGAAACATTATTGTGTTAAATGTAATGCTATGTGATTTTCAGTACATTTGTGTGAATATACACTACAGTTCAAAAGTTAGGGGTTGGTAGGAATTCTTAAAAATCTTCCAGAAATCATTCTAAATTGCTGAAAGAAATAATTTCTTTGTATAATCAATGTTGAAAACAGTTGTGCTGCTTTATATTTTTGTAGAAACCGTGATATATTTTTAAGGATGAATAGAAAGTTCAAAAGAACAGCATTTATATAAAATATAAATTTATTTAATGTCATTTTTGATCAATTTAATGCATCCTTGCTAAATAAAAGTATTAATTATTTGAATTTATAATATTATTATATTATATATTTATCTTACTGACCCCAAACATTTGAACAGTAGTGCATATGTAATGTTTTAAAAACTGCTGTGCTCTCAAATTGTTTCATTTGTTATAACTTCTATATAAATATTGTCAATATGTCAACATTTGTTCTGTTTTTCAGTGCCAGAGACTCACTGCAGAGAGAGATGAGGCTGAAAGGCAACTCAAGCACATTAAACGAGGTAAGATCAAAAAACCTGACTGGTGTGAAAGAATGTGAAGTCATCTTCTGCTATTTTATTCTATTTGTAAGGCATGTTTGTCATTCAAAACTGGAAGAACAATATTGCAATGTACAGTTTAGAGCAGATTCTGTTTATAATCACTTGGATGTCATAGTGGTAAAGCATCAGATTCATTTTCTGATCTTCTGTGTAGACCGCAGGTCATCAATTGGCTTCCTGTGGTCCAGATCCCGGCTCAGTCTGTACCACAAATCATTTCTTTTAAATTAATACAATTATTAATTTAACCCCACGTAACCCTTGCTGGCTCTTTTACTACAAAGACGGTCCAAAAGTCTTGAGGTCACATGAAACGGAAGTTGCGATAGGCTTTTCTTCCATATTGTGATGTATATCCGAGTGAAACAGCTTCTTGAACAAGAAAAAATGTAATGGGGATTTGATTGGATGGTTGTGGTTTGTAAACACCAGTAAACACGTCATCAGAGAAGAGAAAAGATGTCGCTGCAAGAGAGCACATTAATTAAAAAAAATAATGATGTGCACTGTAAATCATTTATAATAAATACTGCAATATTCCAGATTAAAAAAAAAAGAGTTGAATCAACTCCACAGCAACTACATAAATTTATCCACTAACCATTCAGAAACGTCCTAAAAGAGTCTCTCCATCAGTGTCCGACTCCGGTTTGAACAATGTAAGGCTGAACACCGTTACTGACAATCGTCATTTTGGCTGCGTGAGATTCTCCAGCTTTGTTGTTGTTGAGCAACTGAAGCATGAGCTGTTAAAGCTCCGCCCTCTTCTGGAAAGGGGGCCGGGAGCAGCAGCTCATTTGCATTTAAAGGGAAACATACAAAAATGGCGTGTTTTTGCTCACACCCAAATAGGGGCAAATTTGACAAGCTATAATAAATGATCTGTGGGGTATTTTGAGCTGAAACTTCACAGACACATTCTGGGAACACCAGAGACTTATATTACATCTTGTCTAAAGGGGTATAATAGGTCCGCTTTAAATTCTCCTTGGTATTAGAGCTGCACGATTAATCGTTAAAAGAACGCGATCTCGATTCAAACACCCACACGATCTCATTCCTAAATGATGACAATTCATCTGTGTCTATTAAACCTCTGACAAAATCACACTGGAACATTTAAATCTGAGATTGCACTGTCGCTGATCCAGAGAGAGCAGTTGTCATGTACAGTATGAAACAGCTTCACAAAGTCTTTTCAACCACACAGTTTTGTTATTTCTGTTACAAATATTCAAATTATCACAGAAGTACTAGGATAAAAGTTTATAGTTCAGATATAAACACTGATGTCCACAGTAGCGATCAATATAGAGCATATCACCTTTTGAAAGCAACTTGTCGCTTCAAACAATGATTGTATCGATTACATCGTTACACCAGTAGGTGGCGACGAGTAACTTAAAGTGTATGTCATTGAATCATTCATCCAAGAGATTCGTTCAAAATGCTGATTCATCCAGTAATGAAACAAGTGAAGTATTTATGAGTAAGTCATTGATTCAAATAGTTTTTAAAAATAATTCATTCAGATTAATTAAACATTTTACAGTAATTAACATTTTGTCAGAACCTCTAGTAAATCACGTTATTTTGTTTAGATGTCTGTTCAGAATTATGGGAAAATCGTGATCTCTGCTTAAAACAAACAAATCGTGATACTCAATTTAACCAGAATCGTGCAGCTCTACTTAGAATACACTGTACACACCGAATTGTAAAAAGTAAAAGCTTAAGAAGTTTACTATAAAGTTTGCAAGTATGTTGGTGTCTAACAATCCTGACCTCATTGAACTCCATACATCACCTTTTTACAAAGAGGAAGAGGTGAAGATGATCTCACTTGGCTCACCCCACTACGCTTGGTGTTGTCTTATCTCATTTCCTATCCCTTTACCCTCACCCATATCACTATGACATCACCCGGGGGCTCTTCTGAATGGTCTATTATTCGTAGGTGTTAGCAGGTACTCCAGTCTCCATGGCTACCGGGAGCCAACCGTAGAGATGCGTTAGTGTTAAGGTGACCTTACCTGCTTCCATTCCATTTAGTGACATGTAAGGAAACCCAGCCTCAGTTACTAATTTGTTAGCACTCTGACAACACTGTAACGGCTGCCAAGAACAGAATCCGGAAATTGTTCTCAGGTGAGAAAATTTTCATTCTTCTCTGCGAGATTAAAATTAGGGTTTCACTTAACAGGGTTTTACTTGCTTTTACATAAAAAGGCTCAATGTTGAACTTTTGTACTTTATATAGTGAATATGTGCAGCACTCAGGAGTATTTTTATCGCAGATTCAACTCAAAGTGCCTTGTTATGTATGTAGAAAATAGTACACTCTAAAAAGTGCTGGGTTTAAAATGGACAAACCCAGTGATTGGGTTGTTTTAACCCAGCAGTTGGGTTAAATGTTTGCCTAACCTGCTGGGCAGTTTTATGTAACTCAGCTATTGTTTAAAAATTACTGTATGCTTGCTTAAAATTAACCCAAAGTATGTTGGAAATTAACATTTATTAATAAGTTTAATAAATACTAATTAAACAATTAAAATTTATTAAATGCTTATTAATAAATGTTCACCCTTTGATTATTATTGTTGCCTCTAGTAATTATGTGTCTGATTTTTAATTTCCAACCTGTTTTGGGTTCATTTTAAGTCAGCCATATAGTCATTTTTAAACAATAGTTGGGTTAAATAAAACTGCCCAGCACGTTGGGCAAACATTTAACCCAACCGCTGGGTTTGTCCATTTTCAACCCAACTTGGGTTGTTTTTAACCAGAATTTTTTAGAGTGTGAAAAAAGCATATTTTTAATTTTTTGGGCAGCATGACAACTTCTTTTTGCTGGAGTTGTATTGGTGATACAGTATGAACCATGAACAGACTTTTGTACAATTACTACAATTAAAAGTAATTTTAAGTAATTTTATGCATGGGATATTTCCAAGGGGAATGTTTATATATATATATATATATATATATATATGAATGAACTTTATTCAGTGATAAATTGTGCATATCATTTTATCATTTGACCTGGAAGCCTATTTGGTCAATCATTTGAATATTGTGAATATTAGTTATTGTGCATAACGGAATATTATGATGAATCCAGTTTTATTTTAGACAAGTTTGGCTTCAGCTTTTAGGATATGCTTTCTGCTCTTTTTATTATTGTTGTCCTGTAATCATCAGACAATCCCTAGGGAAGCAATGTAGACCAGCTGAATTCAGCTCTCATCACTGTTTTGTTATAACACTAAATTATTAAAAATCACCAATTATGAATTATTTATCAGTAGAAAATGAATAGGCATCCGCCTTTCAACCTTCCATTGTAGTTCATGCCAAACCCCTCATGCACTCTCATATCATTTCTAAAATGCACATCACCTTGAATACGATCTAGTGGAAAAATATTCAATATGAATGTAATGTACACAAAAATGCATGATACAATTACCCTGTGAGTTACGGTAGACTTTTGCACCGCTCTCGTTCATTTTTTCGATTTTTTTAATAAAATGGCAGCACATGTGTTTTATAACCTGACTAAATGACACACACATGACACAGCAAATGTCACAGTAGTTTGCCCTACTTGCTGACATACAGGACAATAGTCTTGTGCAGGGTGCATGTGATTGGTCTGCGTTCTGTTTAATGATTGGCTGCTGCAGGGGAACTGCTGTTGAGTATCTGGGAGGTACTGGATCTGTGTCTGGCAAAGCAGCTGTCTCCCACCTCCTCTTTGGGACGCCTGAGCGAGCTTCATTAAGAATACCCTCTGCACTTATGCAAATTAAGACACAGGCCCATGTGTTAAGCTATCAGCCCCATTACTCAGCTTATTTACCTTTACGCTTTGCAGATTTTACAGTTTGTGTGAATTCTGTAGGCCTATATTTACATAAAAATGAATGCTGCATTTTAATGCAGTCTACACATCCGCCCAGCGTTTGAAGTAGATTATAGGTTGCAAGCAAAGGCGCAATTAGTCCTGGAGTTGAAATCAAAATTGCTGGGTGATTAACCCTGAACTGTTACAATTTATTAAAAGAGCTTAATCGCTGTGATCAAAATTGGAATGGAAGCTCTTTAGACTAATGCCAGCCTAACATTTTCTTAAAGTGGCAGACAAATGTTTGTTTGAAGCAGCTGTTTCCTGTCTGCAAAGGATGCTACTGCATTACTTTAAGCTTTCGTCTCTGTTTGACTGACTCCGCAGAGCCATATTTTGCTCATGCAGCATTAAGCATGTGGTGGATTTGCTGACCTAGAATCTACGCACAGAAGCAGCGCTCTTTCGGACAATCATTAGAAGCCAAATGAGTTGAGCAGATGAGTTTGGACTGATCTGCAAGGGCAAGAGGGAGCCACACCCCTTTTATTTTCCTGCTTTATTTTCATGGAAACTTGCACACACTCAGATGCAGAATTAGTGAATGACCCAGATGCATTGTTGGGGGTAATGCATTACAAGTGATGTAATCAGATTACTTTTTTTCAAGTAACTGGTAAAGTAACACATTACTTTTAAATTTACAACAAAATATCTGAGTTACTTTTTCAGGTAAGTAATGTGTTACTTTGTTTTCCTATTTATTGACTGACAGCTCTTCTATTCTCATTTTTAGAGAAATTGGGAGTTATGCTGCCTTCACATGCTCTTGGAATTATCGTAAATACGAGTTTCCTAGGTAAAAATTGACATGAACGCCCTCCCATTTCGAAACAGCTCGTAATCACGACTTCAGAAGCGGTAATTATCAAATTTCCGACAGCACATGAAGGCAGCATAAGTGCAGAGGCGTTGTGTGCGCTGCTGAACATGATGGTTATTGTAATTCTAGACATTGGGCCAATTTTAATGATCTAAGCACATGGTCTAAAGCGTACGGCGCAAGTGCACTTAAGGCGTGTCCGAATCCACTTCTGCTAGTTTAACGACGGGAAAAATGGTCTGCGCGCCCGGCGCATGGTCTAAAAGGGTTGTCCCTATTTTCTTAATGAGTCATGTGTGTGTTTTGGGCGTAACTTGCAATAAACCAATCAGAGTGTCATCTCCCATTCCCTTTTAAAAGCCAGTTGCACTCGTACCATGGCGGATTCTGAACGCTTCTCTAATGAGGAAACGGACCTGCTCGTGCGCAAGGTTAAAGCACATGAGCAGACCATCTACGGGAAAAGCCGGATTCCACCAAAGCATTTTTATCTTTATGCACATAATAATCTTTTACATTGTAATCCTTTTATTTTTAATATTTGGCATGTTTGTGTGCTGCTGTGCGTCCCTGTGTGTGTAACAAGCGTGTTGTGCACCCGCCTATAGGCGCATATTACTAATGCATCCTTTAAATAACAAAAAATAAATACTGCGTCATTGACTTCAGACCAGGTTTCAGTTGGTCAATGGCGCAGTCGTTTTCAGTTGCCTCAAAATAGCAACACGCCAACAATGCGCCTGAACACACCTCGTTTTCAGACCAGCACACCCATGGGCGAACAGATGGGCGCAAATGCATTTGCTATTTAAACAATGTGGCGCAGGACGTGAAAATGATAACTGCGTCAGGCTGAAACTAGCAAAAACACAAAAAATGACCTTCGATGAACCAATTCAACCACACTAATAAGCAAAAATGACTTTAGTTAAACATCACATTTGTTTCATTTTTTTCTTTATTGCTAAAGTAAGAGTGTTAAACTTTCTTTTCCTTCGTTCTATTCTGTGATCTAGAATGGCAGCACAGCTGAAAGGTTTGTTTGAGCTGCGCCCTCTACTGTACAGGTGTGAATTCTATTTTCTTCAGTCTGAGGCGTATTCATTTCACTTTTGGGCCTTTACGTTTGCCAAAAATAGAACTTTTTTGTAAGAAAACAAACAAACAAGCCCAGCCCAAGTGAGAAAATATAATCCAAAAGTAACGTAACACATTACTTTTCAAAAAAAAGTAACACAATTACTTTTTTTCGGGAGTAACACAATATTGTAATGCATTACTTTTAAAAGTAACTTTCCCCAACTCTGTCCAGATTGAGGTTATTTTTGCTTACAAATGGCAGATCTGGTGATTTATACAGTAATTGGGTTAGTTGACATGAAAATTCAAACAGATTCTGCTGTGTTCACACTGTAAAATATTACACAGCAGAAACTGCTTGTGATTACATGATGTACAGTATGCTTGTAGACAATAGCAAGCAGCATTATGTGTTGGGTCAGTGGCTGTGATGGATCAGGAAGCTAAAAAACTAATGGAATGAATTTTGTATGATTTTTGATATGCATTTATTTTACGGACTTTGGCTATACTGAAATCTATTTTGATTTCAGGTTTAAGCAAGAGCGCTGATAGTTTTTGAAAGCTGTGAACTTCACACGTCCCTGTCAGGTTATTCTCTCACTGGCTCTGCAGAGCTGCTCACTGCCGCACTGCTGCATATTTAACAGGAATAAAGAAATGTCTTAATCCTGCTAAATTTGGATTATCCAATAAGATAATGTGAATTTATATAGTATAAAACCAAACGTTTTAATGGTAAATATGTATTAAATAAAAAATAATCAGATTTGATTACATTGAAGGACTGTTTTTTATTATTTATTTATTTTTATTTTTATGATGATGCTACCCTGAGAGTTTTTTTAACAGCCTGAGCCATGTTTTTCTCATCAAATTTGTATGTTTCCTTTTTTTTCCATAATGTACTGATATGAGGTGATATCAGAATCAGTTGGATCACTCCCTGAATAAGGAGTCAAAGTGAGGCTATGCATTGATAACGTCCCGCTTTCCATTCTCACAATGTACAGTATGTTACCACATAAAAAGAAAATGAGGAGGAGTATTTATTCCGAGAAAGGGCTCCAGGGCAGGCCGGTGATGCACTTTGCTGTGACTGCATGTGGAGAAACGAATCATTCCTGCATAATTCAACAGCCTTTCATGGAATAATGTATAATAAACTCCCTCTCTTGATCATTTCCTGTGAAACACACTGGCACAAATGATGTATTTACCATTTTCTTTGACTGTACACATATTCTATGTTATATTTGATTTAAAAAAGATCATTCATTTACCATTTTAAAGAACTGCTGAAAGTTTAGGGTTTTTAGATGCCACTTATATGTATTTTAGAAATAGTGCAATGCCACTAAATACAAAAGACTTGTTTAGACTTTGATGTGAGCTTCTCTGACATTTGCTATGACATTCAATCCTCTATTTGAGAGGCCAGTGTAGTGTATAGAGTTACCTTCCCAGCGCTTTGTAGCAACAGTTCGTCAGTGGTACCCAAAGTGTTGGGAAATGGTCCCCATTGTGAATGTGTAACTGATAACTGTCTATCTCATTAGACTCTGGTAATGTTTCACTGATAATAAAACCACATCTAAATGAAAATGTACTTTATACAGTGGCTATTTTTATAATACTTGTTTTATATGCTGTTAATGAATCAAGCTATGTCTATAGTCAAATTATTTTTCAGATATGCCCCATCTCTGGTCTGATGAACCTATTTCCTCATTTAAAATATAAGTTATATACTAAAAAGTAGCATTTGTGAATCATTTCTGTGCATCTGGATTTGACTGACCCCTTCATGAACTGTGTAGAAGATCGTGTAAATAAATAAATAAATAATAGTTGAAAACATGACTATACTATAAACCATGAGAACAGGCTTATATCTTCCTAGCTGATGCTTATATCTAAAATGTGTTTCTCTGTCATACAGGACTGTATTTCTATTGAGTTATTTCTATAGAGCACAGAAACACAGTTCCTGCATGATGGATTTGATTGGAAATATGATCTGCTGTGGTTTCATTTACTCATAAATGCATTTCCTTTCTTTGCACAGTTTCCCAAATGGTGATCGAGGAGGTGAACGTACTACAGACCCAGCTTGAGATTGAGAAATCTTGCCGGGAAAATGCAGAGGCTCTGGCCACCAAGGTGTTTATCCAACAATACTATTCTTCTGTTTCATCAGAAAACCTTAAAAGCCCAGAGATATTCATGGCGAAGTTCTTTTACGTTGTTCCCTTAGGGGTAAAAAGAGGAAAGAAGTTCAAAATACATTTTCAGCGGTATACTGTTAGCAAACAGAGAGCTGCGTTTAAATGAATATGTTTATAGGCGCGCTTTCCTCTCAATAGCAAAAAAAAACACACAACAAAAATGACAGTGGTGAGAAAACATTAGTTCAGAAAGCATCTGATCATAGCGGTGTGGATATGTTTGCATAAGCTCTTCAATTCGGCACTCCATTCAAGTCACGTCATATTTATTTAGCACTTTATACAATAGACTGCCTTAAAGCAAGCAGCTTTACAGTATTAAACATGAAAAAAACAGTGTCTCTTTCAGTTAGAAATACAACTTCAGCTCTCTAGTGTGTTCATGTTTTTACTCACGTCTGACTCTGATGGACTGAACAGAAGAAATGAACTGGAGAAGATTTTCACCGCACCTTTTATGTATCGCCACGGACCAATGGAAATTCGAAGTTGTTTCCAGAAAAGCTTTTGCATTTTCAGTCTGATTCATGAATGAATCATTTAGACCACTTTTGTAAAATGTGCCAAGGAGAGCTATAGCAAAATGTTCAAACTTTGATCATAATTTATGGTCTTAAACAGGGCTTGACATTAACTTTTTCACTGTGGCTAGTGGTTTTTCAAAGTTACTAGCCACTCAGCATTTTCACTGGCCACAATTTTGACATTGATACCAAGGAGAAAACTGACATATAGATATTTTTAATAATATCTGATAATTTGGCAGCAGGTATATTAGGCTTCTGTCACTTTAAGACCTGATGCACGGATCCATTATACCGTTTTCTTTCTCAACTGTTTACATTCACTTAAAACATAACTGACTGTGTTTACATGAATACTCACCAAGACCAGCATTTTGACATTATTTTGTGTGTATTTCACTGTTTGAGCGCAATAAGCAGTGACAAAGAACTCAGTTTAGTACTGAGAGGTGGCTTTATGTGCGCACTTTGGGTGTGAGCACAAAATCTGCTGGAATGAGTAAAATTATTTGCAATACGCGCAATCCCACACTGAAATTCAAGCCCTGTAACACCAACAATATTCATCTGGAACAAATGAAACAAGTGAGTGAGGGAAGGCGGGTTTGTGTGTCGACTCGCTGGTATCGTGTATCTATTCTGAGGAAAATGAGCATCGGAAGCATTTCAGATATTTCCATATCAATATGTATCGAAAAAATCGATATTTATGACAACACTACATTGCACTTAGTTTATTATTTCAGACGCCTTTTTAAAAGATTGAAAAATGTATATGTTAAATATAAAATTCATCCTGCCAAAGTGGTTAGTAGGAGTGACTGTGTTACACGCCACTGCTGAAATCCACCTGCATTTGGCCAGGTTGGTTGGCAGGTGTTGATGTCAAGCCCTGGTCTTAAATAATTTTGTTTTGATCACTTTAGTTGAACTGTGAGAACAGGAAGCTGAAGTATTTGAGCCTCTCATCACGGCCATGTCTGGATGAGCTGCTGCCCAGTATTTCTGACTGCATTTCCCTAGAAGAGGAGACTGAACATCAAGATCCCAGCTCTGACCCCTTTTCTCAGTATAAGCAGCAGGTCAAAGGTAAATACCAGTGTATCATAGCAGTGTATTAAAATGGGGTGCAGTTGTACAAATAATAAATAAGCCTGTGTACAATTTCCTTCGCAAAGGAATCTGTCAATAGTATGTCCATTCCAAATTCTCATTTTTCCACAGATCTCCAAGAAACTGTGAGTTCTTTGCTGGAGGAGAAGAAGCAGTTGGCTTGTCAGCTTCAAGAGCAGCAGAGGCAGATAGAGGAGCTGACAGCACTTGTGAGTAGTAAAGAAGCTCTTTTAAAGACCGAGCTCAGTTAGGCTTGACGGCAGTGGATGGGGGCTCGGTCTGCAAAGTGTCTTCCAGTATTTTAACCTGTTCATTAATAATAAATGATCTTGAAATGAAGCCTTAGCGACCTGCGGTATTGCTGATCCTAAAAGGATATCAGAGTAACAATGTCTAATTGAGTTTCTTTGCTGATAGTTTCTCAAAAATGAGCCTTATGCTAATTTACAGACTGAAAAGGAGCAGGCTGAGATGAAGAAATTTTATAAAACCATTGAGCAGCAAAGCAAGACCATTAAGAGGTTCAACAGGGGTGAGTATGGACGTTATGAATACAGAGCTTCTTCATTTCCTCACTTGTATTCAAATGCATGAGCATGACATCATCTCAAATGGCCTGCAGTGCATCTGTGCATGTGCCTTCCAAGAAGATTAATGTTCCCCACCAGCCCACTCACTACCGGCCACACGTCAACGTCCTTGATCAAATTATCTGTAAAAGATTCACCACAGGAAGTCCCTGTGTTCCAGCTGGGGGTGATGCACTTTGTTTTGACGTCCTCCCAGCTCCCTCTTTGCTCATTTGTGTTATTACTCTGACTGTAATATTGGAAACAGCAGGGCTCAGGTCATATACGGCACTGACTTATGCAGACTTATTTTTAAACTAACAGTTTTGGCTATGAAATCTGATTGAAGGAGCCACATTGTAAAATTGCTGATATATGCACACATGTGATTGAATATCGGTTGAATAATATATTAATGTGTCGCTGTTTATTAAGGCTGGGAACGGAGAATCGGTTCTTATTTTGACCCAGTTCCTTGTCTTATGCCATGACAGTAAAGAGACAATACTATTTTCACAAGTAAATTACTATTATGATCTGGTTCTTTTTAATGAAAATGCCTAATATGCTTAAAACCTAAAAAAAAAAGTTTCTACCGTTCAAAAGCTTGGGGTCGGTATGTTTTTAAAGAAGTCGATTATGCTCACTAAAGCGGCCATTTATATACAGCAGAGCTGCACGATTCTAGATAAATTGAGAATCACAATTTTTTCTTGTTTCAAACAGACATCACGATTCTACCACGATTCTGAACAGACTGTGACAACTAAACAAAATAACATGTAATTTACTAGAGGTTCTGATGAAATGCTAATTGCTGCAGTCTATTTAAAATGTTTAATTAATTTCAATGAATTATTTTAAAAATAAATGGTTTGAATGAATGATTCAATGACTCATAAATACTTCACTTGTTTCATTACTGGATGAATCAGTGTTTTTGAACCAGACTGTCCTCCAAAGAAAACGACCCTATAGGTCGTTTTTCAAGCGCTTTATTACGACCTATATTTACGTTTTAAAGTCATGCGCCCTCTAGCTGGCGTAAAAATAATGACAGTGTCGTGTTACGTCTGTCGTCATGAAATGACGTATGACCGTCGTTACCAATCAAAACGCGTGTTCATTTAAATGCAATGTGTGGACTTTTTACACCATTTGTCCTATTTCCATTTAGCAAAACTCGTTTTTTTTTTTATTAACGACTACACCCACCCCAGCCCTAAACCTACCCTTAGTGATTTATAGTACATATACACTTTATGAGCACATGCGTTCCCTGGGAACGAACCCACGATTGCATGATTACATGATTGCATATTGTTATATATTGCAATGCTGTGCCAATTGAGCTACGCGAAACCCGAGATATGACACAGATAAAAGGGAACAATGCATTAAAATGAAAGTGTCCTGATGTTGATAGGAGTGCAACTTTAGTAAACGCTCCTATGGGTCATATTTCATGCATTAAAATGAAAGTGTCCTGATGTTGATAGGAGTGCAACTTTAGTAAACGCTCCTATGGGTCATATTTCAGGGAAGTGACAAACGACCTATGTAGGCGTATTGGTTGGAGAACATGTTGTTTTGAACGAATCTCTTGAATGAATGATTCAATGACTTACGTTTTTAAGTCACTTGTCGCCAGCTACTGGTGTAACGACATAATTGATACAATCGTAATTTGAAGCGCCAAGTTACTTTCAAAAGGATTTGCTCTATTTTGATCGCAATTGTGCAGCTCTAATATATAGTACAAAATACAGTGAAAACATTAATATTGTGAAATGTTATTATTATTTAAAATAACTGTTTTAATGTATTTTAAAATGTAATTTATTCCTGTGATGACAAATCTGAACAGCAGCTCCAGTTTGATTTGGTGCTCAAGAAACATTTCTTATTATTATCAATGTTGAAAATATTAATATTACTGCTTAATATTTTTGTGGAAACTGGGATGCATTTTTTTCAGGATTCATTGATGAATAGAAAGTTCAAAGGAACGGCATATATTTGAAGTAGAAATCTTTAAACATTGATCAATTTTGTTCAATCTTACTAACTCCAAACATTTGAACAGGAGTGTATACCCAGACAGCAACATAGTTTGGCCCAGATCCGGCCCACATCTGGTACATGTGGATTACGCACGGACCAGATGTGGGCCAGATCTGGGCCGACACTATGTTGCTGTCAGGGTATTATCATAAAGCAATACTTTTTATTTACGGTATTTGTTAAGCATATAGTTAGAACCAGTCAACCAGTAACTAAAAGAATCATTAATGTAAAATTTGGAACCAGTAATTTCCTTGCGATTCCCATCTGTACTGTCCATCAAATAATCTATGCCTGTAATACTGTGTCTACTATGATATTTATTTGCTTTATAGCCAAAACAGGGATTTTTGCCAAGCCTATTGCTTTATTATCATTGTTTATCTCTTTAGTGTCTATGATGGCCACTCATGAGTATGAAAACATGAAGGAGCAGCTGGATTTGGAGCAGAGCCTCAGGCAGAAAGCAGAGACCTATGCACATGAGGTATGGGACAAAACACATCTGAATTCACTTCATCAGTACACGGGTGACAGGCCAACTTCATTCCCTGGTGTGACAAACTGTGACCTGGTGACCTCAAAATCCAACCAAAAGACAAGATAAATGTATTCATTGACTGTAGAGTTTGAATTATCCATGGTTGCCTCCATCTGAAACCATCTGAAATTGTCATTTCCTCGTGTTCATTTTCTCCTGTAGATGATGGTGAAGCAAAAAGAAGCAAACAGACAGAGCATGATTTTGCTGCAACAGGCAGATCCCAGCATTCAACTG
The DNA here is from genome assembly GCA_039654765.1 of Mylopharyngodon piceus. NCBI lineage: Eukaryota > Metazoa > Chordata > Actinopteri > Cypriniformes > Xenocyprididae > Mylopharyngodon > Mylopharyngodon piceus. The sequence goes on from CM077439.1 coordinate 2,851,750, forward strand.
CTTAAAGCTTTAGAAGATGTGGCCAATGTGACTAAAACATTAGAAGAAGAGAGAATACAGCACCAAGACAAGGTAGGAAACCTCAGAGTCTTTTAAACACATTTGAATATGATTTTTAGATATACAAAACTGGTGTATATGTCTTCAGTTTAATTAGCTCATTTCAGAAAAAAAAGTGAAATTGTACCCATATTGCCATGAACACAATAAGCCTTATGGTTAATCATGGATTGCATGACAGGATTAGACAATGGAATTAAATCTAAAAGCTCTTTTCAGTTATTTAAACCAGTCTGCTAGGGCTTTTCATAGACATAAATCCTTTCATAAATATTAATCCTCTAATTTAGAACTTCATAAACGGTTTTAACTGTGTTCTTAATAACTAGCCACACACAATCCAGTTTAAGCAGGCACTAAATGGGATGAAATAGTGCTGTGCATTTATCTAACTTACTTAATCATTAAAGGGGTCATGAACTGCGTTGTTTTATTGTTTTATAATGTTTCCTGGGGTGCACTTATAATGTTATTATGCTTTTTACATCAAAAATTGTCATAATTTAGAAATAAAAGGCTTTTTCCTACCCTGATTTTAGCCCTCTTATTTGAACGCTCTGTTTGAAGGGGCGTGTCTGCTGTGAGACTTCAGTGTAAACGCCCACTGCTGTGATTGGCTAACATCTTTGCATATGAAATAGCTAAGTATTATTCTCTCGAAAACTTTTAGCACATTTTTACTATTACAGCTCTCAAGGTTAACTAATCATGAAAAGTGTTGATTATATTTAGATCTATGGCATTATATTTAGATTGTGGCATGAAAAGTTGCAGTGATGAACATTGTAGCTGATCACAGGCATGTTGTTGAGCGCATAAAAGCAGTGATCTCGTCATTGCAACTCAATTGCAACACTAACGAATGCTTTCATCATAACTAACAGTGCAAACTCGATGTAATTAAGAGATTAGTTGAAAAAAATGGGTCCAGAGTCCAGAACTCAGTCACTGATGGACTCGCGCTGTTTGATTGACAGCTCCAGCGATTGCAAAGGGAGCGTCCTTTGGTCGCTTTCTATATATAATTTAATCACCGTTTAAATAACAGATTATTTTCATCCTCCTAAGAGAAACAACGTGAAGTTAACCGTTTAGTCACTGGTTTGATTTACTGACACATAGACAAAGAACATCTGACTGTACATGAATCATTTCATATCAGATCAGGCATTAGAATGAACACAGTTACTTACATGTTGTTGTATTTCCGTCGAGTCCATATCGTAAAAGTCTGTTTGCAAAGCCTGCGCCGAAATGCAATTGATTTACCAAAGAATCCACAGTGAAATGTACCGAATACAAATAAATAAAGCTCAACTGAGACATTCACATTGTTGAAAATAAATAACCATATTCCTAGTATTAGGATCCTTTGAAAGGTAATGTTATTTTAGTCCTGTATCGCTCTTCTCTCCTCGTCATCTCACTAACACGCCAGTGGGCGGAGCTAACGTTGCAATGATGAAGTAGGCATTGATTTCTTTTGCGGAGGAGGCGTTTCACCTATCTATGATGGGCACATTCCAGGACGAGTCATTTGCTGGGCCTGGTGTCAATAAAAGCTTTTATTGGACTAACAAGGAAGTTTTCAGTTCTGAAACTTACAGGATATTCTTATAGTACGATGACCTCTTATATATCAAAAGCTCAGAGAAAAGCTGATTTCTCAATTCATGACCCCTTTAAAAAGTGTTCTAATAAATGAATAACCCTCAGTAAATGTAATCTTTAGAAAATCTCAATCTCATTTTTCAAACGGTACATTATAATGTTCACTTGTTAAATTATAATGATTTATTATAGTTTTTAGTGTTTTATTTTCCATTTATTTAGACGAAATAGTATTGACTATTTCAATAGTATTGTAACATCAGCAGCACATATCCAGGAATGCAGTGAAGTTGGCATTTCAAACAGCTGATTCAGGTGTCTGGTGTGATGCTGTACAGTCCCAGTAGACTAGAGTATGCCAGATCATAGACCGCATTCATTCATTCTTCAGTTCCCCCACAATGCCTTGTTGATAATACGTTGTTTTCATCTGGCTCTCCTGTGGCTCTTATGTTCTACAGTATATTTGCATCCTCAGCAGTAACATAGTTTTCAAACCACATTAAATGACAAACGTATGTGAGTGGCAGGCTGTCAACACAACCACAACCATATTAAACCAATAAAACCAGAGCAGACATCTGGAGGCTTGACAGATGTCATAATTTGGGGATTCATTCAGCAGCTTTTTGTCATATAAGAAGTGGCAGCGAATAAAGAATTCCTAGATCATCAGACACTTTTTTACACATGAAAGTTACCGACTGGATGAGCAAGGAATCAGATGTAGTGTTGGTAATATTCTGGCAGGTATTCATTCAGGCAGTGACAAAAGTGCAGTTGCAGCATCACTAATACTAGCAAATGGGATTTAGAGTTTGTGAATCAGTAGCACTGTTGTGTCATCAGTCAATATACAGTCTGACCCACAATTCAAATCCAAAGAGCATGGATCCTAACTTCAGACGTCACGTAATCAATAGGCTATGTTAGCAAAACCTTGTTTACAAGTCAGCCTGTAAATATGAACTAATTCTGTACCAAAGTCAAGGACATTTTCAATTTTGCACCGGTTTGGGTTCCATTTGGGTTTACTGTACCAATTCAATCTAAAAGAAAGACAAAATTTCTATATGAGGGTCAAAGACGAAAAAGGGTTTTCAAGCATCAAAACTAATAAGTCTAATACAACTTTGAATTGTTGTTGTTGTTTTTCAATACATCAGAATGAGTCCTGTTTGTTTTTTTTCTTCTAAATATCATACATTTTTACCCTGATTCACAGAAGACACCCACTAAAATGTCATTCAGTGTAACAATCTTTTCAGGGATATTTACAACAAAAATCTATTTATGCCATATTAAAGACTAATTACTTTTACCCCAAATGCTAATTACTTGTAATTTTACATTTTTAAACTTTGCCACTATCCTAGGTTTTGCCCATTTGTCAGCAAGAATTTTTTACTCATTTAAAATGCAATTAAATTTAGTATGCTTACTTATTCTTTTATATATTTTAATACATACAGGTCAGAATAAGTATGTTGTTTCAATTTTTAAATACACTGAATGACAATGGAACATTATTTCACCCACATTTTGACATTTTATTCTCCCAAAACTTATTTGAAACCTTAAAAGTAGATGTTTTACTTTGCATTTAATGTGCTTTCTATGTATATAAAATCACATTTGTAAATTCCTATTGATGCGGACATCTAAATGCTTTTGACCCATGAAAAAATCATTTAAATAAAACCGTCTGTTGGCATTTAACTCAATTTTGAATATTGGAGAATTCAAGTCCTCCTGGGAATTTCATGTTTACGAATTGGGAAGTTCCTATATAAGTTGGGAAGTCGTAATTATGACATTAGCTGCATTAAAATAACTTGAGTCGGAGCAACCCAACTAACAAAAATATGTTATAAAAATGGGCTACACTTTATGTTAAGGTGACATAATTACATTGTACTTACTCAAATAAGTACGGAGTAATATTAATTAACTACATGCACTTACTGTAGAGTTATGGTTATGGTTAGGGTTTGGTTTAGGGTTAGTTACTTGTAATTATGCATAATTTACTGTTATTACTATAGTAAGTACATGTAGTAACGTGTAACTATGTCACCTTAAAATAAAGTGTTACTTAAAAATGTTTTGCTAATGCTTCCATTAATTTATGAAAATGTTATTTCTGAATGTTTAACTCGTAAGTACAATCTTTTCAATATAACTTGAACGTGCCATATGTCCCATTTTTTTCCTGTTTGCAGGTAAAGGCTCTAGAGGCTCAACTGGAAGAATGTGCTTTGCGTAAGCAGCTAGTTCAACTGCAAAGGCAACTAGAGATATTAGATGAAGAAAAGAAAGAGACGGAGGGACGACTGCAGGAGGAAGAGAAGAAAAACACTATTTTGGAAAAGAAAGGTAAAATTAAGGATTATTTTATATTTGAAGGCCAAATACTATAACTTCATACACACAGAAGCATAACATCCCGGCATCCTTTTGTCATTTGTCACAGTTAAAGAGCTGCAGGAGGCGAGGAGGAGCTGTGATTCAGCATCAGGCCCCTCCCCTGGGACTGCTCCTCCCCCGGCCCCTCCTCCTCAACCACCTCCACCTCCCCCACCCCCTCCTCCTCCACCTCCCCCACCTCCTCCCTCCCGCTGCAACCCCCTCAGGTAACGCCCCACTTTACTGCACTGAAGCCAAACTGTCATATACCATCATTAAGAACAACTGTGAACATCTAACTACATTTCTTTGTTTACGGCAGCTCTCTCATTGCAATTATGAGGAAATCTTCCAAGGGAGGGAAAGGAACCCCAAAACTAGAGCAAGCCCCAGGTGATTGTCCCATTTTCCCTATAGTCAGAACGGTGTATTTTTATTCCGTCGCCCTATTATTGGTACCCTGACAAACACAATCCCTCTCAATGCAGCAACTGAAGCTGTGGATGATGTCAAAGTGAAAGCCGTCAATGAAATGATGGAGAGAATTAAACACGGAGTGGTTCTCAGGCCTGTGAAGAGTCAGGACACTAAGGTGAGGTTTTAAACCCAGAGGGACTAAGGTTGGGCAGAATTCAAAATTTAATTGGATCGCTTCATGAGCCCCACAGGATGTTGAATTGTAATGACAGGCAGAGGAATATATTCTGTTGCAATTTAAAGAAATTCAACACAGTCACATAGCAGAGCAAATTCATTCACCCAAACCAACAAAATTGGCAAAAACAAATAAATTTATGTTTAAAGTTTCCATTTGGTAGACCTGCTTCATATTCTATTTTGAAGACATTGAGGTAAATCTGAGCTTTCTGTGAAATAAAGAGTTCTTCCGTCATGGTTGATTTATTAAACATGATGAAATATGTATAGACTAAATACAAAAATATATAAATGGTATTTCAAATGTTTACACAACTGTTTAAAGGTTTGGGGTTGGTAAGATTTTTTAAATGTTTTTATTTGATCAAAAATACAGTAAAACAGTAATATTCTGAAATAGTGTTACAATTTAAAATAACTGTTTAATATATAATAATATATAATTATCTTTTAATATGTTATAATATAATGTAATTTATTCCTGTGATCAAAGCTGAATTTTCAGCATCATTACTCCAGTCTTCAGTGTCACATGATCCTTCAGAAATCATTCTAATATGCCGATTTGATGCTCAAGAAACATTTCTTATTATTATTAATAATAAAAATAGTTGTGATGCTTAATATATATGTGGAAACCATGATACATTTTTTTCAGGATTGATAAATAGAAAGTTCAAAAGAACAGCATTTATTTGAAATAGAAATATTTTGTAACATTATCAATGTCAATTTTGATCAAATATTTGATCAATTTATTATTGTTCTTGTTTTTCATCCTGAAAAAAATTGAATACATTGTTTAAAAGTACAATTACAGCAATACTTTTAAAATAATTTGAATTTCATTCATTCCAATTGAATAAATTTAATAAATTCAAATAACAACCATACATCTTATTTGCAACTCAAATCAGAAACTAAATCTGAATTTATTCATTCAGTTGTAAATGCCACACATATGCTGCCCAGTTTCTTATACTGGTTATGAATATGTTGTGTGTACTGATGTATTGTCTGTTGTGTTTCTCTACCCGGTACCATCATCTGCAGAGATTTGGCACAAAGGTATGTTCAAATCACACATATTGTTTACATTGTTTAACAACAATCATCTCACCAGATCATTGTTCCACATGCACCAGTGTTAAACAGTTCAGACTGCTCCATTACAATCAAAGGAAACCCTGTGTTTTACAACTCAGCACCATTTTGTCAATACAAAGATCCTGCAGAAATGGTTCATAGCATTTGATCGTCCTCCCTGAGGAAGGGTCGGGTCATTAAAGCATTTTGCGTATAGGCTGAGAGGGGATCCATCTTGTTTAAGTTATTGATGGGCAAGGCCATCCAGATCATCCTGAGGCTCAGAGGAGCTGTATAACTTCAGATCAATAGCTGTAGTCCTGACTTTAGAGATCACCTGCTTCTCATTATGCTGCACAGGCAGATTGTCTTTTGTTTGTGACTTTTGGACATTACTTATTTTAGTATTATTTATATACATTTATAGCATTTAATACAATTTTGAATTGTTTGTACTTTTAGTTTAAATAAGTTAATTAAGAATTATATGTTTTTCTGTCATTTTTATTAGTTTTCTTTATTTTGCAACGTAGACATGTTTATTTCAGTTAGCTGACAAGGCATAATTTTTGTTTTATTTTTTTCAAGTTTAAGTTTTTCATCTAATATTTATATTTTATCTGAGCTTTATTTCAATTACCAAAAATGATTTTTAATAGTTTTGAGTGATATTATAACAGTGATATTATATCATGTAATGTTATTTGTGAAATATTTTATGATTTGATCATATAATGTAACTTTTCTTTGTTCCTGATCCACAGCAGCCGATCCCAGCAGCAGCGGCAGCAGCAGCAGCAGCAGCAGCAGTTGAGGAAAAGCACCAGGAAAGTGCAATGGAAGAGCTGAAAGGCATTCTGGTAGGCTTTCTGATTATCCCCTGCTTGCCATTCAGTCGCCTGATTTTAATACCTCCTTGTTATGGACATCTGCTGATCCACAGATGACAGAAATCCATAGAACTATTTTTTGTTTACAAAAAATAGTTCTATGATGATGATCATGTTGTTCAGTAGTGGTTGTACAAATAAATGCGTAATATACTAAAGTATTCATTACTCAGAAATGCCAAGATGTCAAACTCAGCATTGATGAATATTGTTCATCAAATTCTGTTCTCTTTCTGAACCTATAGGAGACAGTGAAGAAGAGTCCCAGTCGTGGGTTTCAGGAAGTAGTTCATGCTAAAAAGGACAGTGAACTGGAAGTAATTCTGAGGAGGAGACGCAAACAGGCCTGTGATCCCGACACAGAAGGCAAGAGGATAAACACTTGCTCTTCAAGTACCCATGAAACAGCTGAATGCATGCATTTACTATGCATTTGCTTTTGAAACAGGAAGTGTAACATACTTTATCAAAGGGCTTGTAGGTTCTACCCAAGAATGTTTTGCTAATGTTCCCATTAAGTTATGAAAACATGATTTCTGAATGTTCTCTGTACAGATTTATAAATTTTAAACGTTTCTTGTTAATGCAAACGCTAAGCAAACCATTTTATCATTTTGCAACTTTTCAAAGTTCTCTAAACATTCTGAAACAAGTAGTAACGTTTAAAAAATGTTACACAAACGTCCAGTTAAAATGTTTCAGAACTACTACGAGAAGATACAAATGCATTATTTATTGAGAGTAATCCAAAATCGTAAATCCAAAAAAACAGGCAAATGGTTCAAACAAATCAAGCATAAAACATAGTCCAAGAAGCACAGGCAAAACAGAGAAATCCAAAACAAAAACAAAACACAGGAAACCAGGAGAATGCTGAGAAATGCAGAGTGACATTTACAAGACTTTGCAAAAGATGAATGAACACACAGGGTCAGGTTTGCCAGGTTTTCACTACAAAACCCACCCAATTGCTACTCAAAACTAGCCAAATCGCATTCTGGGGGGTAAAATACGCTTTTTGGCGGCGTTCCCCCCGGTAAAATTCGCATTCCATAGGCTAAATATCATGTTATTTGGGGTCGCTTCCACCCACGGAAAACAACCTGCAGCAACAGTGTTAAAGTAGCTGCACAGGGTATAAATAGGCAAACATAAATGAGCTAATGACAAACAGCTGGAAGTAATCAGCACATGAGTCTAGGCAAAGGTTTATGGGAAATGTAGTTCCTGAAATGGTAGCAATGGATTAGGGAGGAATGCCCTCTGGTGGATATCATGGGCATTCCAGCTGGCAAATGTGGCAGATGTATAAATGTTTTTGTGCTAATGTTTTGAGAAAATTATAAAAGACCAAATAACTTTGAACAAACATTCTATTAACGTTATGAAGAAAATAAAAATTCTCATAACTTTGAGAGAACCTTGCCAGAACGTTCTCTGTCAGCTGGGTAATGTCAGCTTCTAGTGGTTCACTACACTAGCATGTAGAAAAAAGCTAATAGGCATTGACTAAAAGTCACATTTGATGTCTTTAAGTTGTGGTGATGATGATGTTTATGAAAAATATGTTTCAAGTATAAGTACAATGAGTCCTCTTGTTGGCACTGTAAACTTTTTATATTTATTGTTGACCTTAAGAATTACGTTTGGATTTAGAATTATTGAAAATACTGAGCATGCTGCATAACTTGAGCGAATAATGACGATCCTTCATCTGTTGCTCTGTAGATGATGGGCAGCTGAGTAAAGTCTCCTCATCAAACAGCCTGAACGGGCGACACAGTTCTGATTCTGGCAAAGACACAGAAGGGCCGGGCAGCAGCTCTCTGTCAGGCAGTGAGCGCGGATCAAGAACCAGCTCAGACTCGGGCCGAGAGCCAGCCATGGCTCAACAGAGCTCAGATTCTGGCATGGAGTTCAAAGGAGGCGCTCAGACAGACAGTGTCTGCAGATCTGTCTCTGAGAAAGAGCCCACTGAAACGGTCACCAACGGGTGCTGTTCAGGGTAAGGTCACGCTCGCACAACTCGTTTGTTCAGCAGTGAACCACAATAAATTTTAAAATGTTAAAGTGCCCCTATTATCCTATTTTAAATATTCATAGTTTTATTTGTAGGGCTCCTACAATACATGCATTCAAGGTCTTTCTTCAGTTGAAAAGAAATTAAGGTTTTTGAGGAAAACATTCCAAGATTTTTCTCCATATAATGGACTTCACTGGGGTTCAACGGGTTGAAGGTCCAAATGTCAGTTTCAGTGCAGCTTCAAAGGGCTCTACACGATCCCAGACGAGGAATAAGAGTCTTATCTAGAGAAACGATTGGTCATTTTCTTAAAAAAAAAAAATATATATATATATACTTTTTTGCTACAAATGCTCATCTTGCACTGCTCTGCGATGCGCCACACATTACGTAATCGCGTTGGAAAGGTCACGCATGACGTAGGGTCGAAAAACTCCATCTCATTTTCTCTTCTCGTCCGATATCGTTGTTTTACCTTTTTTTGTAAAGGGCGTTTGACTTAGTCTTTGCACGTTCGCTTTGTAGACACTGGATCAGTACTTTCGCCTACGTCACGCGTGACCTTTCCAACGTGATTATGTAATGCGTGGCGCATCGCAGAGCAGTGCAAGACGAGTATTTGTGGTTAAAAAGTATATACATTTTTAATTTTTTTTTAGAAAATGGCCGATTGTTTCGCTAGATAAGACCCTTATTCCTCGTCTGGGATCGTGTAGAGCCCTTTGAGCTGCACTGAAACTGCAATTTGGACCTTCAACCCGTTGAACCCCAGTGAAGTCCACTATATGGAGAAAAATCCTGGAATGTTTTCCTCAAAAACCTTAATTTCTTTTCGACTGAAGAAAGAAAGACATAAACATCTTGGATGACATGAGGGTGAGTAAATTATCAAGATATTTTTATTCAGAAGTGAACTAATCCTTTAATAGGGGCACTTTAATATGGCATCTGTATATAAATATTATGGTTACATGGTTGCACTTTATTTTACAGTACGTGTACTTGCAGTGTACTTACCTAAGAAAATACTGGGTAATATAAGGTAACTACATGGGTTAAGGTTAAGTTTAGGGATAGTTTCAGGGTTAGTATAACCCAGTTATTATAATTACTGTAATAAGTACATTGTATGTACATGGGGAACAGGAATGTAAAATAAAGTGCTACTAATATTATAATCTGTGTTCAATTTTGTTGTCATTTTTGCATATACTTTTTTAATCAGTGAAGTGAAGGATGGAGATCCAGAGAAGTGGACGGGGCCCAACGGGATTGGCCATACGGATGCAAGTGATGACCTGCAAACCATCAGCTCCTCTGCACAAAGCCCCAATGCAGCAAACGGTAGCACAGATGCCGAATGTTAACGGCAATGGCGCTGCAAGGACAGCTGCATTATTTGCACAAAACCATGCTTTCTAAATTAGTTTATTCCAAATTTAAAATCAGCTGTTCATATTTTAAATTATTGTAGAAAGGTCATTTCATCATTTGCAGCTTGATTACAATTACAGATTGAAAAAGAAAAAACATCTTACCAGACACATTTTTTGTTCCTTTCACTGAAAATGTACTGTATTTGCCTTTACCAATAAACACAGGGTGTTTAGATGTTAGGAACATCTGTCATACACTTCAGATTCATTCTGCACAATAGTTGCTATTAGATTCATCTTAGATTCATGGATTCAACATCTGAGTCACATTTCCATAAGAATGCAAGCAAGGAAACTTTAATGATGAAGTGGGTAATTTCTGTGCCACTAGCAGAAGAATTTAAGTCTGTTTGAGAGACCTGAATAAGGAAGTCTGTAATACCTGAAGGATCAGTTAGCATTCCCATTCATCTCAGTTCATCGGAGACAGTGCAGGACCCCATGGATATACGTGATTTATGATCTGCCATCGTTGCAGCCAGTGTCCTCGTTCGTTCCTAATGTTGTTCCAAAACTGTATGGCTTTCTTTCCTCTGCGAAACACAAAAAAAATATTTTGAGAAATGTCTCCGGCTGCATCTGAAATCGCATACTTCCCTACTATATACACTGTAAATGTGACCGGGGTTCGAGTCCCGCTTAGAGTTTCGAACAGGAGGGGTTACACTGGTGCCGTGACCCGGATGGGAGTGAGATTTAGGGGGGTGAGTGTGACGGACGTAGGTCGGTAAGAGCTGTGCATGTAAACTTTTCTCCCCTGATCTCAAGAGGCGCTCTAGAGACTGTGGTCTTTAGCCTCCTTGTTAGAGCGCCTGCCTCCCATGCCGGCGGACCTGGGTTCGAGTCTTGCTTAAGGTGGGTGGTTCGAACAGGAGGGGTTACATAAACACGAATAAATTGGGCTAACTCAAAAAATTTGAGGTAATCAGTTACATCAAATTTTTTGAATTATGATGTTCCCAATAAGTAAGCAAAACTAATAAGTTTTGAGTTTGTAGTACTCATGCATGTTAATTGCTCCCAACTTGAAGTACTGAGTTAGCTAACTCGTACATTTTGATAGTAATTAACATAAAAGATTTAGTTAATTAACTTTTTTATTTTGAGTTCTTGCAAATCAAATGAGTTATTCATTTCACTGTAAACCCTAATAAGTTGTCAGAACTCAAAAAAGTTGAATGAGAATTTTTTAAGTTAAGAAACTCAAAGTTTAAGTAAGATTTTAATTCTGTACTCATATATTTTTATTGTTCTTAACTTGAAATATTTGAATACACTAATTTATACATTTAACTTAAAATATCAGGTTATCTAAACGTAAATATTTTGCTAGCTATAACAAGCCAATTCAGAAAATGCCAACTTGCTAATTTGCTAACATGTTAACAATAGTATGGTATAGCACTTACTGAAGCATAACGGAACATTAATCAGTACTAAATCTCACTTTATTAATTAATCTTGCACAAAAAACATTATATAACACTTAATTTTAGCATTTACTCTCACTTTCGAGTACCATGGGCAAAGCCCAGATTCAGTTAAACTTAAGTTAGTCTAAATGAAAAGAAATGAGTTCATACAACTCAAAACAATGAAACAGTTCAGTTTACTTGAAATATGTCAGTGCTGTGAACTCGAAAGAAAAAGACAGTTCTAAATACTCATAACAGTTAATTTAACTGAACTAATTTTTTTAATTTAAGTTAGTCCTACTCAAACCAATTAAGTATTTTGAGTGTTAGGGTTTACAGGCGAAAAACAGTATGTGACAAAAAAAGTATCCCCGAAATCAGAGTACTTCTAAAAGAGTAGGCAAAAAGTACCCGGATGACCTACTACTTCCAGCGAGATTGTGAAGTGTGCATGATGGACACTTTACTAGTGTAGTACGTCCAGATTACATTCATACTATATAGAACATACTTTGTTAGTGACCGGGAAGTAATTACTTATTCAAATAAGTACCTACTCAAGAGAGTATACCATTTCAGACGCAGCCTCAGTGTTTTTTTTCTCTCCATACAATGAACGTCAATGAGGTCTAGTGTTGGTTTGGACCCCATTGACTTTCATTGTATGGACAAGAGCAGTTCTTCTTTTTTTGTTTCACAGAGCTATACCTTGAACAATCTCTTCAAGAAAGGTGCATTTTGCCTGCTAACCAGTCAAACCTTGAAGCCTCTGGCCCAACTGGTAACACTGGCTCAATCAATGGCGTATGTTTGGGGCGAGATTATTTGTTTGAACAATGGCAGATGCTGCTAGTAGCACAGAATTTACTTCATATTCAATGCAAAGCAGCAGAACAATCCTGACAGTATCACTGCACTGCACATCATGGCACCTTTGCTGTTCTAAAAAGGTCCTAAGCGTGGACTAGACTATCCAAATTAATCAAGAGATGCAATTATAAGCCATGTAATCGATTCTTACCTTAAAGAGGAACTGTAGTGGTCTGTTCTGTCTACCTCTTAGGACACACTCACCTCTTGGGGATTTGAGATCTCATACATCCTAGATATTAGGAAAATGAATACCATCAAGTCATGGAGGGCTACACACGCATGTCTTCCGCGTTTCCAAAACTTTGCACTGCATGAATGCACTGTACAAAAGTTTGGCTTTGATTGACAATTGCGTCTTGATTAGATCCAATGCAATATCATCTGAAAATTGTAATATTGTGCAGGATCAGGCTGCCTCTAATAACTGCGAATATTTGCCTTGTGACTCCTCTTGACTCTAAGCGGATTGTGTAAATGCTACGACGTGATTATTGATATTAATGAGACAGTAGAGTTCTGGCCATCTCAGTTGTCCTGTTCTTATTGCCCAGCTAACAGGGAACGTTCTCAGAACTTTGGCTAATGTTCTGGGTAGATTCTCTTGTAAGTTATGAATAAACGTTTTCCCAGTAATGTTACTAGAACGTTCGTCAGTTATCTGGTGTTTCATAACGTTCTCAAAATGTTATTATTTCTCTGAAAAGTTTTAGTTGGATATTTTTGAAACATTACTCCTTACTGATCATTTCAGAATGTTCGGAGAACACTTAGGCCCCGTTTACACTGGTGCGTTTTCGTTGAATGAAAACGATCCTCGTCTACACTGACATTTCCACAGCATTTCAGAAACGATCTCCGTCTACACTACACAAACAAAAACGCATGTCACATAACTGTTCATGCACACTGAGCATGCGCGTACAAGTGTAAACAGTTGCCTCTTGCGCATGTAGGTAGCAGCAGTATTAAAAAACTGCAGTTTAAATGGCTGCTAAAAATGACAACAAAGCCAGCAAATATTGCAGTTCAGTCTCCATGTTATTGTTTACACGGTCGTCAAGGATATGCAGAGCGAATGTGGGCAGCCATGCCATCGTTTTCAAAAGTCTCAGTTTTGGTCCGTTGAAATGCAACCCTGGTGTTTTCAAACTAAAACGGGGTCTGCAGCGTTTTCGAAAGTCTCCATTTTCGAGGTTCGAAAACGCCGCCGTAGTGTAAACGACAGGCGTAACCGTAGCAAAACTCGCACTAGTGTAAACGGGGCCTCAAAAGTAACATTTCCATAATGTCTGCAGAACGATAAAATGTAATGTTTTCTGTAATATTTGCATAACCAAGAAGTTTTTTTTAAACATTTAAAAACTGGACGTTTTGAACCCTGAGAGAATGTTCAGAAATAACGTTTTCATAACTTAATGGGAACGTTAGCAAAATGTTCTTAGAATATATTTTTGTTAGCTGGGTGGTCTGACGTCTTGATATCAGGCTATCTGACAGCTGCAATAATATATGGCCATTAATTGCAAATACTGAATTACTTGTGGTTGCAATTGTGTATCACTTGTCAGAAAATCTGAATTGTTTATTATTATATATTCTTGTTTTCACACTGTCATCAGTAGAGTTTCTAATAACCCACGTTGACGTGACTCATTTACACTCTTTTTTAATGTAGGAGACTTGTTTCAATTGCTCCTTAATTTCTCACCACCTCTGGAATGTGTTTTGGCCTTACTGTTTGCACCACTTTCTCCTTTTCAGCCTTATTGGAGTGTAGGCTTGATTTTGTATAAGAGCTCTGAGAGGTGATTGATCTGACTTGTGATCTTGAAATGAGTGTGTTTTGAAGCTTAAACTGAGTGTATCTGTTTTTATTTGAACTGATCTAAATATCCCTCTTCAACATACCTTTTAAACTCAACTGAATAAACTTACGAAGAAATACAGACTGCTCTTTATACCTCGTTTTTTCTATTTTTTCAAACAAATGCATGTCAGCACCACATCTTATCAACTTGAACTTGAATATTCAATGACACAAAAGTTAAAATAACATTTAAGTAGTGTGTTTCTCTAGGTAGTTGGTCTCTAGATTCTCTAAGTGGTTTGTATACTAAAAGGGATTTTGCGTTCAGTTTAACATTGTAACAAAAGAAAGTGCAAAACATTACAAAGAGCGCATTGAAATATACATGAGGGCATTAGCAGGTAATGCAACTGGATCTGCCAGTGAGAAACAGAACCTGGACAATTAGTGTGAAGGGGATTGGCAGGAGTTGACGGAGAAGAAAAGGAGACAACACACTATATGAACTTTTCCGGGTTGGTGTAGAGAGTACAGCATAATCCAGGGCTCCTACGCAGTTTGGAAAAAGTATGCAATTTGATTCAAGTAATTTCCAGGTCTGGATAAGGAAAAAATATGTAAAAAAGAAAACAGAGTATTGGAAAATAATTGTGTTTTCAGATTATTGCCCTTATTCAGTTTTCTAAAATTTAAAATTTCTAAAAATAAATAAATGTATCATACAAGCAGTGTTTACATTGCAAAAGTTTAGTTATCATTTAGGGTATGTTTACATGAAAACAGTTTCACGTACAGACTACACCTTTTTTAATCAAAAACGACTAAATACGTTGTATTCTGCTGCCAGGCCAGTAGATGGCGATGTCAATCTGTAAAGAAACACTATGTGCCTATAGATTGAACATACGCATGCGCATGACGTCACCGTTTTCATAAATTTGTGTTTTTGTAGTTTACACAGAGATGAGAATGGTATTGTTTTCAAAAACTTGCACTTTGAAACCTATTTTCAAAAGTTAGCGTTTTCAGGCCAACAAAACGCCATTGTCATGTAAATGAATGGCTAAAAAGTTTTACGTTTTTAGTTTAGAATTGTATACTTTTAGTTTTTGTATTGTTTTAGTAATGTATTATTACAAAATTATGACTTATGTTGGTCATGTTTTTTTGCAGTTTGGTGTTTTGAACATGCTGTAAGTCATAATTATGAGATAAAAAGTTGAAATCATGACAGTCGAATTATGAGATTAAAAAGTCAGGAAATAAAAAGTTGATTTTTTTCTCATAATAGACGTTTTATGTCATAATTATAACTTTTTTTCCTCATAATAATGACTTAGTATGTCATAACTATTACTTTTTATGTCATCATTTTGAATTTTTATGCCATATTTATTATGTAGTATCTCATAATATCGACTTTTATGTTCAGTTCACATTTCAATTCACTTTTTTTGTATAGCGCTTTTCACAATACATATCGTTTTAAAGCAGCTTTACAGAAAATGCATGTTTCTACATTACAATTTAGAACAATTATCAGAGTTGACTGTCAAAATAATGTTTATATGTTAGAAATACAAATCATGCAGTTAGCTAACATCATGTGTTCATTTTAGGCAGAAACAATGATCTCATTAAAGCAATTATTACAAGTTGTGATCATAATGATTAAAAAAAATATATAGAAAATTTGGCAGTTGTGTATGTTGATTCAGCTGGCATTATCTGTCATAATTATGACTTTCCATCATAATTATGATTTATCAAAGCATGGAAATGGGCTTCCATAATATCAGTTTTTCAAAAACCAGCTTTTTACATTATTCAGTATCATGTCATGTCACTCCCGTACACTGGGTGGCAGTAAGTAACTAAAGATGCAGCTTAAATA
Organism: Mylopharyngodon piceus; assembly: GCA_039654765.1. Lineage (NCBI taxonomy): Eukaryota > Metazoa > Chordata > Actinopteri > Cypriniformes > Xenocyprididae > Mylopharyngodon > Mylopharyngodon piceus. Next base: position 2,867,908 of record CM077439.1, read on the forward strand.
CACGGCGAATGACAAGCTAACATGGCGTCCTCATACTATCAGGAGATGCAGGAGGTTTTCAGGAATAACAATAAAAGCAGAGAGTTCCCGGCTCACAGTGCTAAAGTTCATTCGGTGGCCTGGAGCTGTGATGGAAAACGTCTGGCGTCCGGATCATTTGACAAAACCGCCAGCGTGTTTGTCCTGGAAAAAGACCGACTGGTGAGGTTTATCATCTCCATCATCTGCAGTATACACTGAATTATACAAGTCGATTATTGTTATTATTAATATTTAAACGTCATTTCAGCAGTTAGTTCTTAAAAGTTTTATATTACAAACATAATCCATGATAACCGATCTCCAAGATTTATGTTATTTTGATTAGCCTGTATTTAAGTAATACCACGTGATAACTGTAACTACTGTGATTCAGGTAGCATTAGGCTAGCTGTGTTTATGTTTGTTTGTTTGTTTTATTAGACATGAACTTGCTAACCCTTGAACCTATATTGCTTGTATCAGGTGAAGGAAAACAATTACCGAGGACATGGAGACAGTGTGGATCAGCTGTGCTGGCATCCCACCAACCCTGATCTCTTCGTCACTGCATCCGGAGACAAGACCATCCGCATCTGGGACGTCCGGACCACCAAATGCATGGCCACAGTCAGCACGAAAGGTGAAGCTCTAAACCTCATCTGTCACATCTTTTTTGTTTCCATGAGACTTTGTTTATTTATCTGTGGGATATTTTCTGATTTAGGGGAGAATATCAACATATGTTGGAGTCCTGATGGTCAGACCATTGCTGTAGGCAACAAGGACGATGTTGTAACGTTCATTGATGCCAAGACGCACCGTCCACGTGCTGAGGAGCAGTTCAAGTTTGAGGTCAATGAGATCTCCTGGAATAATGACAATGACATGTTCTTCCTGACAAACGGCAATGGCTGTATCAATATATTAAGGTATGTTTATCTGTAGTTGTAATGGGCTGCTGGTGTGCGGAACAGAACATTTGGGTGATTTTATAATGGGAAATCAAATGTCATGTTTCTCTCTCTGTTCCAGTTACCCTGATCTCAAGCTCATACAGTCCATTAATGCCCATCCGTCCAACTGCATCTGCATTAAATTCGATCCCACTGGCAAGTATTTTGCCACAGGAAGTGCAGATGCCCTGGTCAGCCTGTGGGATGTGGAGGAGCTGGTGTGTGTTCGCTGCTTCTCCAGGTCAGATGATCATAATTTTTTTTTTTATCATAATTTTTATTTTATCATAGCTTTGACTGTCATAGTTTTGACTTTCTCATAACTTTCCCTTTTTTCCCTCGCAAGTTGGACTTTTTTCTCTCATACTTTTGACTTAGTATATTATTATTTCTTCTCTAGGTCAGTTGACGCAGTCTGGTTATTGTAAACTATATATATATAAATATATAATATAAATAAAGTTAATTGAAATAAATCTATATAATATATAAAAAATATATTATAAAATATTTTATATATATATATATATATAACTAAAAACTAAAAGTTAAAAATACTAAAATTCATTTTATTTATATATATATATATATTTTTTTTTTGTATATATTTATATATATATATTTATATTTTTGTATATATATTTTTATATATTTTACACACATATATATATATATATATATATATATATATATATATATATATATATATATATATATACAAAAATATAAATATATATATATATAAATATATACAAAAAAAAAAAAATATATATATATATATATATATAATATAACTAAAATGAAATCAGAAAATATTAAAAATAAAAGCTAATTTAAAATGTTAATAAATACTGTATATCAATAATATACAGTATGGTATATAAATAATACTGAAATAACACTGAGCTGATGTTATGGTGTATTTAGTTTATGATTATCTATGGACAAAACAAAACCGAAACATTTAAATGATTTAATGCAATTAATCTTGTAATAAAATATATTGTGACTTATTACATTTTTACTTTAACTTACAAATGTCCCCAAAAATATACTTTGTCCACAAGTTTTTATCTAATAAGATAAAGTTCTCAATCTGTGCATTTCACATCTTCATATTCATGTCCATGTTCAGTATTTTCCCTCCTTTTATTTGAGACATATTTTTAATAGAAATTACAGTTGTCAAATAATAATGTTTGCACACGCAATTCAATATATTTGTTTTTACAGTGCTTATTGTTATAAGCAGTTTTTCAAAGAACAATTATTGAATTATTTCCTGCATAATGAGCACAGAGCTCAGCTTACAGTAAAATTATGTATTGTGTATCGCTACAATATCCCCACGCAAAATATCAGGATACTATATTGATTGTTAATTGTCAGCAGGCAAACGCATTGTAATTTGTTTTAATCTTATATTGTATAAAATTATGTTTTTATAATATTTTGAATCCCATAGACTAGACTGGCCTGTGCGGACACTTAGTTTCAGTCATGATGGTAAAATGCTGGCGTCCGCCTCAGAGGACCATTTCATTGACATTGCTGAAGTAGAGACAGGTGAGCAGAAGCATTTTGAAATGATCATAAAAGCTTGATTTGTGTTTTACCAGCTGATTCATGTTTGTTGTTGTGTGTTATTGCTGTAGGTGAGAAACTGTGGGAGATTCAGTGCGAGTCTCCAACCTTCACTGTAGCGTGGCATCCGAAGAGACCGCTGCTGGCGTATGCCTGCGACGACAAAGAGGGCAAATACGACAGCAACCGAGAGGCAGGGACCGTCAAGCTCTTTGGACTTCCCAATGACTCTTGAGGACCAGTGTTTTTTCCCAAGCTTATTCCGGCCTCATTTGAGGTTTAATGAATAGTTCATTCGATTGACTTACTTTGTATTAGATTTCAACTTATTTTGAAGTAAATGCTGTAAATAGTTCAAAGATACTGTGATGTTCTGCTCTCATATTACTTGATGTGTTCCTGAATGATCAAGGTCTAAATCACAAGTATAAATAACTACAGCCTGCAGCTCATTTTTAGAACATAAGAATGTTCCTCTTTTTCCAAAAATTGATGGAAAGACATGGATAGAAGTCTAGACTGAGTGCTGTTATCACGTCTGAGTAGAGGACTTGAAAATCATTTGACTTTCAGAGCATGTTGCTGTTTCCATGATTGACCATTTTGGGGGGGAAATGTGTGGATTTTCCCTTTAGGAATCTTGACATTCTTTTGTTTAAAGCATGTCTCGTATCTCTAGTTTTATAAGTGACCAGCAGAGGGCATCATAAGCTCAAAGAGGCAAGGCATGGCATTGCTGTCTAATACAGGCATTTTTATGTTTGCTTTTTTTTTAACAGAAATAAATGTATTTTTTAATGAAAATTGTTTCATAAAGTATGATTGACTTAAAAGCCATATGACATGATGTGTGTTTATGATTTTATGGTAAACGCAAAACCCTTTGCTTGAAAATATTAACCCTTTCATGCATGAATTATAACCACTGTCAGGATTTTTTTTTTATTGCTCTTGGGGCATAAAAAACAAGATCTGAACTTTTTATTTATTTTTCAGATGTCCACTTGAGCAGACAGTATGTGTTTATGTTTTTAACTGAAGAGATTATGTAAAACAAACATAATACAGTAATAGCACAGTAATACTGCGTGTATTTAACAAACCAAGGACTAAAATGATATAGAATCATGTGAAAACTATAAAAGATGTACAAAAAAATATGATACAGCTTCAATTATTGCAAAGGCAACTGAGTTTGTTCCCGTTCAATTACCAGACACAGAAGAACTTCATACAACTATATTATTGCACAGCTTTTTATATGAAGTTGGATATACAAGTATATCCAACTTTACCCACGTACGTATAGTATACTCATGCAAAGCGAAGTATAAGATATAGGAAATCTTAAAGGCACAATATATAAGATTTTTGGATTAAAATATCCAAGAACTACTAGAACAGTTATATATTTTGTTGATTTCTGTACTTATTTCTATCCCAAATGTTTCCAAGAATATTTAAATCCAGAGAAATAAGCAACCACGACACGGACCGTGTCCGTACATCGCCTATCAATGACATCATACCCACGTTACCCTCGGTTTCCGGTTTTATTTTGTAGAAATCATGGAAACACCAAAGACGCTTTAATATATTATGTGTTTTATTAGACAGGTGAGCAACTGTTTGGATACATTCATCGACAGAAAACTAATCATGTTATATAGCTCAACACAGTAAGTCTTATTGTTAAAAATCTCGTTTTCTTGATTTACCCTGAGTACCATGTTTTACCATGACTAATATCAATCTAGCTCACTGCAGTGTGAAACAAGTGTCTCATAGCAGCCGCCGAGCGAACACACATAACATTATAACAACTTTCAACACAAAAATGTATCTAATATGATAAAACAGCGCTACTTTACCCCACATACGCTTGACCAGAAGAAGCGGAAGTGCTCGTCTGCGGCATAATAAAAGCTCCACTGCTCCTGAGCCGTGTGTCACGCTTATCTCTCATTAGCAATCGCTCCAGCGGCTTTCAGCCACACCCTGCTTCATACTACAGTAATGTTAATAAATCTTTAATACATTATCTCATCCATGAATATGATTTCCACCTGAGTCCCGTTGGATTCTTTTCCACCGGCTGTAGACGAGAAGACAACGCCTCCCATGATTCCGCGAAATCAGTGTATCTTCAAGCTACGCCTTTGTTTTGAATAAGCGACCTCTAGCAGCATAAAATTACATATTGTGCCTTTAATGGACAGATAATTAGTCTGAATTTTTTCCCAATCTAAAATCAATATTTGGAAATTTAATAATGATATGACTCCTTAGATTTTACATTTTTTACCTTCAAGATTCTCCTAGGACAGAAGAATGGATGGATATTCTGGAGCAACTTAGCATTTCTGACTGGCCGTCAGCCATCTTGGGAGGAAACAAAAATTCCACATACAAAGGCTTGCCACTTGGTGGTATAGAATGATGACCACTGTAGTGGTTGATGTGCAACTATGCCATTAAAACCCATAAGCAAGAAAATACTTTTTAATTAGCTGTCCACTGTCCATGTATGAAAGATTTTGCTAATGATTTTGCCAAGTAATTCATGCTCCTGAATCAACATTTTTTGTTGATCCTGGAACAACATTCCTGTCCAAAAACATAGTCCTAACCCTTAAACCTAACCCTACCCATTATCCCTAAAATCAGAGGGAAATGAAAGGTGAATAAGAATGGTGTAGAAGCCCTTGTTGTAAAATCCCTCAAATCTGATTGGTTGATTGGAAAGTTGTTCCAGAATCAACAAGGATGTTAATCCAGAACATATTCTACTTGGTGAAATCACGTTCATCAAGACGGCAGCAGCTATTCTGAGCTTTCTTCTTCAAATCTTAATAAATGCTGATGTGGTGATTTCTCTGAGATGGCAGTGTGGTGTTTGGTTCTTTCAGCAGTAGTCTGTAGACTTGGAGCCGTGTCCAGTCAGCAGGGAATAGTTTGCCAGTGAGATTAGGTACAGCCCCGTCATTAATCTTTCTCCACTGTGACAGACTTTCACAGCACGCCCGTCCTCCGTGCCCACTGAAGGAGCCTCCAGTCTGGCTGGTGGCAGCTGTCCTCACCCTTCTCCGGTGATTCACCTCAGCAGGCTCCAGGATGTCTCACTTTGCCACTTCCTATGACACGCTGCTACAGGCGTCCTTCGATTGATGCTTAATTACATTTCATTTCATTTAGAGGCAGAGGCCATTTCCCTTGTGATGTCCAGTTTCCAGGCTTTGGCTCATCACCATTATATTCATCCTCTTGTTTATGGTTCAGGATTTAAATGCATTTATTATTGTTTATCTTGCAGTTGTTCATCATTTTGGTAACACTTTAGACTAGGGAACACATATTCACTATTAGCTAGGAGTTTTCCCTCAATATAGTCCTAATTACTGCTTATTGATAGTAAGATAGTTGTTGTAGAGGTTATGTTTAGGTATGGGTTGTGACCTAAAATATGGTCATGCAGAATAAGGCATTAATATGTGCTTTATAAGTACTAATGAACAGCTATGCATACTAAGCAACTTGTAAAAGTTCCCTCCTCTAAAGTGTTACCCATTTTTTAACATAATATAAACACTTAGTTTCAGTCTTCGAATTTGATACACAACTGCACAAAAATCGTGAATCCATTAGCTAGATCTCTAGTGGCTTCTAAAGTAAAATGCTCACAGAATATTTAATGGTATGCACCCTTCAAGTGGATTTTTAAAACTTTTAGGATTGAACTGTTTGACCAAAACAATTGTAGGCCTATTTTTTTGTCCTGTTGACATAGTCTGATCATCTTTTGTTTTATGTGCTCAAATAATTTCTAGGAAAATGTATTATTGAAAAAGGTCCAATCACTGCTTACATTTGATACTATATTGAACATTGTTGGATAACAAAAAAAGCTTTTTTTTATTAATGTAGCCTTGATTCTGGGAAAAATCTTTAAATGTAAGTGTATGAAGACAAAACTTTATTTCTCTGTAATTAATTTTGTTTGTAATTATTTCTTATTTCTTTCTTAGAGTAAATAAGCTTGCAAATTTCCTCAAATTATAAAAGACTTTAATTTACTGGAAGATGAATGACAAGACCCCTCTTTTTAATTTGTATTGGCTACTTTTTTTATTTTTCTCCCCAAGTGCCTTGCTTTATTGTTCATTTATTTGAATAGGCTACCATTATGATGTTTATCATGTTCAATAAAAAATAAATAAATAAAAATTACCCAGTAGGTAACAAGAGCATAAAAGTGAATGGGTCATTCGCAGTCACTCTCATTTACATGGCAGTTAACGAAGATGAAAAATCCTACATAAAGCCGCGAATTCTCCTATACAGGACGCTTGGTAAAGCCAGTTCAGCGAGTAATGCCTTCGGCTTCTTGCCGGTGTCTGACGATCTGTCCTACATACTCAGGATGTACTACCGGGAGTTCAAGCTGTCATGTTAATCTAACAATATGAGCTTCTTTCTCAGAATGAACTACCACCTCAAAATAAAAACCTCAATAATGAATGTAAAAAGAGAGGTAGAACATCCTGAGAGCTCTAAACACCTATCAGAATGAACTACCACTTTAATAAAGGATGTAAAAACCTCAATAGTTTTGTTCATCCACAAGATCTCAATGATGGTTAGTTTTGTTCATTCCTTCACGGGATCTCAACGACAGTAAGTTTCGTTCTTTCATGGGATTTCAATGACGGTTAGTTTTGTTCCTTCACTGGTTCTCAATGATGGTTCGTTTTGTTTGTTCACAAGATCTCAATGGTGGTTAATTTTGTTCTTTCACGGGATCTCAATGACGGTTAGTTTGGTTCCTTCACGGATCTCAATAACGGTTAGTTTTGTTCCTTCACGGATCTCAATAACGGTTAGTTTTGTTCCTTTACGGGATCTCGATAACAGTTAGTATCGCTCCATCACGGGATCTCGATGACGGTTAGTTTTGTTCCTTCACGGGATCTCAATAACGGTTAGTTTCATTCCTTCACGGGATCTCGATGACGGTTAGTTTGGTTCATTCACAGAATCTCAGTGACAGGTAGTTTTGTTCGTTCCTTCACGGGATCTCAATAACGGTTAGTTTTGCTCCTTCACGGGATCTCGATGACGGTTAGTTTGGTTTTTTCAAAGGATCTCAAAGACGGTTAGTTTGGTTTGTTCCTTCACGGGATCTCAATGACGGTTAGTTTTGTTCCTTCATGGGATCTCAATGACGGTTAGTTTTGTTCCTTTACGGGATCTCGATAACAGTTAGTATCGCTCCATCACGGGATCTCAATAACGGTTAGTTTCATTCCTTCACGGGATCTCGATGACGGTTAGTTTGGTTCGTTCACAGAATCTCAGTGACAGATAGTTTTGTTCGTTCCTTCACGGGATCTCAATAACGGTTAGTTTTGCTCCTTCACGGGATCTCGATGACGGTTAGTTTGGTTCTTTCACAGAATCTCAATGACGGTTAGTTTGGTTTTTTCAAAGGATCTCAAAGACGGTTAGTTTGGTTTGTTCTTTCACGGGATCTCAATGACGGTTAGTTTTGTTCCTTCATGGGATCTCAATGACGGTTAGTTTGGTTCGTTCTTTCACGGGATCTCAATGACGGTTAGTTTTGTTTTTTCACAGGATTTCAATGATAGTTAGTTTTATTCGTTCCTTCAGGGGATTTCAACGATGGTCAGCTTTGTTCCTTCACGGGATCTCGATGACGGTTAGTTTTGTTCTTTCACGGGATCTCAGTGACGGTTAGTTTGGTTCGTTCCTTCACAGGATCTGAATGACGGTTAGTTTTGTTTCTTCACAGGTTCTCAATGACGGTTAGTTTTGTTCGTTCCTTCACGGGATCTCAATAACGGTTAGATTCATTCCTTCACGGGATTTTGATGACGGTTAGTTTTGCTCATTCCTTCACAGGATCTCAACGACTGTTAGTTTTGTTCTTTCACGGGATCTCGATGACCGTTAGAGTGATTCTTTCACAGGAGCTCAATGATAGCTAGTTTGGTTCATTCCTTCATAGGATCTCAGTGACGGTTAATTTTGTTCCTTCACGGGATCTCAACAACTGTTAGTTTTGTTCCTTCACGGGATCAAGATAATGGTTAGTTTCATTCTTTCACGGGATCTCAATGACGGTTAGTTTGGTTGTTTCACAGGATCTCAATGACAGTTAGTTTGGTTCGTTCCTTCACGGGATCTCAATGACGGTTAGATTGGTTCTTTCACAGGATCTCAATGATGGTTAGTTTGGTTCGTTCCTTCATAGGATCTCAATGACGGTTAATTTTGTTCTTTCACGGGATCTCACTGACGGTTAGTTTGGTTCTTTCACAGGACCTCAATGACAGTTAGTTTGGTTCGTTCCTTCACGGGATCTCAACAACGGTTAGTTTTGTTCTTTCACGGGATAACGATAACGGTTAGTTTCGTTCCTTCACGGGATCTCAAAGACAGTTAGTTTGGTTCTTTCACAGGATCTCAATGACAGTTAGTTTGGTTCGTTCCTTCACGGGATCTCAACGACAGTTAGTTTTGTTCTTTCACAGGATCTCAATGACGGTTTGTTTGGTTCCTTTACGGGATCTCAATGACGGTTACTTTGGTTCTTTCACAGAATCTCAATGACAGTTAGTTTTGTTCTTTCACGGGATCTCAATGACGGTTAGTTTGGTTCTTTTACAGGATCTTAATGACGGTTAGTTTGGTTTTTTCAAAGGATCTCAATGACAGTTAGTTTGGTTTGCTCCTTCACGGGATCTCAATGACGGTTAGTTTGGTTCATTTCTTCACGGGATCTCAATAACGACTAGTTTCATTCCTTCACAGGATCGCAATGGCGGTCAGCTTTGTTCCTTCACGGGATCTCGATGACGGTTAGTTTTGTTCTTTCACGGGATCTCAATGACGGTTAGTTTGGTTCTTTCACAGGATATCAATGACGGTTAGTTTTGTTCGTTCCTTCACGGGATCTCAATAACGGTTAGATTCATTCCTTCACGGGATTTCGATGACGGTTAGTTTGGTTTTTTCACGGGATCTCAATAACGGTTAGATTCATTCCTTGACGGGATTTCGATGACAGTTAGTTTGGTTCATTCATAGGATCTCAATGACAGTTTGTTTGGTTTGTTCTTTCACGGGATTTCAATGACGGTTAATTTGGTTCGTTCTTTTATGGGATCTCAATGACGGTTAGTTTTGTTCTTTCACAGGATCTCAATGACGGTTAGTTTTGTTCTTTCAAAGGATCTCAATGACAGTTAGTTTTGTTTGTTCCTTCACGGGATCTCAATGACGGTTAGTTTTTTTCCTTCACGGGATCTCAATGACGGTTATCTCCGTTCTTTCACGGGATCTCAATAACGGTTAGTTTCGTTCCTTCACAGGATAGCAACGATGGTCAGCTTTGTTCCTTCATGGGATCTCGATGACGGTTAGTTTGGTTCATTCACAGGATCTCAATGACAGTTAGCGTTTAGTTTGGTTTCTTCACGGGATCTCAATACCGGCTAGTTTCGTTCCTTCACAGGATCACAGTGACGGTCAGCTTTGTTCCTTCACGGGATCTCGATGATGGTTACTTTGTTCTTTCACGGGATCTCAATGACGGTTAGTTTGGTTCGTTCCTTTACGGGATCTCAATGACAGTTAGTTTGGTTCATTCCTTCACGGGATCTCAATAACAGTTAGTTTTGTTCCTTCGCAGAATCTCAATGACGGTTAGTTTTGTTCATTCCTTCACGGGATCTCGATAACGGTTAGTTTTGTTTCTTCACAGAATCTCAATGACGGTTAGTTTGGTTCTTTCACAGGATCTCAATGATGGTTAGTTTGGTTTTTTCAAAGGATCTCAATGACGGTTAGTTTGGTTTGTTCCTTCACAGGATCTCAATGACAGTTAGTTTTGTTCCTTCACGGGATCTCGATGACGGTTAGTTTTGTTCGTTCCATCATGGGATCTTAATAAAGGTTAGTTTTGTTCCTTCATCGGATCTCGATGACGGTTAGTTTGGTTCTTTCACAAGATCTCAATGACGGTTAGTTTCGTACCTTCACGGGATCTCAATGATAGTTAGTTTTGGTTCTTTATGGGATCTCAATGACGGTTAGTTTTGTTCGTTCCATCATGGGATCTTAATAACGGTTAGTTTTGTTCCTTCATCGGATCTCGCTGACGGTTAGTTTGGTTCTTTCACAGGATCTCAATGACGGTTAGTTTTGTTTTTTCACAGGATTTCAATGATAGTTAGTTTTGTTCGTTCCTTCAGGGGATTTCAACGATGGTCAGCTTTGTTCCTTCACGGGATCTCGATGACGGTTAGTTTTGTTCTTTCACGGGATCTCAGTGACGGTTAGTTTGGTTCGTTCATTCACAGGATCTGAATGACGGTTAGTTTTGTTTCTTCACAGGTTCTCAATGACGGTTAGTTTTGTTCGTTCCTTCACGGGATCTCAATAACGGTTAGATTCATTCCTTCACGGGATTTTGATGACGGTTAGTTTTGCTCATTCCTTCACAGGATCTCAACGACTGTTAGTTTTGTTCTTTCACGGGATCTCGATGACCGTTAGAGCGGTTCTTTCACAGGAGCTCAATGATAGTTAGTTTGGTTCGTTCCTTCATAGGATCTCAGTGACGGTTAATTTTGTTCCTTCACGGGATCTCAACAACTGTTAGTTTTGTTCCTTCACGGGATCAAGATAATGGTTAGTTTCATTCTTTCACGGGATCTCAATGACGGTTAGTTTGGTTGTTTCACAGGATCTCAATGACAGTTAGTTTGGTTCGTTCCTTCACGGGATCTCAATGACGGTTAGATTGGTTCTTTCACAGGATCTCAATGATGGTTAGTTTGGTTCGTTCCTTCATAGGATCTCAATGACGGTTAATTTTGTTCTTTCACGGGATCTCACTGACGGTTAGTTTGGTTCTTTCACAGGACCTCAATGACAGTTAGTTTGGTTCGTTCCTTCACGGGATCTCAACAACGGTTAGTTTTGTTCCTTCACGGGATAACGATAACGGTTAGTTTCGTTCCTTCACGGGATCTCAAAGACAGTTAGTTTGGTTCTTTCACAGGATCTCAATGACAGTTAGTTTGGTTCGTTCCTTCACGGGATCTCAACGACAGTTAGTTTTGTTCTTTCACAGGATCTCAATGACGGTTTGTTTGGTTCCTTTACGGGATCTCAATGACGGTTACTTTGGTTCTTTCACAGAATCTCAATGACAGTTAGTTTTGTTCTTTCACGGGATCTCAATGACGGTTAGTTTGGTTCTTTTACAGGATCTTAATGATGGTTAGTTTGGTTTTTTCAAAGGATCTCAATGACAGTTAGTTTGGTTTGCTCCTTCACGGGATCTCAATGACGGTTAGTTTTGTTCCTTTACGGGATCTCATTGACGGTTAGTTTGGTTCATTTCTTCACGGGATCTCAATAACGACTAGTTTCGTTCCTTCACAGGATCGCAATGGCGGTCAGCTTTGTTCCTTCACGGGATCTCGATGACGGTTAGTTTTGTTCTTTCACGGGATCTCAATGACGGTTAGTTTGGTTCTTTCACAGGATATCAATGACGGTTAGTTTTGTTCGTTCCTTCACGAGATATCAATGACGGTTAGTTTTGTTCGTTCCTTCACGAGATCTCAATAACGGTTAGATTCATTCCTTCACGGGATTTCGATGACGGTTAGTTTGGTTTTTTCACGGGATCTCAATAACGGTTAGATTCATTCCTTGACGGGATTTCGATGACAGTTAGTTTGGTTCATTCATAGGATCTCAATGACAGTTTGTTTGGTTTGTTCTTTCACGGGATTTCAATGACGGTTAATTTGGTTCGTTCTTTTATGGGATCTCAATGACGGTTAGTTTTGTTCTTTCACAGGATCTCAATGACGGTTAGTTTTGTTCCTTCACGGGATCTCAATGATGGTTAGTTTGGTTTTTTCAAAGGATCTCAATGACGGTTAGTTTGGTTTGTTCCTTCACGGTATCTCAATGACGGTTAGTTTTGTTCCTTCACGGGATCTCAATGATGGTTAGTTTGGTTTTTTCAAAGGATCTCAATGACGGTTAGTTTGGTTTGTTCCTTCACGGTATCTCAATGACGGTTAGTTTTGTTCCTTCACGGAATCTCAGTGACGGTTAGTCTTGTTCGTTCCTTCACGGGATCTCGATAACGGTTAGTTTTGTTCCTTCACAGAATCTCAATGACGGTTAGTTTGGTTCTTTCACAGGATCTCAATGATGGTTAGTTTGGTTTTTTCAAAGGATCTCAATGACGGTTAGTTTGGTTTGTTCCTTCACGGTATCTCAATGACGGTTAGTTTTGTTCTTTCACGAGATCTCAATGACGGTTAGTTTTGTTCGTTCCATCATGGGATCTTAATAACGGTTAGTTTTGTTCCTTCATCCGATCTCGATGACGGTTAGTTTTGTTCCTTCACGGGATCTTAATGACGGTTAGTTTGGTTCCTTTACGGGATCTCAACGACTGTTAGTTTCGTTCTTTCACGGGATCTCAATGATGGTTAGTTTGGTTCCTTTACAGAATCTCAACGACTGTTAGTTTGGTTCTTTCACAGAATCTCAATGACGGTTAGTTTGGTTTCGTCACAGAATCTCAATGATAGTTAGTTTTGTTCCTTTATGTAATCTCAATGACGGTTAGTTTTGTTCGTTCCATCATGGGATCTTAACAACGGTTAGTTTTGTTCCTTCATCGGATCTCGATGACCCAAATGACAGTTAGTTTGGTTCTTTCACAGGATGTCAATGATGGTTAGTTTGGTTTTTTCAAAGTATCTCAATGACGGTTAGTTTGGTTTGTTCCTTCACGGGATCTCAATGACGGTTAGTTTGGTTCTTTCACAGGATCTCAATGATGGTTAGTTTGGTTTTTTCAAAGGATCTCAATGACGGTTAGTTTGGTTTGTTCCTTCACAGTATCTCAATGACGGTTAGTTTTGTTCCTTCACGAGATCTCAATGACGGTTAGTTTTGTTCGTTCCATCATGGGATCTTAATAATGGTTAGTTTTGTTCCTTCATCGGATCTCGATGACGGTTAGTTTTGTTGCTTCACAGAATCACAATGACGGTTAGTTTTGTTCGTTCCTTCACGGGATCTTAATTAAGGTTAGTTTTGTTCCTTCACCGGATCTCGATGACGGTTAGTTTTGTTCCTTCACGGGATCTCAATGACGGTTAGTTTGGTTCTTTTACGGGATCTCAACGACTGTTAGTTTCGTTCTTTCACGGGATCTCAATAACAGTTAGTTTTGTTCCTTCACGGGATCTCGATGACGGTTAGTTTTGTTCGTTCCATCATGGGATCTTAATAAAGGTTAGTTTTGTTCCTTCATCGGATCTCGATGACGGTTAGTTTGGTTCTTTCACAGGATCTCAATGACGGTTAGTTTCGTACCTTCACGGGATCTCAATGATAGTTAGTTTTGGTTCTTTATGGGATCTCAATGACGGTTAGTTCTGTTCGTTCCATCATGGGATCTTAATAACGGTTAGTTTTGTTCCTTCATCGGATCTCGATGACGGTTAGTTTGGTTCTTTCACAGGATCTCAATGACGGTTAGTTTTGTTCCTTCACGGGATCTCAATGATAGTTAGTTTTGTTTCTTTATGGGATCTCAGTGATGGTTAGTTTTGTTCGTTCCATCATGGGATCTTAATAACGGTTAGTTTCATTCCTTCATCGGATCTCGACGACGGTTAGTTTGGTTCCTTCACGGGATCTCAATGATGGTTAGTTTGGTTTGTTCCTTCACGGGATCTCAATGACGGTTAGTTTTGTTCTTTCACGGGATCTCAATGACGGTTAGTTTGGTTCCTTCACGGGATCTCAACGACTGTTAGTTTGGTTCTTTCACGGGATCTCAATGACGGTTAGCTTTGTTCCTTGACGGGATCTCAACAACGGTTAGTGTTGTTCCTTTACAGAATCTCAATGACGGTTAGTTTTGTTCCTTTACGGGATCTCAATGACGGTTAGTTTGGTTCATTTCTTCACGGGATCTCAATAACGACTAATTTTGTTCCTTCACAAGATCGCAATGGCAGTCAGCTTTGTTCCTTCACGGGATCTCGATGACCGTTAGTTTTGTTCTTTCACGGGATCTCAATGACGGTTAGTTTTGTTCTTTCACAGGATCTCAATGACGGTTAGTTTTGTTCTTTCAAAGGATCTCAATGACAGTTAGTTTTGTTTGTTCCTTCACGGGATCTCAATGACCGTTATTTTGGTTCGTTCCTTCACGGGATCTCAATGACCGTTATTTTGGTTCGTTCCTTCACGGGATCTCGATGACCGTTATTTTGGTTGGTTCCTTCATGGGATCTCAATGGCGGTCAGCTTTGTTCCTTCACAGGATCTCGATGACGGTTAGTTTTGTTCTTTCACGGGATCTCGATAACGGTTAGTTTTGTTCCTTCACAGGATCTCAATGACGGTTAGTTTGGTTCTTTCACAGGATCTCAATGACGGTTAGTTTTGCTCCTTCACGGGATCTCAATGACGGTTAGTTTTGTTCTTTCACGGGATCTCAATGACGGTTAGTTTGGTTCCTTCACGGGATCTCAACGACTGTTAATTTGGTTCTTTCTCGGGATCTCAGTGACGGTTAGCTTTGTTCCTTGACGGGATCTCAACAACGGTTAGTTTTGTTCCTTTACAGAATCTCAATGACGGTTAGTTTTGTTCCTTTACAGGATCTCAATGACGGTTAGTTTGGTTGCTTCACAGAATCACAATGACGGTTAGTTTTGTTCGTTCCTTCACGGGATCTTAATTACGGTTAGTTTTGTTCCTTCACCGGATCTCGATGACGGTTAGTTTTGTTCCTTCACGGGATCTCAATGACGGTTAGTTTGGTTCTTTTACGGGATCTCAACGACTGTTAGTTTCGTTCTTTCACGGGATCTCAATAACAGTTAGTTTTGTTCCTTCACGGGATCTCGATGACGGTTAGTTTTGTTCGTTCCATCATGGGATCTTAATAAAGGTTAGTTTTGTTCCTTCATCGGATCTCGATGACGGTTAGTTTGGTTCTTTCACAGGATCTCAATGACGGTTAGTTTCGTACCTTCACGGGATCTCAATGATAGTTAGTTTTGGTTCTTTATGGGATCTCAATGACGGTTAGTTCTGTTCGTTCCATCATGGGATCTTAATAACGGTTAGTTTTGTTCCTTCATCGGATCTCGATGACGGTTAGTTTGGTTCTTTCACAGGATCTCAATGACGGTTAGTTTTGTTCCTTCACGGGATCTCAATGATAGTTAGTTTTGTTTCTTTATGGGATCTCAGTGATGGTTAGTTTTGTTCGTTCCATCATGGGATCTTAATAACGGTTAGTTTCATTCCTTCATCGGATCTCGACGACGGTTAGTTTGGTTCTTTCACAGGATCTCAATGACGGTTAGTTTTGTTCCTTCACGGGATCTCAATGATGGTTAGTTTGGTTTGTTCCTTCACGGGATCTCAATGACGGTTAGTTTTGTTTTTTCACAGGATCTCAATGACGGTTAGTTTGGTTCCTTCACGGGATCTCAACGACTGTTAGTTTGGTTCTTTCACGGGATCTCAATGACGGTTAGCTTTGTTCCTTGACGGGATCTCAACAACGGTTAGTGTTGTTCCTTTACAGAATCTCAATGACGGTTAGTTTTGTTCCTTTACGGGATCTCAATGACGGTTAGTTTGGTTCATTTCTTCACGGGATCTCAATAACGACTAATTTTGTTCCTTCACAGGATCGCAATGGCAGTCAGCTTTGTTCCTTCACGGGATCTCGATGACCGTTAGTTTTGTTCTTTCACGGGATCTCAATGACGGTTAGTTTTGTTCTTTCACAGGATCTCAATGACGGTTAGTTTTGTTCTTTCAAAGGATCTCAATGACAGTTAGTTTTGTTTGTTCCTTCACGGGATCTCAATGACCGTTATTTTGGTTCGTTCCTTCACGGGATCTCAATGACCGTTATTTTGGTTCGTTCCTTCACGGGATCTCGATGACCGTTATTTTGGTTGGTTCCTTCATGGGATCTCAATGGCGGTCAGCTTTGTTCCTTCACAGGATCTCGATGACGGTTAGTTTTGTTCTTTCACGGGATCTCGATAACGGTTAGTTTTGTTCCTTCACAGAATCTCAATGACGGTTAGTTTGGTTCTTTCACAGGATCTCAATGACGGTTAGTTTTGCTCCTTCACGGGATCTCAATGACGGTTAGTTTTGTTCTTTCACGGGATCTCAATGACGGTTAGTTTGGTTCCTTCACGGGATCTCAACGACTGTTAATTTGGTTCTTTCTCGGGATCTCAGTGACGGTTAGCTTTGTTCCTTGACGGGATCTCAACAACGGTTAGTTTTGTTCCTTTACAGAATCTCAATGACGGTTAGTTTTGTTCCTTTACAGGATCTCAATGACGGTTAGTTTGGTTCATTTCTTCACGGGATCTTAATAACGACTAATTTTGTTCCTTCACAGGATTGCAATGGCAGTCAGCTTTGTTCCTTCACGGGATCTCGATGACGGTTAGTTTTGTTTTTTCACGGGATCTCAATGACGGTTAGTTTTGTTCTTTCACAGGATCTCAATGATAGTTAGTTTGGTTTTTTCAAAGTATCTCAATGACGGTTAGTTTGGTTTGTTCCTTCACGGGATCTCAATGACGGTTAGTTTTGTTCCTTCACGGGATCTCGATGACGGTTAGTTTTGTTCCTTCACGGGATCTCAATGACGGTTAGTTTGGTTCTTTCACAGGATCTCAATGACGGTTAGTTTGGTTCCTTTATGGGATCTCAACGACTGTTAGTTTCGTTCTTTCACGGGATTTCAATAACAGAAGTTTTGTTCCTTCACGGAATCTCGATGACGGTTAGTTTGGTTTTTTCAAAGAGTCGCAATGACAGATAGTTTGGTTCATTTCTTCACGGGATCTCAATAACGACTAGTTTCGTTCTTTCACAGGATTGCAATGGCGGTCAGCTTTGTTCCTTCACAGGATCTCGATGACGGTTAGTTTTGTTCTTTCACAGGATTTCTATGACGGTTAGTTTGGTTCATTCATAGGATCTCAATGACAGTTTGTTTGGTTTGTTCCTTCACGGGATTTCAATGACGGTTAATTTGGTTCGTTCTTTTACGGGATCTTAATGACGATTAGTTTTGTTCTTTCACAGGATCTCAATGACGGTTAGTTTTGTTCTTTTACAGGATTTCAATGACGGTTAGTTTTGTTCGTTTCTTCACGGGATCTCGATGACGGTTAGTTTTGTTTCTTCACGGGATCTCAATGACGGTTATCTCTATTCTTTCACGGGATCTCAATAACGGCTAGTTTCGTTCCTTCACAGGATCGCAACGATGGTGAGCTTTTTTCCTTCACGGGATCTCGATGACGGTTAGATTGGTTCATTCTCAGGATCTCAATGACAGTTAGTTTGGTTCTTTCACTGGATGTCAATGATGGTTAGTTTGGTTTTTTCAAAGTATCTCAATGACGGTTAATTTGGTTTGTTCCTTCACGGGATCTCAATGACGGTTAGTTTGGTTCGTTCTTTTACGGGATCTCAACGACGGTTAATTTTGTTCCTTCACGGGATCTCGATGACGGTTAGTTTGGTTCATTCACAGAATCTCAATGACAGTTAGTTTGGTTCATTCCTTCACGGGATCTCAATGACGGTTAGTTTTGTTCCTTCACAGAATCTCAATGACGGTTAGTTTTGTTCGTTTCTTCACGGGATCTCGATAACGGTTAGTTTTGTTCTTTCACAGAATCTCAATGATGGTTAGTTTGGTTCTTTCACAGGATGTCAATGACAGTTAGTTTGGTTTGTTCCTTCACGGGATCTCAATGACGGTTAGTTTTGTTCCTTCACGGGATCTCAATGACTTTTAGTTTTGTTCGTTCCATCATGGGATCTTAATAACGGTTAGTTTTGTTCCTTCACCGGATCTCAATGACGGTTAGTTTCGTTCTTTCACGGGATTTCAATAACGGTTAGTTCTGTTCCTTCACAGAATCTCGATGACGGTTAGTTTGGTTCTTTCACAGGATCTTAATGACGGTTAGTTTGGTTTTTTCAAAGGATCTCAATGACAGTTAGTTTGGTTCGTTTCTTCACGGGATCTCAATAACAACTAGTTTCGTTCCTTCACAGGATCGCAATGGCGGTCAGCTTTGTTCCTTCACAGGATCTCGATGACGGTTAGTTTTGTTCCTTCACGGGATCTCTACGACGGTTAGTTTGGTTCTTTCACAGGATCTCAATGACGGTTAGTTTTGTCCGTTCCTTCACAGGATCTCAATAACCGTTAGATTCATTCCTTCACGGGATTTTGATGGTTAGTTTGGTTTTTTCACGGGATCTCAATAACGGTTAGATTCATTCCTTCACGGGATTTCGATGGCGGTTAGTTTGGTTCATTCATAGGATCTCAATGACAGTTTGTTTGGTTTGTTCCTTCACAGGATTTCAATGACGGTTAATTTGGTTCGTTCTTTTACGGGATCTTAATGACGGTTAGTTTTGTTTTTTCACAGAATCTCAATGACGGTTAGTTTTGTTCCTTTACGGGATCTCAATGATGGTTAGTTTGGTTCATTCACAGAATCTCAATGACAGTTAGTTTGGTTCATTCCGTCACAGGATCTCAATGACGGTTAGTTTTGTTCCTTCACAGAATCTCGATGACGTTTAGTTTTGTTCGTTCTTTTATGGGATCTCGATAACGGTTCGTTTTGTTCCTTCACAATGACGGTTAGTTTGGTTTTTTCACAGGATCTCAATGATGGTTAGTTTGGATTTTTCAAAGGATCTCAATGACGGTTAGTTTGGTTTGTTCCTTCACGGGATCTCAATGACGGTTAGTTTTGTTTCTTCATGGGATCTCAATGACGGTTAGTTTGGTTCATTCCTTCATGGGATCTCAACGACAGTTAGTTTTGTTCTTTCACGGGATCTCAATGACGGTTAGTTTTGTTCCTTGACAGGATCTCAACAACGGTTAGTTTTGTTCCTTCACAGAATCTCAATGACGGTTAGTTTTGTTCCTTTACGGGATCTCAATGACGGTTAGTTTGGTCCATTTCTTCACGGGATCTCAATAACGACTAGTTTTGTTTCTTCACAGGATCGCAATGGCAGTCAGCTTTGTTCCTTCACGGGATCTCGATGACGGTTAGTTTTGTTCTTTCACGGGATCTCAATGATGGTTAGTTTGGTTCTTTCACAGGATCTCAATGATGGTTAGTTTTGTTCGTTCCTTCATGGGATCTCAATAACGGTTAGATTCATTCCTTCACGGGATTTCGATGACGGTTAGTTTGGTTCATTCATAGGATCTCAATGACAGTTTGTTTGGTTTGTTCCTTCACAGGATTTCAATGACGGTTAATTTGGTTCGTTCTTTTACGAGATCTCAATGACAGTTAGTTTTGTTCTTTCACAGGATCTCAACGACGGTTAGTTTGGTTCATTCACAGGATCTCGATGATGGTTACTTTGTTCTTTCATGGGATCTCAATGACGGTTAGTTTTGTTCCTTCATGGGATCTCAATGACGGTTAGTTTTGTTCCTTCACGGGATCTCAATGACGGTTAGTTTTGTTCGGTAGCACATCTTGTCAGCCTTAATCAGTTATCAGAATAAACTACCACCTTAATGAAGGATGTAAAAATAGTGGTAGCGCATCCTGGGAGCTTTAAACACCTCTCAGAATGAACTACCACCTTAATAAAGGACGTAAAAATAGGGGTAGCGCATCTTGTCAGCTCTAAACACCAAACAGTTATTTAGATTAGCGTGTCTGATCCATTTTATACATACACAACATCTTTTATCATATCTAAAGATGTTTGGTTCATGGATGATGCTGCATTTTACATGCAGAACATCTAGTATTCTGCTTAATTTTGTTAGATGTTTAAATTTTTGATGTTGTACTAGTTCTAAAATTGTTTAACATTTGTATAATGTATTGTATAAGAATGAGTCATAATTTTAAGATGGTTATAAAATCAGATGATGGGAGTGTTTGCAATTAAATGAACTCAGATATATTAAGAATAGAAGTAATCTTTTTATATGAACAGCCAGTAATAAAATAAATGAAATCTCTGACCGAGGGAGAATGAATTTGTCTTAAAATAACTTAAATTTACAGTGTTTTGTCAGAACTGCTGATATGAGGAGGATAATGTGAGTGTTTATTGATATTGTTGATTGTTTTATCATGTTTATGATCTATAGAAAGTATGCATTTGTTAACATGTAAATTTTTTCTACTATTTTTATATGCTTCATGTAACAGTGGAATTGTGTTCACTTTGTCCTACATATGCCATTAAAACTCCATTAGTTAAACCACAGCAGAACACACACAAACACACAAATGAAGAGGCAGAAGTGAAATGCTTTCTGCTTTTCTCTGCTAAAATGACATGACACATTTTCCTATCTCCCCTAATTTCCATTTCAGTAGATAGAGCTTCCAGGTCCCTTATGAGACTCTCTCGGTCCCTCAGGTCTTAATGGATTAGTTTCTCCACCAGCCATATTATTGGCTTTCGTTACTCTTCCAATTTGTCTTTCAGTCTTTGCTTCAGTAATTTATGGGACTTGATGTGAAACAAAACATTTTTGACATGCAATTTATTAGCACCCCACAGTAACCTTTGCTGTTCAACAATTCATGCTCTCTGAACATTGTTTTTTTTAACAGCTTTCCAATGAATAAAATTTGCAATTCACATGCAGGAGCAATATTTTATGCTTGGACACTTTCCTGCACTATTTGTGTTCAAATATCCAGATTGAACTACATTTCTTACTATCAGGATGTTTCTTGTTTCTTTGTGCAAACTTTAACTTAGCAAGCCTGACCAGTGTTGGGTTACTCCAAAAAATCTTCAACAGTGTAATTAGATTACTGTACTAATTACTCTCACTATATAGTATTGCACTACTTATTACTAATTACTTTCTAAATTCATTATCAACCAAAATCAATCCAATATCCTCGAGCAAGAGTAGGTGAACAGCAGGTATATCCAACTTTTATCTGGTGTTTAAATCTTCTCTCGGTCTCGTGTTCTGTCATGGTAAAGCGTGTAGATAATCCAAATAAAAGATTTGTAACTCAGAATGATTGCTAACAATATAAACTTTAATAAAAACTCCTAGAATATCACAACGAAACAAACGTTCACTCAAGACAATGAACAGAAGAAACATAGGGCTTATATACACAAAGGATGATATTCAATGAAACGGGAACAGGTGTGTAACTAATCAACCATGACAACTAATAATAAATGAGAACTAGGGCAAATGGTGATAATGATGAAGAGAATGAAGAGAACAAAACTAGAACAGAACAAGACATGAATGTTGACTGTGAACTTTGGGATAAGGAATAGGAAAGATTGGGTATCTAATGGGGATATTTCTTAGGTGAGGTGAAGTTAAAGGGTTAGTTCACCCAAAAATGAAAATTGTGTCATTAATTACTCACCCTCATGTCGTTCCACACCCGTAAGACCTTCATTCATCTTCGGAACACAAATTAAGATATTTTTGATAAAATCCAATGGCTCAGTGAGGTCTCCATTGACAGCAAGATAATTAACACTTTCAATGCCCAGAAAGCTACTAAAGATATATTTAAAACAGTTCATGTGACTACAGTGGTTCAACCTTAATGTTATGAAGCAACGAGAATACTTTTTGTGCACCAAAAAAAACAAAATAGCGACTTTATTCAACGATATCTAGTGATGGGCGATTTCAAAACACTGCTTCATAAAGCTTCGAACATTTACGAATCTTTTGTTTCGAATCAGTGGTTCGGAGCGTGTATCAAACTGCCAAAGTCACGTGATTTCAGTAAATGAGCCTTTGTTACGTCATAAGTGTTTCGAAATTTCAATGGTTCACGTGACTTTGGCAGTTTGATACGCGCTTAAACATTTAAACATTTGGTTGGTTTTATGTTGTTTAAGTTAATTTTAAGAAAAGAAATGTGACTTTTTGTAAAAGGGAAACTGATTATTAAATTAGTTTTTAAAAGAGGTAAATTATCTAATTAAAATTAGCAACTTACCCACTGACTCGGCTCAACTTACCCCTAACCTTGGGGTAAATTGAGCCACAGGAAAACTTTTTTATAAGAAGCCATATTTTTCAAACCCTTTGTCATAGATGCATTCGGATCATTTAAATTGATAGGAAACATCCGGAAATTACTTTTCATTGTACTTCTGCCTCATTTTCCCTTATCTTGAGGACCACATAAGTAAAAAAAATGGCTCAACTTACCCCACTCTCCTCTACAGTGGGAGAATCTTTTGAGGCTAAATCAGGACAAATGTGGAAGATTATGGGTTCTAGGTCCCTTATATATAACTTACTCACCAAATGTTAAAGATTGTTTTTAAAACGTTAGCGTGTAAGAGAGAAAAATAACTCAGAAAATTGCTAAAACAAAGTTTGAGTAGTGGGACAAGCATATGAAGTAACAAACACATAACCTGTCATCAGATTCTTACAGTCTCATAGGAGCATGATATATATATAAACGTGAGTGGGTTTCGGTGAGCAAGTTCCACGTCAGCATTTGCTCATGAAATTCAGTCATAACCTTGCCTAATACATTTCAGGAAATCAGTGGGAGCTTTACTGTCAGAATGAGAATTTTAAGGCAAAGATATGAGACATCTATCTGCTAACACTCCCTTTTTTAGTGCTAGACAGAGTTAGCTCTTCATTTAAATTCACAAAAACATTTTCATAAAGCATTTTTATTTGCCATTTCCAAAAAAGGTACTTCATTTAGCTTTATTAATGTAACATATTTACAGTGATTTGGTTTGACAGATATTTATTACACAACATGCGATAAGAAACTCATTCATTCTCCAAACTCGTACCATGGATCAAAACCTGCGATGATTGAATGCTTCTCAACAAACTTTTTATTTTTTCTGATATCCTTTCAAAATGATCATAGTCACATATGACAGGCATTTATGGTGAAAAGGAATTAGTGTACAATAATGGAGAGGCGGTCGAAACAAGCTCTTAAAGGTGCAGTGTGTAAATTTTAACGGCATCTAGCGGTGAGGTTGCGAATTGCAATATAGAGAAGCTACTGTGGCCAATACAGGACAAAGATGTCTTCGTCTGAGACAGCAGAGAGTAGCTAGTCAATCAAACACGCTCTGTAGAGCAGTTTGTCCATTTAGGGCTACTGTAGAAACATGCCGGCGCAAAATGGCGACTTCCATATAAGGGGATCCACGGTGTATGTAGATAGAAATGGCTCATTCTAAGGAAATAAAAACATAATGGTTCATTATGTAAGGTCTTTATACACCACTGAAAACATAGTTATGTATATTATATTGCATTTCTGTCAATAGATCCTCCTAAAATTTACACATTGCACCTTTAAGTCTTAAATCTTTTTCAAACACAGTAAAACAAAATTACTATGCATGAAAAGAATGAAAAGAAATGCTGACAGCTTAACACACTTATCGACTATATGAGTTTGAAACATGAAAGCCTGTTCAGATCGGAAGTATAATTTTGTTAGCTATAAATAACACAACCAAGATTGTGCCTCAGCATGATCTGTAGCCAAACTAATCTTTTCACAAACTAGCCTAATTACAGCACTAGTGTGCTCATAAAATAAAATCTAGGGCTTTTTTGATGAAACACAAAAGATTTGTGATTGGTTGCGGCACACTTTTGTTTCTCTCTATCGCAGTTTTAAGAAATGCATCATAATTAAACATACTTCTCTGACCAGATGAAGCTAGATAAAGGTTCATTTTGACAGAATAGTTGTTTATTCTGATCTAGAGTTCATGACAAATTATCAGAGATGCAGTAAACAGTTGACTAACGTTACATTTCCATATGGTTTGCAATTGCTTTTAAAGAAGCCTCAAACACACAGCAAGAGGATAGAAATCTGATTTACTACATCATATACCAGTAATTAGATGTTTAAGAAACTACTTTAAGCTAAAGTTAACTGTTACAAATTCATTCAAGTCCCTGACAACAGAAACTAGCTCAGGTGAATAAGTGCATTCATTATTTCACCCCAAACAGCCACAAAATTATGGCACAATGTCAAAGCATGCAATTCAAAACCTATATAAATGGCATATGTCATGTTATACCTAAATATACCTAATATGTACAAAATGATTAATATTTTGTTATGCTGAAACAAAAAGACCAGTGATGGCCTGCAGATTGACAGTTCTCCAGCTGACAGTGTTGGCAGGTGGTCAAGGTCACAGTAAATGAATGTATTTGATTGAATATTTGCAGAGATCAATCTGAAATCTTTTCTTATGCACGTACAT
Organism: Mylopharyngodon piceus; assembly: GCA_039654765.1. NCBI lineage: Eukaryota > Metazoa > Chordata > Actinopteri > Cypriniformes > Xenocyprididae > Mylopharyngodon > Mylopharyngodon piceus. Next base: position 2,892,882 of record CM077439.1, read on the forward strand.
GGAATGGGCAGTAAAAAGTGACAATATTTAAGAGTATCATGCATTTGCAGGCAAAGAATGAAAACAAGTATCTCAAATATTTCACTCCATTCCTGAAGTAAATTAAAGCGTGCAAGTGTTCAGTCCAACCCAAGTGAAAGGTATGGTGGAAATATGAAACATAGCCCTTAACATAGACACTGTTTGCCTCCAGATACAAATTAGAGCGTCATTACACTTTTATATATTGGTTAAATTTGAAAAAGCCCCATGTGATTTCACAGGCTGTGATTATAGCTTATTAGTTCATTGAAATCTCAATGATATATTTCTGGATTGGATGGTTGTGTATTTATCATAATCATCAGCCGATTTTCAGTGAGCTTTTATATATTTAATGTTCATTAAAGGGATAAAATGAAAATTATCCCATGATTTACTCACTCTCAAGCCATCCTAGGTGTATATGACTATCTTCTTTCAGACCAACACAATCGGAGATATATTTAAAAATATTCTGGCTCCTCAAAGCTTTATAATGTTTGTGAATGGGGGGCCACTTTCTGAAGCAAAAATAAAATGTATCCATCCAAAGCGATGCGTTTTTGTAAAAATATCCATATTTAAAACTTTATCAATTCAAATAACTAGCTTACGGCGGACAACCGTACGCATACCGCACAAGTCGGCTTGCGCCAAATGAGTAACTGTGATGTATGACGCAGTATGTTGGAGTATCACAAGCTTAGACGCCTCTTGCGGTTCAAACAAATATGACTGTGCAACAAAGTCAAGCTCCTCTTCTCTTATTATCAAATTTCTCCAACATTTATCCGACTTCTAATTGGTGACCGGTGTTTTGTTTTGCTCTCTCCTCTGCGCTCGTCATTGCGTGGGGTCAGAGGTTACTCTTCCGCAGCAAATCGAGGCATACGGCTGTCTGTCGGAAGCTAGTTATTAAAGTTAGTAAAGTTTTAAACATGGATATTTTTCTTACAAAAATGCATCGCTTCGCTTCAGAAGGCCTTTATTAACACCCTGGAGCCGTATGGATTACTTTTATGGATGGATGCATTTTATTTTTGCTTCAAAACAGGCCCCCCATTATAAAGCTTCGAGGAGCAACATTTTTTTAATATATCGCCGATTGTGTTTGTCTGAAAGAAGTTAGTCATATATACCTAGGATGGCTTGAGGGTGAGTAAATCATGGGATAATTTTCATTTTTGGGTGAACTATCCCTTTAACAATGTCGCTGTGCAACCCAGGAATAAATTATTAAACTAATTAATAAATATTTTAAAAAGCAGTATGAGTTTTGACAATAGTAGCACTGATAATATCTCAATATCTAAGAGAATGGAAAGAGTTCAGGTATAATATAAAGTGATTAAGCTGATATGATCAACCGAAGATATGCTTCAGATTTCATCATTAAAATAATTTCAAATCTATATATATATTTTTTTTCTACTGCTGGACATCCGATAGCATCTTAAAGATTACAGAATCACCAACACAGTAAGCCCTTTTACCCAGTTTATTATGTAATATTCATGTAATAAAAATTACATAAATTAAAATATCCAAATATGACTGTGATACATATATGAAAAGATGAATGTATCAATAAAGTGGGAATTGAAACCTAAAGTGTTTTGATTCTGTGTGGAATCAAACAACTCCTCAAAAAGTATTTGAACATGTGAGCCGCAATGTACAAATTTCTTTGCGTTGTATAACAAAATATGGCTACACTTTATTTTCATGTCCTTGTTACAGTGTAATCTCAAGTACTTAGTAATATTAACTACATGTACTCACTATAGGGTTAGGATTAAGGTTTGAGGTTGCACTTTATTTTACAGTACATGGACTAGTGTACTTACCTAAGAAAGTATAGTGGACAATACAAGGTAACTACATGTGTTATGGTTAGGTTTAGGGTTAAGTTCAGGGTTAGTACCTATACACTCAAAAAAATGCTGGGTTAAAAACAACCCAAGTTGGGTTGAAAATGGACAAACCCAGCGACTGAGCTGCTTTAACCCAGCCGTTGGGTTAAATGTTTGCCCAACGTGTTGGGCCGCTTTATTTAACCCAACTATTGTTTAAAATTACTGTATGACTGGCTTAAAATGAACCCAAAAATCAGACACATAATTACTAGAGGCAGCAATAATAATCAAAAGGTGAACATTTATTAATAATCAATTTGATAAATGTTTAGTTTAATTATTATTCATTAAACTTAATTATTGTTCATTTATTAACCATATTAATAAACGTTAATTTCCAACTTTGGGTTCATTTTAAGCAAGCAATACAGTAATTTTATAGTAATTAAAAGTAATTTAACCCAACCGCTGGGTTAAAACAACCCAATTGCTGGGTTTGTCCATTTTCCACCCAACTTGGGTTGTTTTTAACCCAACATTTTTTAGAGTGTAGTTTTATAATTACTATAATAAGTACATAGTATGTACATGCAGAACACGACACATAAAATAAAGTGCTACCAAGTTTTGGTTTAGGGTTACTTGCATGTAATATGCATAATTTGTAGTTATTACTACAGTAACTACATGTAACGTGTAACAAGGACACTGCAAAATAAAGTGTTACCCAAAATATTAAATGTATATCAAACAATATTAGGTCTAGAATCAATTGTTTTCAGATGCCACTTCCGATAACATTCATACATGTTCAAGTACAACCAAAAGTGTTCAAATACATTTTGGGGTGACTTGAAGGGATGAACCACTGCATTGTGGCATGAATGTTTATGCCAAGAGGTATATTGGAAATACAACTATATCATCACATTTTTAGTCTGAGATCAAGTTGCAAATGATAAATGACTAGAAATGACCCTAGTTTAGACCCAGTAGCAAGGGTTTTGAAATGACCTCTCAGTTCTGTCAGTACCAAACAACCTGAATGATAGGCCTCATGATAATTCACCATATCCCATCAGACAGATGGGAACTAATCCCTGGATAAAGGGTGCAGCTTCTGTTGCAGGGACAGAGATACATAAACAGGTACAACCTGACGTTCTGATTTGGTATTTAATGCAAAGATTATCTGCATGCATACAGGAACATTAGGACTCCCATATCCCGATTCCACCATCTTCATGACAGTGGACACAGCCTGCTTTAGACTGTACATTAGAGACATCAACAGGTATAACATGAAGTAACATTTTACAGCACAAACAGGTACAGACGCACATAAATACACACTTACATTGAGAACGTAGAAACACGGAAATGTCATATACCTCAGTATATACACTTTCTGACATGTACTATGAAGAGTTAAATAGATATCAACATATTTTTTTACAGGTAACAGATGCATGACTACAAGATGATTATTTTTTCATTAATTATTGCAGTCTAACAATATGGCTTTGACTAGTGAAAAACCTTTCAGCACTACAAAAATGAAAAAGTCAATCTCATTCTTTCTTTATAATTTAATTAAAAAAAAAAAAAAAAAAAAAACGTACCTCCGTACTGCTAAAATTAAAGTCTACTTGAGAGTAGCATGTGTTATTCTAAAGTATGTCATTCTGTTCTTACTAAGATTTTTTTTTTTTAAACAAACTTTACAATCTTAAAAGCAGTTTGATCACAGAACAGCCTAATGGGTACGAATACATTCCTGTTGTTAAATCGTTTGCTAACAGAGTTTAAAAAGGGACACATTTTCAATCTGACTGATTGGAAAACATACAAGTACTAACTTTGTGTAATCAACAAAATGAAAACTTATCTATAGGTTTATATTTCCCACCATGCAATACAATAGCCATTTGAGCATTACTTTTTAGTTTGCCTCTTTACCCCAGTATTCATAAACAGTTATGTAAACATTTAACCCCCCCTGCAAAAAAATGCGTCCAACATGTTTATCAAATGGCAGTGTTTACTCAATGCTTAAAAACATGAAGACATTGATGAATGAAATAAAAACTTCATCATATTTGCAACCCCACATCCGAATTTGCCAGCAGTAAGATGAATATTTTGGGCAGAATATGAGCTAGCATTTTTATAAATGATCATGTTGGTATAGTTTCACAGCAGGAATGATTGTTGATCAGAATATTAACGGTTTCTCAAAATATCATCATACTGTTGCAATAGATCATTTAACATGCCATTTCTTGAACTGTCAGCACTGTACACTCTAAAAAATGCTGGTTTCAACCCAAATTTGAGTCAAAAACCTCCAAAAGATGATTTTACGATACTGTTCAGTTTATTTAATAGATCATTTTCATTTAACACCATTGTATTAGGTTTCTCATTCAAACACAATTGCATTGTGTTAAACTGACTTGAAACAGTTGCATTTTGGCTCAACTCAATATTTTCATTTTGAAAGAACATGTTTTAATTATGTAGGCCAAAAATAACATTTGATGCTTGTTCAGTTTACTTAAGTAAATGAAGTTAATCCAACATGATTCTTTTCAACCACTTTACTTAATCCATTTGAGTTGAGAGTAAATAAATGATTTTAGTTGTGTTAAAAAAGCATTATAGGAACTAGGAACAGGATTTCACCTTTCCATCATGCTTTGCACAGGGCTGGATAGGGAGAGTAAATGTTGAAATAAAATGTTATTTTATGCATTTTTTCATCAAGATGAAAACATTGGGAAACTTGTTAATGTTTAATGTTCTTTTATGTTTATATTTAAACTTAATAGTTTTTGACAAAATTAAGAATGTTAACCTGATTCAACTAAATGACATTGAATTAACCTAATAAACTTAAGTTTACTGAAATAAACAATGTTACTTAAATGCAACATAACCCAGTTACGTGAAACCTGTTGACATAAAAAAAGTTAAGTAAATCCAACATATAATTTTTTTGAGTGTGGGTTAAATTTTTAACCCAACGGTTCGGTTTGTCCATATTTGACCCAATTTTGGGTTGAAACAACCCAGCATTTTTAGAGTGTACCAATCACATCTTTACTAAGTTGTATAATACTCTCTTTGGTATTTTTTTACTGTTGTGATTGAAACTCATGTATTCCCAGTATTAATTTAGTATGTATTTTCATAAATAAATGATTCTTTTCAGTTACGTCATGCCTCCATTTTCTGCAACAGTACTAAATTTATCATCCTACACATAGGCTTGCTTTTTAACGTTAACAGTTACCAACTTTTTTACTGAAAGCTCATTAAAAATCACGTCAGACCTTTACGTATTTTTTAGCGGAGGCAGATATTAATAAAATTTTAATGCAAATTTATTACTTTTAATTTTTTTGTATGAGACCATTTAATTTCTGATTGTCGTGTGTGTTTTGGCAGTGAAAAATGTACTGTGAAACAGTGACTGACTTCTGAATACATACTAAAAAGTCTGTAGAATCTTGTATTTCAAGTTCTGTATGTTTTTCAGATCTTGAATTCTCCTGAATAACTCTTAATTGTAAACGTCCAGTTTGTAAAAATATAAACTGTGTTTTTGTCACAGTTCTAGTACATACTGAGCTTTTCCTGATCTTTTGCTGGCAAGGCAAATGTGAATATTACTTGTGGTCAAATCAAGTTCTATTTCACACTACACTCTTAAAAATAAAGGTTCCAAATGGGGGGTTCCATTTTTTTTTTTTCTTAGTGTGCAGAACATTTTATAATCCAAAGAACCTTTTTCCAGTATAAAGAACCTTTTGTGCATTGAAAAGGTTCCATGGATGTTAAAGGTTCTTCACGGAACCATCGATTCCAATAAAGAACCTTTATTGTTTAAGAGTGTACAACAAAGATAAAAAAATATCAATACATCACAGACAAATGAGAACTGCCAGGCTGCATTCAGGTGGTCTAACGTGGCACAACTAAGACGGTTTATCAGCGTCTCCCATTTTTACAAATGCCAACGTATCAATGATGGCAAATCTTATAGTAAGATTTCGACCTCATGCACACTACTAAAAGCATTACAGCTGCACTTCACTGACATTTTTGTTGTTTTCTGTGAAAAAAGGAATAATTATATCAAGCTACTGTTTTAAAATGCTTTGACCCCACTGTGTTTGAAATAGATCAATAAATCCAAGTAACCATCATATTCCCAGTGCCAGAGCTCAGTATCAAGATCCTGGAATATGCTGTTATTGTGGGGCTGATCATTGAGTACCTAAGGCAGATAACTTTCTAAGTATCAGAAACCCTGGTGATCAGTAAACAAATAGAGATATCTTTAGAAAGTGTAAACAGTTTGAACCTGAATGGCAGTGAAAAGACCAAACATTGTCGGGTTATGATTAGTGTTTCTATCCGTAGAAAGGAACAAATAAAATTCCGTCAAGGCAGTGAAAAGCCTTTCACCTGTTTGGCAAAAATCCCCCCTCACCCATTTTCTTCCAGAAACAGCTTTGTGTCTGTTACTTTTTAAACATGTCTTGCAGAGGTCCCGGCAGGAATTTGAGAACGGTGTCTAGAATGCTCTCCTCATCCTCGTCATCATCTGCCCCGCAGCCTGCTGGGATTGCCTTTTTGGGGCGAGTCAAGGAGCCCTCACACGCTTGTTCCATAGCCGCTTTCTCCTCTGCTTCCTTCTCTTCTTTCTTCTTTAGTCCATACTATATAAACATATATAAAATATAACAAGATAATTAGACAATAGGAAAAAAGGTATATTCAGAATGTTGAAATGACGCCATTTCTCATAGTACTGTAGGTCTACTGTATAGCCTATATCTTATTTATGGGAGATTGGCAAAAAAACGATTTTCCTAGTCACGTCATTAATTTTGCATATAGTTGGATCTATGCAATTCATGGTATTTTACCTAATTATATGCTATATACTATACTATATACTGTATAATATAATAAACTATATGCTATATTCTGCTATACTATACAATGTACTCTACAGTTCAAAAGATTGTGGATTAAACATTTGCTGCTTAATATTTCTGTGGACACCGTGATACATTTTTTTCAGGATTATATAATGTATAGAAAGTTCAAAAGAACAGCATTTATTTGAAATAGATTTTTTTGTGACTTTTGATCAATTTAATGCATCATTTCTGAATAAAAGTATGAATTTCTTTAAAAAAATTTAACTGACCCAAACTTTTGAACAGTAGTGTACTATACTATACTACACTATATATATATATATATATATATATATATACACACACACACACAATATAAACACAGTTTATATTTATATAGATATATAAAACATAGATTATCATTATTATCAATAACATGGATTATCAGTTCCAGCTTCATTTTGATTAAATGGTAGCGACATCATCTTAATTGCCTTTTGACATTGCTTATTTGACTATATAACTATTATGAAATTGTGTAGATTTCCATTTGGTGTTATTTAATATGATTATGTTTTAAATTGTAGTGGTTCGCTATAGTTTCAAGATAAAAACTCCATATAGAAACGTTATTTTATATTTTAAAGGCATGATTATACATACATACACACTGTAAAAAGTAATACACTATATCTACTCCATAAAATTTTGGCAACAGATTACAAGCAATATTATTAATTAAATTCAACAGAATTGAGTTAGAATTAATCAAATTAATTCCTTAAATGTCAACCATTTAAAACAAGTAAAATTTAAGTAAAATTTAAACAAAAATATCTGAATAACAGACAGTGTCAAAGATGAATTAAGAACTCTTTATTTTTTATTGCCAAAATTGAAGACACCTGATGATAACAAGCAGAATCACTGAAGGAAAGAGAAACACATGAATTAAGAGAGGTTTAGATGTCAATGTTGATTTTATTGAAAATGTTTGGTCACTATTATGGTGATCAGTGTTTCATTTAGTTGGGCAGTTTGACTCTTTGCTTTTTTATGTCAGTTTGTAGTTTTTGTAATGGTGTTTGCTAATTTTACACATTTTAAATGGTTGACTTTTAAGGAATTAATTTAATTAATTCTAACTCAAATCTTATATGTTGCAATATTTAATAATATTGCTTGTAATCTGTTGCTACAATTTTATTGAGTAGATATAGCGTATTACTTTTTACAGTGCATGCTTTTCACTGCCAATAATGTATTCTAAAAGTGAAACATCAAAACATGTATCTTGTAGGATTTAATTGTCTTATTTAGATTTAGATTTATGCAGACGCTTTTATCTGAATCGACTTACAAAAGAGGATCAGGCAATTCGTCAAAGAGCCAACAATATTTATCATATTGGCCTTAAAGTCACCCAGTTCTGATACATTTCTAAGGCTCTTAGGCTCGATTATGATCAGGTCATGTCCAGATGTTCTCATGCTGGTTCTTATTGCTACATTCATGATCCTGTAATGACCTGATACTCTAGGCTAACACTAACTCTGTTTTCCTCCCTTAAGAAGGAGCTGTTAAATTAGCTGTAATTAGCTGACATTAAGACCTCCTGCAAATGTGACATTTCATTAAAGGGTAATGGAGATTCTTATTTGAGGCATTATCCCCACACACACATTAATCATTAAGTCCCATCATCGTGGTTTAACGGCTTCATCCTGCTTTAGTTCAAAATTGATTAGCAATTAGCAAATGATCTCATGCTTACCAATTTCTCTAGTCTATACAGTTGTCACAAGAAGCTAAAGTGGATGGGAAATCTGAAAAGTGTACCTTATCTCGAATGGCCTGTCTGACTTTTTCTCTCTCTGCCTCCATACGAGCATGTTTGGCTTTCCGTTCCTCCTCTTGTTGTCTCAGCGCCTCCTGCCTTTCTTCCTCCTTCTTTTGGGCATCAGGGTCCTTCTCCTCCTCTCCACCTAACATCTTCCCCATGTCTTTGGTGGCCCCTGTGCCAAAGAAAAAAAAAAAAAAGCAAAGAAATCCTATTACCATCATAGAAGTGTTACAAGCTGGCTGTAATAAGCACACGGTGAAGGAGAATCCAACAGAGACACTATATTTTTAAACAAAACAAACATGTAGGAGATCACATGAGATAAAACGAGAACCGACAGAGAACTGAAGAGAACAAGGAGTACAAATACACAGGTGGTAATACGAGAACTCAATTAGACACAGGTGGGGATAATCAGTAACTAAGGGAACAAACTGACACACACTAGGAAGCTAGGGCTGAATCCGAAATTGCCCCCTAAACCCTCAATCACTATTCTCTACGTTAGTCCACTAATACACTTGAAGGAGTGAATGAAAATGAGTGAGTGAATTCGGACAGCCTTTGAGTGTACATCGGTTGCACACTCGTTGTTGCGGTGCAATGTGGGATACAATGAGTGCACTCGATAACGTCCTCTATGGTTTCAGACACCACTATAAATGGCTGTCCCCTCAAATAATGCCCTATTTGAGGGTATAGGAGGCGATTTCGGATTGATAGGGAACAAAGGCAAATGGGAACAAGGAAAACAGAACCAAAAATAACCAAAATATCCCTGACATTATGCCCCCCCAACCCTAACCCCCCAGGCGAATGGCAGAAAACAGAAGGTGATGGTAGGAGAAACCAAGCAGCAATGACGGTGGGAGGAGCCAGGAGCAGGAGGAGCCAGGCGGGGACCCAGAGCACAGCCAGTACGAAGGCCCACAGTGGAGTTGAGGGTGGGAGGAACCATGGTAGAGGCTTGGGTGTCGACACCAGGGGGGTGACTGGTGGAGACGAGGCCGGTGGAAGTTGAAGCCCTATGCGCAGATGAAGAGCCAGCAAGACCAGGCGACACCGATGGTCCTGGAGGCCGAGGCGGAGCTGCAGCAACGAGCATCCACGGTGGAGCCAGGGTGCCTGAGGACTAGGGGTGGGACAAAATATCGATAGGGCAATATATCGTTGTGATACGAGAACTGATACGCTGGCCCCAAATATCGATATTTTAATTAATAAAATAAGGCGCTCTAAATAGATTTCCCTGCTTCCAGTGTAGCTACTTCATGGCTCCTCAAGGTGGCGCTCAACAAAAAAATGAGGGAAACGTGAACATAAGTTAACTAGCCCAAGAAAAAGAGGTTTTTAACTGGATGGTGGACAGCAGTGTGAGTAAAATAATAGACGCCCCAGCCATGTTTAAGTCCAAAGTCTGAAAAACTGGACTTAACCTTTTCACAGGCATTTTGTTTTCATAGTTAGACAGATATTGTGATGTATCATTATAGGATTGTCTAGAAATATATTGATTATCACAGAATTGCTGTATCATGATGTTATCGGTATCGTGAGCCATGTATCGTGTATCCTATTGTGAGGTACTCTGTAATTCCCACCCCTACTGAGGACTGAGGTGGAGCTGGCGGACCGAGGTAGAGCCGAAGGGAAGGCGGAACCAGACGGAGCACAGCGGATGGCTCGGAAGTCCGTAGCGCAGGCAGGGCAACATCTGATGAAGGTGGAGCCGGAGGGACAAGGGAGCCTGTTGGAGCCCAGTGGAGCTGCAAGGACGATGGTCTCTGGTGGAGCCGAGGGAGGGAGGAGCCAAGGTGGGGCCAATAGGTTAACAGGCCAAGGTGGAGTGACAGGATCAGAGGCTAGAGGCAGAGCCGGGGGATCTTCTTCACTGGGCAGATTTGGAGACCGCAAGACCAGAGGTAAATCCACACAGTGGAGAGGTGTCAGAGGGAGAGCCGACGGACTGAAGGGAGCTGAGGCGGGGCTGAGGAACTGGCTGTTATAAGAAGAGGAGGCAGGAGAGGGAGGCTGGGCGGGAAATCTGGAGACACAGGTGACTTCAAGCTGGACGGGACCAGCAGGGACGGGAGAATCAGGGATTCTCTAAAACTAAACAGACATAGAAATAACCCTGACAAGAAGTCACCTATAAGTGGTTTTCAATGGCTGAAACTGATATATAGAGACTTCCCAGAGAGTTGTTATTTATTTACACTACCATTCAAAAGCATGGGGTCAGTAAGATATTTAAGAAATTAATACTTTTATTCAGCAAGGATGCAATAAATATATATAAAAAATATACTAAAGACATTTGTTACAAAGGATTTCTATTTCAAATAAATTCTGTTCTTTTGAACTTTCTATTCATCAAAGAATGCTAAAAAAAATGTATCAGTTTCCATAAAAATATTAAGCAGCTTAACTGTTTTCAACATTGATAATAATAAGAAATGTTTCTTGAGCAGCAAATCAGCATATTAGAATGATTTCTGAAGGATCATGTGACACTGAAGACTGGAGTAATGATGCTGAAAATTCAGCTATGGTCATCACAGAAAAAAATTACATTTTAAAATATATTAAAATAGAAAGCATTTACTGTTTAGTTAACATTACTGTTTTTTTTTGTTTTGTTTTGTTTTTTTGATCAGTTAAATGCAGAGTTGGTGAGCATAAGAGACTTCAAAAACACTTCAAAAATTTGACCAACCCCTAACTTTTGAACGGTAGTGCAATTATATATATATTTTTCACAAATTCCAGAGAGACTGATCACGTTTTCCACTGCACAATTCCTAACATGATGATATACTGGAGCCAAAATAATGAAGGCAAACAGAGAAACCAGAATGATGCATATGCCACTCCTCTCACTGCCATCTGTTTAAATGGTGCGACTCTACCTATCACGCTGTGTATTCGACATCATGTTTTGGTTTCAGCAAACAACAGCCGCAGGTCATTATGGGTAATGCAGTAATAAATGCTTTAAAGCAATGCCCATATTTGCATATACCTCGATGTTCACTTCAACTATATGTTTTAAAATGCAAAGCACAGCTGTGTCTGAAAATTGGTACAGACGGTCTCAGAAACATGCTGAAAGATTTGGTTGCAAATGCTGTACTATTGCTTTAAGTCATTAATCATTTGCATAATGGCTGTGCGTAATGTGTCTCTACAAGCAACTGTACACTCATTTATTATTAATGGCAGTCATTTATTATGCATGAGTATGCATTTGAAATCCAGCGTCAAGGTCTACGCATTACCTTCACATGTGTTTAATTGCTTCCATATGACACTCAGGACACTAAAGGGGAAAGGAATGACAGTGTACTCTTTAAGTGGCCTTTAACTGTCTGTGTGTGTATGTCTAGGACACCATGAGCTGACATAAAAGTGCTCGTATGTGTCATGCTGCAGGTTGCCCATGGTCCACAAGGACCGTATTTTTTCATTCACTTTCTAACCCTGATATTTTCTTTTAAAGAATTCTCTGTTTAAGGACTACAACAAACGGCTGGTAGGGACTACAACGAGCTTCTTCCTGGGTTAGTGACATAACTAACCCTAAAATTTACATAAACCCCGCCCCCGAGAACACACAACAAAGGGGGTGAGGCCATGTTGGGCTGCTTTAGAGAAGAGGAAGAGTTGTTGTAGTAGAGTGTTGTTAACATGCCGTCATTTTACGCCGGACTGCTTCACAAACGAGGGTCAATTCAACACTGGATTTGCACAAAAGATTAACATGACGGCACATGCTAGTCGATGAGTTGAATCAACTCCACAGCAACTACATAAATTTATCCACTAACCGTTCAGAAACGTCCAGTTTCATTCTAAAAGTTGTAACTTCTTCCTGAGTCTCTCCATCAGTGTCGACTCCGGTTTGAACAATGTAAGGCTGAACACCGTTACTGACAATCATCATTTTGGCTGCGTGAGATTCTCCAGCTTTGTTGTTGTTGAGCAAATGAAGCATGAGCTGTTAAAGCTCCGCCCACTTTTGGAAAGCGGGCCGGGAGCAGCAGCTCATTTGCATTAAAAGGGACACACACAAAAACGGCGTGTTTTTGCTCACACCCAAATAGGGGCAAATTTGACAAGCTATAATAAATGATCTGTGGGGTATTTTGAGCTGAAACGTCACAGACACATTCTGGGGACGCCAGAGACTTCTATTACATCTTGTAAAAGGGGCATTATAGGTCCTCTTTAAGCAGTGAAAGAATGCATGGTGAGATATAAGCAGCTAAACATTTAATATTTGGCGACTGTTTCACGATAGAAAGGTTCAGCGACTGACAGTAATATCCAGTGATGCAAACTACTCAACTTTTTTATGAAAGTTCACTGTTTTGAATTGAAAATATGCTATTATTTACACGATTCATGTAATTCATAACTGAATTTCACGAGACAAGAAACATTTCGCATTTTTACATATTAGACATACGAATAAGAGTGAATGTGTGGATATTTAAAAAAAAAAAAAATATTTTCAAATAGTTTAAATTGATCACTTCATAACTACAATAGACCTGGAACTTTTACAGTTTATATTTCTTTTTCGTTATTCCCTTAAATCCCTTGTAACCGTTTAATTATTTGATTCCTTTAAATAAAAAGACCAATAACTTAAAAACATTTGATTTAAAATTTATCTTGTTTAAAACAAGACAAAAATACTGCTTAAGAAGCTTTGGTTTACAAAAAAAACAATGGAAAAGTAGTGCAGTGGAATGGAAAAACAGCCCCTTAGTGTATAATTTCTGTGCTACCAAACAAAATGTAACAATTTTTTTTAAACAAGATTCATTAACACTCCTCCCTTCTGCCATTGGTCGATCAAACCGATAGCTCTGCCCTAAACTCACACCACTGGTTGAGCCAATGTTGCTGTTGTCGGGCTAGTCGGGATGCTCAAACAAACAGGGTAATGTTTTGATGATGATAAACAGCCACAGTGCTACACTTTATGGGGAAATAAATCCACAGATGTCTTAATTATACTTGTCTATACATATTAAACTGCGATATGACAAAGTATTTAAAAAATGACATGCTACAGCATTAAGATTTAAACATTCTTCAGATTTTCATGTCACATGAATTGTTCTACAAACATAAAGCAATTGCCACTCCTGAGAGCTTAAAGCCAGATGTAGGCCAGTGAATGTACTTCTGTTGTCATGTTTAAAGCCACACAGAGGGTGGTTAACATAACAAAAGAACTGCTTCCCTCCATCAGATTCTTCATGGCTTTACATCAAAGCACTTGGAAGGAACAGCAGTGATGGTTATGGATGGAAGAGCAAATCTGGGCTCTGGATAATGATGGCGCAGCGGCCGGAACTGTATTCCAGTATCTCTGGAAAAAGCCTAATTCTTAATGATATGTGAATTATCAGAGCTTAGGAAATTAGCATATTAATTACTTTTTTTATAACAGTAAAGTAGTAGTAGTAAAATAGGTCACTTGTATTTTATAAGCACTGCTAGCCTTTAATACGGTCTCAAAAAGAAATATCTTACAGTAGGAGAACAGTATCTGTGAATGATTAATAAGAGGTTGGTGAGTGTATCTGGAGATATTTTGTGTGATTATGCCCTCTTATAATATCACATGAACGCAACAGCCTTATCGGTTAATAAGCAGAGATGTCCTGAAGCACATTTTTATTACATTTTATGTCTGTTTCTGTTTTCCATCCTTCTTTAATAAAAGTCTTTCACACCAACAGACAACAAACATAAACGTTGTTTTTTTACAGTCTGCTGAACGCGGAGGGCAGCGTGCGGTGACTTCTCTGTGGGATCTTGAAGGAATTCTATATGCTTCTGAATAATTTGCAAGGGTTGAAGAAATCTAGCTAGGGAAAGTCTGTTTAATAATGGATGATTTTCATGAGTAAATCATGCTCCATTACCTCAGAGCTGTGGAGCAGAATTTAAGCTATGTCATTTTATAAGGTCTATGCTGCAAACACCGTAAAAATCACCACATTTGGTAAAGATTTTAGACTTCAGGATCAAATTCAGGGCACATTTACATATCAAAGCTTTTTCTGATGTATTAAAAGTGCTATTTCTTTCATATTTCATTTTACGTTAGTCACAATCTGACGTCCAAGTGGAACGCCAAAGGAACTGTGTAAAATATGACGTGCAGTGAAAAGACAGTCTGTGTTTCTTAAAGACACCTCACACAGAAGGTCATTGTGTGGTCACACAGGCAATCTGCTACATCTGGCCCACTCAAGGGAATTGAAAGGGGAGAAATACATTTCGTTTTATTGCCCATAGTCACTCAGCTGATAAAACCAAATCATGAAATTGATTTAAGGGCTCGGTGACCTTTAGACAAAGTTATGTTAATGGGACGGTGCGAATCTATATACACACAACAAATAAATGTCAAATAAAGTAAACTATAACAAGATCAATAACCACTTTGTTTTATTATTGTTCAAAATGTATGAATTACAAAAACATGTTGCTGACGTATTGTCTTGCATTCAGTTACTAGCTAGAAGGTTTTTTTTAATGTGTTAACTTCTAAATTAATTCTAATACTAAATAATCTAATCTAATACTTATCAATAAATACTGTTGGTTTTTATGTAATAAATTATTTTAATTGCACCTGATCACATTTTACAGTGAATAAAAATGTATCTCTTAAAAACCGTCATCAGTTCCTGGTCACATGCTAAAAAATATATAAATATTTAAAAATAATAATAATTATATAAATATAAAAACTGATAATAGTCCTATGCATAGACGTCACTTTCCTGCCGGAACGTGCTCCCTCAGCAAAAGAACCTGCTGCATGACTGGATTTAATCGGGGAAACTGCGAAAACGCGAGTAAAACAAACGATTACACTAAAGGTTGGGCTCGAAAGTGTTCCTTATGACATGTCAAAGAAACCTAATCCATGGATATTGGCATGCAGCCAGGAATCGTGTTTCCTGACATTTATATGTGCCTGATTTCGACGCCGGGGAAATACATAAAGCAAATCTGCCTGTGAACGCTTTATATAACTACAATATAGGTAGGTCTAAATCTGAGTGATCACTTATATCAATGTTATATATTTCGTCATATCGTCCAGCCCTAAAACTTGTATAGTTTTTGTCAGTGTTTATTTAAAAACACCCAATTATGCAGAATATATGATGGTAAATATTTAGTTGTCAACACAATATATAACAATACAATATATAGGGTATGATTTTACCCCAAAATCCAACATTTTGACACAAAATGATGACTGCAAAACATGTTTCTTTGCCTGGAGTCCAGCTGTTTCTGTGAATTGCAGCGTCCTATTTGCTTCTTTTTTCTGTAGCTTTCAGCAGTCTGTAAAAATATACCTCAGATTTTGTGTCAAAGCTATTTGTACAGTAAGTCGCAAAGCTCTTTCCCGTTTTAGATGTGTTTTGTGTGTTTTTCGCGGCATTCACGCTGAAAACCAATGCTGCCACTCAGTTTTTTGCCATTCAGTGGGCGTAACCACAGTCATAACGGTCGATGGTGACGTCACATGCATACCCTCTATATTATGTATAATAACAGGCATATCCTGTGCTTACAACAGGCGATTTGAAAGGCAACAGTTTTTTTTCTAAATTAACTGGAATTATTTTACTATTATAAAACAGATAGTTCCGGCCCTTGATTTTGATTGGTTGAGCCACGTTCGAAGCCGTTGTAAAAACACACAGCTGACCGCATTACATAAGTATCGCTGCTCCACTGAGTGTGTACGTTGCTGTGTCTGTCTTAGCAACGTAAACATATTTTTCCCGTGTCCTGCTGACACTGACAGCGCTAGTCAAAGCATTTGCGTCTTGTTCCGTGCTCATAACAACTTTCAATATAAAAGTCTTTGCGACTGAGTGACTCCATGCCGCCATCTAATGGCGTGATAAATGTAACTTCTCTTGCTGTTCACGGTCAGGGACTATTTTTTCCAGCGGAAGGAAGGCTTTTAATGATTTTACTTTATGAAAGTTGCATTGATACATATTTTTTGGCTTTAATATTTGTATTGTGTGGTAACCGTTTTATAAAAGCAATACTCCGCTAACAACGCCCCTTAGCTGTTATAAATTCACTGTAATAAACCACGGCTTCTTGGGGCTTATTGCTTTAATAAATACTTTTAATATAATGTTAATGTTTCAATTATTTAATTATCAGTAAATGTTGTTGTTTTTAATTTAATTGATTATTTTAATTATACAATGAAGAAAAATTTCTCATCGTCATCAATTTCTGCCATGTGTCAAATAAAAGTTAAATAATGAACCATATGAATGCAACATATACAAACAATACAATCTGATTCTTGGTCTTGACCAAACTGACTTTTGGATTGAGACTAATATGCCAGTTATATGGCAGTTTGAAAACATGACACTTACCGCCCAGTGCTTGCTTCATCACAAAATCCATGATGCACTCAGATATCTGGTCCTCTTATAGCTAAAGAAGATGTTGCATTTAGTCTTGCCGTGATCTTGATTCTGCCGGTCCACCACAGTGTGTCAGTCTTCTGCGTCCTGATGAATCCTTCACACCTATTGGGAAAAAAAGTGAAGAAAACCTGATCAGCATGCAACGTAAATCAGAAATACTGAGAGTACAGTTAGATAATATTGATCACTATATTGTCAATACAACCTCGTCCATTACATCTGTTAGTATTTGAGCTGAAATTTTACAAAGCTACCATAAAAAGTCATAATATCTGCAAACAAATGCGAGTTTATGTTATTCTGAGCTTCTAGACAAATCCCACACAGCAGGTGCTCAAAATAAATTCTCAGTCAGTTCTGAAAACTCACAAAAATCAAATTAATGCTTACAGGAACACACTGAACATTTCCAGCTACACCGTGACATTAACGCTATTTAGAGTTATTGCAGATTTCATCTCAAGGAGTTGTTTGAACCTTTATAAAAGCTTGCTTTCCTTCAGCAGACAAGAGATGGTTTGTCATGGTTTGGCCATTTAACATATGCAAAAAAAAATCTTTTCAAAGCAAATATGAGCTTCACAACGAAAACAAATCAGAATCCTACATGATAGCCAAACAAGTCTAAAGAGACAAGACTCGATACTAAAGAACAGCAGTTAGATTAATAAAAACAACATTAAATAAACTGGTATTATATATGTTTAACTGTTTGGAACCAGTAATGTATTTGCTTAAATAAATCTGCTTCCACTTACCAGTTTACTGACCTTTGCTATTTGTTCTTCTTGAAGTATTCCTAACTGAGCGATAAAAAGCCTACTTGCTGGAATAGCTGGAACATGGAAAAGCTCACTGGGTCCTGATAAACCACCTCTCTCTCTCTGTTTCTCTCTCTGTCTGTCGCTCCAATAGCCTCATTCATACTCCCCCACACTCCACCCCCTCATCTTTCCATCTCCCTTCAGTAAAAGTACGTTTATTTTGTTCAATTTAAAGGACGGATTACCCCAATTACTGCATGTTTCGGTTTGATTAAAGCATACAATATTTTTATTTATATATACTATATATATATATATACGTACATATATATATATATATATATATATATATGTACACATACACACACACACACACTCACTGGCCACATTATTAGGTACACCTGTTCAACTGCTTGTTAACGCAAATATCTTATCAGCCAATCACATGGCAGCAACTCAATGCATTTGGGCATGTAGACATGATCAAGACGATCAAGAAATGTGATTGTGTCTTTGAACATGTCATGGTTGGTGCCAGACGGGCTGGTCTGAGTATTTTAGAAACTGCTGATCTACTGGGATTTTCACAAACAACCATCTCTAGGGTTTACAGAGAATGGTCTCAGAGAAGAGAAAATATCCAATGGGGGTTAATGAAGCGGAGCGATGCCTTATGAACAAGTTATGAAGTAAAATATCTAGCTTTTGCCAGACCGCCTTCCATATTCTACTTACAAAGAAAGTGTAAAACTCTCGCAGTTCAAAAAGTTTACGCTACGTCCTACGCCTTCCCTATTCAACTTACGGAAAAAGCTTAACTGACAAGACACCAGTTTACACTTTCTTCATAAGTTGAATACGGAAGGCAGTCTGGCAGGAAGCTAGATATTTTACTTCATAACTTGTTAAATATGGATTTT
The DNA here is from genome assembly GCA_039654765.1 of Mylopharyngodon piceus. Taxonomy (NCBI): domain Eukaryota; kingdom Metazoa; phylum Chordata; class Actinopteri; order Cypriniformes; family Xenocyprididae; genus Mylopharyngodon; species Mylopharyngodon piceus. The sequence continues at coordinate 2,911,724 of CM077439.1, forward strand.
TTTTTTACACAAATGCATCGCTTCACTTCAGAAGGCCTTTATTAACCCCCTGGAGCCGTGTGGAGTACGTTTATGATGGATGGAAGCACTTTCTTCAGCTCATACCCTCAGATTGTGTTCATCAGAAAGAAGAAAGTCATATCTCTCTAGGATGGCTTGAGGTTGAATAAAGCTTGAGGTAATTTTCATTTGAAAGTGAACTAATCCTTTAAGTTCAGAATTTGGCATAAACAACATGAAAGCATGGATCCATCCTGCCTTGTATCAACGGTTCAGGCTGCTGCAGGTGGTGTAATGATATTGGGGATATTGTCTTGGCACACTTTGCGCCCCTTAGTACCAATTGAACATCATTTAAATGCCACAGTCTTCCTGAGTATTGTTGCTGACCATGTCCATCCCTTTATGACCACAGTGTACCATCTTCTGATGGCTACTTCCATAACATACCATGTCACAAAGCTCAAATCACCTTAAACTGGTTTCTTGAACATGACTGTGAGTTCACTAAACTCAAATGGCCTCCACAGTCACCAGATCTCAATCCAATAGAGCACATTTGGGATGCGCTGGAACGGGAGATTCGCATCATGGATGTGCAGCCAAATCTGCAGCAACTGCGTGATGATATCATGTCAATATGGACCAAAATACTTTTACAGCACCTTGTTGAATCTATGCCACAAAGAATTAAAGCAGTTCTGAAGGTAAAAGGGGGTTCAAACCGGTACTAACCTCACCCAATAATTTCTGGTTGGACCAGACAAAATTACAAAAGAAACCCGTCAAATAACAGGAGCAGTGGTGTGGAGAATAAAGCCAGTGGTGGTAAGTTTTGACGCGATTATCCCAAGTTCGAATCCGCCTTTTCTGAACTCGTTCTTCTCCCTTTTCATATCGCATATCAGATCAGAAAGGCGATATTTTAAATAAAAATGAAGAAAATATTCGAAAAGTGGATAAAAAGTGCCTAACGGCTATTTAAAGGGTTAGTTCACCCAAAAATGAAAATTCTGTCATTAATTACTCACCCTCATGTCGTTCCACACCCGTAAGACCTTCGTTCATCTTCAGAACACAAATTAAGATATTTTTGATCAAATCCGATGGCTCAGTAAGGCCTCCATTGATAGCAAGATAATTAACACTTTCAAATGCCCAGAAAGCTACTAAAGACATATTTAAAACAGTTCATGTGACTACAGTGGTTCAACCTTAATGTTATGAAGCGACGAGAATACTTTTTGTGCGCCAAAAAACTCCCAAAATAACGACTTTATTCAACAATATCGAGTGATGAGCGATTTCAAAACACTGCTTCATGAAGCTTCGAAGCTTTACAAATCTTTTGTTTTGAATCAGTGGTTCGGAGCGTGTATCAAACTGCCAAAGTCACGTGATTTCAGTAAACGAGGCTTCGTTATGTCATAAGTGTTTCGAAATTTCAATGGTTCACCACTGACTTTGGCAGTTTGATACACGCTCTGAACCACTGACTCGAAACAAAAGATTTGTAAAGCTTCATGAAGCAGAGAGACTGAGAAAAAAAAGTGGTGAAATAACCATTTGCTTGGAATGATTTGCATTATCTTACACTGCTTTGCATCTAATTACAAATCTTTTTCTGTCATCTCTTATAAAAACCATATTCTATCCAAATCAAGCATCCGTCCTGGTGAATGTAAATTATATGATAATCTGATATCCGAATGTGGAGATTTGTAAAATAACAAGACAGAAAAAGTATATATGTCATCTGAAATCTCACAATGCACTATAATGGTGGGAAGATGTCAAGGAGAAATGATGTTCTGATTCTGATTGTGCATCTCATCCATCTTTGAGCTTCTAGAATGATATAATGGGATTAGAATGAAAGCCTCAAGGGTACAGTTTGGAGAAACTGAAACTCAAAAGTGTTTTTTTTTTATGAAACTCCTTTAGATCTTCTAAAAGGATAGTTGTATAGTTTAATACTAAAGATCAGAAGATCATGTACTTTCTGAAGCTATTAGTGGATCCTTACATAAGCTCTACTTCAGTGGAAAACTACAAGCTCACCGCAGGGCGTTTGATTTCCTAAACAGAAAATCACTTATATTTAGCACAAAATAATGTTGCGATAATATGACAGTTCATTTGAGATGCTTATTGCACTAAATACTGTATTGGATTTTTAAAATCAAAGTTCTCAGGGAAACAACATAGCTGCTTAAAGCATGGATGGAGCTGGCTGAGACTTTGCCCAACCAGGCATGAAATTATTACTCTTCCTATTAAAGACTTTACACAATTATGCAACACAATAATGCATGAATAGAAACATGGTTTGTGCACATGTACAGGAAACCTCTCTGAAGAAGACATTGCCTCAGCTTTGTTAAGAATAATAGAGGCTTTTTATGGGTTTTGGGTCCTATTAAATTGTACTTTTCCACAAAAACCAGCAATAATAAGCCTCTAAATCCAAAAAGCAATTATAAGAAACTCTCACGTGCCTTGTGAGAAAACACTTCAGCCAGATCACAGCAGATCTGTATGCGAGAGATGTTTTTGTCTGAACATACTTTCACAAATCAACTGATTTGCTTGGGCAAATTAACAACTTCTTAAATAAAGTAAAAAACTGTGAATGTATCTGGTAGATTGTCCATGCATCTCTGTGGCAGTGGAATAATGACTTCAGTGAAGATTAGTTCTCCATGATTCTGTCCACATCCTCTCTTCTCTTCTTACAGATCCTTTTAAAGTGATACACATGGTCCCTGATTGCATCCATTAAGCCTATTGGAAGCTACCTTCAGCCACAGCTTAATGACTCAGGTAAAAGATGCCTGGGGGCAGCTCAAATCAATAGATATGGACAAGGAAAGATTCCTGACTTTCCTGACAACCCTAGAGCTTTCAGCTTAAAGGCAGGACTGAGTGCAGATACACAACTTTAAAACACATTAAAACTCTAAAACCTTTCTGACAGACAGTTTCTTATCCACAAAGATGCCTTGAAAGCAAAATGATGAGAAAAGAGCACCAAAACCTTGAGGAAATATCAGCACGCTCATAGTCTTTTCTTGTTCTTTGATGGACTCTGCCAAATGAATACACCACACAGAATTGTTTTTTTTTTGTTGTTTTTTTGTTTTTTATTTCATTAAAGTTGTGATAGTCTTTTCTTCCTCATTGTGACATATATCTGAGTTAAACGCTCCTCAAACAAGAAAAAATGTAGGGCAGGACTTGATTTTGTCCATTGGGAATTGATTGGATTGTTGTGGTTTGCTATTGGTTGATCTCATGTGATTGACAGGTTGTCCCGCCCTCGCGCCAGTAAACACATCATCAGAGAAAAGATGTCCAGGCAAGAGGGAGGGGAAGTTATTTTGAGGAATAGTCCATTTTGATTTCACGGTGACTTTAGAGCCAAAAGTATTGTCTGTCTAGTACATTTGGTTTACGGTTAAAAACTACACTGCATTCCATAAAGTATTAATATAGTATGAATGAAATGCAGACGGACTACATTTGCCATGTTGTCATTCGCTTCACTGCCATTCACAAATCCTCTCCTGTGGACTCATGGGATAGTAAAGCGGTTATCAGACACTTCAGAATCTCGCCAGAAGTAGTAGGTCAACCTTTTTGATACACAAAACACAATGATCGTTTTTGAATATATGAATGTCATTTTGAGTAGAAAATGAACTCCAGATGTCACAAAGCTGCAAGTTACTAAACCTAACAACAAAAGCAATGATAAAACTGCCTTATTAATTATTCATGCCCCAGTGCATGATGGGAACACCAGTATCAGAAAAGTTGAGTAGGTTTTACTTAATTTTATAACGTTGATATTTATGCTTTAATTTCTACAAGCTTGAAATGAGTACCAATATAGAATTTACTTCAAGGGGACATATCATGAAAATCTGACCGTGTTTAAGTGCTATAATCGGGTCCCCGGTGCATCTACCAACCCAGAAAACATGAAAAAAGGACAACCCAGTAACTTTGTTTTGGCAAGCCTTTCTCTGCAAGCATGTGAAAAAAACGAGCCGCTCAGATTTCGCTCCCCTAGTGACGTAGGAAGGGGATCTTATTATAATATTACCGCCCCGTAATCTGCACGTTTCCACCCACGGCGCCGCCATTTTGTTTTCGCAAGCGACAACATTGTACCAGTTCTAACGCCATGGCAAAAGTTCGAGCAAAGCATGCTAACTGTTCTGTCATTGGCTGCACAGACGAGCACAGAACACTATTTAGAGTCTCGTTAGCTTGGATAGCCTGCAAGTTGACCCTGGCAAACTCGATTGCTAAAAAAGGAGAGTTTCTGTCTGAGCGATATTTTGGAAAAATATTAGACCATTCACAGCATTTGATAGCAGTCATAAACGTTAGTCTGCTGTGCATGGCTCTGTTTGTCAAACAGGTACGCTATGTATAGTGGGCGTCCATATGGGTTTTGCACAAAAGATTAACATGACGGCACATGCTAGTCGATGAGATCTCCACAGCAACTACATAAATTTATCCACTAACCATTCAGAAATGTCCAGTTTCATCCTAAAAGTTGTAACTTCTTCCTGAGTCTCTCCATCAGTGTCCGACTCCGGTTTGAACAATGTAAGGCTGAACACCGTTACTGACAATCCTCATTTTGGCTGCGTGAGATTCTCTAGCTTTGTTGTTGTTGAGCAACCAAAGCGCGAGCTGTTAAAGCTCCGCCCACTTCTGGAAAGTGGGCCGGGAGCAGCAGCTCATTTGCATTTAAAGGGACACACACAAAAATGGCGTGTTTTTGCTCACACCCAAATAGGGGCAAATTTGACAAGCTAAAAAATGATCTGTGGGGTATTTTGAGCTGAAACTTCACAGACACATTCTGGGGACACTAGAGACTTATATTACATCTTGTAAAAGCGGCATAATAGTTCCCCTTTTAAATTCTTGCCTTATTTATTATTTTGGCTTTAATAAGGATTTTCCCAATAAATAGGCAAGAATAAACCCAGTGTCCTCCATGATTCCTGTTTTTTCCAACAACAAAGCACTTGAATACAACAAGCTCATAATCACAACTTCAGAACTGGGAAATAGGAAATTTCCGATTGCACATAAAGGTAGCAAGACCTTTTGATTGAGCTATTTTATTATTTATGCATTCATAAAAGGACAAAAAAAATAAATAAATAAAAATACTGCTTGTATTCTAATCAGACAATCAGTTTAGAATTGTAATTTTGCAATTACATTGTAGAACCAACTTTTCCCAGTAATTTAGGAGAGAAGTTCTAGTAGGTCACATTACAGAGAGAATAATGGGTGAGTAGATCTGTCCCATTTATTTTGTGTCCTCTAGAATGAGGATGTTTTCCTGGTTTTAATAAAAACCCAAAGCTGCAAGAACACCATGTACTTGAGGGTAATAAACACGCCTGACATTTACAAAGAAATGTTTTGAGGTTTACACCATTACAAATGACCATTAATTACTGTTTCAAACTATAAAATGAACTTCAAAATGAAAACAAAAATGTTCATCTTGAGTAAAGCAATAAAATGTAAATAATACAGAAAATATATTAATTATTTGTTTAATTCTCATGGTGAAATGAAGTTATTTACTTAATAGTTTCTGACATTTGCAGCCAGAAACAAGCATGAAATGAACAATATTTTTCGGTTGAGTTGTATGTCCATGATGCCTATGGCGAGTCGATCACTTACACCAGTTACATTTATTCTGTGACATTTCTGCTGAGTTTGCCAAGCCACTTTGTGGTTCAATTATTACTTGAATAAAAAAAAGCAAATTTGCAGTGAATGTGCCAAATTATCATGTAGAAGTATGAAACCATGCACACAATCTGGAGCCTGGAAGTCTGCCAGCACAAAATCTTTAAACCATATGCCACAATTTTGTTGAATTGTCATAACATAAAAATTAAAAGCACTGATTACGCAACTGTAACAGCAAACCAAACGGATTCAACCTACTAGTAAATAAGGAACTAATACACTTCCCGCAAAAGGGAAGATGTGGGAGGTTGTGGGAGGGATACAGGATGGCAGGGCATGAAGGGTAATTAGGTTAAACTCTGAGCAGCTCTGCCTAGTTTACAAAGTGACTCTGACAGAAAAACACCACTCACGATTAGATTAAATATAAGGCATGGGGCCTGGCTACAATACTATACAGGTCCATCCCAACACACAGGAGCAGGAAAGCAATCTGTTCATTCTCAGCATGTATATTAATACATCATGCCTGGAATCATTTTGCCGGGAATCGGCATTTATTAGCACAACAAAACACAGACCTAGTGCAGATCAATGTATCCTACTTTTACACAGTCATGTGTCCTGTTCTACAGGTGCAGTGCTATATTACGAAAAACACTGCAGAATAAATGTATGTCACAGAGACGGATGAAAAGGCATCCTCAGAGGTCTATCATGTTCTATCAGGGCAGCGGGATATTTTTCTCAGAAAACAGGGTCTGTATAGATAGACATTAATGTCTTGGCTGAAAAAAAAAAAGCTATATAATATAAATATAAAAAAAACAATGTTTTGCTTTGACTGCAATGAAAAATAATATATACGATTATAATTCTAAATCATTTAAATACATGTTACAACTTGAAATTACATATAAAACGCTTTACTTTGTATACAAGGTAATTTTACTTTAAGTCACTATGTGATCATAATTATATCTGATTATTTCTAAAGACTTTTACTCTTTTTTTTTTTACAGACTTTGCAAGCATGCCACCAAAACAGAAAGCACATCTGTCTTTAAAGGATTAGTTCACTTCAGAATTCAAATTTCCTGATAATTTACAATGAGTCACGTGACCTTTCCAACGTGATTACGTAATGCGTGGCGCATCGCATAGCTAGTGCAAGATGAGCATTTGTGCTTAAAAAGTATATAAATTTTTATTTTTTTTAGAAAATGACCGATTGTTTCGCTAGATAAGACCCTTTTTCCTCATCTGGGATCGTGTAGAGCTCTTTGAAGCTGCACTGAAACTGACATTTGGACCTTCAACCCATTGGTAAAAATCCTGGAATGTTTTCCTCAAAAACCTTAATTTCTTTTCGACTGAAGAAAGAAAGACATAAACATTTTGGATGACATGGGGGTGAGTAAATTATCAGGAAATATTCATTCTGAAGTGCAAAGTATCATCCACACAAATTTTCAGTGATATTTTTACAGTATGTATAATATAAAGTATATGTTTTGTATATATTTTAAAGTTGTAATTTCTGTTATATAGGTTTAACGAAGCAAATCAAAACATTTTCAATGTACAACCAAAGTACAGCCTATACCCCTCATTGGGAATCACTAATACGGAAGAAAAATCGGATATTTTACGGCAATGTATCAAAAGTCACCAATGACCCACTTAAGCCAGCATATGAATATTACACCCCCTGCTGCGTGAGAGCAGTTGAGGACACTTGATTTGAGAAAGGGGGTCTGCAGCTACTTCCACTGACCTCCTGCTATGTAATTGTCAAATCTTATCATTGCGTGCTGGGTTGGGCTCACACAAGAGGTCATGGGAACCCCCCTCTCCAATGGGGGCCAATTAGCTCTTGTCACATTAAAGTTAACATGTCATATACACATTACTGTATTGTTGCTGACTGAACTGCTTAACATCTGATTCACACTTTCCATTGTGCTGTATTCCAACAGTGCATTACAAACAGATGGGCCTGCTGTGAAAAAGGAACAGTTGCGCTAAATGCACACAATATTTTCATGTGCAATCTTGTGAAAATGCCAGAATAAATTTGTATACTACATATTATGAAACACTGGACCACCTGTGCAAAGAGATTAGAATTTATGCATTGCTTTTACATGTCAGACAGATGGTTTTTCCTTTTCTAAGTGGGATGTTCTTGGGCAGAATAAGCTTCATTGGGGGCCAAGAAATGTTTTTTGATTTATTGAAGTTTATAAAAGTCTTCAGCACTTCTTAAACCCATTTCATTATTATATTATTCTATAGTCACAATCCCTCAGTACTTGTAATGCGGTTAAGTATTGTGAGTTACGTATAACCAGATTATTTTTTTCAATTAACTAGTAAATTAACGCATTACTTTTAAATTTACAACAAAATGTCTGAGTTACTTTTTCAAATAAGTAATGCAAGTTACATTGTTTTCCCATTTATTGACTGACGCCTCTCCTGTCCTCATGTTGAGAGAAATCGGGAGTAAGTGCAGAGGTGTTGTGTGCGCTGTGAACATGATCTTATTGTAGTTCTAGACTAAATGTGAGCATGCATTTACTCATCAGACTTGCACTAAAACAGATTCAGTATTCCTAAAAATGAATAAAAACAGTGAAATACAAACTCAGAATATTACGCAAACCTGCAATAATTAAATGTTTAAAGGATTAGTTCACTTTCAAATGAAAATTACCCCAAGATTTACTCACCCTCAAGCAATCCTGTATATGACTTTCTTCTTTCTGATGAACACAATCGGAGTTATATTAATAAATATCATGACACATCCAAGCTTTATAATGGCAGTGAACCAATGAGTTTGAAGCTGAAGAAAGTGCATCCATCCATCATGAACGTACTCCACACGGCTCCGGGGGGTTAATAAAGACCTTCTCAAGGGGAGCAATGCATTTGTGTAAGAAAAATATCCATATTTAACAAGTTATAAAGTCAAATATAGCTTCCGCCAGACCGCCTTCTGTATTCAACTTACGAAAAAAGTGTAACTGACGTCACGTCAGTTCCGTTTTTTTCGTAAGTTGAATACGGAAGGTGTAGGACGTAGCGTAAGCGTTTTGAACTGCGAGAGACCTAACACTCTTTGTAAGTTGAATACGGAAGGCAGTCTGCCGGAAGCTAGATATTTTACTTTATAACTTGTTAAATATGGATATTTTTCTTACACAAATGCATTGCTTCACTTCAGAAGGTCTTTATTAACCCCCCGGAGCCGCTTGGAGTATATTTATGATGGATGGATGCACTTTCTTCAGCTTCAAACTCATTGGTTCACTGCCATTATAAAGCTCAGGATATTTATTAATATAACTCCGATTGTGTTCATCAGAAAGAAGAAAGTCATATACACCTAGGATGGCTTGAGGGTGAGTAAATCTTTTAAAGTCAACTAATCCTTTAATAACACAAATATACTTTATGTATTTAATCTCACTTTATTAAGCAATGTGTTTATTAAGCTGCTGACTTTCGATGATCCAATTCATCCATACTAATAAGCAAAAATGACCAACCAACTAGTCACGACTGTTTCCCGAAACCGTAGTAACATGGTCGCACCTCACCATATTGGTTCAACAATATAGAACTGTTATTATTGACATCACTCGCAGTTGGAGGAGTAATAACTTATCAATCTGTTCGAGATCTCCAAGAATGCTGCTATAACAAACATGGCATTCCCTCATACGTCATACTCCGCAGTTCCCTTGCGCATTTATGCCTATGCGCACACTTCAAAAACAGAGCTGATTGTTGACACACTAAAATATATAGGTTAAAATGTATATATATTCAAAAAGAATGAAAGATAGAGAACGTACTGAATATTGTGCCCAAGAGCATTATCTATTTTAATCCACGTCATTTAACAAGATGCATCTTGCTGAGCTGTAGTTCCATCTATGTTTGCGATGCTATTCGCGAATGTTCGCCGGAACTATGGTTTCGGGAAAAGCCAAATCGTTGAACTTGCAACCATAATTGGTTAACAATGCTTTTGGGAAACACACCCCAGAATGGCAGCACAGCTGAAAGGTTTGTTTTGAGCTGCGCCCTCTACTGTACAGACGTGAATTTTCATTTTTGTCAGCCTGAGGCTTCACTTTTGGTGTGAAAGGGCTTTTGCATTTGCCAAAAAAATTATTTTAATAAAAAAAACAAACAAACAAGCAAACCCAGCCCAGATGAAAGAAGTATGTAACATTACTTTCCATAAAAAGTAACTAAGTAACACAATTAGTTACTTTTTTAGGGAGTAACGACAACGCAATATTGTAATGCATTATTTTTAAAAGTACAACACTGCTGTTGACCCATAGCTTGTCCATTTCAGCTAACTCAGGCCTCTTCCTTGAGTCTGAAGTGTGTTCGGTGTTTGTATGTGTCTGCCAAGTGGCTAACCATGCAGAGGGAGTATAGAAATCTGGGGGAGAGAGATAAGCTTTCAGTTGAAATACTTGCTGCAAGCATTTCATCCAATGAGCATTATCTTCAGACCATTTAGCCAGATTAAAGGTCTTTTCAATTATAATCAACCTCTCCAACATCTTTCCACAGCTTGACACGGTGACACATACATCTAGTTCACAAAATCGTCCAATCAGACCAGGTGCAGTCCAAGGTTTATTCTTTTAGGAAGCATTAGATTTGCGTCAGAATTTTTGTTGGTTTTATCCATTGTGTTTATCGCATGCAAAAAACAGTCATGCTAATTAAGGGATTATCTGAAGTAAAAATAATCTTTCAAATTTCATAAACCATTGTATCAATAATAACAAAAGAGACAAAAGCTTCTGGTAACCTGTCACTCCACACCTATTGCTCGTTGCTCAGCAGCTGTTTTATCAGAATTCTGAGAAATTTAGAGGATTTCAATGGTGACAACAGAACCATAGCCTGCAAAAAGGAATATGATCATAAAGCCTCACAATGCAATTTGATGGAGGTTGGACACAGCTATAAATAATTCAGCACTTGATTTCTCCCCTGCAGCTAGACCTCTCCTGACGACTCTCAGCACCAAACACACAGCGGAGGCTTCAAAACCGCCACTCCACACCTGTCACGAACAACACCTCTCTGAGATGCTCCCTCCACTCATGCTGGAAGACAGATGTGACTTAAAGAGTCATGAATCAACTTTATGCTTGTATGAATTTCTCCCTTATTGGTATTAAAATACTTTCAAAACTGGCTAATGGCAGGCAGACCAATTTTCTGACTCTATTTAATGACGCTAGTGGCACAAAAATTAAACAATTTAAGTGAAATTCTTTTGCTTTCTGAGGCTTTAAATTCAGCCAAATCTAAAGCAAAAATCTTATGCATAAAATCAGTTAAATATTATCCAGAATAATCACACATCAAGGGAAATGGTGCATACACCACTGTACTTTTCTTTTGCAAAGTTGCATGACAGTATGAACGTCCAGTATTAAACATCAAGCAGCATAGCCAATCTAAATCAAGTTTCTACACGTTTTTCTGAAGCAGAAATAACGTGATCTTATCTGTTCCGCTACTATACATCCATTTCATGCATTCTCTCTTTCGCTCCTTTTATCTCTTCTTTTCACTCTCACAGCACATGAATAATGGTCAAGGGTTAGGCTTAATTCCCGTTCTTGCCTGGGGCCAAAAGTAAGAAATAGTAATGTGCATTTGCGGCGTCCAATCAGGGGGAATTCTTTTGAAAGCTAGAGTCTCACGCGTATAGGAAGTGGCGCTGCATGCAAAAGCCATTTGAATAGCTCAAAACATAATTACTGTAACATTGAAGTATCAGGTTTTTCATTTTATCTTGTGAGAACTGATTATAAACTTTATTGCAGTACTTATGTTAGGGGTCTCAGCAACCTCAGATATGAACATAAATAAATTATTTAATGTGCACATGATAAGATAAACTCACAGCAATTTTAATCAGATTTTTATTGTACAAATTAACCCCACTACTATAAACAACACTGTATTGTTTATGGTTTAAATTCATATTAATGAAAAAGATGCATGCCTAATTTATGTCAAAATCAGTCTCATGGTTCAAAGAACCAGAATTTGAAGATGAAAATAAGAGGTTAAATTCACAATTGCTATTATAATTTTTACATTTGTGACGTAGGGGTCTCACAGTTTGAGTTTGTCAGAACAGTAATAAATATGCAGTCTGTTTATTTTGGCTCTGAAAAGCTCATGTTACTTATAAACCATAATCTTACCTACATTTTCATTCTGTTTCATTTAGAGAAGGACAGTTTAGATGTTTTAAAGGGTTAATTCACCCAAAAATGAAATTTCTGTCATTAAGTACTCTCATGTCGTTCCAAACCTGTAAGACCTTCGTTCATCTTCAGAACACAAATTAAGATATTTTTGATGAAATCCACAATAATACTCAATAGAAAGCAACGAAAATTAACACATTCAAGGTCCAGAAAAGTATTAAAAACATTGTTAAAATAGTCAACATAACTACACTGGTTCAACCTTAATGTTATGAAGCGACAAGAATACTTTTTGTGCGCAAAACAAAACAAAAATAACGACTTTATTCAATAAATTCGTCTCTCCCGTCATTCTTACGCTATTTATGTCCAGCACTTCCATGTTTACATCCAAACGCCGGCTCAGTATTGAATAAAGTCAGTATTTTTGTTTTGTTTTTGCGCACAAAAAGTATTCTCGTCGCTTCATAACATTAAGGTTGAACCACTGTAGTCACGCTAACTATTTTAACGATGTTTTTACTACATTTCTGGACCTTGAATGTGGTAATTTTGTTGCTTTCTATGGGAGATTAAAAAAAAAAAACTCTCGGATTTCATCAAAAATATCATAATTTGTGTTCCGAAGATGGTTTGTAACGACATGAGGCTGAGTAATTAATGACAGGAATTTCATTTTTTGGGAGAACTAACCCTTTAAGTATTCATGTTTGAAGAATTACATAATGAACCAATACAATGGACAGTAAGAGCATATATAGGGAAGGAGCTGTCCTATAAATACCAGGCTATGCTACATACTGTACTGGAGCTCAAGGCAGTTGTAGTCTCAGATACTGGTTTCTCAGATCTCTGAAGCTCAATCTCACTATACGAGAGAAGATCAACAGTAGAATCATCTTATTCAATTGTTTTCGGCCTTGCCTTCCACCGGTATACAATGCAATCATGCAGTCCATCAGCTGACAGATTCATCAACTGCTGCACCTGCGCATATTGTCATTATCTCTCTCTCTCTAATCATGCACGTCGCGCGCGCTTCTGTCTCTACCGCTTACCTGAAAACACACAAGGCATCTCAAAACACCTGACAACTCACATTTCACTTGCCCTTTTCTTACAAACATGGAGCTGAAACTGGCAGATCACGCCTTACCCTGCGTGCCCAACCCTCTCCATCGCCGAGTTTGCACCATGGCAGCGTTCAGCACCAGCAACATGCAGCATTCAACGGCAACAGCGCGCCGAGTCTGATCAAATGGATGGAGAAAAGAGAGCATGCGATGAGCGAACATTTACAAACCTCCGCGATGTGAGAGAGCGAGGTGGCGGCTCTGTGGTCCTGACTGCTTTGAATTCAGCGTCTGATGTGTGCTGCTCCGTATCGAATCGCCCCCTCCCTCTCTCTCTTGTCAGATTCTCCCTCTGCCGCCACCCGCCCCTCTTCCACCCTCTGCCATCAACAACTGATCCTACAGCATTGTGAGGAGGTTTAAAAAAAGTACAAACAAAAGGTGCGGTGTACATATAGTTCTTTAAAACAAGCGTACATACGTTTCAACCGGGTATCAAACCTTTCAATAAACACCAAAGTTAGATTTAGAAGTTAGTCAGAGCGCATCGCCGAAAAAACGCGTCGCGTTCGCCTGAAGAGGTAGCCATAGCAACAGTACGCCGCTTTCGCACATAACACTACTGCCATTATCGTTTAATTATAGATGTAGATAACAAAATTAAACTTTAGTGTTTTGTTTAAAATGTCATTTTGAAGCTAACTGCGCCAAATGACAGTTTGTGTTGTTCGAGACGGGTAGAGTCTAAATTAACCCTTTCATGCATGAATTATGGCAACCTCAGGATTTTTTCCAATGTGTTTTTATTGCTCTTAGGACATGAAATTTTTTTTTACAGATATTTCTCTCAGAGATTTTCAGATGTCCACTTGAGTGGACAGTATGCATTTATGTTTTTAACTGAAGCGATGCTGTATTAAACATAATGTAGTAATAACACAGTAATACTGTGTGTATTTAACAAACCAATTAATAAAATGATATAAAATCATGTGAAAACGCTCATGCTCCCTCCAGAGTACTTCCATTTACCCATATTAGCTGATAATTCTGATTATGTTCAAAATAGACACGTACTGTAGCTCTCCTTTCTAAGAAAACCTCAGATTGAAATCTACATGGATTTATTGACGTTTTCAGACTGTGGAAAAACTAGCGATCAGGTGTTTTCAATCTCATCTGAAATGAGCAGTGTTGGGAGTAATGCATTACAAGTAACATGCATTATGTAATCAGATTACTTTTTTGATGTAACGAGTAAAGTAACACATTAAATGTAACATGTCTTACGTAATCAGATTACTTTTTTTGATGTAACAAGCAAAGAATTACAAGTAACATGCATTACATTTTAGATGTTACAAGTAACGCATTACAAGTAACATGCATTATGTAATCAGATTACTTTTGATGTAGCGCATAAAGTAACACATTAAATGTAACGTCTTACGTAATCAGATTACTTTTTTGATGTAACAAGCAAAGAATTACAAGTAACATGCATTACATTTTTGATGTTACAAGTAACGCATTACAAGTAACATGCATTACGTAATCAGATTACTTTTTGATGTAACAAGCAACGAATTACGAGTAACATGCATTACATTTTTGATGTTACAAGTAACACATTACAAGTAACATGCATTATGTAATCAGATTACTTTTTGATGTAGCGAGTAAAGTAACGCATTAAATGTAACATGCATTATGTAATCAGATTACTTTTTGATGTAACAAGTAACGCATTACAAGTAACATGCATTATGTAATCAGATTACTTTTTGATGTAGTGAGTAAAGTAACGCATTAAATGTAACATGTATTATGTAATCATATTACTTTTTTGATGTAACAAGCAACGAATTACATGCATTACATTTCTGATGTTACAAGTAACACATTACAAGTAACATGCATTATGTAATCAGATTACTTTTTGATGTAATGAATAAAGTAACGCATTAAATGTAACGTATTATGTAATCAGATTTTTTTTGATGTTAGAAGTAACGCATTACAAGTAACATGCATTATGTAATCAGATTACTTTTTGATGTAATGAATAAAGTAACGCATTAAATGTAACGTATTATGTAATCAGATTAGTTTTTTGATGTAACAAGTAACGCATTAAATGTAACGTATTATACACAATCAGATTACTTTTGATGTAACAAATAAAGTAATGCATTAAATGTAACATATTATAATCAGATTACTTTTTGATGTAACAAGCAACGAATTACAAGTAACATGCATCTTTAATCTTTAATCAAAATCTGAAAATTTGCTTCCGCTCTGGAATGACGTTCCTTCTCTGATGACGTCAATTTGACAGCTTGGGTTGAATATCCTTAACCACTTCCCTCCAACCGTCAGTCTGCTATGAACGAGGGATGGAGAGGCGGTGCGCTAAAGTAAAACCCGCCCTCTATTCAATATTTTGTTTCACTTGGGAATACGTCACAATATTGACTTAAAGCCGGTTGCAACTTCTGGTTCACAGGGACTTTAAAGACAAAAATTTGATGACTAACTTGTAAGACTAGTCTTAAGCTGCACTCACACGGGGCGTCGGTGTTAACGCTTCTCAGTTACTTTGAATGCGTGACGTCATGCGTTGCCGAACTGAATTGTGGGTTCCGTGTCGCGTCGCTTCATTCGCGTTGCTCGCGGCAGAAGTTGAAGATTTCTCAACTTTTCAAGCGCCAACGCAGGCGTCAGCCAATCAGATCGCTTTATGCAAACACCCTAGAGCAATCGCTAGCCAACTGCGTTCACGCAACACCGGAAAGTAATGTGATTGGCTGTTGTCACTATAACAGTCGCGTCAACACAAGCTTCAGACACACCCTCCATCAAGCATTGACGCTGACGCCCCGTGTGAATGCAGCGTTAGCAGTTTAAGCAACCTTTTTTTAAAAAAACTGTTTTACAATAATTACCTGAATGAAACAAACTGTAATTTTCATTCTTTGTGATATTTTACAAAGATTTTCCAAAACCTCTGATATAGTCCTATAGATATCACACATGCTCCCTCACTGTGCAGACACACACAGCCACACAAATAAAGGTGCTGAAATGGTGTTGAATATAAACAATACACATTCATAAACAATAATGTTCAGTGACACTATCTGTCAGCAACGTGGCATTATGTGCATTCAGCTATTTTAGACTTTAGTGTTTTTCCTTTCTGAAGGTCAGCAGGATCTTGTTGTAAAAGTGCTGTGTACAGTGATTACTGATCCCTCATTACCTCCTGTACATAGACCTGAACAAATATTACTGACAGGTGCTCAGGCTACACAGAGCAACGCAATCAGTTCAAACAAAGCAGAACTTGTACCAGCCATATGGGGTCTGATTTCAGAGATCTGCTCCATTTGGTTTTATGACATCACGTCTGGAACAAGAGAACAATGAAGTTTAGGTAGCTTTAATGGGAGCCACAATGAAATCATAATCCCAATATGTCAATGAGTGAGCCATTAGGGACCCTTCAGAGATAAAATCTATACTGAAGGTTGAATTCATTACAAGGTCAAACAGTTGCTACATGACTTCTGGAAATGTGTCAAAGTATATGCGAGAGACAGGAGAAGAAAAAAATGAAATTAATGTACTGAACAGGAAATTGATCAGTAATTACTTTAAACATGCAAATGTAAAGTCAGTATTGAGTGTATGGAAGTATAATAAGTGATAGAAAGACAGACAGATAGATAGATAGATAGATAGATAGATAGATAGATAGATAGATAATTATTAATGGAACTGCATTTGTAATTTTTTACATGTTCACATGTTTTCCAGACTCAGTTCCAAAACATGTGGGAGGCTGATAAAAAGATAATGACTGCTAAAACAAATTATTACCAATTTAACACAATTATAAAGGATAACACTAATAATGAGTTTTGTAAGGTACTCCAAGTGTTGTTTGAGACTGTAAAATTTCACTGCCAATTTAATTAGGCAGGCTCTTATGATGTGTTTAAATGTCTGCAGAGAAAATGGATTAAGAGAAAAATTCCATGTCTTATTTTGGACAGATTAAGGCTGTGAGGGAGACTTACCGTGTTTTCAATGGCATCCACTGTAAAAAGCTGTATAAAGCTCCTAGATCACTTATAATTTTCCACAGCTCATGTTGTCTGGACTCTTTTTTCTACTCAAATGTTTTGTAAAGATTATTTTGCAGTGTTTCATCAGCAGAACAATCCAAACCACATTAAATAACAGTACAACCCACTAAATGTATATCTATCCTTCACAGCCTCACTTTCATACCTGTTATGGCACTGCTCTGAATAAGGTCTATAGTGCCCGAATCCTTGAAGCTCCAAAAAGTGCATCCATCCATCATAAAAGTAATCCATACGGCTCCAGGGGGTTAATAAATGCCTTCTGAAGTGAAGCGATGGGTTTTTGTAAGAAAAATGTCTATATTTAAAACTTTATAAACTATAATCACTGGCTTGCAGCAACGGACGTATATATACACTATATTGCCAAAAGTTTTGGGATGCCTGCCTTTACGTGCACATGAACTTTAATGACATCCCATTCTTTATCCGTAGGGTTTAATATGGAGTTGGCCCACCCTTTGCAGCTATAACAACTTCAGCTCTTCTAGGAAAGCTTTCCACAAGGTTTAGGAGTGTGTTTATGGGAATTTTTGACCATTCTTCTAGAAGCGCATTTGTGAGGTCAGGCAGTGATGTTGGTGAGAAGGCCTGGCTCGCAGTCTCCGCTCTAATTCATCCCAAAGGTGTTCTGTCGGGTTGAGGTCAGGACTCTGTGCAGGCCAGTCAAGTTCCTCCACACCAAACTCGCTCATCAATATCTTTATGGACCTTGCTTTGTGCACTGGTGCGCAGTCATGTTGGAACAGGAAGGGGCCATCCCCAAACTGTTCCCACAAAGTTGGGAGCATGAAATTGTCCAAAATGTCTTGGTATGCTGAAGCATTAAGAGTTCCTTTCACTGGAACTAAGGGGCGAAGCCCAACCCATGAAAAACAACCCCACACCATAATCCCCCCTCCACCAAACTTTACACTTGGCACAATGCAGTCAGGCAAGTACCGTTCTCCTGGCAACCGCCAAACCCAGACTCGTCCATCGGATTGCCAGACAGGGAAGCGTGATTCGTCACTCCAGAGAACACGTCTTCACTCCTCTAGAGTCCAGTGGCGGTGTGCTTTACACCACTGCATCCGACGCTTTGCATTGCACTTGGTGATGTAAGGCTTGGATGCAGCTGCTCGGCCATGGAAACCCATTCCATGAAGCTCTCTATGGACTGTTCTCGAGCTAATCTGAAGGCCACATGAAGTTTGGAGGTCTGTAGCTATTGACACTGCAAAAAGTTGGCGACTTCTGCGCACTGTGCGCCTCAGCATGCGCTGACCCCGCTCTGTGATTTCACGTGGCCTACCACTTCGTGGCTGAGTTGCTGTTGTTCCCAATTGTTTCCACTTTGTTACGATTCCACTAACAGTTGACCGTGGAATATTTAGTAGTGAGGAAATTTCACGAATGGACTTATTGCACAGGTGGCACCTATCACGGTACCACGCTTGAATTCACTGAGCTCCTGAGAGCGACCCATTCTTTCACAAATGTTTGTAGAAGCAGTCTGCATGCCTAGGTGCTGGATTTTATACACCTGTGGCCATGGAAGTGATTGGAACACCTGAATTCAATGATTTGGAGGGGTGTCCAAATACTTTTGGCAATATAGTGTATGTTGTTACAGGCTTATCTGGCATGCACATCTCTTTTCACTCAACAACAAATGGGCAATAACACATTATTCATGACGTGCATGAACAGCCCAAACAACCACAAGCAGCATATCTCACCAGGGAACCTGTCAGAAACATGCAACGTATTGCTTTAGAACTGGACTTTGTGTGCTCACTATATATAAATCAGTCACAATAGAAAATACTATTTTTTATGACATGATGGTCTGATATCTCAAGCACACACACATCACCTCTTTGTACTGAAGCCTGGAAAAAGAATAGGTATTATGCAGCTGATTGTGATGAGCAGGTCATCCATCATCATTAGGCTGTTTCACGCAGTCCAGAATTCAGTGACATGTGAAGTTGTCAATATTCATGCAGGCAAATAAGTTAATAAGATAAACAACAATAATAGATCAAATCTCTGCTGCATATGGAGCCCCCACATCTGAGTCATCACTTAATCTGAAGATAGAA
Source organism: Mylopharyngodon piceus (assembly GCA_039654765.1). NCBI lineage: Eukaryota > Metazoa > Chordata > Actinopteri > Cypriniformes > Xenocyprididae > Mylopharyngodon > Mylopharyngodon piceus. Next base: position 2,931,046 of record CM077439.1, read on the forward strand.
ATATTTCAAAACATAAGTTGCTGTCTGTCTAGAGCTATTTTTAATTGCCGCTGTTATCATTATTCCATCTGTTTTTTGCTTCTTTTTTTTTAATTCTCAGAATAGTAACACTTAAGTATTACCTTTGGTACATTAAACTTTAGTATGTACACAGCTAAAGCCAAACAATTATGCATTAGATGAACATGGATGGATTTAAAACAGACATAATATACAATCAGAATGTCATTTGAGGATTATTAATGCAGTCTATAGCATATAATTACTGGAGCACTACTAAAAGGGTTTTTGGCAGCATCTTTATGCCTTAATTGACTTGGGCTTATGCTGTTTTGCTTGTGGCTTCTAGGGAAAAGCAGCATTGGTTTTCAGTGGAGGTGGAGTTTGGCAAAGGCCATTCAGCTGCAGTGAGGTTGACACAATGCAGGCTGGTGCTTTAGACGCTGCCTGTGTCCTCAGCTGTTTTCACTTAAACCTCATCTATCACTCCACTGGCTGTACACAAAAGGAACCGCTATAACTCCATCTATGAGAAATCTGAGGCTGTGCTAAAAAAAAAAAAAAAGAAAGAAGGTTGGGTCATGTTTAAAACAAGCTGTTTAAATGTGACTGAAACATTATTTATGTCAAAATATTTTATAAATAATCAATTTACTGCTATTACCTGTAGCTATGTAAATGAGAATATTTTCCCTGTAGTGCCATAGACATTGCAGCTTATTTTCAGAGGAAATCATTTAGTTTTTGAATAAGGCTTGTAATTATTCAGACATACTGATGACTCCTCAGCAATGCTTATCAGAAAAGGTTTATTGCTTCAGTGTCACCATCTGGTGGAAACATGTTTTTCATGCAACTACTGACTTTTCTGAAATAATGAAACAGCGCCACCTAGTGAATCAGAAGTTTTGGGATGCCTGCCTTCAGAAGCAGAAGCAACAATACAAATTATTATAAGGACAATTTTTTATTTATATTATATTATTTAGGGCTGGGTAAATACAGGATAGAACACATGTTGGGTCAGTTTTACCCAGCAAATTGGGTTATTTAACCCAGCATAATGGGTTGATTCATTTTTACTATAATACTACTTTTTTCTTTTACTTCAGACATGAATTAATGTTTACGGATTAATCTAAATCCTCTGAACCTTTTTTTAAATACTCCACACAACCACTGACTGGTTTGCATGATAATTCCTTTATTTTCGATTATATTTTATAGTATAGCATATTTTATATCGTTTTTAATACATATTGACTACATTTAAGCTCGTTTAACAAATATTATAAGTAAAAATGAAACATTTATAAGTAATTCAAGAGTAATCGACCAGTTTATGTTGCCCTGTTTCTACCGTAACGGCGCTGGATCTCGTGCCGGAGATGGCTCGCGTTCGGCGGGGGAACTGCTAACTTCAGGCCGACGCCTGCGTTTCACTCGTAGCTGAAAAATGCTGTGACTGACTCCATAACCTGTCCATAAATAATCAGTGTACAATTCTGAGAACACATTTTAACATCCTAAGTATTTATATTCTGTATCTTTTTTTAATAAAATCATAAAATTTTATTTAGGCGTTTCCATCATGCTAAAAGACCGACGCGACACTCGTTTAGGTGACTCACATCGCGCCCCTGTATGTTGCTTTGCATAAAATTAAACGATATACAGAACAATAACGAATTTTTAGATAAAATAAAACGTACACAAACCTGTATTTTACCGAAGACATGCACCAATTTGACGGAACTGCACTGCTCTCTCCTGAAGAGGTCACAAAACCCCCGCGATAAATAACTCAACCCCTGGGTTATGTCATGTCTGATCCAGGATCTGGGTAAAACAAAAACTACCCAAGCACTGGGTTATTATGTCTGACCCAGGAGCTGGGTAACACAAAAACTACCCAAACACTGGAAAAATAACCCAAAAAAATGACCCAAGGCTCAACCCAGGACTTGGGTAGAAAAAATAACCCAAGATTTTTTAGAGTGCATAACAGTTAGATGATAAGGGGATAGTGGAGGTTGAGTAAAAAAGGATATTAAGTATTAAAAGTGTTTTCAAGGACATGAACTCAACAATAGGTGACAAAGTTTTCAAACAAGCATTTTCTGATATAGCTACAATTCTGGGTTAAAAACATCCCAAGTTGATTGGGTTGTTTTAACCCAGCGGTTGGGTTAAATGTTTGCCCAACGTGCTGGGCGGTTTTATTTAACTCAACTGTTGTTTAAAAATTACTGTATGGCTGGCTTAAAATGAACCCAAAATAGGTTGGAAATTAAAAATCAGACACATAATTACAAGAGGCAACAATAATAATCAAAAGGTGATCATTTATTAATAAGCAATTTAATAAATGTTTATTGTTTAATTTTTTATTAATTAAACTTATTAATAAATGTTCATTTATTATAAACATTTATAAATGTTAATTTCCAATATATTTTGGGCTCATTTTAAGCAAGCAATACAGTCATTTTTATTCAATAGTTGAGTTAAATAAAACTACCCAGCAGTTTGGCAAACATTTAACCTAACCACTGGGTTAAAACAAACCAATCGCTGGGTTTGTCTATTTTCAACCCAACTTGGGTTGTTTTTAACCCAGCATTTTTTAGAGTGTACCACCGTTGAGATCAAATTCCTATTCAAACACGTCAAGTAAAATACATCAGTATTAGTTTGCAAGTGATTCATACAAACAAGCAAGTAGACACTTTTTATTACAGGTTCACTATATAATTTGATTTATTTCCATTTGCATCATATTGCATAAGCAGATAATCTTAAAGGCACATGAAAAAAAGCAGATAAAAACATTTAAGCCCAGGCTAATGATTTGTTAGAAGATAATGCATGATAGTGACCACTTTAAAGTACATATACAGGACAGGTATTTTTGAGCAAAATAAAAATTAGTAAATCATTCACATGCAGATAATGCATAGTCATATATTAAAATATCTGAGCAAACCAAATATGTTCAAAATACATTCCTATTTTTCACTATTTTCTTAATATAAGAAACACCTAAAAGTTTCACTGATACTCTTCATTGTATCAACTCACATAAATGCCACATGTAAGTCTACATGCAATTAAAATCACGAATGCTCTAAAATCATTTCCGGGAGCATATAATGTGGATTAGCTCGTTTCAGCTTGAGTCTGTTAGAAACTGCGGAAAAACTGAAGAGAAAGCTCATAACCAAGAAACATGGTTGCACACATTGGAAATCCCCTGATAGCATTCACAGTCGCCCCACGAAAGAAAACCTGCATTGACAATAAAATGAAAAAAAAAAAAAAACCCATTAGTATTATATTCATATTTCACAAAACTCTGAATCAGCATGTTTAAACATTAACAGTAATTAACTTACACCAGGCCTTTATAAGCTCTCTATTAATGTCTCTGATCTGACCCTTAGAATCACTTCAGCTGGTGTAATATACAGTATATAAATTATTGGTGTAATATAGTACATATTTGAATATAGTCAAGTTGATGCACTCATATTAAAGTGGCCCTATTATGTTATTTTAAAGGTTCCAAATTTTGTTTTGGAGGTCTCCTACAATAGTTTTACATGCATTCAAGTCTGAAAACGGTTTGTTCAACGATTCTTTCTTTTAAGAGACAATAACTCTTTTATCACAATAACTTCTTTATTTAATTACTCTTTTCATTTATTGTGCACTTTGATCTTTAAAGAGCTTTCACATTCACAAACAGCTATATCGTACACGGCATGAAAGGTAATATTTGAAAAAGCATAATAGGGGCACTTTAAAGTTTTCTGACTTAAATAAAACATTCTTATTTAGATGTGACCACATGAAGCACATTTTGTAGGTTACCTGACCAAACTTGTTTGACAGTGTACTTGTACCTACTTCTACTTTTGTAACTGTTTAGCAGCTATTGTAACTAGTCCTGCAGCTGTGGCATTAAAACTTTGTATTGAACCTTACTTAAGAATTGTATAACATCATTCAGCGACTTACATGTATTCCCTCCGTCTTGTAACTTTGCATGATGCAATGCACAATGCCCTTGTATTTCCTCTGTTGCATTGCATCTGCTTGCAACCTGCTTTTCACCACGTCGGCAGGTGTGGCGGTGACCCATGAGATGGATCCTGTGGAACAACAGCATAAGTGAAATCTCATGTGGAGTATCCTTAAAATGCTTGACTCCCACTAGTGTCATATTTAAGTTAAACCAGGCCCTTCCCAGAACCTTAGGAGGGAAATTTATGGGAAATACAATGAGAAATCTCAAAACAATCCACCCTCAGACTCTCCTCAGCCAACAGTACACTTATTAATCTGACTGCTGAGAAATAGTTTGGTGTCATCCAGAGGTTCTGACAGAGCTTTTTTTTTTTTTTAAAAAAGAAACTTTTTCCATGATAAAGAACCTTATTTCCAATGGAAAGTTTCCATGGATTTTAAAGGCTCTTCATAAAACCACTGATGCCAATAAGGAACCTTTATTTTTAAAAGTGTAGGTAAGCGTCACATTCAGGCAAGAAAAGAATAGCTCTCTTAAACCTAGTGAACTAACTCTGAGAGCATTTTAAAATTTTACCTTATTATAATGCTTTCTAAGATACTATTTGACCACATTTTAATGGCATGATTTTTTCCCCCTTAAACCAGCAAACTCCACCCCGCAGCCAATTCTGAAGACTTCATTGGTTGTGTCAATCACAGTGCTGACTGCATACACAATGCATACCTAACCCTACCCTACACACCTAACCTTAACCAATGAAACTGGCTGCAGGGTATGATTTGCTCTGGGGGGGTGGGGAAATCACGCATTTCAAGGCAGCATTACATGTATCTTTTGCAGAGAAGGCAATCCTATAATGCATTTCAACAAGTTCAAAAAACCCATCTAAGATGCCAGACCAAACAAGAAAATGTTGATTATAGATATAATTCATGAAATAATATAATTCATAAAACAATAGTTCATAATATTGTTGTTGTTGTTGTGAGTGTTTTAAATCAGTCACTTATTAGGTTCCACTTTAGGTGCCTGTGTAGGCAGTAGACAGCATCTACTAGGTTTTGGAACAGATCTCATGTCTCATTTACCTGCTAAACCTCCTGCTAGCCATATGCAGCAGGGATGAGGTGTGCCATTGCCATCAGGATTCAGCCAGTTACAGAATAATGTGTAGGGTATGAAGTACAGGGTGTAACCAGGTACATCCCGCAATATCATGGCTCCCGCTCCTCGGTAGAGTCCTTGAATGCCCTCGTTCTGCAGGACAGTACTAATGCAGTGCAGTGGCCCTCTGTACATTAACTGGGACTGAATCCCCATTGACCGAAGAGGGACACTCCCATTCCCAGCAAGGTTAAAGTTCTCTGAAAACACACAAAACAGAACATGAGCAATACTGTGTGTATTTTTGTCTTTTTATAGACATTTTTTTTCCACAATTGTTAATTTCCTTGTAAATGATTAGCTTTTAGTAATCATTGCATAGGAATTTTTTTCTTTAACCCTTTCACGCATAGAGGTCACTACAGTGGACAGCTAATTAAAAAGCCATTTTCTTGCTTATGCATGGGTTTTGATGGCATAGTTGCACATCAACCACTACAGTGAATACTAGTTGATCATCCTATACACTGCAACTAAATGGCAAGCCTTGTATGTGGAATTTTTGTTTCCTCCCAAGATGGCTGACGGCCAGTCAGAAAAGCCAAGTTTCTCTGGAATATCCATCCATCCTAAGAGACTCTTGCAGGTAAAAAAACAAAAAACAAAAGTAACATCTAAGGAGTCATATCATTGTTAAATTTCCAAGTATTAATTTTAGATTGGGATAAAATTCTGACTAATCACCATTATGGACATTATGCATCACTAGCTATATATCAGCAACAATTCATACTATTACTGTGGCTGTTGTTCTTGAAAATACTTCATCTGCAGTAACTTTTTTGTCTGTAAATAAGTGTATTTGTGTTATTAGATTGTAATTTGCAGTTTTAAGTAAAAGTAAAAGTTTTCTGATTACTTAATGGATGTTACTTGTAATGCATTACTTTGCTCTTAACATCAAAAAAAGTAATCTGATCACGTAACGCACATTACTTGTAATTCAATACTTTACTCATTACATCAAAACCGTAATCTGATCACGTAATGGACGTTACTTGTAATTTATTACTTTACTTATTACTTAAAGTAATCTGATCGCATAATGCACGTTACTTGTAATTCATTACTTTACTCATTACTTTAAAAAAGTAATCTGATCACGTAATGGACGTTACTTGTAATTCATTACTTTACTCGTTACATCAAAAAGGTTATCTGATCATGTAATGCACGTTACTTGTAATGTGTTACCCCCAACACTTCTCATTTCAGATGAGATTTGAAAACACCTGATTGCTAGTAGTAGCAACTTGTATGAAGTTCTTCTCTGTCTGGTAGTTGAACGGGAACAAACCCAGTTACGTTTAAATAACTGAAGCTGTATTATATATTTTTTGTATATATTTTATAGTTTTCACATGATTTTATATCATTTTATTCCTTGGTTTGTTAAATACACGCAGTATTACTGTGCTATTACTGTATTATGTTTAATACAGCATCTCTTCAGTTAAAAACATAAACGCATACTGTCTACTCAAGTGGACATATGAAAAATGAAATAAAAGCAATAAAAACACATAGGAAAAAAATCCTGATGGTGGTTATCATAATTCATGCAGGAAAGGGTTAACATGAATATGTTCAGTCCTACTCCATGCATGACTCCAGGGTGCTAAAATGTCAAGAATCTAGCTTACCTGCAAGAACAGGTTGGGTTTGCATCTGCAGTCTAATTTTGACAAGGTCAACAGGGGCGCCCACCCCCACCGAAACCAGACCGGTCAACATGCTCGCTACAGTCAAGTCAAGCATGCTGCAAGGGTGTCTACCATCACCATAACGATATCTACTAATGAGGCGTTGTGTATTGCTGAAGAAGCCGAACACCAGAGAGTTATAGAGGGTGATGCTAGCCAGTGGAAAGGACAGTCCTTTGAAAAAGCCTGTAACCTAAGACAACACAAAAGAGAGAGATGTCTTTGTCATAGAATGTCTACTTTTGCTTCCAAGAAAAGGAAAAGCCTATTCATACCATAAATGGGGTGATTTTTGATATGTAGTCCCTCCCAGGGACAACTATGAAGACAAATTTTGTCCTGTGCCTTCTGAATTTTAATGGTGGCCTTGGTCAGTCTTAATATATTATACATAATTATTGACTATTAAGAAAAATAGGGTGTTTTTTAATCATTTTACTACTTGTGTTGGAGTGAGTGTTGCCTTTTTTGTCATATCCCAAGATTCTGCAATATTTCACATGAACAACTGGCAATTTATTAGAAAATATTTCAGATGTATTTTTTTTTTTTTCAGTTAGAAGGATTTAACCACTATTTTCTTTGGGATTATTGTTTATTTTATTGTTGTAATAATTGTTTTATTGTGTCTTCAATAATACTCTAAGACGTGACATCATAATTAACAACATTTCAAAGGATGAAAAAACTATATATGACTAATCTAAATGATCTAAAATACACAAATATTCTAAGTTAAATAAACCTAAATTACCATAACTCCAAGTTAACTCTTCAATCTCTAAATAATGGCTAACTTTAAATCTTTATTTTCATCTGAATCCATGCTGTAATGCATCTTTTCATTCTGTAAATAAGATACTTAATAAAGGTTAAGAGCCTGAGGAAAAGTATAGCTCTAAAGGTACAGCAAAACAGGAATGGCTCAACAAATACACGGCTCTCTGGCCTTTTGGAGTAATTGTGAAATGGTTATTGCAAAAAACTAACTTTATAAAGATAAAAAGTCTTACATTTTCCTTTTTGTAGATTGTTACAACACAGTGGAGAGTGTTCTTGTATCCTTTGCCAGCTTGTAAACGAGTCTGTAAAAAAGCACAAATTAATTTTTCATTATTCCCTGGGTTGACACTTCATTCCAAACCAAAATGTTATGCCATCACCGTGGGTAAAAAAAAAAAAGGACAATAATGCCTTATGAAGTAAATTGGAGTGTAAAACCTTTAAAAGGGAATATAAATACAAGATTTATAAATGTATAATAAATACATTTATAATCTTACATTTGCACAAAACGCATGACAAAACTTGGTACCTTGACTGTGTCAAGTGGATGTCCTACAATCACACTGGATGCTCCTGTAACAAAAACAATATGCTATACATTCAAAGTGTTGCAACTGAAGTGTACAAAGTAAATTATAATGATAGATGCACTGCATAGCTTTGTAGGAGGCTCTTCTTGCAGAACACAGTGCCCGTTTTTCATGAATAAGTTACATTGTTTTGAACATTTCATGGTGGATGGGCATGCACATTAGGGCTTTACAACACACTTTTTCTTTCAATGGAGAACCAAAACCTGTCTTTACACCAAAACCCGTTTAAGGCTGAAAAATGTAGACCAATGTTGTTTACAAGAGCGCGAAAAATAAATACTTTGTTTGGAGACAAAGATTTTGTAACACTTGAGGCTGCTGAAATGGTTTTGATGTACATGTGACACAAATTTAGTGAAAAATAGACATGGAATTATTTTATGAAGCCTACATCACATAGGCTAACTGATAAACATAAACAAAGACGCAAAGACGCCCCTCACGCGGCTTCTAGCCATTTCTCAGTTAAACTTGTTTTTCGACTCTTTATATTGACAATTTTCCCATTTTTGCGGTATTTTCAAGAAAAAACTTTATCGAAACGCAGATAATATCGATTAAAACAGTTTAAAGTGGTAGTTTAATTGAAACTTGCCAATCTATTTTGCAGACGCGAGGATAATAGATTAACTAGCCTACTTCACGAAACAAGAAAACTGCATAAATACAGGCTAAATCGCACAATTAATCTGCGAAAATGTACGGCTGGGGTTTGTTTGTAATGTTAAACATACGAAACTTTTTACAAAACAAATAAAACTCACCTCCAATCCATCCTGCTAAAAAATCATCCAAATGAAAGACTGTCATTGTACAACAGACTGGATCTACACTGGAGATTTCCACATAAGCGTCAGCATTGATACGGTTTAAATGTTGACGCTAAACATCCGTAAGCTTCATTTAACAGTTGGGCAGATCGATAAAAGCAAAGGTAACTTCAGCCTCATCCACACATTTAAATCGGTGAGGGGGAGTATATGGGGCGTTACAGACATACGAAAATAGATTTGTCCACCAACATCCATAATGAGCTGATTAAAACAATTTGCTGCAGGCATATTTCTTATTATATTGTGTAATATAATTGGGTAAAGTGTATTAATCTTTATCACGTGGCTGCTGAGTTCCTGTATATCGAGGAATGCCTGGAATGTGGTGGTGTCCATGACTCACATCTGATTAAACCATAAAACCAATATGTTTTTCACAAACCACAAACATTATCTTGAAAATAATGTTTCATTTATATCTAAATGATAGTCTTGGCAATTAGTTACGCTCTCATTAGCCAAGTCCTTGACATGAAACCTTATAGGTTGAGATGTAAACAAACTTCTGTAAATAACATGCTTCAGTCCATGTGGAAAGTTACTGGCAGTGTCATTGGCATAATGGAAAGTAGAGTTCTGTACTGTTTTGCGAACTTTTTTATTATGATATGAGAAGTGCCACTGAACACTATAAAAAAATAAACCCACTAAAACTGAAAATGTAATTGCTGCTTTAAATCAAAATGATGCCAAAGGTACAACCTGCAGTGAGTTCATTGCACTTTTTTGTTTGCTTTCACATTTCTGATTCTGATTGAAACTCTTAAGCTCACAGAAACAAGTAGTCAATAAATAACAGAAATTATTGACTGGACTAATATAAGCCTAAAGCTAATATATCATCTGCACCTATAAATGGAAATGTGCAACCTGAAGCAGTCTGAAATCCTCTCTTGTGTAAACTGAAATCACTTTCACTTCATTGTGAAATATATTGTTGATTCACATGCTTTCCAAAATGTTTTGGCACAAAACAGTATTAGACAGAGAATTAACCCTATGACATATAGGCCTTCTAACAGGGAATGGGAAACTTCTTTTACGGTCCTCTCAAAGTTATGAACACACGTTCTTCCAGCAACATTAATAAACGATCGTTCAAAGTTATCTGGTCTTAAAAAATGTTCTCAAAATGTTAGCAGAAAAACATTATCTACAGTGCTCAGCGTAAATGAGTACACCCCCTTTGAAAAGTAACATTTTAAACAATATCTCAATGAACACAAAAACTATTTCCAAAATGTTGACAAGACTAAGTTTAATATAACGTCTGTTTAACGTATAACATGAAAGTAAGGTTAATAATATAACTTAGGTTACGCATTTTTCAGTTTTACTCAAATTAGGGTGATGCAAAAATGAGTACACCCCACAACAAAAACTACTACATCTAGTACTTTGTATGTCCTCCATGATTTTTAATGACAGCACCAAGTCTTCTAGGCATGGAATGAACAAGTTGGCGACATTTTGCAACATCTATCATTTTCCATTCGTCAAGAATACATGAAGTGACGAGAATACATTTTGTGTGCCAAAAAAACAAAATAACGACTTTATTCAACAATATCTAGTGATGGGCGATTTCAAAACACTGCTTCATGAAGCTTCGAAGCTTTACGAATCTTTTGTTTCGAATCAGTGGTTCGGAGCGTGTATCAAACTGCCAAAGTCACGTGATTTCAGTTAACGAAGCTTCGTTACGTCATAAGCGTTTCGAAACGTTTCGAAATTTCAATGGTTCACCACTGGGGGGCGTGACTGGGGGGCAGTTTGATACATGCTCCGAACCACTGATTTGAAACAAAAGATTCGTAAAGCTTCAAAGCGCAATGAAGCAGTGTTTTGAAATCGCCCATCACTAGATATTGTTGAATATTGTTTTGTTTTGCGCACAAAAAGTATTCTCGTCACTTCATAACATTAAGGTTGAACCACTGTAGTCACATGAACTGTTTTAAATATGTCTTTAGTAGCTTTCTGGGCATTGAAAGTGTTAATTCTTGCTGTCAATGGAGGCCTCACTGAGCCATCGGATTTTATCAAAAATATCTTAATTTGTGTTCCGAAGATGAACGAAGGTCTTACGGGTGTGGAACGACATGAGGGTAAATAATTAATGACTGAATTTTCATTTTTGGGTGAACTAACCCTTTAAAAAAGTAAGTTACCTGGTTGCCTTAAAATTTTGAGTTCATTGAAATTAAAAATTTGAGTTAATACAATGAAGGCGATTGGTTTAATCAACAGAAACTCAAAATATTGTTGTCTGAACCACATTAATTATTGAAGTTGATTTGACAAAAGAAAAAATGTCATAACAAATTATGAAAATAATTTTTTACATTGTACTTGTTTCAGAACATTCTGTACTTGTTCAGAGAACATTCAAAAGTAACATTATGTCTGCAAAATGGAACGTTCGCATAACAAAGAAACATCTTTAAAACATTTAATGTTTCATACATTCATATTTTTGTTAGCTGGGAAACTTTATATACTAATAAAATGACAACCTAAATATGGTAATATCTAAATGAACTGGTTTAATTCAACTCCAAAATATTTAATATTGCTGAATCAACCTAAATACATACATTTATATCAACAAAACTATTTTAATTGGAGTTAAATTGGTTAGAAAATGAGCTTTAAGGTAACAATGTCAGCTTTTGACATCTTAATCTTTAATAAGTGTACTACACAACAAACATAATAAAAAGGTTGCCTTGGGGTTGGGTTGAAAAATAATAACTTGGGCAAGGCTCAGCTGACTTAACCATAAGATGATATTGTAGAATTTAAAGAAGAAATTGATTTTACAGAGAGCGAACACATGCAAAATAAATAAAAATATAAATAAATAAATAAAAAGCCTCATTCATGTTGCATACTAATGGTGCAGTCAAAATGGCAGAAAATCTGGTTTAATGTTTTGTTTGACTGTTTGGCCCATTGTGACTTATCATTAACTTACTCATAGTAATAAAGTCATATCATATGGGCCATTTATCCTTTGTCACCTGACCTGAGATGGGTGAGGCCGTGAAGCAATCCACTCATGCATTGCAGCAATTCCTGTCCTGAATGCTTTGAAATGCAAGTTTGCAGAATAAAAGGTTTTTTAAGGATTTTAACAAGGGCAATCCAGGTCTCTGATTAGTGTCTCTGAGCACAGCTATTGTTGTGATAAGTGATCAATATTTAACCACACAACACAGCCGTCTTATCACAGCATACCGGATTGCATGCGAGGTACAGAATGCTCCATCTGTCTGTGCAAATAACTGACTATAGGCAGCTCAAATGTACTTGTACTCATTTTCATGCACTACAAGAGATCTCCTGTGCATCTGCTGTAGACTTGACTACTAATGAGGATTTGTTTGGGTGTTAAGAAGAGGCTTGGCTCTGTCAAACGTCAGCAGAATAAATTAAAAGCCAACACTGCGTGGACAAAACAAAGTCTTTGTTTCTGACACAGAATGAGCAGTGCATGTCTGGGAAAGCCTGAAAGAGATGTTTTTTTCTATTTTGGCTAGAAAAAGCTGTAAAAGTTGTTGGTCTGAGGTGAGGGATGAGGAACAAACAACTAAAATAGGCTGGAATATGCAATTCTTTTGAATTTATGGTTAAAAAACCCGGTTTCCCGGTTGCAGGTCTGGATCACCTCTTCCCAGAAACAACATACTATAAGACATGACCAAAGTAAAAATGATACTTCTGGTTATATATCATTTCAGAAGGCTGAGCATTCTTGTTGGTCAGGTTTCTTTGAGTCTGCTAGAATTAGAAGTTGGTCAGGTCGAGCTCTCTGGTTTCAGTGCAAATGAAAGATGAAGTCTTTTTAACCAACTCATGTGCACCCTCTTGACCCACTGACATAGTTCATCTCAGAATTAGAGAAAGAACATGATAACAATATTGTAACATTTTTTCTGTTGTTGCAACAAAACTAAATGTTCAATACTGACAGTATTCATTTTGTTCTATCACAGAGACATATAGATATGTTAGGTCAGTGACCTAACTAAACATGTTTTCAACCTGTTTTGAGGTCTGTGTTGACACAGATCACAGTGAATCGCCACCACACACCAGTAACCTTTGTTTTGTTACTTTTGAAAGTGACAGTGCAAACCCTATCCGGAATGGAAAACTTCCAAATGGAAGAATATAATAAATATTATATTATATTCTTACTAATAGCGCTACTACTATAATAAAATAAAATAATAGTCCAAACAATCTCGTTTTATAGAATTCTACAATTATTCCTTTCTAGACCTCCTCTCCACTTCCAATTCGAACAGTTAAATAGTTCCTTTGACCCCAAAGTTACGTAAATGTTCAATTCAAGGAATGCAAATAAAATGAAATATGTTGAGTAATTTAGATCACTTTAGACGTCACTGTAAAACCTTGACAATTAGGGTGTGTTAAACTCGTGAATTCTCATTGGCTCTCAGTGCGCAGTGAGATAAAAGCCATTGATGTCACAAACTTTTGGGTTTGACACAAGATGAGCAGTTTTTACAAACGCAGAACAGTGACACTTTTTGTTATGCTTTGCTCAACTGCTGTACACCTCTACATCCCAACAGTGTTATTGCAAGCAGAACCTTTTGGACAGCCATGACTATAAACAGTAACCAGTCATCTAACCACAAAGAGAAGTGCAAACGATACTGTAATTTTTACTCTCTTATTTGTTCTATATATTTGTATGTTGATAAATTTATGTCTTATATGTTTGCACAACACACTTTATTGTGCTATAATGTCTTCTTGTCAGAGAAATATATCATTTACTTGAATGTAACTAACTGGTTTAGGCTTAAATGAGTAAGAATTACCATGAATATACAATAGCTGCAAGCAGCAATTATCTGGGCTGAGCGAGGATCTGTAAAAATGTTATTTGACCTTGTCGTTGTGGAAATGAAATTGATATGGCATTGTCAGGGGATGATTACAATACTTAAGTTTCATCTCAATACACCAAAGCGTTGCAGATAGCCTACAGCCTAAGATCATGAATGACATCTTTCCATAAATATATTTTTCAAGATACATGACATGAAATATGAATGCATCTCAGACAGCCAAACAAACCATTGGTTGTGTTGATAGAACTAATGCCATGTTTTGTTGTATGATAGCACCACCACACACACTACACCACACCACACCACACCACCCTCTACAGCCACCTCAACTCTGCAGGGGAGCCCAAGTTCTTACTTTCAGGGGCTAGGCTGTTTTTAGGGGGGCTTCAGCGGCTCTTCCCCGTCTTTTAGTCAGCGTGTTTCACGTGTTCTTCACTCTGCAGTGTCAGAAGCAGAGGACAAGGTGTGTGCATTTATTGATAGATTGTTATGATATCTGCATATGTGCAGTTCTTTGTCATAATTGCAGTTTATGACCTACAAGATGGTTTCCCATCCACTGTAAAGTTTTCGCTGCGCATTCACAGCCCTCATCACACTACAGTTGTGAAAACTGAACGTGAAGGCATACTTTAGAAAATGTTATTTTTTACAGTAAAACGTACTGTTGTGTGGATCTGGCATTAGATTAACATCATGCACAGATGTTGTGATAGACAATCACGCAGTAAAAAATGATTTGTTGGTTCAACTTAGCCTAATCTGGTTGGCTTTAAATTTTGAGTTCATTTAAACTAAAAATTTGAGTTGATGCAAAGAAAGAGATTAGTTTATTCAACAGAAACTCAAAATATTTTGTTATCTGAACAACATTTTTGAATCTAAGCTGATTTGACAAAAGATTTGTGAAAAGTTGAGCTTCAGAGCTTTAATCCGTGGCTGAAATAGGATATATATCCAGGTGATATTAAACCAAAGACTATAGATATAGAAAGATGGTTCACTCCTTTTAGTTATGAATGGGAGAAACTGCAATGCGCAATATGGCGGAATATGTCCCGCCTTCTAAGTAAAAGAGCCAATCGCTGATTGATAAAATCATTGACATGGAAGGGAGACCTACGGAGCCCTGCACATGACATGCAAGAATAAAAATTAAATCGTGCGCACAATTTACTAATTCGTTCCCTCGATTTACTAAATCGTGCGCACAATTTACTAATTCATTAGCTCGATTCACTAAATCGTGTGCACAATTTACTAATTCGTTAGCTCGATTTACTAAATCGTGCGCACAATTTACTAATTCGTTAGCTCGATTTACTAAATCGTGCGCACGATTTACTAAAATTCATGCACATGATTTATAAATCGAGGGAACGAAATAGTAAATCGTGCGCATGTTTTAGTAAATCGAGGGAACGAATTAATAAATCATGCGCACGATTTAGCCTACTATTTTTTTCCTGCATGTCATGTCCGGGGCTCCGTAGAGACCTTTCTTTTCTTTTTTTTTTTTTTTTTAAAAATGTCATTGGAAGATGCTTTAATGAGACCAGCAGGGGGTGCTCACTCCCTGGCCTGTATGGCTCCTAAAGTCAGAGTGCAGCGATGGGGGCACTAGACTGTAAGAAGAACCATCCTTTAAACCGAGGTCCTGACTTGCTGTGGTCATTATTTGCCACTTTAATTATTAATTTGACCTCATTAATTAAGGCAGTAGCACATTCTGACAAGAGTGGTTTCAGTACAGTGGCTGTAGGACAAAGATATGTCATCAGCAAGATGGTGTAAAAGCGTACATTTCTTGTCTATTAGCACGCACTGCTGCTTACACCAATGCCGGAAATAAGGCAGTTAGAATAGCAGAATATGTGGGAGAGCATTGCTATAGTGTGACTATACTGTATTGCAATACAGGTAGCTCATTCTGAGGGACATTTTGAGCCACTCAGGATGCGCTGCCCCTCCATTGGACCCGTTTTATCAAGTCAGAGGGAAGCGGTGTGGCAGTAGCGTCCCATGGCCAAAGCCTGGCTCCCTACTAAAGCTATTGGCTGCCCAGTGAACATACTTTCCTTGAAAGGGACTTTGATTAAACTCAAAGGCACCACAGCTAAAATCCTGCTGTAGGCACATGACATATTCTGATCACAAGATGTCGCCATTTGGACAGTAATCCCACAAAAATGAGCTACAGAACATTCCAGGTATCATGTCAAAGTGCATGTGCAATACTTACAATACTTTTAAGAGTATCTTTGAATAATAAGTGTGATCTTACAGTAATATAGGTTGCCACTTAAGCAGTTAAAAACAATTGTATATGTATATATATATATATATATATACACACACTATATTTGGGACGCCTGCCTTTACGTGCACATGAACTTTAATGACATCCCATTCTTAATCCGTAGGGTTTAATATGGAGTTGGCCCACCCTTTGCAGCTATAACAGCCTCAACTCTTCTGGGAAGGCTTTCCACAAGGTTTAGGAGTGTGTTTATGGGAATTTTTGACCATTCTTCTAGAAGCGCATTTGTGAGGTCAGGCACTGATGTTGGACGAGAAGGCCTGGCTCACAGTCTCCGCTCTAATTCATCCCAAAGGTGTTCTGTCGGGTTGAGGTCAGGACTCTGTGCAGTCCAGTGAAGTTCCTCCACACCAAACTCGCTCATCCATGTCTTTATGGACCTTGCTTTGTGCACTGGTGCGCAGTCATGTTGGAACAGGAAGGGGCCATCCCCAAACTGTTCCCACAAAGTTGGGAGCATGAAATTGTCCAAAATGTCTTGGTATGCTGAAGCATTAAGAGTTCCTTTCACTGGAACTAAGGGGCCAAGCCCAACCCCTGAAAAACAACCCCACACCATAATCCCCCTCCACCAAACTTTACACTTGGCACAATGCAGTCAGGCAAGTACCGTTCTCCTGGCAACCGCCAAACCCAGACTCGTCCATCGGATTGCCAGACAGAGAAGCGTGATTCGTCACTCCAGAGAACACGTCTCCACTGCTCTAGAGTCCAGTGGCGGCGTGCTTTACACCACTGCATCCGACGCTTTGCATTGCACTTGGTGATGTAAGGCTTGGATGCAGCTGCTCGGCCATGGAAACCCATTCCATGAAGCTCTCTATGCACTGTTCTTGAGCTAATCTGAAGGCCACACGAAGTTTGGAGGTCTGTAGCTATTGACTCTGCAGAAAGTTGGCGACTTCTGCGCACTGTGCGCCTCAGCATGCGCTGACCCCGCTCTGTGATTTTACGTGGCCTACCACTTCGTGGCTGAGTTGCTGTTGTTCCCAATTGCTTCCACTTTGTTATGATCCCACTAACAGTTGACCGTGAAATATTTAGTAGTGAGGAAATTTCACGAATGGACTTGAATGGACTTATTGCACAGGTGGCAACCTATCACGGTACCACGCTTGAATTCACTGAGCTCCTGAGAGCGACCCATTCTTTCACAAATGTTTGTAGAAGCAGTCTGCATGCCTAGGTGCTGGATTTTATACACCTGTGGCCATGGAAGTGATTGGAACACCTGAATTTAGTGATTTGGAGGGGTGTCCCAATACTTTTGGCAATATATATATATATATATATATATATAATACATATTCACATAAACATCTTACACATAAATACACAAGGAACATTGTTTTAATGTTTAGGTGCCTCACCCCATTCAGTGCATGGCCTCTAAATCAGATTTGCACCGAGATTGAGGAATTAAGAGCACTTTATTTTATTAAATTTTCTGCAAGACAGCAGTGGTCTGTTCTTACGGGTCATGGATAGTAAAACAATGCTAAACCATAATTGTGTTTAGTTAGGATAACAAAATAAATATCAAAAACCGGTTCCCATATCTTTTGTTGTTGCCATCAAAGTATGTTTCCAATCAAACTGTATTTTGTTGTTAATACTGTATTTTGCTGTCAAACTCGCACACAGCAAATTCAGATTCATCTCTGTAAAATGGCTAATGCTAATACATCATTATGCTTAGTGTTTGTTTCACATGTTAGGCAGGCCATTTTATGCTGTTGTTTTTATGCCGTGCAAACCTGAAAAACCCCTTGTTCAGCCTGTATATGTCATGTTAATACAATGTTAATAATATAATTTGGCGTATTGTTAGGACTAAGCAGCTCAGGGCAATATTAATAGTTAACTTCTAATAGACATTTTTTGTACTTGTACTTTTGAACGATAACCACTTTTCGGTTTGCACTGAAGGGGAAAAAAACTCCAGCACACTAATTTTTGGGGAGGTTTTATAACCGAGAGATAAGTTTGTAATTTGGTGTTCAAACTGCAGTTATTTGACAGTTCGAGCATGTTTTTCTTCTAGTGAACACAAGGGGGCAGAATAGTATAATGTATTCTTTTGCCAACCTTATACGGAATTTGTGGTTTCTCCATGGTTTTGTACTTTAATTACCACTGACCTTTTCTCTCTTACTATAGATTCTAATCACGGAGCACAAGGCTCCGGACCGATCCCTCCAGTTCAGAGGAAATGTGGAAAGGTGAAATTTCCTATAAATCTTTCCAGCGCAGCTCTCCTCTGCCCATGCAGATGGATGGAACTGAATACTCATTGGCTTTGTAATAATTATGTCCCTTTTTCCACCATTCACTTGCCTTTCTCTCTCTCTTTCATTCTCCTTTTTATATATAAATGTATGTAGGCCTACATTAACAATTGAAACTGTTTGAATTTTTTAGCGTTTATGGTTATTTCTTCTGAAGCTGAAAAAGTTCATATTCTTTTTTTTTTTTAAAGCACCAAAAATGTATGTATTTAAGTTTTCTATGTAATTATACAATACAGTTCAAAAGTTTGGGGCTGGTAAGATTTTTGAATGTTTTTGAAGGTCTCTTATGCTCACCAAGGCTGATTTTTTTTTTTTTTAGCAAAAATTAAGTAAAAACAGTAAATATTATTACAATTTAAACTAACTGTTTTCTATTTGAATATATTTTAAAATGTAATTTATTCCTGTGATCAAAGCTGAATTTTCAGCATCATTACTCCAGTCTTCAGTGTCACATGATCCTTCAGAAATCATTCTAATATGCTGATTTGCTGCTCAAGAAACATTTCTTATTATTATCAACAACGATCATTTCATTATTCTTTGATGAATAGAAAGTCCAAAAGAACAGCATTTATTTGAAATAGAAATCTTTTATAACAATGAAAAACTTTTTACTCTCATTTTTGATCAATTTAAAGGGACAGTTCACCTCAAAATTAAAATTCAGCTGTTTGGATACCCACATTCTTCAAAATATCTTCTTCTGCATTCAACAGTACAGGTTTGAACTTTAGAGTCAGTAAATAATGACAGAATTTTCAATTTTGGGTGAACTAGCGCTTTAATGTGTCTTTGCTGAATAAAAGTATTAATTTCTTTTAGTAATATTGACCCCAAACCTTTGAACTGTAGATATATGTAAATGGAGTGATATATCTATCTGTAAACAGCAACACATCAATAAAACTGACAATAGTTATTCACTAAAGTATACCTTTCTTTAAATACAGTTGTGTGCAGGTAAACTAAACTCAAGATCCTTCAAATTAACAGTTGAAAGTAAAAACGTTAATTACGGCTTACAAGGACAATGACATTGTGTGCTCACAGCCTTATAGCTTAAACAGATTTGGTTTTCACTAGTTGTAAGCTGTAAATATTTACCCTTGGTGTTCAACGTAATTTGCAATCCAGGAATCTAGTCTAATTACACACGGAAATGACCACTGTATTGGCTAGGGAGTATAAAGCTCATTTGCATTCAACAAGAATCACAGTGAAGGGCAACGTAAAACAGCAGGCAGGAAAATATGCAGGCGTCTACTGTTCGTGACATCCTGGGACAGTAGTAGTAGCAAAACACAAATATTAAACCAATGTATAATTCATAAATCAAGAGCCCAACTCTTGGAGCAACATGATTGCGTGCTAAAACAAAACAAGATCGACCGCTCTCGTAAATTTAGAGACCGTGGAAGGACACAGTCCTTGAAGGGAAAGGTTAGCGCTGTCCTTGAGTCACATGAACAGACTGTGTGAATCACACAAGGGTGGATGAAGCAGTCAAAGTTCTACAAGAACACATTTCTTATGTAAAAGCATGACTGCATTTTACCCTACAGCAGCAGATTAAAGGAGAAGCAACTTAATGTGGAGTGACAGTCCTAACGGAACTGGCTGAGAGTGGCGTGGTATGGCAACGCAACGCTGACTGGCCACAGATTTACAAAGATTTCTTCAAGATCTACAATGACACCTAAGGAGGAGCTGAACTCTGCCTCAGTAAAAAAAACTGTCTAACAAGCCAGGAAAGGTTCTCGAGAGCTGCAGAGGGGAGCATTGTGAATAAAGCCATCTTGCGGCTCTTGTCTCATGCAAAGATTCCTGACACCTAGTGTTGACGGCGCACTCTGGAGACCTGCCTTCAGTCCTGCCTCTTCCCTCCACCACCTGTACAGAAATAAACAAAAAAGATGCTCCTTAAGGGGGTGTTGTTGTACTGGCTGTCTCTCCATGTGTCTGACCTCTGTATAAACAATGAAATCCGAACCAGCAAAGAAGAATCTGAGCCACTTTGGGAAGAATGAGGTTGCGGATCAGTGAAAATTATGCATGTTATTTACATACACCGTGTGAGCAAATCTGAGGCGACAGAGGTCCAGAATGGGAGAGCTGGATGTATAGTCCTCCAGCAGCAGTTTAAAGCTGGCAGGCTGTTGTGCTTAGTCATCTCTGGATTTTCCTCTCCGTGCTGCCAGGCCTGGACGCTGCTCAGTCTAGACATTAGCTGCCATTGGTCATATGCAGCTGGGAGCTGTCAAGCTTTTCAATCATTTTAATACGTCTACAGGGTACCGCGGTCTTCAATCTCATCTGATGATCCACACTAGCAGCAAAGATTAAAAAGAGAAAAGAAAAAAAGCCTCCAGTTGTACTCACTGCATATCGAGAACATAAAAAGGGAGTTTTATAAATCCATTTTGGCATAAATCTGTGCTCAGATAACTAGAATACATAACCGCAACGTAATCTGATTACCAAACTTTCGTTTGTTAGTTACTTTTCATAACTAGTTACATTGTGAAAACTGGCAAAGTGGAATTCTTTGATTTATTGCCACAATGTTGCAATTACTTACTGACAATGTAACTTAGTAATTTTGATGTTGTGGCAACTTCGTAGATCAATAGTTGTGTGTTGGTAATTTTTTTTTAAAACAAATACAAAGTTCTGTCATGAAACTCTAGATGGCACAGGCTAATAGGCCTTAACTCAACCTGCTTACAATCACATCATTCTCTATAGGGCACAGCTGATTAGTTCCTGCTGTATCAGTAGCCAATGAGCTTGCATGCTCAAACTTCAAATACTTTTGCCTTTGCAAAAGCATTTGCCTTAGCAGTGCAACACACTGTTGTAGATCTGCTACAGGTAATTCATGTTGGTATATTGTACAGCAGCAGCATGTCTTACTTGCTCACAGCAGCGTGTCGTGTATGTGTTGGCAGTAGCAAGTCCTGTACTTGCTCTGAAGCAGTAGCAGCAATAACAGCAACAGCAGCAACAGCAATAACAGCAGCAGTAATAACAGCAGCAGCAATAGCAGCAGCAACAACAATAACAGAAACAGCAGCAGTAATAACAGCAGCAGCAACAATAACAGCAGCAGCAGTAATAACAGCAACAGCAATAACAGCAGCAGTAATAACAGCAGCAGCAGCAGCAATAACAGCAGCAGCAACAATAACAGAAACAGCAGCAGTAATAACAGCAGCAGCAACAATAACAGCAGCAGCAGTAATAACAGCAGCAACAATAACAGCAGCAGCAACAATAACAGCAGCAGCAGTAATAACAGCAGCAACAATAACAGCAGCAGCAGCAATAACAGCAGCAGTATTAATAACAGCAGCAGCAACAATAACAGCAGCAGCAGTAATAACAGCAACAGCAATAACAGCAGCAGTAATAACAGCAGCAGCAGCAGCAATAACAGCAGCAGCAACAATAACAGAAACAGCAGTAATAACAGCAGCAACAATAACAGCAGCAGCAACAATAACAGCAGCAGCAGTAATAACAGCAGCAGCAGCAGCAATAACAGCAGCAACAACAATAACAGCAGCAGCAGTAATAACAGCAGCAGCAGCAGCAGCAGCAATAACAGCAGCAGCAGCAACAATAACAGCAGCAGTAGTAATAGCAGCAGCAGCAGCAACAATAACAGCAGCAACAGTAATAACAGCAGCAGAAGCAACAATAACAGCAGCAGCAACAACAACAGCAGCAGCAGCAATAACAGCAGCAGCTGCAACAATAACAGCAGCAGCAGCAATAACAGCAGCAGCTGCAACAATAACAGCAGCAGCAGTAATAACAGCAGCAACAACAACAATAACAGCAATAACTGCAGCAGCAGCAACAATAACAGCAGCAGCAGTAATAACAGCAGCAGCAGCAACAATAACAGTAGCAGCAATAACTGCAGCAGCAGCAACAATAACAGCAGCAGCAGCAGAAATAACAGCAGCAGTATTAATAACAGCAGCAGCAACAACAATAACAGCAGCAGCAGTAATAACAGCAGCAGCAGCAGCAATAACAGCAGCATCAACAATAACAGCAGCAGTAGTAATAGCAGCAGCAGCAGCAACAATAACAGCAGCAACAGTAATAACAGCAGCAGCATCAACAATAACAGCAGCAGTAGTAATAGCAGCAGCAGCAGCAACAATAACAGCAGCAACAGTAATAACAGCAGCAGAAGCAACAATAACAGCAGCAACAACAACAGCAGCAGTAGTAATAACAGCAGCAGCAGCAACAACAATAACAGCAGCAGCAGCAATAACAGCAGCAGCTGCAACAATAACAGCAGCAGCAGTAACAGCAGCAGCAGCAACTACAATAACAGCAGCAGCAGCAACAACAACAATAACAGCAGCAGCTGCAATAACAGCAGCAGCAGCGACAATAACAGCAGCAGCAGTAATAGCAGCAGCAACAGTAACAGCAGTAGCAGTAATAGCAGCAGCAGCAACAATAACAGTAGCAGCAACAGTAACAGCAACAGCAGAAACAATAACAGCAGCAGCAGCAGCAATAACAGCAGCAGCAGTAATAGCAGCAGCAGCAACAATAACAGTAGCAGCAATAATAACAGCAACAGCAGCAACAATAACAGTAGCAGCAATAATAACAGCAACAGCAGCAACAATAACAGTAGCAGCAATAATAACAGCAACAGCAGCAACAATAACAGTAGCAGCAATAATAACAGCAGCAGCACCAGCAATAACAGCAGCAGCAGCAGAATAACAGCAGTAATAGCAGCAGTGAATATCTATTCTGAATACCAAATATATCAACATTGTCATATCCATTACCATGTCAAACACTCAGAGAGTTGTCAAGACAGAATTATTATATGCGGACATGAAGTGATTTAACCTAATTTATGTCCTCATTTGCCCACACTAATTTAAAAGCTACTTCAACAGTTGTAAATGCAGAGTCACGATTCAGTTCTTTTTTCTTTCTTTCTTTTTTTTTTTTTTTTGAAAAACACAAAAATTTACCAAAAATGAGTTACCTCAGGAGTAAACATAAATAATAAAATGTAATACAAATATGATTGATCAGCTTGTTTTTGCTGACTTATGTTCTATAATAAGCAATATCACACAAAATATTCAGGCCAGCATGTTGACTGCGAATGTGATGTGACTTTAACACAACAGTAAAAAACTAATATTAACGTACATTTTTATACATTTTTGCCAGTTACTGCAACGAAAATATTAATAAACAAAGCAGGAAGCAGCATGCTTTTCTTGAATAAATCAGTGTTTTTGAACTGTGTTTTTGCTGGCGTAATGTTGCAGAAAGATTCACTGTAAAGGAAGTGCCCAACATTTCACACTTCAGGTGCTTCTAAATTGGAAGGCTATGTCCTATAAAGCTTCATATCTCAGCTGCCATGTCATCAAGCACTGTTGAAGGTCATCTTAATGTGAAAGAACCTTGAAGGCACCCTTCATTCAGTGTATTTTGAAGGATACATCAAGTGTATCCTTCACATACTTGAAACACCCACAATCTAATGCACATATTCCAATTCACAAAAAAAAGATTTGGTGGAAAATGAGATGGCACTAATCTTGTTCAGTTTCAATATGAAATGCAAAGCATGTTATTAGCATTGAAGGCATAATGTTTTCTTTTGTTTTGTTTGATTAATCACATAATGCTAAACTTCCCATGATGTAAACAATTAATGTCATTATAGTATAAAAACGTTTTTTTTTTTTTTAAGAATACTCAAAATTCCTGATGGTTTTGGCAACTTTACTGACATTATAAATGGACTTTAGGGGAAAAAAGGGATGATTGACCCCTTTAAAAATGATGTAATTAGTGGTAGCCAGTCTTGAGTGGCAGGTGTGTAAAACTGCAATTTTCTCGGTCTGGATATAGCGAGCCACAGAATGCATTTGTCTGAATTGTCAGTTTCTTTGGTGCAATGACACATGTGCGTCCCCTCTTGTGGAAAGGATTGCATGTGCACCAGTTTGGAACATGACACATTCTCATGGGGATGTTGGAACCCTCATGCATCATGACCTTCATTCCTGTCTGTGGAAACTCTATATAGTTTGAAGGGAAAGTTGTATTACGCTGTGCTTTACAGAACATTCTTCTGCATTTTGAGGCAGCTGGATTTCTCTGGGGAGCTCTGTGCTTAAATCTAGTTCTTTGTAGGCTCCTTTCTCAGTTTGGTTCAGATTTCTGATACCATTTTATGCATTTGGATAGTCTGAGATTAAGTGATGAAACAAAAGAGAACAAAAGATTGTTCATAATCAGCTCATCCTTTTAGAGTTCCCCATCCTGTGCCAAGGCTATTGTTTGCTAAATCAACCATGAAAGGGCTTGTTGTTCCATCTCATGCTCTCCTCTCTGGCCTTGAGGCTTTATTGTGTTCTGTCATTGCCTTAAGTAGGACTGAATGCTCATATTGGCTTTCAGCCATAGTTCCTGCATTCTCCCCTCTTGGCCTCAGTAGTTGACAGGGTCTTCACCATGACTTTCTCTCTAAATAGCACAAAACTCCTACATTAAGAGCCTTCTTGCCTGTGGTGGGCCGCAGCACATCCTCATTATGGCAGATAGGAGTCATTTAGGGTCTGCAGTACCTTTTAGTGCTTGGGATTGTTTTATTGCCATGGTTTAATTAAGTTAGTCAGTCTTAATGTAGGAACAGTTCATTTCAGAGGGAAAATTCTTGCCTCTTTTGTGCCCCATTTCCAGATTTCCCTTGAAAGCATTGTTTGTTTGATGTGATTCATGTTTATTTGACACTACCAATTTCCACAGTTATATACAATAACTTTTATAGTTTTGTGGTATGGTTCTTCTGCTAATCTGCCTATGGACCACCTAAAGGGACATGGTGATGTTTAAAAAAAATAATACTTATATTTCAATGCTTTTGAGTTCTCACAGAAGTTTTGCATTTCCCCCAAGAAAATTTGCATTCGCTCGCAAAACTTTTGTGAGAGAAATAATATGAGGTGGGAGGAAAAACTATATTTCAGTGCTTTTGCAAATGAATGCAAAGTTTCGCAGTGGGACGCAATGGTACGAGTTTCTAGGGGGAACACAATACTTTTGTGAGTGAACACAAAAGCATTGAAATATATTTTTTCTTCCCATCTCATATTTTTTTTCCATGTCCCCTTAGTATCTACCAAAGGACTACAGATACGCCTATATATAACTTTACATTATTGTCTCCAAGCACCGTTTTTAAAAACAAAATATTTAAAGGTAAATTATTGTTTATTATTATTGTTAATATTATTATTTATATTTGCTATACACTTTTTTGTTCAAAATTAACAAAATTTAAATAACGAGTCAATACACCATCAATCCTTTTTCCAAAACGTGTTTTTGTCTTACCCTGATTCACTATGGTAAGCACGTTATTATGCTGCGTTCCAGACGAGGCTGGGCGTGGGAATATCCCAAATTAAATGTCCCGCTACAGACCTCAATGTGTTCCAGTCACTCATACGACATGTTGACCACATGATGCCGCCATGACACAATGAGAGCATATCGTGTTTTTGTGTCAACTGACCCTTCGCAAAGACCCGCCCCCCTTAGTTACTGTTGCTTTGTCCGACAAGCCATGGCGCTGTCACGCCACACAAAGTGAAAAATACATCGCGGAGCAAAGAGGACACTGACAACACGTCGACAGACAAGACAGAGTAGGTTACTTATGATATTAAACAAAGTCCCAGCTTTCAAACTGTGTAAATTTTTAAGAAATTCGAACAATAAAAACCGTTTTGTGGCTCTTTAATATGTCGTGACAGATTGCTGTAGCGCCTCAGCTCAAGCGGCTCGTGAACCGATCATCTCTTCCGACTAGTTAATTTATAGCATCAAATAAACATGAATGAACATGAGAAGGAATGTTGTTTCAAACGCGGAAAGACGTCAGTACACACCATTTTGCAAGTTCAAGTCCACCGAGGTGAATCTTCTAACTCCTGACTGCTTTGTTGGACAAAATGGCGGATTCGGCGTTATGATTGGTTAGATCGCTTGTCAATCAAACTCCCCGTGAAGGGTCAATTATGGCAAAATAGAATAAAAATGACATAAAATCGCTTTGAAAACAGCTGACGAAAAGGTAACATTACATGAACTTAACGCATTATGCTGTGTTCCAGACAGATCGGATTTTGGATTTTTCCCACCTCTTTCTAGGAAATAACGTCTGGAACGCCATTTAAAGTCGGACATTTGGCGTTTGAACTCGGGGTACATCGAACAACCCCGACCTCAGCGAGACGCGTCATTTGACGTCACTTCCAAGATGTCGGCGCGTCCTGATTCCAATGAATATGAACGTAAAAACAAACTTTAACATTAGACATTAAGTTCATGTAATGTTACCTTCGTTTTTGCTTTTCCTCAGCTGTTTTCAAAGCGATTTTATGTCATTTATATTCTATTTTGCCATCGAAATTGCATACTTACGTCACTTGTCCGTGCGTGCGTGTCTCCTCATATCCGTAAATGGAGAAAAGTTGCTTCAACTACTTTGAGTGGCACAGGTTAGTTGTCACACCGAGGAAGAAATGTTGATATGGAGCTTCTGCTTGCAAAAGGGAATGTGACAGAGCTTGTAATAAAATTATAATCAAGCTAAATGATAATCAAGATAAACAAGATGAACGATAATCAAGATAAACAAAGCTTGACCTTTCAGAGATGGTGAGAACTGAGGTATTTGAAATGTTGTAAAAGTGACGCGAAGATGGTGTTTTTATTCAACAACAGGTGAGTAAGGAATTTTATTGAACAGATAAATTGCCATAATATGTAGATCTCTAACAGAGTTCATTGTAAAGCATTATCTATTGTGAAAGGTCATTTCATTATGGTTGTAGCACTGTGCTGGAATTTATTTTCAAGGAAGTAGGCCTACCGTGTCTATTATTATATAGTCTTCAGTAACATCTTCAGCTTGTCAGTTTAAGATCCTTTCCATCTAAACTGGTTAGATCTCTTTAGCCTAGTAGTGAATGCTTTATGAGCTGTAGGAGGACCATATTTATATGCACATTCACGCAGAGCCGAAGCACAACCAAAATAATGTTCTTCCGCAAAATGCATGCAGTTTTGTTTTTTAACCGCTAGACGGCCAAAAGTTAGTGTATCTTTAAAGATAACATTTAAAGGTGATTTTGTATTCCCCAAATATCTAAAAATAGTTGCCACCCTAGATTCTAATTTCAATATACAGATGTTCACACATGCTTTAAATTTTCAAGCCATTTGATTCAGTACGACATATTAAGGTCTATTAGAAAATAATTCATCTCTTGAGTAGTTGGCTTAAAACCCCAAAAAATCTCTTTTCAGGCAGCTTAATCTTTTGATCCCCAGTCACACTCTCCTTTTTGTATTTAGGAGGTATAGAAAAGGCAGGTGGTGTGTACAGATTTGCTGAGTGAAAGATGTTTATGTTGCAGGCAGACATCCACACGTTTTATTGGGAACAGATGGCAAATACATGATAAGAGCATCTTGGGTGCTGTCTTTATGGGATTTGTTGCTTGTTGTTCTCGATGCAGTGCAAGGCCGCTTCAGAGGAAAGTGAAACACTTCTGTAATCAGATCTCTAAAAGCCATATGTTAGCCCCTTTATTCTTTAATTTATCAAACATTTGAACTTGCGTAACAAAGGATATAATTCAGTTCCAGAAAAGTCAGATACTTCCGACAATAGATAATATTTGGCAAAGGTTTACAGTACATTTTGAAAGAGCTATCTATATGTTCAGTTTCTTCCTTTTAGACAAGACACTTTCTTTAGATGACATTTTCAGTGATTCATTTATTTTGCCATGACTTCTGTTGACCCAATAGCTTTTTGTCCAAAGCAAAATTTATCTGATATTAACACAAATTGTGCTGTTGTTGCACCCTCTAAAAGGATCAGGACATTAACATCCATTTATTTGTCTCATTTTTTTCGTTTCCTATAATGAATTTGGGGTTGAACTTGAACAACAAATCCTTTTTTCCCCCACAGTGTGATTGTGAAGTATGTATTCTGTCTCTCTCTATTCTCACTGGCTATATGCTTATTATCACTCCCCTTTATATATTATTTTTATTATTTATTTTATACCCCCATTTTCTGTCACGGTTAGCTGTAGTAAATCCAACAAGAACGAGATGCGTGACGCAGAATGATAGATATTAAAACTTTAATAAACAAAGAGAACAATCAAACACTACACACTCAAACATAACGTTAACGCAAGACAAAGAACTGAGGAAAACTTAAGGGTATGTTTACATGACAACGATGTACTAAAAACGGAAAAGTTTTCCTTCGCTTTTTTCGTGTACAGACGACAACGTTGTCAAAACGATCTCCTTTCCCACGGATCCACGAAAACAACTAAAAATGCTGTATTATTCATGCCAGGCCAGTAGTTGGCGATGTCACTTTGTAATGAAACACTACGCACCTATATAGACTGAACACGTAATGAACTGAACATGACGTCACTGTTTTCACAAATTCGCATTTTTGTAGTTTACACAAAAACTTACACTTTAAATCCCATTTTCAAAAGTTTGCATTTTCAGGCCCTCAAAATGAGAATGGATTTTTCCCCAGAATGGAAAAAAATTACTGAATATAAATGCAAAAAAATCATTACATTAAACATATTGCATATCTTAGAAGAGATTGTTGAATAAAGTCGTTATTTTTGTTTTGTTTTTGAACACAAAAAGTATTCTTGTCGCTTCATAAAATTAAGGTTGATCCACTGCAGTCATGTTGACGGTTTTAACGATGTCTTTAGTACCTTTCTGGACCTTGCAAGCGTTGATCATATTGCCGTCTATGAGTCATAAACGTCTCGGATTTCATCAAAAATATCTTAATTTGTGTTCTGAAGATGAACGAAGGTCTTACAGGTGTAGAATGACATGAGGGTGAGTAATTAATGACAGAAATTTCATTTTTGGGTGAACTAACCCTTTAAGTACACACATTAGCCTTTATAGCCCTAAAAATAAGTTTTGTAAAATCTTTTTTTACCCCTATTTTATGTTTGTGGACCCCCTATTACCTTATAGGGGGTCCTTTTTGTAGGGGATTGACTTTTACTGTCAAAGGTCTATAGATTTACAAGACTAGTTAGTGAGGGTCCAGCGATGGGACCCTCTCAGCGGAGTGTAAAGAAGCATGAAGGTTGAGTTCCCTCAGGAAGATTGAATAAACCAGCGTTGGAACGCCAGCACTGTCAGCGCTGATCTAAAACAATTGAAAGAAATAGTCTCTCTGCTCTTCCATAGTTGAAGCAAGACTACGTTTGTTTTTGTCAAAAAAATTACTATAACGTTTATGATTTCTGATGATGTAGTGAGAGTCTCGTCTTGGCAGGTCAATGCCATTACACCCCTCACCTTCAGAACTCCTCTGTCTTTGCTTGAGCAAAAAAACCCTATTATATCAGGTACAATTCCTCAAACACACACCTGGTCTCGACCATAAATCTCTGTCTCCATTATAGTTCTGCCAATAGCATGGCCATGCTGGCTGCACACACTCTTTATTGTGGGGTTTGATGCATATTTCACCCTGCTGGGGTGTGACAGAATGGGGTTGGAAAATGAGGGAGCAGCTTCATTACGGTACTAGCGGATTGTTCGCTGGAGCTGCCAAAAGTGGCATGAAATGGGGGAGAATGGAGCTGGAGAAATGGAGGGAAGGAAGAGAAAGAAGTGACAGGAACGAGACAAACTGTACCAAACATCAGCATCTAATTTTTCTCCCCCTATTTCTGAAGCCAGTCACCCTCTCTGCCGTAAAGTGTGTATGGACAGGACAGCGTTTAGCATGATAGCTATTAAAACTTCCAGAGAATAGCAGCATGTTTGTGTTCACTTGAATCACAATTCGTAAATGTTCAGCCCTGCTATTTGTGACACATGAAAAGCATAGATGTAGGTTCAAGATTACATGTAAGTTTAGTGCAGAGCACTGAGAAGAGCCTGAAGTGTATTTCACCTTTACACAGCAGTAATCTCACTAGTGAACTTAAGAAATCTGGTCTCCTTTAGGACCCAGGTGGTGATGCCTGATCAAAAGTTGTCGTGATGTCTTGACTAATTATAACCTATTTCACTATTGTATGATGTTTATTACATTAAGTGCACAAACAACATGCATGAAATATAAAATGAATGCCCATGTATTGCATAATAAAACAAACTGGAAACAGATATTGGAAGCAAAACACACATAACATAAGCTAAGCTAGCAGGCTAATCGGGTAGATGTATGCTATGCTAGTACATAAGCTAACTAAAAAACAGTAAGAACGAGAAATGCTTGATTTCACAACCTATAGCTTCAGTTATATACTAGTGTATGTAATTTAAAAGACATTAATGGTCATTATAACACATTTTAAACTATATAAATCATAACGGGATTTCGCAGGAATTATAATCAGACGCTAAAAATACTACCCATTAAAAGCCCCTTGAACCAAAGGGAGAAAGCCACTGGAAGGCAAGCTTGCAACCTTTAGCTAAAAAAGCGTAACGGCTAATGCTAACGCTCCGGCTGTCTCGGGGTCCTAAAGGAGAACCGATTCCTGGGGGGGACTCGATTTCTCACCACACAGTTTCAAACTCCCCAAATGAACTTTGTTTTGGCCTGATTTTCAGTTCGTTCTTCAATTTCATTTGAAGTAGGCTATATTGGGCCTTAAGTGACTCATTTCCACTGTTGCTCATTTTACATGCAAAATAAGCTTTTCTTAAAAGGGCAATAAAGCAAAAAAGGAAAATAAATAAATAAACACAATAAAGCTGTTTCGGCATAAAAACATTTTAAGATGATCTCAGGGGGGAAATAAATGAAATACAACTCATTTACAATGGTGTTGTTTTCTGTATTCACTTGAGGTAATACTGAAGGCACTTTCCCCAAACATATTGATGCTCTTTCTTCAAACTGTTTTTTAGCTGTAGGGTTTTGTGTCTTGATCCTTATTGACAGCTCCAGGCTTATGTAGCAACAAAACAATACTTCATGATTTCGGCTGTTATCTGAATCATTTATCTTTTTTTTTTTTTCCTTCAGATTGCCTGGTGCGACGTGATCAGAAGCTGATGATTATATCTTTCCAAGTATGGCACTAACATTCAGATTAATCTTGATTTTCAATAACAGTGTAGTGTGCAGTGTTTTTGTATTGGCTTTTTGAAAAGCCACATTCTTTAAACTATATCAAAATAAACATGCTGGCACAACCAGCAAACTTAAGTAAAAACAGCCCTAGAATGCACTCTTATAGACAGATCATCTAAATAAAATAAAGTAAAATATACAATAAAAAGAATTACATCCTTTTAAGTCATCTCTTTGAGAACAAGTCAGTCGATCTAAAAAAAAATTGAATCAAATTTTATCTTATGTTTGTCAGTAAGAGGCAATCTTATAATGTCAACCCTGTTACCATGATTTTTGTCTGATAAGTTAAAAAGTGGACATTTCTAGAAAACTCAGCGCTTGATATCACCATTTGTCCATGACATATACACTAAAAATATTTTCATAATTTGTTATCACAACATTTTTTCTTTTGTCAAATCAACTTCAATAATTAATGTGGTTCAGATAACATAATATTTTGAGTTTCTTTTGATTAAACCAATCGCCTTCTTTGCATTAACTTAAATTTTTAATTTCAATGAACTCAAAATTTTAAGGCAACCAGGTAACTTACTTTTTTAAGTTGAACCAACAATTCTTTTTTACAATGTAGTTTTAGCTTACAAATAATTCTTTGTTTCCATCAACCCCGTTACCTTCCTGAAGACTCAATTATATTTCAACGCTTGAGATAGCACTATACTATTAATTACCACTTAAAATACATTATTTGTCTGATGGAATAATTAAAATCTTGCATAAAATTTACTTCTTCTCAAATCGGGGAAGGCACAGTTTCATATAATGACTCTCATATATTGCCATTCAATGGGCAAAAAACTATTTCCTTTTCACCATCAAAATCTCACTCCGGGTCATAAAGATAAAATGTTGGATGGAGAAGGGTCATCTGAATCAATGGGCTCTTAATTTTGATGCTATATGGCATACTTAATGAGAAAAATATAGTTTACTACCCCTTGGCATGAAATGCTGGACTAAGCTTTTTTCCAAGGGCAGCATTCAGTCTGACCTATCAACATTCAGTCCAGCATCTGCAATAAATTGCAAGGCAGTGCGTTAGAAAGGACTTATATTGATTACTAAGAGTGAGTAGGACACTAGAGCTTCGCTCTATTTAGATTCTTATTAACCAGAACACACACAGACTTGGCTTAACCTACACAAAACACTGCTACTTCAAATACATCCGAGATGCTTGGAAAACTTTCAGGACATTATAGCATTACAAAGATGCTCAAAAAAAGATGTAATTGTTAGTACTTTAATTTTATCTACATATAGGATTCTGTGAACATGAGAAGTACTAAAGTACTTTGATCTTTATTGCAATCAATAAAGTGTTTGATTTAATTAAGCATTCATAGGAAAAAATAATTGTGTAACTGAATGAGAACAAACAAGAAATACTGTTTGATGTGATTGTTATTTCCCTTGTAAAACTGTAATGGTTTTTATAAATCTGTCTCATGGTCTCCAGAAAAACAACAAGAAAAAGAGTCTCTCTAGTTGTGGTTTTGGTTACTAAAATTAAATAACGTGTCATTTAGAGACAGTTGATTTAACACAAGAGGCTTTATATTGGTCATTGCTGGTGTTTCCGGCAACATAAATGATAAAAAATTTCTCACACAATACTTTTATTGAACTGCTGACCCACTTTAGTTCACACTTGGAAGCAAGATGGATACAATAAAATCTCACAGATCAAAATCATTGCCTTAGAGAAACAAGATCCTTAGAGAGGTATATCAGGATGGACCTTTAACCTCCTCTGTCTCTGTTACATCTTATTTTCCAGAAGGTAAGAATGATGTTTGGTGGGTGATTATATGTAAGTATGCCATCTGCTTCTTAATAACTCTCCATATGGTAGTGATCCAAGTAGTCAACATTTATCAAGCTGTGATTTAGAGCCCAGGTCAATATTTTTCTGTTGTTTAAAGAGAATAGTTTACCCAAGAATGAAAATTCTTCCATTCCTTGTGTCATTCCAAACCTGTGTGATAAAAAATTTTCATTAGTGAAAGTACTTACAGTCTATATTTTAAAGGCCCACTGAATTGCTTTGGAACGCGCAGCATTATTCAATGTGTTGACGTAATTTCAACTGAAACAGGAAGACAGGGCGGGACATATCGAACAGCTCCGCCCCTTTTTAAAATAGCGTTTCGTTTATACCACAGCTCGGCCAGAGCCGTTAAACTCAGTGAAACTCAGTAATTTCTCCTCCTAATCTCTTCTATATCGCTTTAAAATACAGCATTCTGTGCAGAATTCAAATGGGTCCAAAACCTTTTGTGGTCTGAGCCGACTCACGGCCTGCGGATATGATCCGCTCTGGGCCAGAGCAGACTGTGCTCGGGCTGCAGCGGTTCACGTGACATTGACGCGAAAACGGACTTCATTGGCGTCAATGGAAAGCATATTTACACTGTCTGAATCGTTCCCTATCCTCTATATAATGCACTATGTGAAATTCACCATATAGAAACCAGTAAATGTGTGAACAAATGACCGCAGTTTCAGCGTCTGTTTGTTGTGTAGGAGGGGGCGGGACTTCAGATTCTAGAGAGCATTTGATTGGACAGAAGATTTGATGAGAAGCTGAAGTCCGCGGTGATGTCATGAAAATCCATGATCCATTTTAGCGGAAGTGAACTGTAAGTTTTGAATGCTTATATCTCCTAAATGCGAATTTTGTCATTGTTTTGCAAACACACCAGCTTATTCATAACCTTAAGGCTAACATATTCATACTAAAAGCTAAAAAACTTACATTTTGATTTCAGGGGGACTTTAATATATACACTACCGTTCCAAAATTTGCGGCTAGTAAGATTTGTTTTTTTTAAAGAAATTAATACTTTTATTCAGCAATGACACTTTAAATTGATCAAAAGTTTGCAGTAAAGACATTTTAATGTTAAAAATTATATTTCAAAAAAATTTCTTCTGACCTTTGTATTTAACAGAATCCTGAAGGAAAAAAAAAAAAAATGCGTCACCATTTCCATAAAAGCAGCAACTGTTCTCAACATTGATAATAATCAGAAATGTTTCTTGAGCAGCAAATCAGCATATTAGAATGATTTTTGAATGATCATGTGACACTGAAGCTTGGCTATATATACTTCTCAATCTTTAGTTTGTGCTTGTGAGAGAACACAAAGCGCTGCAAATGTCAGAGCAGGTCAATGTGCTGTAAAATACCAAATAAAAGGATTTACTGCCAGTACTAAAGATGCTGTCATATGACGATTAGCAAGAGACAGAGAGTGCAAGCTTATGATTGCCATAAAGCTGAAATAAACGAGTTTACTAATAAGCAGTGACACATGCAAGTCCTTTACTTCTGTTGTTGACCAGTGAAGACCTGCTCTTGCGTCAGAGGCTGTAGACTACAAGGAAGTGCTTTTGTAGTGCAAGTTTTGTGCCTGCATTGCAGAGGCTGTCTGAACACAGATTGATTTGTAGATATTGAGACAACAGTGATACGTTGAAAAGACTACTCACATCAGCACTCAAATCAGACTTTTGAGCTAAAGCTACGGGAAGAGGTGATGGGACTTCCTGCATGTTGTTGTTACTTGATGCTTTACTGCTTTAAAAATGTTTAAATGAACTTATAATTTGAATTTGTTGCACTTAATGCCCTTAATATATTGTTCTTTGAGGCCTGGTAAATAAATATTTTAAATAACATGGCCATTTTAATGATGAGGTTGCGTGTTTATCAAGTGACAACCATAAAATGTATTGATTGCAGAAGAAACTGTGCTTGATTAATCAGTCATGTTGATTGATTAAACAAATAGGCATATTTGATTATTATCACTATTATAGCATCAGTTAATCAGTTATAATTATGCAATGATGTAAAGTACAAACAGGATCAATAATTTGGGTTTCAAAAAAACAATAGCTCAATAATTTGCAATGATATTGCTACTATTTAGTAATAATAGGCTATGCTTACTCATTCATATTACCATAATCAATCAAACAAATGAGCCAAAACATTTTTAAAAATGTAGTTTGCAATAAATGCATAAACTATGAAATGTTAAACTGGTAAGAATTAAGATTTTAACCATCATGACACGTTATGTAATATAAATTCTTATGATACCACACTATGTTTACCTCAGATAAAATAAAAACGACTTTCTATAGTTCTTTAGACACAAAAACACATGAGAAAAAAATAAGGTTAAATGAAACATACAAATATACTACATTTTACTAAACTATACTGAACATTTGCCTAATTTTTCACCTTTAGCAGAATTGTTTTTCACAGGAGTCCAGTATTTTCTCTCTAAAGTAACACTGATTTAAGTACACTGTGCACTGTGAAAAATAAATAATTTTTAAAAAAACAGTGCAGAGTTTTGTGGTTCGGAGCCAGTCACTCTCTTCCCAGCATGCACTGGGGCAAAAGTAATTAACATGGTTACACTGTTTGACAATTTGCTAGTTTGTTGATTTTGTTGTCACATTTAGTAACTTGTCTTGTGATGTCAGGATGACTTTCCTCTATTCAAATGATCAGTCTGCTGAGTTTTACCCTTGTCATGGTTTATGTGCTAAGTTCACTTAAGGACTTATTTAGTAATATTTTGCCTGAAAAGGTTTTAGAATTTTTATCATATGTTAATTTAAAAAATCTTGTATAATATATTACTTGCTGTTTTTGTTTGCTTGTTTTTTTTTTTTTTTATTATTGTATTTTTGTGATATTTGTATTTTTGTAATACAAGTTTTTGCCATGAAAATAGCCTCAGATGCTGACATGGCATTAAATAAAATTATACTATATTATACTTATGTGCTAAGTCTTGTGTGTAGCGAATTAAGGTATTTCATAAGTGAGTTTTCATATGATGTCTTCCTTTACATGTACTGTATGTATTTCTCAGTAAACATGAGATCAAGATTCAGACTAATAGTCATATAAATAAAGGGAAGAGTTTGCATAAACCTTTTTTAAGTTTGTATAATTTTAACATAACTTCCTACAGTTACTTTGACATGAAATGGAAGTTGTGATCGTCTTTTCTTCCATATTGTGACAGTGAAACGGCTTCTGAACAAGAAAGAATGAAGGGCAGGACTTGATTTTGTCCATTAGGAATTGATTCATGGTTGTGGTTTGCTATTGCTGTGATGTCATGTGAGTGACAGGTTGTCCCGCCCTCCCGCCAGTAAACATATCATCAGGAAAGAGATGTCACTGCAAAAGGGAGGGGAAGTTATTTTGATTAAAGATTACAAGGTCACATGCGAAATATATATATATATATATATACACACTTTAATCTAAATAGGCAGCATTTATAATGATAGCTGATTTGCTAACATATAGTCATAAAAACTTTTGTACTGAAAAAAAATTGTACTGTTTTTGGCGTATTTCAGTTCCATTTTTCTTTTGACGCAAAAACTTTTGATAGTAGTTTTCTAGAAAATGTCATAAAGTTTGGCATCTGGCTTCATTCCACTTTTTCCAAAATGTATGAATCCAGCAGTTCCACTGAATGAGTCATTCCTGTACCATTAATCATGTGTTGAGCTCAGTTTAGACAGCTCTGTCTGGAGAGCACAGCACGCCATGTTAAGAGCAGTGCTTGTTTCTTCCTGCCTCTTTTGAAAACAGTTGCCTCTCCTTCTGTTTACAGCGACGGGGTAACTCCAGAAAAATCACCATCTTATCTCAGCTGTTATTGCCCACGTAAGGGAGGCATTAAATGAATTCAGGCCTGTATGGGGAAGCTCAGTAAAGAGCTATGCGTCTGTTGAAACCTGGAGAGGGTAATAGATTTGGACGACTTCTCATAAGTCTGAGACCAACATTTTGAGCCCACTCTATCCGTCAAGAGTTTAGACTGTGAGAAAACGGTGGTAAGTTACCCATCGAAGGCTTGGGTTTATCTAACAGTATTATATACACGGATGAGTTTTCTCAAGCTTGTGAGATAGTAATCGGTTTAGACTGTGCAGCCCTTTAGCAATTAATATTAAAGTAAGGATAGTGATTAGACCTAAATGCTTAGGTTATCAGCTAAAATTATATTATATTTTTAATCAGAATAATAGAATTTTTTTGCCATCCCATATTTAAGCAATATCACATGAACAACATCCCATGTTGCGATATAATGGAAGTAGCAAAAGATCTTGTCTTCTCTATACAAAATAATACAGAATTTACAGTGAGATCAATAACATGCATTTCATTTCATGGAAACTTTAAGTTATACCACACAACATGATTGTGAGTTAGTTTTTACATTCAATTAGCAAGAAGTTAATATTGAGTAACTTACCATTTAGACACAATATTGCAGAATTTGCTTTGCCAATGACAAAATTTGCAAAACAAAGCCACAGCTGAATCTCAAAGCTATACATAGCATTTTTGAATGAATCAGTTGAGTGAAATATTCAATAACTCATAGGGCCCTTTCATACACCCGGTGCAATGCAGCGGCAGGTTTCAGCCCGACGCAGTTATCATTTTCACATCCTGCACCACATTGTTTAAATAGCAAATGCATTTGCGCACATTTGTGCGCCCATGGGCGTACTGGTCTGAAAATGAGGTGTGTTCAGGCGCATTGATGGCGCATTTCTATTTTGAGGCAACTGAAACAGACTGTATAGACTCTCACAATATTTGTTTTGTTATTTAAAGAACGCGTTAGTAATATGCGCCTATATGCGGGTGCACAACACACGTATACTCTGCTTATTACACACACAGGGAAGCACAGCAGGACACAAACATGCCAAATATTAAAAATAAAAGGATTACAATGTAAAAAAATATTATTGTGTGCATAAAGATGAAAATGCTTTGGTGGAATCCGGCTTTTCCCGTAGATGGTCTGCTTGCATGCTTTAACCTCGTGCACGAGCTGATCCGTTTCCTCGCTAGAGAAGCGTTCAGTTTTTCTGCTTGCAAATTCCATCATATAAATAGAGAATACACCATGGCGTGAGCGCAGCTGGCTTTTAAAGGGAATGAGATGAGACTCTGATTGGTTTATTGCACGTTATGCCCAAAACACACCCAGTACTCATTAAGAGAATAGGGACAACCCTTTTAGACCATGCTCCTGGCGCACCGACCATTTTTCCCATCCTTAAACTAGCAAAAGTGGATTCAGACACACCCTAAGTGCACTTGCGCTGTGTGCATTAGACCATGCGCTTAGATCGTTAAAATAGGGCCCTTAAAGACAGTCCGTTCCTGAATGAATCAGTTCTTTTCACCAAATCAGTTGAGTGAAAGATTCAATGACTCATTCATTTGTTTCATTTTTTAAACAAATTCGCTGATTCAAATGACTCACTCCTATCACATAAATTTGCCACCTACTGGCGTAACTATGTAACCTGCAGACATATTCACTGAAAATTCCCACCACTGACAGCCAGACAGATGAAAATCATGCTCAACCACTATAGCTCACAATTCACATAAATAAATAAATGTATTTTTTATTAGTGAGCACTACATAAATATCTAATATTCTAGTATTATCTATATTTTAGACAGTGTTTTTACATGGGGGTGTCATCAGTTCTGTATCTCAATAACTGTTAGAATCAAAAGTCCAGTTACAAAAATGTGTGTTTTTCTGTATGTTGGTTTCAAACATGGGTTTTGTGTGAGTTATGGATGCAATCTCAAATGCATTACATGCTTAACTGTAATACTATATGCGCATGTTGCCATTACAAGCACATTCCCCAGCACTACACTGTCTACTTTAACCTCAAAATGCTTTATAAATAATTTGGGTGAGAAGATCAGGGCCCTTATTTGCACCAGGTGTTGCATGGAGCAACTTGCCCTACCGTTGAAAGTCAAATGTTCTACACAGTAGCATTCCACATTAAGATTCTGAGGCTGTGACTGAAAACAAGACACTCTTAATTACACTGCAGCGAACAGTCAAGGGTAATTAACCAATAGGTAAGGTGAAACATTTGTGTCAATTATGCATAGGATTTTAAGTTAAAATCTCCAGCTGGTCATACATATTGCCCAATGTGCGAGGAGGTGGCTGATATTTACTGAAATACAAAAAGTAAGCAGGGTTTCTCTAAATATTCTTATCGAATCGCAGTGGCAAAAGGTTGAGAAGGATGAATCGACCCCCCTGAGCAACAACAAAGTCAACAACTTGCCATTATTAGAATGAATAATGAATCCAATTAAGATATTAATCTCATACGTGCTGTACTATGAATTCATAAAGTAAGTGTTGCTGCATTATTCATCCTGAGAGGAACATCATCTCTCACACCAGCAAGGGGTGATTCCTTCATGCAGAGAGATAATCGTCCTGGTGTTTCCTGAAGAGAGCAACAACACATTTCTATCAGATTCTATCTAGATCAGGATTAGGTATAACTTTTTTTCTTTTCGTTTTTGCTTATTTGACTTGCGCCACAGGCAAACAGTCAGGTCTACCGTTGAGCTATTTTGCAGATAAATTGCTGTGTACACTAAGGAAATGAGAAAGTGTCAGGTAAACATGATTAATATGCATAAATAAATTGAAATTGATATTCAAAGCTTTGTCAGTTTTTGCAAAATGAGATCCAAAATCATGTCTCTCATCTTGTTAGTCAAGCAGGGTAGCGTACAGGCATCGTATTTCTTTTTTCCTTCTGTAAATTTGGCACTTTTTGCTATATTGCATGGGCTTGAATTGAAGGCGATGAAGGAGGATGCATCCCCTCTAATGAAAACAATTACACTCCACCTTGTAAATCTATCAAATCCGCCCCCATTCCCTTAATTTAATTAATAGCGCACATGCTATTCAGCTAAATAAATGTAATACAGACAGATATTGTAATTGTATTGTTGTCTCAGCTTTATTAGGAGTTCTACCTGCAAAGTATGCATATTACGTTTTAAATGAGAAAAGTCATAGACAACAGTTGGAAGCATATGCCAGCAATTAGCTATAGTAATGGATGTGGCAAAAAAAAAAAAAAAAATTTAGAAGAAGAAAAGTCATGTTGTCATTTTGATAGCACTCACTGGGTTGACTGCTCCTAAGGGCGAATTGCAATAACACAACCAAATACTCATAGTGATTGCAGTAGCCTAAACAAGACACACAAAGCAAACACAGGAACAATCTGACACAGAATTTAATAACAGAAGAGACGTTATTACAAGAGATGATAATGTCAAGTAGACGTTTACATGCGCAATCCTTGTAGTTCATCTTTTCTTTTCTGCGTTAATAGACAGCAATATCCTTTAAAACAAGCTGTTACAAAACATTATTAAAGGGATAGTTAACCCTAAAATGAAAATTCTGTCATCATTTATTCACTCTCATGTTGTTTCAAATCCGTTCATCTTGCGTGACACACGAAAACCAGTGAGGTTCATTCTCGTTTGTTACGCAGCACGTTTGAGCTTCAGCAAGAACCAGTGAGGTTCATTCTCGTGTTACGCAGCACGTTTGAGCTTCAGCAAGAACCAACGAGGTTCATTTTCATGTTACGCAGCACGTTTGATCTTCAGGAAGAACCAATGAGGTTCATTCTCGTGTTACGCAGCACGTTTGATCTTCAGGAAGAACCAATGAGGTTCATTCTCGTGTGTTACGCAGCACGTTTGAGCTTCTGCAAGAACAAATGATGTTCATTCTCATGTTACGCAGCACGTTTGATCTTCAGGAAGAACCAACGAGGTTCATTCTCGTGTTACGCAGCACGTTTGATCTTCAGGAAGAACCAATAAGGTTCATTCTCGTGTTACGCAGCACGTTTGATCTTCAGGAAGAACCAATGAGGTTCATTCTCGTGTTACGCAGCACGTTTGAGCTTCTGCAAGAACAAATGATGTTCATTCTCATGTTACGCAGCACGTTTGAGCTTCCTCAAGAACCAATAAGGTTCATTCTCATGTTACGCAGCACGTTTGATCTTCAGGAAGAACCAATAAGGTTCATTCTCGTGTTACGCAGCACGTTTGAGCTTCTGCAAGAACCAGTGAGGTTCATTCTCGTGTTGCGCAGCACGTTTGAGCTTCCGCAAAAGAACCAGTGAGGGTTGTTCTCGCGTGTCAAGCAAGGACAGATGAGCTTCTGTTTATGTTCGCTGATCAATGTTTATATGTGAATTAAAGTCTAAATTAAATCTGTTCATCATTTAAATACTTGGATTAAATGCTCAAAATTACAGATTTATTTTAAGATCTCTCTATGAACGTTTTGAAGCGTCAGAGTTTTGGGTGAATAGACTTTCAATGGAGGGACAGAAATCTCTCAGATTTCATTAAAAATATGATGAACGAAAGTCTTATGGATTTGGAACGACATGAGGATAAGTAAATGATGATAATTTCCATTTTTTAGGTGAATTAACCCTTTAACTTCAGTTCCGTTTTATTAAAGTGAAAATCGACCCCATTTACAGTACATTCTAACTTCATGTTCCTAGTCTTATTGTAAATATTGAGCTTTTGTTTTAGCTTATCTCATCCCTTTTAACTTTGAAATACATCACATTATAGAAGTAAACTTGGTTGCAAATGCAGATTTACTTTTTAATCTTTCTAAACTAGCTTCTAATTGACCTTTTCACAGCAAGCATTGTTGTCCTTTGCGATAGGGGGGGAAACAAAGAGCTAATAAAAATGAAATTGTATACAAAACTTCATTACGTTGCAATTTAATCAAAATAGTTTCTCCTTCTAAAAGTTCCCAGCGGACCACCGTTAAGCATATTCCTCATTTCTGCCCATAGATAAAGCCCTGAGGAGGCATATTATAGCATAAACTGCAGACTCAGTCCTGGGAGCCCCATCACAGATAAATTACTCCACCCACATAGATCAGCATCAGTCCACTGAACAGTCTGTCTCTGATCACACGAGATGAGAAATAAAACAAGCAACATATTTAACACAATCACCATTATGCAGTAAGTCTGTTGCATTAATGTACTATATAGGAATATGCAATTCACTATAAAATTATCAGTATAAAATTTCATAATAATACATGCCCTTCCTGTGACCAAATGCTCATTCTTCAGTGTGCAAGACTCAAGGCTATCTGACTGTACAGTGAAAAAAAAATAAAAATCGCCCAATCAATGAAGAGCTGTAGATGACAAGATTGCCCACCCCATCTGGATGTAGATGTTCAAAGCACCGTGTGCCAGACTCTTAGATAGATACACAATGACATTAAAAGGATTAAAGGAAATTCCAGAGGGATGCTAAATGACAAGGACAATAATCCCATATGCCAGTTAAAGATGATCACCCTAACAGTAAAATATCCACAGTCGTTTTGGCTCTGCCGTTTCCCCAGTGAAGGCAGGGCTGTTCATAAATAACAGTTTGAGAGGTTCATGTTCAGAGGTCACTGAGAAGGTTCTCACAAAAAATTGAGTGCAAGGATACTTTATGACTTCACTGATTTCATCTTGAACGTGCCAGTCATGTCTTAAATGAGATTATTTGATTTACTCACAGTACATAAAGACTATAGACTCATATATGTATGTATACTGCATAGACTCAAATTAAATATTGATAAACTAGT
Source organism: Mylopharyngodon piceus (assembly GCA_039654765.1). Classification (NCBI taxonomy): domain Eukaryota; kingdom Metazoa; phylum Chordata; class Actinopteri; order Cypriniformes; family Xenocyprididae; genus Mylopharyngodon; species Mylopharyngodon piceus. Next base: position 2,974,483 of record CM077439.1, read on the forward strand.
TTTAGTGGTTTTAGGGTTTAAAAAGGATTTAGGAGAAGTGAGCTCGGCTTATAAATAATTGATTACTTTACTGTTCAATGACTCATGCAATAGTAAAACCTGTGAATTATGTAATGTTTTTGATTGATTTATGAATATGTTCCTTTCTTGAGTATGGCAGATTTTTTCTTATCAGGGCAAAGGGTTGTGGGGCAATTTATTGCCTGTGAAAAAAATTCCGCCCACCAAAAGCGTGATTTATTTGCATGCAATATGTTGTTTTAGTTCAAAAAGAATTGTGCAAACACACCCAAATGCAATTCACCATCCTGCAGGCTAGCAGACTCGGCAAACTCAGACTCTTTGAAATGCAGAAAGTGCGCCCAACTAAAATGAAAGTGAAAAGTGAAAGGGACATGATGTGAAGGCCAAGTATGGTAACCCATACTCAGAATTTGTCCTCTGCATTTAATCCCTAAATGTTAGTGAGCACACATTAGGAGCAGTGAGTAGCGAATGTGACCCCTCCTGTTCGAACCACCCGCTCTAAGTGGGACTCAAACTCGGGCCGCCTGCATGGGAGTGAAGTGCTCTAACAAGGAGGCTAAAGACCATAGTCTCTAGCTTTGTACCGGCTTACGTTCATTACACTCCCCTTCCTAAACCTCACTCCCATCCGGGTCAAGGCACCAATGTAACCGGGACTCGAACCCGGGTCCGCTGGCATGGGAGTCTGGCTCTCTAACAAGGAGGCTAAAGACTGCAGTCTCTAGCATCACTCACTAGAGCGCCTCTTGAGTTCAGGGGAATGAGGTTTACACGCACAGCTGTACCACCCGGGGAGCGATTAGGGGTTAGGTGCCTCGCTCAAAGGCACCTTATTTCCTGCCGGTATTGAGAATCGAACCTGCAACCTTTGGGGAACCCTCTAACCATTAGGCCACGACTGCCCCTACACTGCACATCTGGATATATACCCAGTCTTCTCCATGATCACGATTTGATGAATTACTGCTGCCTTGATCATTAGAAAAATGTACATAAGCATCTCTTTTAAATAAAATTACAATTGAATTGAATTGAATAAATCTCTAATTGCACATATTATGAAAATGGTGCATTCTAAAACAAGCTTCATTTGCATAGAAAATGCACTGACAAATGACAATGACAATTTAAGTATTCCTTCTCAATGCAGTTAGCACATCAAACAAGCATGTTTGAGCCTAAATTAAATCTGCTCATTATTTAGAAGACTTTAGAAGGCGATGTTGCAATAGAGTGCTGCAGTTATGACATATTTCTGTAGGCAAACCCGGAAGTCAGCATCACTCTGGTTCCCTCAACTAAAAACCCAATTGGATTTTTCCATTGGCTTTTGGATTATTGCAGAGAATAAGGTCTGTGAACAACAAAAGCTTATGCTTGTTTATCTTGATAATCTTCAAATTATTTTGAAGAGTAAATACAGTCAGCAGAAGTCAAAAGCTAAAGGCTATAATGAACTACACCATGGTCGCATGACTAAGCTTCTGACAACTCATTCAGTCTTTGTTTAAAAACATTTTCCCTGAAAGTTCGAGTTATAATAGTTTGCAAAAGCGCGATTATAAATACAACGAGGCTGTGAAAGCGGACTTTACTTTTTCGGCTGATGACGTTTAATGTCCCCGACAACCTCATTTAGCCACTTGTTAGCAACCACCTTTTACAAGACAAGAAAAAGCTTAAAAAAAAAATCACAAGAGGGTATATAACTGATGTATTTTAGAATAAAACAAGAAAATATCTTGAGCTTGTGTTCACCACACACTTTGGGCCCTATCATACACCCGGCGCAATGCGGCGCCAGGCGCGATGCAAGTGTTTTTTGCTAGTTTCAGCCCGACGCAGTTATCATTTTCACGTCCTGCGCCATGTTGTTTAAATAGCAAACGCATTTGCGCCCATCTGTTCGCCCAGGGGCGTGCTGGTCTGAAAACGAGGTGTGTTCAGGTGCATTGTTGGCGTGTTGCTATTTTGAGGCAACTGAAAACGACTGCGCCATTGACCAACAAAAACCTGCTCTAAAGTCAATGGCGCCATATTTTTTTTGTTGTTGTTGTTATTTAAAGAGCGTGTTAGTAATATGCGCCTATATTACTAGAAAAGTGTTCAGTTTTTCCGCTTGCAAATTCCGCCATGTAAATCCGGCTAAAACTGGCTTTTAAAGGGAATGGGAGATGAGACTCTGATTGGTTTATTGGATGTTACGCCCAAAACACACCCATTACTCATTAAGAGAATAGGGACAACCCTTTTAGACCATGCGCCTGGCACGCCGACCATTTTTCCCGTCGTTAAACTAGCAAAAGTGGATTCGGACATGCCCTAAGTGCACCTGTGCCGTGTGCTTTAGACCATGCGCTTAGATCGTTAAAATAAGGCCCTTTATTTCAAGCATTTAACCAAAAACCCATTGACCCATTGACTTCAGGATGATGGAATCGGAAGTGCTAACTTTTTACCAGGTTTTGGCCTACAAAAATTTGATCCCTGCACCACTTTATAGTGGGGCAACCTTATTAGTATTTCCTCCAGACTTCAGAGCTGCATATGACCGCACAAATAAAATTATTTCATAGCACTTTTCCCTTTTTTTATGATTCATTCTTAGCAAACTTCTTAACAAGTGCAAGTGGCAATTATCTTAGAAAGTTTGGCACTAAAACTGTGAGACTGCAGCAATATTAGCAAACATAGTGCAGATAGCAATTGCAGTGCAAATTAAGCGCTAATAAGTCAAAACTATGAGTGTACTTTTAGGCCTGAAATTACATAGCGTTGATAAACCGTGCACTACAGACTATTATTGCAGCCGGGGAAAAATAGCGTTAGTTACGGATGCAGGACTGGTCAGGGGAGCGAGATGTTGTTTTCTACACCGTTTAATGATCTGCTTTGATTAAGCTCATCTAATATAATATAACTGGCCACAGTCTGAGAGGCTTGATTTGAGAGCATGGCCTATTTAAAAGCTTATCTGTGCTCCCCGACAAAAATCCTCTCCTCACACCGTAATCTGCTCACATGCCCTGAGCACCATCTGGGGAAAGAAAAGAAATTGAGGTAGCTAGTGGAGGACGCCCGCAGAAAGCAACGTAATTGCTTGTGAGCAATGCCTATGTCTCCTTGCACACATTTTCCCCTTTAAACAAACCTCACTAAGACAGCATTGGTGGCAGATTTCCCCCTCCACAGTTTTAAAAAATGCTGGTGCAGCAACTTTGTCATATTACACCAAGTCATAACACTCAACTTCGAACCTGTAAACGACCTCAAACAGAAAAGAATCCAGTGTGTTAGAAAGATAGATGTAATGCACTTTCATGTAAAGTGCAATCAAATGTAAAGTGCTGTACTTGTGATAAGGACAGGATGTAATGACTCTAGCAGCTGCATCCGAAGCCATCCGGCAAGGCCACAGTTTGGGAGGAGACGATTAGGCAGTTGCGCGACTCCTCAGCATGTTCTGGGAACTGAGGATTCGGCTGAGTGAGGTGTGGCTTAATGTTCCGTGCGCCTCATTTTCACCCACAGCTGAATGGAAATTTCAAACGGCACAACTGTGAGAGTGAACCTGTTAGTGGTGACAGTAAATTGAATCGGAGAAGCTCGACTATGCTTTTTTTCATTATGCGACGCAGCTCTCCAAACACTTGCGGAAACATTTTCATAACAGAGAATTAAGGAAAATATTCGGTTCTTGAAGTGTCGTGCCATTATCTCTTGACATCCAAAAACATCCAAGTTTATTAGAGTGTATTGCTGCAATTTGTTTTCAAGTAATGGCAACAAAACAAGGATAACATTTTCAATAATTTGAAGGTCACATATCTCGTGTGTCTTGTAAAGGTTTTAAGATCTGTCTTTATAAAGGATGCACCTCAGATCAATATTAGTTTTTATTACTATCTAAGGTCTTATTGTGCAGCATCGCTCTCTCGGTGGGTTTTACTGCATCTCCCCCAGAAACATGAAGTGAATGACAAATGACCTTAACATACAAAAGCATAACTTTTGAACAACACCTCATACTAGCACATAATTTGATGTTCTTCTGAGTCAAAAGGATATTCAGTGAGGGGAAAAATGGTAACACTTTACAATAAGGTTGGTTTCATTTGTTAACATTAGTTAACTACAATAGTTACCATGAACTAACAATGATCAATAGGTAGTTATACACCGATCAGGCATAACATTATGACCACTGACTGGTGAAGTGAATAACACTGATTATCTCTTCATCACGGCACCTGTTAGTGGGTGGGATATATTAGGCAGCAAGTGAACATTTTGTCCTCAAAGTTGATGTGTTAGAAGCAGGAAAAATGGGCAAGCGTAAGGATTTGAGAGAGTTTGACAAGGGCCAAACTGTGATGGCTAGACGACTGGGTCAGAGCATCTCCAAAACTGCAGCTCTTGTGGGGTGTTCCCGCTCTGCAGTGGTCAGTATCTATCATAAGTGGTCCAAGGAAGGAACAGTGGTGAACCGGCGACAGGGTCACGGGCGGCCAAGACTCATTAATGCACTTGAGGAGCGAAGGCTGGCCCATGTGGTCCGATCCAACAGACGAAGGTGGCCTGGTCTGATGAATCACGTTTTCTTTTACATCACATGGATGGCCAGGTGCTTGTGTGTCACTTACCTGGGGAACACATGGCACCAGGATGGACTATGGGAAGAAGGCAAGCCAATGTTCTACTGGGAAACCTTGGGTCCCGCCATCCATGTGGATGTTACTTTGACACGTACCACCTACCTAAGCACTGTTGCAGACCATGTACACCCTTTCATGGAAACGGTATTCCCTGGTGGCTGTGGCCTCTTTCAGCAGGATAATGCGTCCTGCCACAGAGCAAAAAATGGTGCAGGAATGGTTTGAGGAGCACAACAACGAGTTTGAGGTGTTGACTTGGCTTCCAAATTCCCCAGATGTCAATCCAATCGAGCATCTGTGGGATGTGCTGAACAAACAAGTCCGATCCATGGAGGCTCCACCTCAAAACTTACAGGACTTAAAGGATCTGCTGCTAACATCTTGGTCCAGATACCACAGCACACCTTCAGGGGTCTAGTGGAGTCCATGCCTCGACGGGTCAGGGCTGTTTTGGCAGCAAAAGAGGGACCAACACAATATTCGGAAGGTGGTTATAATGTTATGCCTGATCGGTGTATATTATGGTAGCATTCCAAAGTATGTATTATTTGTAAGGATTTGATTTACTTGTTTATATAATTATAAGTTTTATATTAAGTTTATAATTATGTTTTTAATTTTATTAATATGCTTATCTGTTTGAATGTGTAAAATAAATCATGAATAATACATTTTAATAAACCTTTGCAATGATTCCAAAGCCAAATGATATATAAAATGAGTTATTTCACTGAGCATAGGAGATGTTAATGGGAAAAAAGTGACTGTAATTTGTCATGTCCTTTGATCAAAGCTTTATGCGAGTACAGTAATGACTTAAGAAGGTCATTGCTTTTCATTTGGCCTGCCACATGCCATTTCTCCCTCAAGGTAACAGATTGTAGAAAGATGACTGATGGCCCCACCACAATATTACATAATGACAAATAAGCAATCCTGTCACTAATCGCTCATCTTTACATGTCACAACAACGGTGCTGAAATATCAAGAAAGCTTCTGAGTGCATATATTTGTATAGCTAATTTGCATGAAAATCTAAATATTACATGTCACATGAAGTCAGGAAAGAGTGTTTGGAATAGTTGGGCTTCAGAATTTGTGAGCAGAGGAATCTTCTTCGAGTAGAAGTTGGAAGATTGTGCTTTTGAGAAAAGAAATTAATCATTGTGTGAGCACCAGCTGGGGAAATAAAAAAAGAAGAAAAAAAATCTAGTGCTCCAGGGTGCTGGTGAGAAGAGGAAAGTGCCACCACTGTCACCTTTAAACAGCTCCTGGAAGCTATTTCCCAGATTTGATTTGCCTCACTTTCAGGGAAGTCTTGGCCCCACATTCACAAAGACATCACTTTACATCCTGTCAGCGCTGCGATTCATGGCAGCTCTCACTTCCCCCGCTGCTGCTGTTATGGATCTTATTACCTCCATCCCACTAGAAAGAGATGCAGAGAGCTTAAGAACAATGATTTAATGATGCTACTGTATGCTTGCATGCATTTGACCCGATTAAAGCTGAAGTGTATCATTTCTGTGCCACTCGCATCAAATGGAGCTGTGAAAATAATGACTGTGTTCAAACAAGTCCTGAACTTTCTTCCCATCTGCCATAGAGTGCAACAGTTGGGCTCTGGAAGTAAAAACTTGTTAATTAATGATATATATGCTTTTGTTGAAGCCATCTGTTCACATTATTTCAATTTATTTAAAAAAAAAAAAAATAACAGCGGAAATCATGGTGAAAAACTACATTACCCATGATGCTGCACAGAAAATTCCACCAATCAGAGTTGTGGCGAGCAAGTCACATCAAACGATCTTTTTAGCTCCGCCCACTCCCATGAAACAAGTCGATCTCCCTATGCTAGAAGTGAGAATTGGAGGTGAGGAAGTGGTATTGACACAAATTTCACGATTTGATTGATGAGCTTGCGATTCGATTTCAATTCAATATCGATTCATTTGGGTATATACATGGATATATAGTGCGATACTTGTTCTGGATATGAAGTTTGAGCGTGAGCAGTTGGTATCGACCCATCTTTCAAAATCCAGCGTTGAACTGAGCCTCGTTTGTGAAGCAGTCCGGCGTAATATGATTTGCACAAACATATAAGACTTAATTTCCTAGGCACATTTCCTTCATAAATGTAATTTATCCTCTGTGTGGTGTGGTGAGAAATCGAGTCCTCCCAGGAATCGGGTCTCCTTTAGGACCCCGAGTGATCCCATTGGTTCAACGGACTTTTAATGGGTAGTATTTTTAGCGCCTGATTATAATTCCTGCAAAATCATGTTATGATTTATATCATTTAAAATGCGTTATAATGACCATTAATGTCTTTTAAATGACATGGTTCATATATAAATGAAACTATAGGTTGTGAAATCAAGCATTTCTCGTTCATACTGTTTTTTATTTAGCATATGTACTAGCATAGCATACATCTACACGATTAGCCTGCTAGCTTAGCTTATGTTATGTTAGGTATGTTTTTTGCTTCCGATATCTGTTTCCAGTTTGTTTTATTATGCAATACATAGGCATCATTTTATATTTCATGCATGTTGTTTGTGCACTTAATGTAATAAACATCATACAATAGTGAAATAGGTTATGATTAGTCAAGACATCACGATAACAACTTTTGATCAGGCATTACCGCCTGGGTCCTAAAGGAGACCTGATTCTTGGGGGGGGACTCGATTTCTCATGACACTGGGAGTCTATGGAGACTCTTATGTTCATTGGTACATCCAAAAACAGAGCATTTCTAATGTTTATGTGGCATAGACATTATATCAATAGGTGCTATAGTGAGGAAATAAACATGACGGACTATGTGCGGTTCACTCAGGGTGGGATCTTTGCTAATAGGTCAGATTGTCACCAGTCGTGGGTGGGGCTTGTCCGTACTGTGATGTCACAGTATGGAAAATCAACCTAAAACTGTCTTACAGGTAAATGTAGTTGTATCTGCATATTAAGCTGGGATAAAAGAAAGCATTTTAACATAACAAAAGACAAAAAATTACACACTTCAGCTTTAGAACTGCACTCATGATGACTGATATGGTAGTTGTCTGGGACTACACTGACACCTAGTGGTGTGGATGCACCATCATGCAAAAGTTGCAATTGCTGAAGGCATTGTAGAAATGCCCAATTCACAGTCAGCTATTATTCATTCATTCATAGATGTACCACATGCGCAGGCAACTCGCAACTTGTCAAATCGAACCCTTGCAGTTTTGAATATAAATCATTATTGTTGGCTTATCCCAGTGACTTAACAAAAATGTGTTGTTTTTTGAACAAGTAAAAGTGCAATTTGTTGGCAGACTGTTGTAGATGTTGTGAATGCTCCAGACTGCTTTAATCTGTGGCAGAAATCATGCATAGATAACACAGTACAGCTGTAGATCTGTTAATAGGAAACACCTAGTTGTGAGTTGTGAGCTGAGCCCAACTTTACTGACTTAAAGGCCAAGAAAGAGGAACAGAATAATAGAAGCATATATCACTGTCACCACTTCACGGCCTAGTGATTGATGACTCTAAGCACTGGAGATCCTAACTTACAGCTCACTAATGTCCTGATTATGCCCACTACCCCATGTGACTGAACTCTGCTTCACTTTAGATTATTCAAATATCAACAAGCCTGCTCTCAACCTCCAAATAACCAATGAGTTATCCTTAAGATGCCGTTAATAAAAGACCGGATGAGATTTTACCCAAGCGGAGCCGGCTTTCGTGCAATCCATATGCTGTCACCACAAGCAGGAAATAAGAGCTGTCAAATCCATTCATGTACGTGTCAAAACTCTATCATTGCATATGGGTGCAATGCATTAATCCGGCGCGTTTTCGCTCTCTCCAGCGTCGGTGTGTGAGACAAATGATTCAAGCAGAGCCTAACATCATCTGATGTCTTTGTAGGTCACTGAAAGGCAAGGAAAAACGCCAATGAATGTTACTTACACTCACACTTAATGTGAATATCAGATAAGGACTTCCTGTGATTTACTTAGCAATGTCTTCTAGTGGGCAATTAATATTGTGGAACATTTCCAACAGTATTTTAAAGTGAAACAGGATAAAAATGAAAACAGAATGGCACAAGAGCAGCATAACAGATCATGAGTCTTATTCATAATAAGAAACAAACTATGGAAGCACAAATTACATGACATATGAAGCTTATCAATCAATTAAAAACCTAGCAGCAGCATTTCGAACCAACTGTAGACGTGAAAGTGATGCATGAGAAACTCCATAATACAATGAAATACAATAGTCCAATCTGGACGTAATAAAAGCATGCATAACTTCCAAATCATTAAAAGACAAAAAAGGTTTCAATTTCGCTATATTACTTAATGGGAGAAAACTCCAAGACTCCTTGCTTGATTATGTACCTTGGATTTAAAAAGGCCTAATTTATTAATTATATGTTTGGAAAAACTCGGAGGGCCAAACACTATCACTTCAGTCTTAGATTCATTCAGGTGGAGAAAATTAGCTGCCATCCACTCTTTAATATCATTGAAACAATCAAAGAGAGAATGTAAGGCCGAATTATCCCCCATTTTATAGGGAGATAAAGCTGAGTATCAGAATGAGTATCAGTATCAGTATGGAAGCATGTAAATAGAAAATAAGACTGGACCCAATATCGATCCTTGGGGAACCCCACACTTCAATAGAGCAGAAGAAACATTTCCTAGTTCCACAGAAATAGTTCTCCCAGAAAGATATGAATTAAACCAATTAAGAGCATTTCCTTGCATCCCTGCCCACAGTCTTAAACGCTCCAAAAGTATATCATGTACTATCAAATGCAGCAGTCAAATCAATTAAAACTAAAATTGCACACTTTCCTGAATCGACAGTCAAAAACAAATCATTAGACACTTTGAGAAGGGCTGACTCTGATACACAACAGGGAACACTAGGATGTGATGGGGTTATTTTGCAATAATGAACTGGTTCTACTTTATCCTGCTTATTACAGTACACGACTACTAACCAAATAAATGAATCGATTACATGGATATGAAATACTGGTTTGAGTTGAAATGATTTTATTATTTTACTTATATTACTTATAGCTTCTTTAGTGAAAAACAGTACATGATAGCAAGGAAATATATACAATACTGTTCAATAGTTTGGGGTCATTATGTAACCCTCTAGTGGTTAAAAACAAGATTGCATGCATTTTGCGGAAGAACATTGTTTTGGTTGTGCTTCGGCTCTTTTGTGACTGTGCGGATGAATATGGTCATCCAGCTGCTCATAAACATTCACTACTAGGCCAGTTTAGACAACATTTCAAATCCCTCAGTTCTCGCCATCTCTGAAAAGCCAAGCCAATGTTGATTCTTGTTTTATTACGATCTCTGTCGCGTTCTCTTTTTTTTCCAGCAGACTCTCCTCTGTTCGGCGTTTGTTTAAAACGGGTGAGAATATTCGAGATTTCGAATATTTCTATTTACAGATATGTATATCGATTATAGCTATCTGTAATCCATGTTATTTGTCTTTTTCTATTATTTTTCTATTTTTCTCTCTCATCCAGCTATTTGTGTCTTTCAATGACCATTTCGTTATTGTTCCAAACACAGTTTAGAGGTCATCTTACAAAAATATTTGACTATACACCACATCAAATAAAATATAAAAAACCCCAGCTTACATTTATAGCAGTATGAAAAGTTTCTGGTGCCATTTCAATTCTAACGTCATTAAATTTTATTAGTATTCTGTATAATGACATTCATCTCTTTATGTGTGGGAGGACTTACAATTATGATTAATGACTGCACACTGATATTACTGTGTAAATTATAGAGCCAAGAAGATATTGAGTGGGAGAGAGAGAAGAGAGAGGAAGACAGTGCATAAAAATGGCACCTTACTCACAAGTCACAAAATCTGACCTCAAAATGAAAGAGAAGACAGCCCAGTGCTACAGACAGCTAGTTAAAATGCAGTCTGTGCTCCTCTCTTGTTGTGTATCACTGAATAGGGTGTTATTGGTATTCAGCCAAATAGTCTCAAACGCATGGCAATGTTTATGAAACATGTTAAACTCAGATACTGGGATTCATTCTAGTTCCAATCAAAAGCAGTGTGTGAAATTAAAAAGCCTCCCCCTCTAATCTTCTATATTTGTGTAAAAAAAGCCTAAAATGATAAGGGAAATGAAGGGTTATTGAAGCATTTTCAGTCAAAACGAGCAAGTCCTGGAGGTAAAACTCATAGTTCATTTAACTGTACCCCACAGATAATGCATTTGCCTAATATAAGCTAATGGCATATTAATGATAATAGAAATGGAGCCGATTATAGATAAGACGCACAAAAAATCCAGTATATAGAGAATCTGAAGCTATACAGCATTCAGCGCTGGAGCTAAACTCAGTCTTATTGTCCAGGGTTAGACACAGATGTGTTTTGTTTATTTACTAAAATGCTCAGTATTCAATTCACACTCTCCATTCCGTTAGATGGTATAAACACTCATTAAATTCACTGAGCTGTAACTACAGTCAACTCACTTTTAAATTAATTCTCCCTCTGCATAAACATGTTTGCCCTTGACTTATCAGTTGCTCTTAAAATGAATGAGAATGGGCAGCTATCTGATGTATGGGGATGGAGGGACTAGATTTTAATTTAGGCATGGCCAATGGAGGAAAGTGTCTCTAGAGGACGTCCAATGAATGCTATCAAAGAAATTGTGTTCGGAGCGTGCCTGTGTTTCTGTGTGTGTAGACTGGTGGACGGTGGTCGATATTTATCTGTAATTGGGAGTGTGTGAAAAAACGAGTCTGTCTGGATAAACGGGAACATGCTATTTTGTTTTCATTTTCTTACACTTGGACTCAGACAGAAGTATTTGAGGCGACTGGCTATCATGGTATCTTTACTGGTAGACGCTGTAACTGCAAAAATCATTTGTCTCTATTTATAGTCATTCAAAATATGTGTGCATTCTGACAAAATAAAATTCGCAAACAACATATTAATGACAAATATCTCATTAAATTATAGTAGATGTTTCATTTTTACATTTATGGCTCAAGTGATTGGCTAAAAAGCACTTGTTTTCAGAACTGAGTGTCCATGAGAAAAAAAGGAAGCCAGATTTTAAATTGCCTCTAGGAGTCCCATATGGCCATTTTTTTTTCTGGCCAAAATATATTTCAAATATGGCCTAAATAAGTCATAAACTGTGTGGCTTGACAATTTATTTTTTTTTAATTTTCCTTTAAATGGCAAAATATATTACTAAATATACATCAAAATACATTACAATTCATTGGTGGTGGTTGAGGAGATTCCCCCTTCAACATGTAAAGCGCTTTGAGTACCCAGAAAAGCGCTATATAAATGTAAGGAATTATTATAATTATTATTATTTTGGGGAAATACAAAAATCTATATTTTTTTAAATATATTTCCGATAATAAAGGTCTAAATAATATGCTTAAAAAAAGTAAAAATTATTAAAAATATATTTGTTAACATTTTAAAATCTATATTAGCACAGTATATTTTAAATTATATTTTTTAATCTAATATCTGAACCTTTTTATGGGGTCGTGCACCAGCTGCACTGTAAAAAAAAAATCTGTAAAAAAATGTATAATGTACTCCGCTGTAAAAAAAAAAATCCCCCTAAAATTTACAGCAAAAAAAAAAAAAACGGTAGCTGTGGTTGCCAGAACTTTACCGTAAAAATACGGTAGCAACGTTTTAGGTTTTACGGGACAGCATTTAGTTTACTGTCTATTTTACAGTTCAAAACTGTATAATTTAAAGGCTTATATTGTAATAATTACAGTTCATAACTGTTTATTTTACACACTGTAAAAAAAAAAAATTCCATTAAATTTACGGTAAAAAAGCGCACTGCACACAGTGTCATTCACACAAACACTAAACACCATCATGGTAACACACATGAAATTTTAAAAATGCAATAAACATTAATTTAACAACATTAGATGTAACATAAAACCCTAATGTACATAACTGATTAGAAAATCTAAGAAACAGAGTTATTTCAACGAAAATACATCCAATGTGAAGTATCACGCAGGGAATTGTGGGAATGTCAATTTACGATTTTTTCACTGTAAATTATACGTCTTGTTATTTTTTACTTCCAAAAACTGTAAATTTAAAAGTATTTTACTGTAAAATTACATTAAATGTACCATTAGATCTATTACAGTCATTCACCGTATATAGTACGAAATCTTTCTGTAAACCAATGAACTGTTTTTCACTGTAGCATTTTTACAGTCTTTTTACCGTTAAAACCACGGTCATTTTTTACAGTGTGGCAGAAAATTACCAGGACATTATCCAGTAATTTTACGGACATTTCCATTAACCCTAAAACACAACGCAATGAAGTTCAAAATACAGGTAAAACACCTGTAACAAATAAATACGGAAAATTACGTCAAATTAATACAGTACATTCTGCCCTGTTTTTACGGATTTGTTTAGAGTGTGAGCAAGTGTCACCGAGAATAGTTATGTTAAAGGATAGCTTTCTTCTGCTGGGAAAAAAGCTGAGTTTGCTTAAAAATGACGTTTTCATGATAAAATGTATAGCTTGAATGAAAGTCGCTTTGCATGCAAATTCTGGCTGCAGCATTATTTCACATTCATTATCATTTCAACATTCATGTTCAGATCAAGCGTTTATTGGTTGGAGAACTTTGTTCTGATCATTAGTGGCTCAAAGCCAGAACCTCACAGATGGTTCGTGGTCTTCTCCTCTCACACCTTATGTTTTTCATGGATGGAGAGTGCATGGAGACTTACTTTGGATGTAAAGATGAATGATTTAATGTTTATTTTAACCCAAATCTATTTTAAAGCAGATCTTCCCAATTAGTTTATAAAATCCTACTGTAAACGCAGCGTACTCCAGTGTGAATATCAGAAAAGTGTAGTGTAAGTGCATATAAAATATAATAGATTTATTTTAGTCCTTCTCAAATATACTTTCCAGTCCATTTTTCCTGTGTTGCTCTACATTCATAATTCAAAAGAAGCTGTAGTGAAACTTCTGCAGTTTTTGGAAGCAGTGAAACGGTCAGATTGACAGCGTCATGAGAAGATATCATGCCCGGCGTAGTGATCAGTGATGTGGTGAGAGTTCAGCAGGGCAAACAGCAGGGGAGGGAGAGAGACTGAGCTGTGCTTTGGCCTGTCACATGAATGAAAAATACTCTGCTTTAAAGAATGGATGGAGTTGTACTGGGACCTCGACTCATCCTTTTCAAACAGCTCCCACTATGAAAGCATATACGTTATGTGGGAGTGAGATGGTGGGAGAAAAACAAAACAGATATAAATAATTTCACCTTGCGGTGCTGCAGACAAGAAAAATGAAGAAGGGAGCACTACATTGGCATATATGTCTTATCAGACAGCATCTTATTGCATATTTTCCACCTGTAAATGACTACCTTTATAAATGGTTGCATTGTGTTGTTTATCTTGTGGATACTTGAACTGATAGAAGAGACTCATACTGGCTCTGTACCAAAACCTAGTAAGCTGCCTTGCTGTCTGCTGCCTACACAATCAGCTGGGTGTTCACACAAAAAAGTGAGCAAAAGTCATTCAATTTCAATGACATTTAATTAACGCTTTCTGGCAACATGAGCAGCAGCGTTTGTTAAAGTACAACAGAGGTCAGCTTTATGCAAATATGAAGTAATGCAGACACTGGAGGTCACATGATCAACCAGCTGATACAGCAGTTGAGTAGTAGTGATGTAGCTAATTGCTATAATTATTAGATGACATCCTGGATGTTCTTGGAGCTGTTTACATCCTCACACTTGGAATTATGCATTTCTGTTGCAACACTATTAACGGCTGTGTGCTTTGAGTAATCAATAGACAAAACCAACATACAACAAGTAACAGTCATTATACAAATGCATTGTTAATGTATAGTTTATTTAGCTATACATTAGATGATTATTCAATTCTTAAACTGTATTGTGTGACTTGTTTATTATGAGATTAATCTTGCATTATTAAGACATAAACAATTGTTAAATAAAGGAACTATTAACCCTTAAAGGATTAGTTCACTTTGAAATGAAAATTAGCCCAAGCTTTACTCACCCTCAAACCATCCTAGGTGTATATGACTTTCTTGTTTCTGACAAAGACAGTCGGAGAAATATTAATAAATATCCTGACGCATCCGAGCTTTAAAATGGCAGTGATAGGGTTCAACAAGTATGAGCTGAACAAAGTGCTTCCATCCACATCCATCCATCATAAACGTGTACTCCACACGGCTCCGGAGCGTAATAAAGGCCTTCTGAAGCGAAGCGATACGTTTGTTTAAAAAAATATCCATATTTAAACAAGTTATGAAGTCGAATAACGAGCTTCCGCCAGACTGCCTTCAGTATTCAACGTACGCAGAAAGTGTAAACTTCTTGCAGTTCACAAAGCTTACGCTACGTCATGCGCCTTCCCTATTAAACTTACGGTAAAATTGACGTGATGCCAGTTTACACTTTCATCGTAACTTGTATATGGAAGGCGGTCTGGCGGAAGCTCGATATTGGACTTCATAACTTGTTTAAATATGGATATTTTTTACACAAAAGCATCGCTTCGCTTCAGAAGGCCTTTATTACGCTCCGGAGCCGTGTGGAGTATGTTTATGATGGATGGATGTGGATGGAAGCACTTTCTTCAGCTCATACTCGTTGAACCCTATCACTGCCATTATAAAGCTCGGATGCATCAGGATATTTATTAATATTTCTCTGATTGTCTTCGTCAGAAACAAGAAAATCATATACACCTAGGATGGCTTGAGGGTGAGTAAAGGTTGGGCTAATTTTCATTTCAAAGTGAACTAATCCTTTAAAAACCTGAATTACAATCTGTATCTAATCTCTACCTGTCGCAATAATATAAAACTCTCCTGATATTAGAATAACAATTACAGAAGTATAAAAATAAAGCATATTTTGTTACCTTTTGAAGCTTGGGAAGGGTTCAGTTTGAGCAGATGTTTTATACCATCATCAGTCCTCATCAGAGCTCATTTCCCAGTACATTCAGCATCTGGCTCATCATATTCGCCATCTCAAACATGTTCTCAAAACTATCATTTTCAACATGTTCAAAATCAATATTTTGATCGCTGACAGCTTCTTCACCAGATCCACCATCAAGTGACAGTGACACTAATATTTGATTGCTTTCAGTAAATCACTGAGCCATTTCAAGTTTTGCTGATGATACTTCCTATTCTTTTGTTTTCTGCCTGCAGTAACTATGAGTGAAACGTCACTTCATTGTGTATCAGACATGGCCACCTTGAGGAATAAAGGTGAAATGCACTTATTCAGTCATCAAAGATTCAATTATTGTTGTGCAGAAAAAATATACTTACACTGTTACACACCTTGGGTCAATAGCGACCCTATACATTTTTTACAAAAAATGAATGGGAAAACAGGCATTCTTTTATAATTTTATTATTTTTTTCTTGTTATATTTTTTATAATGAATTGATTGAGGAATACTAAGAAGGTTGATGTCTAACTTTAAAAAATTAATGAGGAGGAGGGTAGTGAATGACGTCCCGGGTCACTAAAGACCTGAGGTGCGTTTAAGTGTTAAACAGATACAGTTTATACTTTCTATTTACTGTAGATTATGACGCAATTACTTTACTGCTGAGGCCGCTGCCATTTTGAGTGTTTCCGTGTGACGTAAAAGTAGTCGGTGGTACAAGTCAGAGCTCTCCGAAAATGGAAGTTATAATTATGAGTTCTATGAGGACGTGAATTTTTTTTACAAGATGTAATCTCGTAATTATGATAATTCCGACATAATATGAAAGCACCTTAATATCTTCTACAAACCAGCAGGACAGATATAAGAGTTTGTTGTTAACATGTTGCTAAGCTAACAGTGTGATACACTAAATAATTCACACTGCATCGACAGAAACTAACCGACAGCAACAGACAAGTTTAACTGGCTTTGTCGAATCAGTATGTTACTCCTGTCTGAATCTGTTTCCAGTTGTCTGTGTTTGTTTTTGCTGACTGAACATGTTGAATCTTTCTGATTTTTTTTGTTTGACTGAGCTTGTTGCAATGCATTCTGGGTTTGTCTTCTGCAGACTACATTTAGCTGCCTTAGAATTTGACCAAAAAAGGAAATTTATAACTATGCTTTTTACCCTGTAAGCATTTTGTAAGCAACTTGTAAGATCTTGTGCTGTCTAAGTAAGCAGCACACTACACTCTTAAAAATTAAGATTCTTTATAGGCATCTGTGGTTCCATGGAGAAACTTTAATATCCAAGGAACCTCCCATTCCACAAAATGTTCTTTATAGTGGAAATAAAAATGTAATCATGCCGTGCCTTACCAGGCTCAAGTGGAAATATAACTGGAAACGTTCGGCCCGATGGTGGAAAAGCGGCTAAAGGTTCTTTGGGGAACCCAAAATAATGATTCTTTGGCATCGCTGCAGAAAAAAATAAACCTTTTGGAACCTTTAAGAGTGTAGGCTTTGGAACAGAGTGATTATATCTAAAGGTGGAGATGTAGGCCTGAAATAAAATATTATAAGATTATTACATGTTCTTTCAATACACATTGAACAAGTCTAAAGACTGTGGTGTAAAGAAATGGTGTCCATTCTGATATGAAATATTATGAACCTCTTTCATAACTCTTTAAATTCTAGGCCTCTGTAATTGGCATTTACCTTTTTCTCTTTCAATTTCCACTCTGCTGCTTCTTGGACACGTTCCATATGCACCAAAGGTAGTGTGCATTCACCGTGAAACAGTGCGAGAGATTCACACTTGAGTGAAGTGTTATCAGTGAATACAGTGAGACAGAGCAGGGGTCTCATTAGTCTCTCGGACAGCGAGACTCTCTCTACTGTATGTGAGCTGTTTAACTGTTAAATCATATTAGGGTTATTACAGTATTGAAAAGTTCACAAGTTTTTATCTTAATTTAGTTTTATATGTTGTTTTAGTTTTTCTTAGGTCTAGCAGTGCATATGTGGTTTTTGACAGAATGATAATTACTAACTCATTATCTATTCATTGAGAGGAAGTATGAAAATGATTTTCTCTCCATTTTTATCTTTACAATATGTTTCACTACTAGTTTCTGCATTCATATTAGTTTAAAGGGGACTTATTATGCCTCTTTTTACAAGATGTAATATAAGTCTCTGGTGTCCCCAGAATGTGTCTGTGAAGTTTCAGCTCAAAATACCCCACAGATCATTTATTATACCATGTTGTAAATGTTTTCGTGCATGTACTGTAGCTTTAAATGCAAATGAGCTGCTGCTGCTCCCTGCCCTACTTTACAGAAGAAGGCGGAGCCTGTACAGCTCATGCAAAACACCTGTTCTCTATTGCAGCCACGCTCACGTGACATTGCAGTTCTTCATCATCATGAAAGTTTATTATCTGCATGCATTTTAAAGCCATATCAGTTTAAACTTCTGATATATGGTTTTCTGAGCGCACGCATCCGAAGCACGCGCACAGAAAGCTGGACGTCAGACGGTGCGTCCTGTGAGTATTAAACTAAGTTCTCTTTCATGTCTTATTGTGTTTAAACTGTCAAATACACACACGGTTATGTGAAAAACACACAAAGTTCACAAACACAGTCGGTTATGTCTGTGAACGTAAACAGCAGGGAAAGAAATCGCATGTGTATATTAGATCTGTGTATTAAAGTGACAGCAGCGTAATATACAGTACCTGCTGTATCTGCTGTTAATATGAATCAAACAACAAAATAAAAAGAGAAAATCACTCACTGATTTTGATTGAATACCTTTAGTGGCTTTAAAAAGAATAAATTTCTTACTTGAATGCTGCTGTTAAATGCTCTGGCGAGGAGATAAACATGGCGGACTGTGTACAGCTCACTGAGGGCGGGGTCTATGCTAATAGGGCAGTGTCTGTCAGCAGTCGTGGGCGGGGCTCTCTGGAACAGCTCATTTGGAGAGAATGTTTATGATTTATGAGGATTATAAAAAAAGGAGTGGGTGGATTTTTACCATTATAGGCTGTGTTCAAACACCTTATAAATGTGAATTTTCCATAATAGGTCCCCTTTAAGCTAATACTTATGTTATGAAATTGATACTTTTATTCAGCAAAGACACATGACAGTAAAGACATTCATAATGTAACAAAAGTTTTCTATTTTTTTAAAACGATGTTCTTTTGAACTTTCTATTCATTAAAAATTGTTTCCACGAAAATATTAAGCAGCACAACCGTTTTCAACATTGATAATAATAAGAATTATTTCTTGAGCATCAAATCAGCATATTAGAATAATTTCTGAAGGATCATGTGACACTGAAGACTGGAGTAATGATGCTGAAAATTCATTTTAAAATACATTAAAGTATTGTAATTGTAATAATATTTAATTATATTACTTTCTGAGCATAAGTGACTTCTTTGAAAATTAACTCCACTACTGGTGGACTTTATTACAACTACATATTTTATATGTGTGTATATTCAGTCCATCTAGAAAAAAAAACAAAGAAAAAAAACCTTGAAATAGACTGTTTTGACAAAAACTCTGTCTATATGCTTCAATGGATCTCATGCCCTCTTTCACAGCTACACGATTCACTGTGTTCAACACGCTTTACATCAAGCTGCACGACTCAAATCACTGGTGATCATGATGTCAAAACATTACAGGCATGCACAGATATAACACAGCACACAGCTTATGTTCCGGTGGCTGGTTTAGGGCTGTTTTTCAGCCATATGCCGCCTGCGGCAATACTATCGTGTCAAAGAGACTGCAATCTGCTCTCCACGCAGGAGCTGAAGCGCTGATACAGACTGCAAATGCACCTGTATCACATCGCTCTCTCCGAATGGGCAGACGCAGGTCAGGATTCATGGATTTAAAAGCACCATGTGGAGCGAGCAAAGCCATTGGATGCCTTCAGAAAACCACACGTCTGCTGTTGAGATGAAACCCCGGGGTGGCTGTGCCACAGACAGGATTCGTGTACAAGGGTACTGAAGGTCAAGTTGGGGTATTCCATCTCCCCTTCCTCATGAATGAGTGTACAGTCAGGACATCTGCATGGCTGAAAGTGTAGCACATCACACTCATTAACTGCTACAGCATTTGCTATGACACTAATTTGAAATATTCAAAATGATGCACAAAAATTGATGTACTAATTTGGTATTTAGCATCACAACCCTGTGAAAGGCAGCAGACAGGGAAATATAAGTCATTTAACACTTTCAAGGGACAACAATCAATCACTTCCACTAACATAAAGAAATATTTGCGATATGTTACTTGCAAAAAAATGATATTCCACTATAATGTTATTTTAGTATCATTTATATGCTATTAGTCTTTATTAATGTTTTGAATTAGCTTTTATTTTTATATTTTAGGTATTTTCCATTTTAATATGGTTTGTGTATAATACGTGCCTGTCAGTTGAATTCTTTTTTAATTTTTAATTTATTTTTATTTCAGTTTTAGTAATTAAATTTAGTAGTTTTAGTACTTCAACTTAAAATTTTATTTTAGTTTAATTTCTAATTTTCAGCAACATGAAATAATATGAGTTTATGAGATAAAATGAGAAGTATCAAAGACTATAGATATAGAAAGACGGTTCACTCCTATTAGTTATGAATGGGAGAAACTGCAACGCGCAAAATGGCGGAATACGTCCCGCCTTCTAAGTAAAAGAGCCAATCGCTAATTGGTAAAGTCATCGCGTCACTGCAGCTGCCGTTAGAAGCTCCGGTTTTCATAGAAACCTGAAACCATCGCGTTTATGACTGCACATGCGCATTGGCTCATCTATCCTGAAAAAATAAGTTTTTTTTAACGCTATTTGAGCATAAGATACAACAGTTCATGTCAGATTTTGTTGCTGATTTGAAATGATATCAATTGTGAGTTCGCCAAGCAGTTTTTGAGATTTCAGGATTCCCCCATTCAAATAGATAGGACTTGGTCTTGGATGCCCGAAATAGCTACCCGGAGGCGTTGCAAATATGGCCGCCGAGTGAACAGACTTTCCTTGAAAGGGACTTTGGAAGTATTCAGCTTGCCATGTGATCACAACATGGCGGGCTGCATGAAGCGACCTGCTTCATGTAAAATAAAGCAGCTTTTATTAGTCTACTAACATGACTGGATTCTTTACCTCAGGTGAGTGTACATGACTTTGAAAATGTATTAAAAGTATTTATTTCTTCATATATAAAACATTTTGATTGCAGTGTATTTTACAGTACGTGTACTTAGAGTGTACTTATCTATTAAAATACTGAGTAATAGTGAGTAATATAAGGTAACTACAGGAGTTAAGATCAGGTTTAGGTGTTGGTTCAGGGTTAGTACCTAGTTATTATAATTTCTGTAATAAATACATAGTATGTACATAGGTAACAGGACTGTAAAATAAAGTGCTACCAACTTTTTTAACGAGTAAAAAAACATGCCAAACGATAGCAAAAGACATGTTTATCTGCTTTTATCGGATCAGTTTGTGCTTGTTTTTACCGACTAAACATGTTCAATCAGCATTTGATGGGTCGTAAAACATCTGAGAAATGATGTAGCCTACTGCAGTCTGCTGATTATCGGCTTTGGTCGGTTGCGATGTGAATTAGCCTTAACAGACTAAGACTGGTGATCTCCAGCCTGGTGATTAAGATCAGTGCAGACAGGGCCAAATCACAGTCAGACCTAATTTATTCAACACTTGTTTCTTAAAAGATTACCAAATGATATCATGTTATGTTATCAAAATGTCATTTAGAGTCTCAGAATGCTTTCATCCCACTGTTTGGTTCTATTTTAGGCAGCATACTTTCAACAAAACAATGTAATTTCCGAACACAAAGAGCTGCAATCCATCAAAAACCAGAGGGAAGCAAGTGTGTTCTGAGCTCTTTCCTACTAGAGCTGCCTCCTCATTCTGACAATGAAATATAAGCTTGATCTCTGCGTTGGCCACTTGTAAATACTTACATTCAAAGCTAGAATGGTGAAATTAATGTTTGACTATTCATTAACAACAAAAATAATAATAATAATAAATCTCCTCTGTAGTAAAAGCAAGTCACCCTGTAGTTAATAATTTTATTCCTTAATTTTATCCCTTAAAAGTCATCTTTGATCACCAATATGATATATTTAAACATTTTTTCCTGTGAAACAATTTCCTTTGTGCCTTAAAATAGCTTGAATGTAACGCTACACCTTTCATTTAGTATACGCAGATCTCTGAATATGCTAATTAGCCCCGCCTCCACTCACTCGCACAAGCTCAGAGATCCACTTGGTCAACTTACTGAGGTAAACGCTGCACAATGGTGTCGCTTTTTACAACGTCGGACACATAACTGTAATTAATATGATTAGCCTTTTGCTTGACTATGTTATCAAACAGCTAATAATCAAACAGCTAATAACAGGGGGACTTTAAGAACAAGAGTAAGAATATCCCTACACTTACTACGCAACTGTCTACACAAACATTTATACATTTGACTTGAAAAAAGACACTGGGGCAAATTAACTAAACAGAAAAAAAATATTTGATATTAGTACTCTTTTGCCATTTTTTTATATTCATTTGAAGGTTTTTCCTGAAGACAAATATTAGATACTTCCCTACACATACTATCTGACTCCATAGCACATGAACAGAAAATGGAGGACACTTTTCAGAATTCCTCTGCATTCCGCCCAGAGATGGCGAGATAGATAGAGAAAAGAAGGAATATCGGGACCGCAGCCAAGTGTGACAGTGGCGTTCACATTTCTCCAGAAGCCTCTGCGGGCTGAAACTCTGAGCTGAATGCTGAACACCTCTGTGCCGCACTGCCGCTCCACCCCGCCAGGATAATAAAAAGCAACCTCCAAGCTGAGGACAACGCAATGGCCTCCGCCATGCAGAATTAACGGCAGCCCTTAAACTCAGTGGGAGATGATGGTGGATCCACAGTCACGAGTTCTTCAGTGCTTTGTGACTGTAATTGCACTCTTTAACAGTGCCTATGAAAAATGATTTGTAAACAATATGACCTTTTTCGTTAATCCCATCATTCACTTTGAGTGTGGGCTCAGTCTAATAACAGTCATGTAAATAGAGGTTTATGAACCGTAATGATAAATACAGTGAATTATAAATTACCAAAAGTCGTTTTTTTATGTTCATTCATTCATGATAAATTATTAGACTAGGGTCAGTCACATGACCGGATCTATTAAGATCAGACATTTTTATTTCTCAATAAAAACTCATTTTGATATTTTTTTTGTGTGGAGGGGGGTAGGCATAAAGTCAAAAATGATAGGGCCACACAACTGTCCTGATATTATAATGAAGAAAAAAAGCCTCATTAAATGGAATGACATTTTTGAAAAGAAAATCTTGAATAGTTTGCAATAATTTTCTTATAGAAAAAATAAGAAAATTGCTTTTACTTCTTAATAATATTTGAAACACTTTTGACCACAGAATCAAAGTCACCAACATGCAAAACAATATAGGAAAAAAAACATGAAATGATGTCATAGAGCACTAATGATAGTCAGTAACGCTGCGTCCGAAATCAAATACTTCTCTACTATATAGTACGTGAAAAACAGTATGTGAACAGAGTAGTATGTCCGAATTCATAGCATTCGAAAAACAGTAGGCGAAATGTACCCGGATGACTTACTACTTCTAGTGAGATTCTGAAGTGCGCATAAGATGGACACTTTACTATCTCATGAGGCCATGGGAGAGGATTTGTGAATGGAGTTGAAGGGACGTAACTGATGCTGGTAGTCATGTGACAGTAACAACATGGCGGATGTAGAACATCCGGATTTCATTCATACTACACACATTTGTACTACTAGAACGTACTTTTTCAACAGACGTGAAGTAAATTTAAATTCAAATGTAGTACCTACTCAGACAGTATGCGATTTCGGATGCAGCTTAAGTCTCTGAAATATAAGCAAAGTCCCTTTAAGACAAGTCATTTCACTCGGCGGCCATCTTTGAAACGCCTCTCGGTCATGCAAGTCCAGCTCTCTTTGAATGCGGAAACATCAAATGTTCCAAAGCTGTTCGCCAAGCTTTTGATTAAATTTCATACTTGAAATCACCAATGAAATCTGACAACAACTGTCTCATAAATTTTGTTTCTAAAAGCTCGAATCATGACAAAAAACAGTATTTTTCAGGTTGGATCAAGCTAATGCGCATGCGCAGTCCTAAATGCGTGTCTCTATAGGAAGTTCGTGTCTCACTATTTCTATAGGAACCGGAGCTGCGATGACTTTACCAATCGGCGATTGGCTCTTATTTAGAAGGCGGGACTTATTCCGCCATATTACGCGTTGCACATTCTCCCATTCATAATAATATGAATGCACTGTCTTTCTAGATATAAAGTCTTTTGATATAAGTTATGATAAATATCTTAAATATAAGATTTGAGGTTGTAAAATGTAATATGTTGTGACTACCCAAAAATTTACTTTTTTTTTTTTTTTTTTCCAATTTGTGGTTTTTCAAAACCATTATGAACACAATGAAAACATTTTAAAAATGTGCCACCTGCTTTAAACAAATTTCTACTTTTCCTAATATGTCATTGGCCCCCAAAAAACATGTGGCATAGCTCCACCCATAAGTTGTTATTTTGGACTCTTTCTTAAATATTTTTGTCTGTATTTTTCTAATTATGTACTCAAATATTTTCTCTTCATCTTTCTAGAATTTCTGTCTTAGGTAGCATTTTAAATGCACCTCTGTGCAGCATTAAAACATATGGCCTTTCTATGCAGAGTAAAATCATTCTACTGTAAATAGGCTAATTTAACCATAACATAATTGGCTCATAGGGCCATGAGGGGGCCCTTGCTTATTGGCTGCGGGGGTGTCCTGTGTGCCTGTGCACAGCCTCATAAATACTGTGTACATAATGCATGTATTATATTGTATGGCGCATACGTTTGGATATTAGTTCACAGGGAGAAGTGTTATCTAATACAGAGAGGAAAAGATTAGATTTTCCCCAAGCCTCAGGTGCCAGACTATAGCTTCAGTCAAGTCTCACATGGTTTTCCCAGATTAGCAATGACTGAATAATTATCTTAACAATGGCACTGAGACACTGTTCTGAATACTATTTTCACAGTATTCACCTCACAAAACACACAGAAATCTTGTCTTTGTTCAGCTTAAAACTCTGAATAAAATTAATCCCTTTTCTCTGCTATTGTAAATATTCAATGCAAATAATGATGTATGATCCAATGGCGTTCGGTCCGGTTGTGGTGTGTGCCGTGCTTTATGAAGTGTACCATTTTGCATTTTTCATTAGATTCTTAGGCCATAACAGAATAGCTGGAGGCCAACTGCAGCCCTGACACAGACCATTAAAATGCAAATCAAGCCCCTTAATATAAAACTGAGATCTATATTGCCATAGACCCTTGGAGGTGAACATTCAACAAATCACCTCTAGGCTCATTTAGCTTGTGTTATTCAGTAATGTTATCCTATTCATTGCTTCACCCAGAAAACCTGTAGGCCAGTGCTATTATCCATGTGTTCAGCATTTTCAACTCACGACCGAGGCTGGACTCAGTGTGTGCTAACTGTGCTTAGTTCAGCTAACAAACAAAGTGCTAAGCTAATAAGATGTAGCCTGCTTTGCTAAAGCCCTGATTCTGTTCTTTTTGGATGGCTGTCAATTTATATAAAGACTGCCAGGCTGAAGCAGGTGGAAGAGATTGTAGTGTGCAGCACATAGTGTCTCTTAATAGGTGACGATTTAACAGAGGACCAAAGTGACTGGCAGTGTTCATAGTGGGAAATTAGGCTAATGGGTTATCAGTTCTTGGTTCTCCTCCCAGTACGATACATGACTTGGTTCTACAAACACCCGGCCATGTAGTGTGAGGTTCAGTTTTTACACAGACTGTGGATGTTAAAGGGATAGATCATCCAAAAATCTGTCATTGTTTACTCACTCTCATGTTGTTCCTAACTCGATATAATGTAAGTAAATGAGGACTGGAGCTGTCAAAAATGACAAAAATACACACACAAGAGCTTTGTCTGACAAATTTAAGTCAATAATCACTGAAAATCTTCATCCTGGTTCTGCTTAGCACTTCTCGCCGAGTGAAATCCAGTGCTGTTTTAGTATTATTTACATACTATTATAGTATGTATTCAGGGCTCATCATTAAGCCTTGTCATGTGCTTGATACATTTAAATCTGCATATTTGTGATATTTACCCCGAGGGTAATTCTTAAATTTGATCAATAAATTCAATTAGAATATATATATATATATATATATATATATATATATAAGCCACTATATGGCTGTTACCAATCAAATTAAATCATTTACACTGAAAAATTACAACTGCATTAAATAATGTTAAGAGATTGTTTTACTTTTTTTTTTTTTTTTGAAAATAAAAATAAGAAATTTTGGGGGGGAAATGATACTTTTAAACATGAAACTAAACCACCATTAGGTGGCGGCAAGTGACCGTCTTAATGGGTGAGTCATTGAGTCATTTATTCAAATGATTCATTCAAACGGCAGATTCATTCAAGAATGAGGCAGTTGTTTATGAATGGGTCATTGAATCATTCACTCAACCGATTCGTTCAAAATGCTGAATCAAAAACACGGCTGAGTGTTGCTGTGAGATACGCTATGGTTCTGCTGTGATCTTTGTTTGGAACTATTTTTGCTGCTGAAACAGAAAACAAAAACAGTCAATGTTGCGTCTAAAATGTAAGTGACTTAATATTAACTACTTGTTTATCGAACTGTTGTATGAAATCAGTGTCACATTTTCAATTGTGATGGTATTCAGGAAGTCGTGTGATGTTGCTTAACTGTATGATATCATATGTTGTAAATATAAAAACTCCACATTTTGATTTTTTACCGAGTTTCTATGTGTGTGCTGCGCTCATTTGTTTATATTTTTCCTCGAGAGGGTGTGTGAGCCTCGCAATATACCATCAATACTAAGATACATTATACATTATATAGCCTATTATTATCCACTATCGATCGCCACTTACACTAAATGTAATAAAATCAGAGTCATTCTCGCGTTTTGGTGATTCCCTAGTAATTATTTTGTTATTGACGTTTTAATTAGGCTACTTCCGGTCAGGCAAGTAAAATTCTCTTTCACTTGCCCCTTCAAAAAAAATCCACTTATCCCGGATGTAGACAAGCGTTAATGTCGAGCCCTGATCTATTAATATTTTGAATTAGCTTTTATTTTTTATTTTCAGTTTTCATTTTAAGTAAGTATAAGTAATTTTGTTGTTGTTGTTTTTTTTATGTATAATTATTTAGCTTTTTTTTTTTTTTTTTCCAGTTTAGTACTTTAACTTCTACTTACGTGTATTTTATTTCAGTTAGTCGCCAAGGCATAATTTCAATTTTCTTTCAAGGTTTGAGTGAACGTTTTTCATCTAATATTTATATTTTATTTTATTTCAGCTTTAGTTCAATTACTGCAAACATCTTTTAAACAAGAACAATATGATTAGTTCATAAATCGGACTAATACAATTTTCAATCTGGTCACAAAAACATCAGTGAATACTGACATTTTGTTCTTTTCATCATGCAAATATGACTAATCATATGATTTCAGAAGAAGAATATGGTGAACGAGTCATATGAGACTTTTATGATGTTTATGTTCTATTGAAGCTCCAAATCTCATTCATTGTATGGAAAATTGCATGGAAAAGAGCGACCAGTACATCATTCCAATTGTCTCCTTTTATTTTAAAGGGAAGAAAGAAAGACGTGCAAGTTTGGAAAGACATGAGGGTAAGTAAATGTCAGAATGATAATTTTTGGCTGATCAATTGTGTATGATTCTGTACTTCATACTTCTCTCAGCTACAGAGCTTGTGCAGATCTTAAAATCATGACATAAAGTTTTCAATTAAGAGTAATATTGAGTGACATGCGTTGGCCAGTTCAGACAGCTGGTCAGGCCGAGAATGGGTTTGTGAGGGAATATATGGTCTGTCTGTGACCAATGAGACACTTCATAAATTAGTGAGGAATTAACTAGACATCATGAGCAGGTTTGGTCAAGCTTCCAGACCTAAGTCTGTGGTTTATGAGGCCTAGGGTCATTATGGGCAGTAGAATGACTGACTCTCTCAGCGCAAATAAATAGAGGGCAGGACTGTGGAACTGGTGTTTGATGCAAGATGTGCTGCGTACATCATTGTGTATTTTTTATGAGCATTTATTAATCTGTATAACGTTGTGGGGTGGATTCAAGTATTTCAGTGCAAAAACCATAACCAGCCTGAAAGACTGCACAGTGCAAATTGCAATAAGCATGCATTTTATGGGGCATTTTTTTTATCCTACAGTACATAGCACTGTGAGAAAAGAGGTGATGCTGCACTGTATATTATCAGACCTTGACCTTGGATCCATGTAAACATATTGTAGCACACATCCAAAACAAAATTAGGAACCTTTAAAACAGCATAATAGGGGCATTTTAAAGACATACAAAATACAAAAATGATGCTTTGCAAATGTTTTAAGTGACACTTGCCCAAAGCCTGTTTGTGCCAAATCCAGCTCAATTTGAGGGTCTTCATAATACATTTATGTCAAGAGTCAGTCGCAGCATGATTAGAGCTCTCTTGTGATGCTTTGGGGTAAAAATGGAACTGTCTCTGATATTTCTGTGATCAGTTAATAGACAGAAGAAAGTCATAAAATAATAAGAATTTTCCCAATGCCTTCTAAATTAAATTTTAATGATCTTTCATGACATAATTGCATTTGACTGCCTGAAACCCAATAAAAACTGTTATTAACACAAATTCACTTTTCAAAGGATATTCACTAGGGGTGTAACTTTACATGTATTCGTCCCGAACCGTCACGGTACAGACTTCACAGTTTAGTGCAGACGACGAATACAGTCAGTCACATGCGATCCACACTCAAATCAAGTAAGGGGCACGCATGGTAATGCAACGGTGTCTGCTAACCGCCACAATAGGAAAAAGTGCAGAAGAAGAAGAACAGACGATCTATGCATAGATATGTTTACGTGTAATCTCTGAACCAGTGTTTCAACCACAAAAAGACATCAATAAAACAGCTTGAGAATAATATTTTAGGTAGCATTACATTTACCTCAGGCAAGTCATGTAGTGTCCACATCATGTTAGTTCACTACAGAAATGAACTCTAGAGGGAGCATTTCACTAAATATATGCACTGTATTAGCTTATATATTTATTATATGTACTTTACCTGTTAGTAATGTCTTAATTATTTAATATTTGTTTAAATAAATTTGTCATGAAAACATGTTATGACAGTAACTGTGTAAATGATATTTCAAAAATGAATTTGAGTAGAAAAATGCAAAACCTGCCTTATGTGCAATTTATATGTTTTTTTAAATATTTTTTTATACATTATTATAATAATGTTTATTTTATATTACATTATTATATCTAATAATAAATAGCAACTGAATTTAATAGTTTGGAATTAAGGTTAATTGTAACCTTTAATATTATAGTTATGTGCAAGAAAGGGCTCCCTAGTTTACAGCATTAGCTGAGATAGATTTTTTTTTATCCTTGAGAAAATGTTAATTATAATTGAATTTATTTAAAGAGAGAGACACAATTTGTTCAATAAACCACTGTTTAATAAAAAAGAAGAAAAAAGAAGCAATACTGAGGTATGTACCGAACCGTCATGTTTGTGTACCGTTACACCAACTTTTCTTGTGTAGGTTAGTTCCTGTCCTTGATTCTAATCAAGAAGTGTTTTATTCACGATAAAACTGTATTATGTAGAAGAGTATTATGAGAAAGAGATTGAGTGAGCGAGTTTATTACCTGCATTCAGATTTAGCATTTTCCTTCAGGTCAGTCCTATGTCCATAATAAAAAATCTGTTTAAATGTCCGATGTATTATCTTGTCCTTTTAACAGTTAGGGGTTTTCCTGTGACTGACAGCGCTAGTCAAAGCATTTGTCAGTTGTGTCTTGTTCCGTGTTCACAACAATTCAGTCTTTTCAATGTAAAAGTCTTCGCTACTGACTGACACCCTCATAAAGACAGTCTTTGCCGCCATCTAATGGCGTAATAATGTAACTTCTGTTGCTGTTCATGGTCAGGGACTATTTTTTCCGGCGGAAGGAAAGCTTTTAGTGAAAGTTTACTTCATGAAAGTTGCATTGATACATATTTTTGGCTTTAATATTTGTATTGTGTGGTAACCGTTTTATAAAAGCAATAAGGTACTCCGCTTCGCGTCATGCCTAACAACGTCCTTCAGCCGTGACTTATTCATGATACAGCACAACCTCTCGTACCTTATTGCTTACTTAAGAAACAATGCGACTTATAATGCAAACCTAATGTCAACTAAGTTAAATAAAGAAGCAAATAAGGAAGCAACAACCTGATGTTTTAAACTGAACAAAAACTGTGAATAGTATCTGACTTAACCACATCTGATGAACTGAATTGTCTGCAGACCTTCTCAAATGTTCACAAATTGCATTGCAAATTTACTGATAGAGTAACAGGCAAACAAGCACGTTGTTTGATCTACAGTAGTGAAACCATTACGTATACATGGCATTGATGTAAAATTCATGACATTATAGCTAGCATTAGATGCGGCACAAATAATGTAGAGCAAACTGTGAGATATATTGAAATGAGCAGGGGACATACGCTGTCCTTTCAACAGGCATACATTATGCATGCATGCACACATCCATTATAGATAAAAATTAAGTCTGCTTAAAGGGATTCAAAATGTGGTGTCAAAACTGATTCGATCAAAAAATTTTAGCAAAATCCACCACCCATGGGCAAAATCAGGCAAAATTGACAGTGGCAGGGAGTGTGGATTAGATGTGATTGTAAATAATAAGGCATTGTTCTGTCCCCCTGGTTATGGCAACTAAACAGGCTGATGGCGATGAGTTGGACTCTAGGGTGGGCTGCAGGACGTTCCCTAGTGAGTCAATGCCAAAAGATTCACAATGTCATGCATTAACTCTGACACATAGCTGCATGCCAATGGCGGAAGTGGCCTTGTAATACGTTTCATAAAGGAGTCATAAACTCTATAGGGTTGTTCCTGGATTGTGCCATTTATATATAAAAGTGACATATTGTGTGTTTTATTGTGTGTGTGTGGAAAACAATGGTCACTGAGTGTCTGTGTATCAACTGCATAACAGGTCTCTGTGTTATACCATCACATGAAAAATAAATTCAAACTGACTGTGAGCGGTGCACCTGTCAGCGGCTGTGTCTGAAACCAAAGACAGCCTCATTGTGTAGTTATTCAATGACCTAGACAGTTTTTCTGAATGAAGATACCAAGTTTCAGAAAGGCTTTCAAGGCACCAAAACATCATGTCAAATGATCTAGAACAAATTCAAGTAGTGATAGACATAGCCAAGCAAAAACTAATACAAATGAAAAAAGGCACATAAAATTACTTAAACTAAAATTAAAAAGAAAACTAAGGCTACATCTACATTAATCCAGATGCAACAGTGTTTTCATTTCAAAACACTCTTGGTCCACACACTAGTACTCGGAAAACGCTAAAATCATCATGTGTAAAATGTAATAATATCTCACTTACTGGTGGGTCCAGGTCACACTCAATCTAAAACGCAAAAGTCCTCATGTGTAAATGCAGGATACCAGTTGCAAGTAAATGTTCTGTCATCTTTGCATAAATGTAATGTGAAGACTGTACAAAGTAACATTTATCTTAAGCAACACTGTGAAAGTGAATGTAGAACCTGATTTCACCAAGTGCAACATGTTCCTGGATCAACATCTTGGGCCATGTTTACACCTGGTATTAAGATGCAATTTGGTCGATCGGATCACAAGTGGACAACGCTAAATACAGGTGTAAACAGGGTGTAAATGTTTTGAGCTTGTCCACCCCTGTTGAAAAAACCAGCATATGCTGGTTAGGTATGTTTTGAAGCATGGCAGCTGGTTTATGCTTGGTCCTGAGCTGGAGCTAGTTGCTTAGGACCAGCTTAAACCAGCTCATGACCAGCTAAGGACCAACTAAGGACCAGCTTAAACCAGCTCAAACCAGCTGCCATGCTTCAAAACATACCTAACGTACCTTCCAGAGGTAGTTGAAAACACATTTGACCGGATTGCTTTCATAGTGTAAATGCTCATGTGGTCGAATGTGTTCGAACAGCCACAAAAGCCAGCCAGACGGGATTTAAACTTTGTCGAAAAGTTTGGTTTGAAGACAGAAAATGTACCAAGCACAATGTTCTCTCACCATTATTGATTTCTAACACGCACTCACAGTGTTCGGCTGGTCTTGCGACTGTCAGAAATGAAATAAAATGAAAGCTGATACTCTCCGTATGTTTTTTCCCTTTGTCTCTGGTTGCATTCAAATGTAAAATGCGCGATATTATTTTGTTCATTCGATCAAAAGATCTGAAAAAAACCATTCATTTATCCGCCCATAGACCCTCCCCTCGAAGAAATCAGGACAGAAGTGGTTGACAAAAGAGACACCAGGTGTAAACAGGTATGCGTCTCCCTTGTCTACTTGTGACCAGATCGATTAAAACGCATCTTAATACCAGGTGTAAACAGGGTCCTTAGAAGATCCTGGAACAACATTACAATCAACCAATCAGATTTGAGGGACAAGTTTACAGTTCATGCCAAGTTTAGGCTAAAAACCAGGGTTAGGTGCTTCTATCAGTGTTATTCACCTATCATTTCACTCTGATTTTAGGAATAAATTATGTGTAGGGTTAAGTTTAAGGGTAGGATATAGCAGGCACATACCAGTCTGAACATAAATATCTATCTGTATAGTATGCATCACATGACTAAACATGTGTCATCATTTTCCTCCCTTTCCTCAGTCCACACTACAACGCAAAAACAGCGTTTTCATATTTATCCACCTGGGAGAGCGTCTTTAAAAAGCTCAGTTTCCGCAGGACAAAAACACTGTCCCGTTGTGGCCAAAACATAGAGTAATGCTAATTCAACACTAATGTTGAATTCAAATGTTCCTTGATGTAATGTGAGTAACTAAAGTGAGTTGTTTACAATTGAGGACAAAATGTATAATGGCATCTCAATCTGATGGGATCTGCCATTCCTCAAGATTTTGTTCAGGAGACATCCCGAGGTCTCTTTCTTTAGGGCTGGGGTGTCAAAGAGGGCCACTGTCCTGCAGAGCTCAGCTAATTAAATACACCATAACCAGATAATCAAGGTCTTCATGATTACTAGAAACTTTGGAGCAGGACAGTGGCCCTTCAGGAGTGGAGTTTGACACGTGTTTTAGGGTTATTAGAGACTCAGGAGAGAAGAAACATCCCACACTGCTCAGTAGTTGAGCATATACTTCACACCGCTCCATGTTTAGATTCTCTGAAGTAATTTCTGGCTTCCACCCATCAAGATTACCACAGTAATCTAATCAAAAAGAGTGTTGAATGCACTGTGGAGATTCACAGCAAGGACTTCCTCTTTGTAATCGAGTTCTTCCCTATAAGTTTTACCCTACAGCAAGCCATTGCTATCAAAAAAGAGACTCTAGCTTTTTTTGGCAGTCTTGGAGATGTAATTTTGTGCTAGTATGACCATGGACCATGGATAGTGTAAGATTATGACAGAAACCCAGGGGGAAAATCCTGGTTCCTTGCCTTCCAGGATATTCACTTCATCGTGAAAGATTAGACAGCCAAGGGAAAAGCTGATAGGTTGTCTCAAATGTTTTCCACCTGAATTTAACTTCACAGTATGTGTTTCCTCTGTACAAAGCTGACATGTCATGGATAAAAAAAATAAAAAAAACACTTTGCATTTGAGATGTATTACGTGTTATGCACTCACAAGGTCTTTAATTTACATAATGTTCTTTTCTGGTATAACTTGACCATGGGTTCAACAAAAGGATTTCTATCTGTTCCATTACATACTCGAGCAGGTGCAAATCCTAAATTCAAAGCACATTATCTATAGCCAAAGTCAAGGCGACAGAGGTCAGCAAATGTCCCAGCTGGTTACACACTTCACATTTAATTACTGGACATTTCAACAATATCTGCCCAATTACTGTACATCTGTTTTGGTGACCACTGTGACCACTGGTCCCACAATGTTAAATCAGTCAAAAGGATCTGTGCTTTACAGCATATGAAATGAATCTCTGACTGTTTTGTGTTTTATTCTGTCACCTTGAAGGCTTTGCTGTTGCCTTTCAGAGATTATACTGTTGAGTAAATCTTAAGATACAACAGCCATGGTCATTGTCCTTATTTAAGTAAATGTTTTCAACTTTTTTGCTTGTCCTAAGGAGAAACCTGAGACAGAATTAATACTGTTAAACATTGCTGATACCTCCAATAAAAGGGGACACATCATGAAATTCTGACTTTTTCCTTGTTTAAGTGCTATAATTGGGTCTCTGGTGCATCTACCAACCCAGAAAACGTGAAAAAGGACAACCCAATAACTTTGTTTTGGCAAGCCTTTCTCTGCAACCATGTAAAAAAAATGAGCAGCTCAGATTTCGCTCCCCTTGTGACCTAGGAAGGGGATCTTATTATAATATTACCGCCCCTTAATCTGCACATTTCCACCCACGGTGCCGCCATTTTGTTTTCACAAGCGAAAATGGTGTACCAGTTCTAACGCCATGGCAAAAGTTCGAGCAAAGCATGCTAACTGGTCTATTGTTGGCTGCACAGACGAGCACAAAACACTATTTAGAGTCTCATTAGCTTGGATAGCCTGCAATTAAGTTGACCCTGGCAAACTCGATTGCTAAAAAAGGAGCATTTCTGTCCGAACGATATTTTGGAAAAAATATTAGACCATTCACAGCATTTGATAGCAATCATAAACGTTAGCCTGTTGTGCATGGCTCTGTTTGACAAACAGGTACGCTATGTATAGAGGGCATCCATACGGGTTTTGCACAAAAGATTAACATGACGGCACATGCTAGTCGATGAGTTGAATCAACTCCACAGCAACTACATAAATTTATCCACTAACCATTCAGAAACGTCCAGTTTCATTCTAAAAGTTGTAACTTCTTCCTGAGTCTCTCCATCAGTGTCGACTCCGGTTTGAACAGTGTAAGGCTGAACACCGTTACCTCATTTTGGCTGCGTGAGATTCTCCAGCTTTGTTGTTGTTGAGCAACCTAAGCGCGAGCTGTTAAAGCTCCGCCCTCTTCTGGAAAGGGGCCGGGAGCAGCAGCTCATTTGCATTTAAAGGGACACACACAAAAACGACGTGTTTTTGCTCACACCCAAACAGGCAGATTTGACAAGCTATAATAAATGATCTGTGGGGTATTTTGAGCTGAAACTTCAGACACATTCTGGGGACGCCAGTGATTTATATTACATCTTGTGAAAAGGGGCATAATAGGTCCCCTTTAAGTCATAAAGTGCTATGAAAGAGCGTTATATTTAACAATAATCTCCCTCTGGGATTGTCTTTGTGCTGAGTATATTGAGTTAGTCTAAAATAGTCAGAGATGCATGCAAATATTTACTAATTCTGAATATCAATGTCCTGAGAACATCCATATCTTTTTATAAACCTAAGTTAAACTTCAGTTATAATGACGTATGGTTCAGATTCTGATCGTAATCAGCATTTTTGTGCACTGATATTATGCAGAGAGTGAAATTCGTGCTTTGATCTAGGTTTGCTTATGGTCCCATAATGGGTTATGGGAGTGCTCTGGCTTAATGGAGAGGATTTACATTGCATTCAGATGTGTGTCTGTGTGCCTGTATGCGTATGTGTTCAGAGGGAGTGTGGGGAGGGACACATCTCAGCTTTAAATGAATCTAATTTTATTTCTCTCTGTCATTTGTCTATTGGGTGTCGAGGCTTTTTTAAGCCATTGCCTCCCTCTCCTGATCTAATGAGGAGTTAGTTCTTGAGTAAACTGCAATACTTTGGAAGGATTGAATCATCCATACAATTAGCCTCAAGTGCAATTCTGTAAATTAGTGTCTGTCATAGTTACTGCTTACTCAAAGGGTGTTCACAGTTTCAGGCTTTTTCGAGGTCAAATGGAAAATATTGATGGGAAAAAAAAAAAGATAAGGAAAATAATGCCTATAACAAAACTTTTCATTTTGGATACTTTTAGTAATGATAGCTATTTATAATGATAAATATAAGTGTCAGATAATATTAATGAGACTTATTTTCAGAGAATATGTCTCGGATATAGCCTATCTTTGTTCATTATTTTGAATTATGCCACTAACAAATTTTTATTTTTTTTTTTCTTAAAAAAGCATAAATTGAACAAAATGTAACATTTGAAATTTAGTGGAATTTACGCATTTTGGGGGGAAAAAGAGGGAAAAGAAAAAAACAAGTTTTATATATATATATATATATAAATCATTAAGTATTTTTGAAATATATATAATTTAAAAAAGAAAGAAAGACTCTATAATCTCTACATGTTATTTAGTTGCAGTTGAGTAGTGGCTCTGCATGTAATACATGATCCACTCTGAGTGGCACAATATCGATCTTGAGAAATGTCAAGTCTGTGAGGATGCAGTGAGAGAAGTAAAGAGAATTAGAAGATCAGCTGACATTCTGCTAATGGAACATACAAGCCACTTTGCAAAAAAGTGCACTTCTTTGAGAACAAAACAATCGGATTCACGTCAGCTTTACACACTTCACTCAAGACTACTCATTATGCATTATGACAAGTAGTAAGTTATTAGTATTCATGCAGTCACCTTATAGCCATCTGTGTAGAGCCCAGAGCAGATAAGAACATTCCCAGGCACAATACAGATAAAGAAGAGTCTCCTGTCCCTGTCCTCGCTTATCAATAAAATTACATTGTACGTACTGTTACTGTGCCAGCAAATTAGATTTTTAAGAAAGTGTCGTTTTTCAATGCTGCTGAGATACTATTGTATTAAAGGACAGTCATCCGTCAAACTATTAATAAACTGGCATTTCAATTTCTTAAAGTATTCATGACCTTAAAGTCAACATGAAATTAAAATTCATTTTATACCTTCTTCCTGCATGTTACTGGTCTTATTATAAACAATTCATGAGTTTATGTTATTCTGAAAAGAAGAAAAAAAAGCTTGTTTTTTTCATAATCTAATCAATTCCCAAATAAAATCTTTTCAACATTGAATATTCAAGAATAAATCTAACAAAATGTAACATTACAATTTAGTGACATGTATGCTTTCATTTTAGAAAAACAAACAAAAATGCTAATGAGGTAAGAAAATAAGCTTAATTAATTTAATAATTTCTGAAAACAAGACATTTATGAAATTATATTTTCTTCTCAAGTAAACTTATCTTGTTCTATGCATGTTTAGATATTTTTACTGGAAAAAAAAGAAAAAAAATACTTATTAAAGTGTTAGTTCACCCAAAAATGAAAATTCTGTCATTTATTACTCACCCTCGTGTCGTTCCACACCTGTAAGACCTTCGTTCATCTTCAGAACACAAATTAAGATATTTTTGATAAAATCTGATGGCTCAGTGAGGCCTCCATTGACAGCAAGACAATTAACACTTTCAATACCCAGAAAGCTATTAAAAAAGTATTTAAAACAGTTCATGTGGTTCAACCTTATTTTTATGAAGCGACGAGAATACTTTATGTGCACCAAAAAAACAAAATAACGACTTTATTCAACAATATCTAGTGATGGGCGATTTCAAAAATGAAGCTTCGAAGCTTTACGAATCTTTTGTTTCGAATCAGTGGTTCGGAGCGTGTATCAAACTGCCAAAGTCACGTGATTTCAGTAAACGAGGCTTCGTTACGTCATAAGTGTTTCGAAATTTCAATGGTTTACCACTGGGGGGCGTGACTTTGGCAGTTTGATACACGCTCCGAACCACTGATTCGAAACAATTCATAAAGCTTCGAAGCTTCATGAAGCAGTGTTTTAAAATCGCACATCACTAGATATTGTTGAATAAAGTCGATATTTTGTTTTTTTGGCGCACAAAAAGTATTCTCGTCACTTCATAACATTAAGGTTGAACCACTGTAGTCACGTGAACTGTTTTAAATATGTCTTTAGTAGCTTTCTGGCCATTGAAAGTGTTAATTGTCTTGCTGTCAATGGAGGCCTCACTGAGCCATCGGATTTTATCAAAAATATCTTAATTTGTGTTCCGAAGATGAACGAAGGTCTTACGGGTGTGGAACGACATGAAGGTGAGTAATTAATGACAGAAATTTCATTTTTGGGTAAACTAACCCATTAAGAACATGTCTAATTCCCACCCCATTTTTTCTCATTCAGTATCCTGTTTCACTCATAATATGTCATATTAATAAAGCAACAATGTTGTTTTATGTTGAATTTAAATCTGCACATGCAGGAACATGCCACATCAGTTTTCATTCTTATGAAGACCAAAATATCTTGGGCAACTATTTCAATAGTTATTGTCAGGGAACAAAACAAAGAAGAAGTTAAAATAATGCCAACAAGGAATTGATATAAGAAAACATGACACCAAATAATGTTGCAAAAACTTCATCTTATTAAGTCAAGACCCAAATGTTTTGTTGTGGTTTATTGATGGTCTTAAGACATTCAACTAAATCAATATCCAAGAACCTCTAGTTTAGCACACAAAAGCATGATCCCATGTGTGGCTGATGCAACAGTTTTATGCCTTCACCTCACCTGGGACCTTTGTTATATAACAAAGAGATTGATTTTATTAATGCACTTTGTTTGTGCATCTCATTAACTTTCCATTAAAGTTAATTTATGTGACGGTAAAAAACACTTTGCAATCTAAATTTTGCAGGGGTCTGTCTTCGCCTCATTCTCAGGTGCATTCTGCTGTGTAGAACACCTGATTGCATTTTTATTCTTTTTAAGCTTGCATAAAGGTGATGTGTGTAATTTTTCAGTATTTGAACACCTTCCATTCCAGCCTAATGTGTTGAGAAAACTATACGCATGCAATTTGTAGGCAAATTTTGCAATAGTCTGTAAACACTGCCTTTGAGTGGCCTACAGAAACATTGGCTCAATCAATGTGCATTCAATCTTTATTTTTCAATCCCATTTGTTGCTGCTCAGCACACTTCTCTTTTAAACATGTAAGAGAACCAAATGGCATATGCTTCTGTTCTCATGCAGTACAGACAGGGACTTGAATGAATGTGTTTAAAATCATGTAATCATGTAAAATTATGAGACTCTAGAATAAAAGCTGGTTTTATTTTACATGGAGGATCATCCTCAAATGGCTGCCATATTATATCACCTGACCAGTCAAATACTACTCTGATGAAACTCTGATTGGTTTATTGCACGTTACGCCCAAAACACACCAATGACTCATTAAGAGACAAGGTACAACCCTTTTGGACCATTTTTTCCGTCGTTAAACTAGCAAAAGAGGATTCGGAAACACCCTAAGTGCGCCTGCGCCATGCATGCGCTTTAGACCATGTGCTTAGATCATTAAAATAGGGCCTTATATCTCACTAAAATAAAAAATAAATAAAAAATACACAGAAAGCTGTTGCTAAATATAGCCTATTTAGCAGAATCAGTTCTTCATGGATATCCCTCTGTGTCCTTTCATATGCAATGGATTAGATCCTGGCTTCCATCATGTAAGATAACATTAAAAATGTTGCTCCCAAAATCACCAGATTTAAACTTTGGTGCTGTTTGGGCACAGTTTTGTACTTGAAAGGGTCAAGAGGAGTCCTATGCCCTGATACTGATAAAAGTCTGTTTGAAATACAGTTAGAGCTTTATTTGCGTATTTGAAGTGAGCTTTCTTCTCTCTCTTTCTCTCTTCCTCTCTTTGAGGTGAGGTATTTCTGCACAGAAATATTGAGGGGAGGCACAGTCATTTTAACTGACAGTAAAATGCCACCTCATGGGCAATGCACCTGAGAACGGGTGATTTATTGCTCCATTCTGCTAAAGCCTGCACTGCCTTTAATTAGAAAATACTGAGGAGGCAGCCGAGTGCTTAAGCATCGCTTAGATCTCCTCCACCGTTGATGTGCACTGCAGCATCTTCTCTAATATGTGAAAATAAAGATGTAACGTCAGCCTCCAGCATAAATTTCCATGTGTTAATCAGTCACGCTTCTGGTGAGTGAACAGTGTCTCTCATTCATGAAGGAGAGATCACGTGACGGTGTCATAATCAATGAGCCGCGCTGTCTGCAGGTTTTATCTTCAGCCACTTCATCAGCAGTTTGTGCCTCTGAACTACAAATATCCTCAAAGCAATATAGAAACCATTTTACAATGAAAGCAGGGTGGGTTACAAACAATGTTGTGTTGCAAAGTGAGCGGAGGCATATATATGTGTGGCTTCAGGCCTTCATTGCCAATAAAGTGAACATTAAATATTGAAAAGGGAGAAATAAAAATGTCTACATGAAATAAACCAACAATTGAAAGGTAAAGCTAAAAATAAATCAATAAATACTTGCCTTTTTTTTAGAAACAAAACTATTCATTAACCAAAGTCATCAAATTCTTCATATTGTTTGACTTTGTATATCATCTAACAGTTCATTTTAATTTAGAGACTGTGTTTCTCTGCTGTTTGTTGTGTGGTGTATAATCATAATAATAATGTCTGATTTGAAATAATATAATGAAACAACAAAATGGCATTTCAGTAATTATTCAGTAAGACTGTACTGCATTTGCCCAGCTAAATTAGTTTCTGAGCCATTGTAATGCATTATTATGAGGTTTCACTTTCCTAAAGTATTAAAAAATAAATAAAATGGTATTCCCTTTATGTATCTCGATAACTGTAATATGATAAATTATTGATTTACTATTTAGGAAATGTATTTACATATATGGGTGTATAGTATCATATGCTTGCAGATTATGCAAAGAAGTGCAAAATAAATGAACCCATAAATAAATTAAATTAAGAGGCATCAAATGAAGTGCAGACATGGCTTAGAAAATCAAAACATGTAATTTTACACGATGTGCAGACATACAGTATAATATATGACGTTTTATTTATGCCAACAGCCAAATATGTTGAGAAAAAGTATTGCATAACTCATGCTCACTGCCAGATTCAGTAAAATATGTTCTAATGAAGACCTACATATTCTCCAATGGATGGATAATCTGGACCTGCTAATATACATTGTGTGTGTGACGGTTTAGTGTGCTTGTGTATGTAAAGTATGTGATGTAAAAGTGAGCTTGGCGTGTATGAAAGTCTGTGTAAATGTTTAAATTCTCGAATAAATCTAGAAAGCTTTAGTGGGAATGTTTTATTTTGCATCTATCTTGCAATGCTTCTATTATATTTAGCTTCCTCAGGAAAGAAATGCTTGGAGGTCACATCTATTTGCACATCCTCATAAAACTGACTCACTTTACCCAATAAAAGTTAGGCATTTTTGTGATTCAAGTTTAATATCCGGGAAGAAGAGAAAGTTTCAGTGCAGAGCACTTTAAAAGACTTGTTTCTTTTCTTGATTGAATGGGGAATTGAGTTAGGGAATTGAACACAGGGCTGAAATTGTTCCTTGATCAAAGCGGAATCTTATCCACTGGACTGTCTGTACCACAAATATTTGATTGGTAAAAACATAATTACTTTAATAATCGACCTTTGCTGGATGACAATAAGCCGAGCAAATAACTAATTGTTATTCTATGAACCAGATGCTTTACAAATGTTCCTGCACAATTAGATTTAGCAGCCTTGTATTATTCATTAGTGTTATGTTCTGTCCAGTATGGTAAGAAAGTGATTTACATGCTCTGACCCAAGGGCATTGGTTTAAATGTTTACAGATGCACCATGTTTCTGCAAGCACAGAATGCATCTGTCTGTTACAGATGATGTTAAAATCTATAAATAATACATCAGACTGGAGTTTGATGGTTTTATTAAAAACCCCAGCTCTTGTTTATTTTGATAAACAGTAGTGTTTAAAAAATGTTAAAGCACAATTTGATTTAAAAAATGACTCGAAGCTCTATAATATAAACAGTAGAAAACATAAGTGCAGTTTATTAGTTTTCAGTAGTCTCTTAAATTAGATAGGGACATTCTCCGGTCACTTCTGTTTTGTTTAATTTGGAGAATCACAGAAAGTTTCATCCCAATCCACTTCTACCTTACGGAGTCCAAGGGGACATGGTGGTGGAAAAAATATGAGATGGGAGGAAAAATAATAATCGTTCTCTCGCAAATGTTTTGCGTTCCCCCGAGAAACTTTGCGTTCACTCCAGGGGCACAGCCATCATTTCAGAAGTGAAGGGGACAGAAATATCAGATATAATACCAGTTTTTATCTGACCTTTGTCTAATTGACATATTGTATTTTTTATCTCATCTCCTGCTTTTAATATGCTAAGAAATCAAGGTACCACTTTATTTTAGGGTTCAATTCTCAGTTTCCAGAAGCGGGCAGAGCTTTAACAGCTAGCGCTTTGGTTGCTCAATAACAACAAAGCTGGAGAATCTCACGCAGCCAAAATGAGGATTGTCAGTAACGGTGTTCAGCCTTACATTGTTCAAACCGGAGTCGGACACTGATGGAGAGACTCAGGAAGAAGTTACAACTTTTAGAATGAAACTGGACGTTTCTGAATGGTTAGTGGATAAATTTATGTAGTTGCTGTGGAGTTGATTCAACTCATCGACTAGCTTGTGCCGTCATGTTAATCTTTTGTGCAAATCCAGCGTTGAATTGACCCTCGTTTGTGAGGCAGTCCGGCCTAAAATGACGGCATGGTAACAACACTCTATTACAACAACTCTTCCTCTTCTCTAAAGCAGCCCAACATGGCCTCACCCCCTTTGTTGCGTGTTCTCGGGGGCATGATTTATGTAAATTTTAGGGTTAGTGATGTCACTAACTCAGGAAGAAGCTCGTTGTAGTCCCTACCAGCCATTTGTTGTAGTCCTTAAAAAGCGATTTCTGTAAAAGAAAATACACTATATTGCCAAA
The DNA here is from genome assembly GCA_039654765.1 of Mylopharyngodon piceus. Taxonomy (NCBI): domain Eukaryota; kingdom Metazoa; phylum Chordata; class Actinopteri; order Cypriniformes; family Xenocyprididae; genus Mylopharyngodon; species Mylopharyngodon piceus. Next base: position 3,017,360 of record CM077439.1, read on the forward strand.
AGTATTGGGACACCCCTCCAAATCATTGAATTCAGGTGTTCCAATCACTTCCATGGCCACAGGTGTATAAAATCCAGCACCTAGGCATGCAGACTGCTTCTACAAACATTTGTGAAAGAATGGGTCGCTCTCAGGAGCTCAGTGAATTCAAGCGTGGTACCGTGATAGGTTGCCACCTGTGCAATAAGTCCATTTGTGAAATTTCCTCACTACTAAATATTCCACGGTTAACTGTTAGTGGTATCATAACAAAGTGAAAGCAATTGGGAACAACAGCAACTCAGCCACGGAGTGGTAGGCCACGTAAAATCACAGAGCGGGGTCAGCGCATGCTGAGGCGCACAGTGCGCAGAAGTCGCCAACTTTTTGCAGTGTCAATAGCTACAGACCTCCAAACTTCATGTGGCCTTCAGATTAGCTCGAGAACAGTGCATAGAGAGCTTCATGGAATGGGTTTCCATGGCCGAGCAGCTGCATCCAAGCCTTACATCACCAAGTCCAATGCAAAGCGTCGGATGCAGTGGTGTAAAGCACGCCGCCACTGGACTCTAGAAGAGTGAAGACGTGTTCTCTGGAGTGACGAATCACGCTTCTCTGTCTGGCAATCCGATGGACGAGTCTGGGTTTGGCGGTTGCCAGGAGAACGGTACTTGCCTGACTGCATTGTGCCAAGTGTAAAGTTTGGTGGAGGGGGGATTATGGTGTGGGGTTGTTTTTCAGGGGTTGGGCTTGGCCCCTTAGTTCCAGTGAAAGGAACTCTTAATGCTTCAGCATACCAAGACATTTTGGATAATTTCATGCTCCCATCTTTGTGGGAACAGTTTGGGGATGGCCCCTTCCTGTTCCAACATGACTGTGCACCAGTGCACAAAGCAAGGTCCATAAAGACATGGATGAGCGAGTTTGGTGTGGAGGAACTTGACTGGCCTGCACAGAGTCCTGACCTCAACCCGATAGAACACCTTTGGGATGAATTAGAGCGGAGACTGTGAGCCAGGCCTTCTCATCCAACATCAGTGCCTGACCTCACAAATGCGCTTCTAGAAGAATGATCAAAAATTCCCATAAACACACTCCTAAACCTTGTGGAAAGCCTTCCCAGAAATGTTGAGGCTGTTATAGCTGCAAAGGGTGGGCCAACTCCATATTAAACCCTACGGATAAAGAATGGAATATCATTAAAGTTCATGTGCACGTAAAGGCAGGCGTCCCAAAACTTTTGGCAATATAGTGTAACTCCCTTTGCATTGAACTTTGAGTGTCGTAACTTTGCAAATGCGTATGCTCTAACAGCAACATTACACATTAACTAACGTTAAAAAAGTGAAATCATAATCAACCACCCCTTTAATTACAGCCGACAGTAAAAGATAATGTCACAGACCAGCATTTGAGAATATCTGTGGTAGAGCGGGTCAGATTTTTCGGTATACAAGAGTTTGGCTTCAGATGATCATTTACAGCAAATTATAGAGCAGGTGGAAAAAGGTCTAAGGTAGCTGGTTGCTATGGTTCCAGTATTTTTATTTATTTAATACTTTTCAAGCAGAATGCAAAACAACTCTTTAGCGGACTTAACTGCAACCAAATAAGACTTAGACATCATTTAGCATACACAAAGCATCCCAACCATTTTCACAAGTGGCTTCGCAGCCTTTAGAACAGAGATTCCCTCCAAAATAAACACCCATTAAATGTCAGTTGGGTTTTTTCCTATTAGCTGCCTCAGTAGTAGGCCAACGCTGGCTCTGTAGATGTTTGTGCCCATGGCAGTTTATATTTAAGGTCTGCAGTGGAGATTTCTCTTTTAGATCTCCATTCGATTCATCTCTATTAAAACTGTGCTTTGATGTTCTCTAAGAAATATTACAGTCTCAATGATCTTAGCTGCGCTACTAAACGACCATTTGTCATATTCAGAGAATCAATTTGAATTACAGCTCAGTGGCATTCGCACAAATGCGTGATGCCATGTTGAAAGAGAGGCCTAGAGACCAGGACTTTGATTGAGTGGCGTGACACTGAAGGCACCATTAGCTCTGAGTGAACCAAATGAGCAAGCGTGTGTTGAGCAAATGCAGCTCTAGACTAATGATGATGAGCTTTTTTTTTCAAGGACAAAATGTGACTTGCCTACAAGTGGAATTAAATGTTGAGAAACAACAGACTGGGCAGCCGTGGAGACTTTATGTTTAGTGCAAATAAAACACATAATAATCCTGATTTTCACAAGACGTGACTTCAGTATTGCATAGCTGTTGTGTTTGTAATATATTGCACTGTAAAACCCGGTAAGTTACGGTAACTCAAACCATTTGAGGAAACCGATTGCCTAAAACCATTTAAGTTTTAAAACCAATAAGTATGAGTACTGTAAACTCATATACATTAAATTAATTTAGTCAATCATTAGAGTAAATTCAACTTAAAGATTTTAAGTTTATTCCACTCATTCAGTTTGAATTCAGGTAACAAATCTAATTAAGTCTTAACAAATATATAGCTACGTTTTGAGAAAACCGATTGCCTTAAATGGTTTAAGTTCATCAAACTCAAAGTAATTAAGTTACTTTTATTTTCCTTATACAGTCTGACGCAAAGCATGCTGGGAATTAGAAATCTTCTGCAACTCAATCATTTTAAGTTCAGTTTACTTGAGTTCAAGCTACTTTTTTCTATTAAGTACATTGAACTTTATTATTTGAGTGAAACGAACTCATTTAATTAATTTCATTGTTCGGTTTTACAGAGTGTGAATTGTTGAAACTGTTGGTTGTAGTAAGTCAGTACGCCTCACATCTTAAAGTGCCCCTATTATACTATTTTAAAAGTTCCTATTTTGTTTTGGAGGTCTCCTACAATAGGTTTGCATCTAAGGACAAAAAACACTTACATTATTTTTGCATCACCTCTTTTCTCACAAGCTTGTCTCTCTAAACCCCTCCTTTCTGAGAGCTTTCTTTGCTCTGATTGGTCAGATGGCTTAGTCTGTTGTGATTGGTCTACTGCTTACAGCGTGTGTTGGAAATTAAATGCCCATTACCATATCTGAATTTCAGCTCCAGAGGCTTCTTCAGTACTTGTATACACAGTGATTGAACAGTAACGATGGCATCGGTTTTGCCATTTCAATTCGAGCCCGACTCCTCATCCATGCAAAGAGGATTTGCTTTCACAGCGCAGAAAACATTGTCTTTTTGACATGTCGACAACATGAACAAAACTCTTCCAGGTCTCAGCTACAGCTACAGTGTTTGAGGGCGGGTCAAAGTAGACGTTGTTCGCAGTCAGCCAATGAAAACCATAGACTGGAATTATGCAATTGTTACAAACCTGCCTAGGTTCATGCAGGAAGTAAGACTGTAAATACTGACGACTCGTTTCAGGCTGTTCAGAATCAGTTCTTTGTTTTGGGAGACCATTTATTGTGCAATTTGATCAATGAAACTTTGCGGACCTTTTACATTCACAAACAGCTATACACTACATGAAATGTTATATCCGAAAAAGCATATATGGGACACTTTAATTGTGCTAATTTTGAGGTAACTTCTTTGAACTCACTTAACACGACTAATCTCATCATCCTACATTCTTGTTCACTCACTCTTACTCTTTCCACACTACCTCTTGTCCTCATTAGCGCCCTCTAGCCAACACTTACACAGGACACAATATATTGCTATTGTTAACATACAGAGAACTGATTTTATTTTAGCATTCAAATGAATTTTTCATGCCCTCTTTCTGTTGTGAAAGTTATCTAAATTCATTATTTTAGACAAAACAACAGTTAGGAAAGAGCTAAGTGAGAGTTGGCCTCATATGGAAAAGGGAAGAGAGAAAAATGGGAATCGGAGAGATAAAATAGCAGGGGAGCGAGTTTGGCACAAGTTCTTTTCACAATCATGATTTTTATCATTGCGAGCAGAAGATGATTTCTCAGCCAATGGGATCTGCGGCTGGTTCAGCCACCCCATGGTGCTGTATACAAAGATTAAAAATAACAGCAAACCCTCTGTATTTCACACATGACATGTACACAGTGGCAAACTTGTATAATGTGGAACTTCACAGTGGTCACAGCTGTTTTGATGGATAGTCTCAGTACCCTGTTGAAAAGAGCCAGCTTGTTTTTGTTCAGAAAGTTTGGTAAGAAAACCAGCATGAATTTTTAAAGGAATATTCCAGGTTAAGTACAATTTTATCTGAAGCATGGTGTTCATTAAAACCAAAAAAGTTTAAGCTAGTATTTATTTGGTCACACTTTAGATTAGGGTCCAATTCTCACTATTAACTAACTATTTATTACGACTTTTGCCTCAATAAACTCCTAATTACTGCTTATTAATAGTAAGGTAGTTGTTAAGTTTAGGTATTGTGTAGGATTAAGGGATGTAGAATATGGTCATTCAGAATAAGGCTTTAATATGTGCTTTATAATACTATTATATACTAATAAACAGCCAATATCCTAGTAATATGCATGTAAGCAACTAGTTAACACTGAGAATTGGACGCTAAACTAAAGTGTTACCAAAATTGTTTATTACTTCATCTATAAAGCTATCATCCATTTTACTGTCATATCCCTTTCTAGCAATTTTGCATGTATCAAAGGAAAGATACTGAGTTCACATTGTCATCACATGAGTTGAAAGCAAATAAATTTACACAGAAAAAGTTAGTTAGCAACAAAGGCTGCATCAAAAATTAGACAACTTAGCCGTCTCTTAAAATATCTTCTTTTGGTCAAACTATTAGGAAGCATTTCATGTGTCCATTGGAGTCAGTAAAATTTCTTTGGAAAGAAATTGATACTTTTATTCAACAAAGATGCATTAAATTGATTAAAAAAAAGTGACATTAAATACATTAATAATGTTACAATGGATTTCAATAATATTATTCAGTCAGTGTAACTACGTCACCTTAAAATAAACCGTAACCAAACATTTACTTACTGACCCCAAATTGTGAGCTTTAGTGTAAATCCAAGATGGAGCATGAGGTAAGAGGAATGTTAATTTATAAATGAATATATGTTATATTTAATCAATCTATATGATCAGATTTAATATTTCATTCAGTACTGAAACTACTCAAACATGCTATTTTACCCACATTTGTGTGTACTATGTATATTGATGCTTATTGAAGCATTGCGCCATTCCTCTTTGGTAGCCTGAGTCAGGTCTCCAGTGTGCTTCATGTGCAGAGCGCTGTTCGTTTGACACATCGTCTTGCCTTTGTAGAGCGTCAAATCAGTCATTTACTATATGGGGTTCCATTTCAGTCCAGATGCTGCCATAGAAGGCAGCTGTCTATGTAGGTAGACAGCGAGACGGCTCACTAAACTCCAGCTTTAGACATATGTAGGGGATTGATTTTTTTGAAATCAAGAGGATTCATTTAGAGGTTTCAGCTTTGCATAGTTATCATGTCAGCTGTATCCGAACACTCATTGGTAATACTGTAGTTCACACAGTCAGTTTTTAAAATGATAAAAAGCGACATCTAGCCTTCTTGCCTTCCAGTCCATTTCCCTTTCTCTTTCCTCCTGTATGTGGCTGTTGAAGCATCCAAAGCGCACAACGGCAAAACATATCTACAGGCAACATTGTGCAAACAGCTGAATCATGCAGAATGTCGTCCTTTGAATGTACAGTGTGCCGAGGGCTTCCAGTGGCTTTGCCACGAGGTGCAAAGCTTGTAATTTACTGGAGTCGTCTCCGCTGCGTAAAGACCTCTTTCCCACTGCTGTGATGACACTGCATTAGCTCTTTTTTTTTTTTACCGTAGGACAGTCCTTGTTCTCCATGGGGCAGTTTTTGTTGTGCAAGACTGCAACTGGTCACATGGGTGGCCAACTGACAGATGCATGACTGTAAGAGATGGCACAAATTACCCAGTCTGCTCTCATGGCAGGTGACATATAAGACAATCTGTGGCCTGTTTATTAGTGGAGTAATTAACGGGGGCTCCTCCCTGGCACATGCACAGCAGCAGCTGTATGGACAGCCCCCCTCCACTCTCATTTGTTTATCATTAGATGAATTGTGAAATCGACATGTAATGGTACTAGGGAGGGAGCAAATACCGGTGTAGTGCAAGGCCCTGTCCCAAATTCACACTTCATGTGCACTTGTGGTTTTGTGACTTACAAATGGCCATCGTGTGCGTGTGTCCTTAAGTCTACAAGACCGTAGGGTGTCCCAGTTGTCATTTTAGGTTTCAGAAGGGTGCTTTGTGGCCGAAATGCACCCTCAGTGTTGCCAAGCCCGCAAGCTCTGCAGCAGACTTCTGCCTGACTGTCAAAGCAGCATTACATCACAAAAGTGCAGACTTGGAGGATGATCACGAGGGCTTAGGGTTCCATTTGGGACAGGGCCTTAAGATTCAGGCTACATTCGAAATTGTATACTTCCCTACTATATAGTAGGCGAAAAAAAGTATGTCACAAAAGAAGTATGTCTGAATTCACAGGATAAAAGAGTAGGCAAAAAGTACCCGGATGACCTACCTCTTCCGGCGAGATTTTGAAGTGTGCATATGATGGACACTTTACTATCCCATGAGGCCACGGGAGAGGATTTGTGAATGGCAATGATGTCACGCAAATGATAATGACAACATGACGCATATAGTACGTCCAGATTACAATCATACTACACATATTCATATAAATACTTTTTAGCAGTCATGAAGTAATTACCTATTCAAAATAACTACCTACTCAAGAGAGTATGCGATTTTGGACGCAGCCTCCGTCTTCCTGTAGAATGTGAAGTCGCTTGGACCCCAAAGGGTAGCTGTTTGTACTGCCTAATACTGTCACATTTTCCTGCTCCTTATGTAAATACTGTCATAATTAAACAGTATTGAACAATAAATAAAGAACACAGCTTAAATGTCTTGGTTTGCTGGTTTCCAATCTTGGCCAAGCTAGGGTTTAGTTGGTCCTTGAGCTAGTCTCTGAACTGACAAGTGCCCCAAATCCCTTTAAACACAGCCTAAGAGACTATCTAATGCTGCCTTCACTTGCTATTGGAAATTTCCTACTTCCCAAGTCGTGATTATGAGCTTGTTGCATTCAAGTACTTTGTTGTCAGAAAGAACAGGAATCATGGAGGACACCAGGTTTCCAAAATTATATTTAGCGTCCCATTCATTGACAACCATATAAACAATCACCGCGCTGGCCATTCTGGAATTTTGGTCAAATACAGACTATTTTCACTGTGTCTAAATCATACGCTTCAAATGATTATTCATATACTGTATGAGCAATATCACACAGGTATCAAGCCGAGATGAAGCTGTTCTCTGCGGGTACATGAGTGCTAAATGGGCGCTCACATCTGCAAAAGCGTCTATACAAATTGTAAAATAGGCACTATGTTTATATGAGTCACATATTTAAGCTCTAAATAACTACATTCTCACCTAAAAAAATGCTTAAAACTACATTTCGTGACACAATAACAGTAGTATTTGTAAAAAATATGGTGGATTTACTCGACCGCCATGACAGTCGCCACAAGCGGAGTGATACTAACGGTGAAACGGTTCCAGTGCTGATACTAGGGGAATATCGCACGGCTCTCAGCCAGTCAGATTCGAGAACCTGTTGTATAAATGTAAATATGCACTATTGTAATGACAAAACAAGCCATGTAGCTGTTGTGGAAAAAAACTAATAAAGAATAGCAGCCAGAGCAGCAATCATTCTCCCTTCCACCATGTTTAAAGTTTATAGCACTCCCAACTTGGGAACTAGGGTATCAAAATTATCCCAGAGCTTCCCAGTGGTAAATACAACATGACAGGACATTCATGTCCAATTTTTACCTACAGTAGAAAACATGGTATTTACGATCATTCTGAATCTGATAGCACAAGAAGGCAACATAAGACCAGCATACAAGTCTGAGTTAGTTTATGCTGTTTCTTGTTGTTGTTTTTATTGTAGCAGGATTAGTATATTTATTTTATGCCACATAGTTTATGTTGACTACATTATTGTCGTATGTTCTCTGTGTTTGTCTATGGACTTTTGTTATACTTCCTGTTTTCTGTTCCATGTGCTTTTTTGTAGTCAGTTTGTAGTTTTTCCCCTTGATTGTCTTCCCCAGGTGTATCTTCGTTACCTTGTTAAGCTTGTTACTCCTTTGTGTTTATATAGCCCTTGTGTTTCCCTTGTTCCTCGTCAGTCGATGTTATACATTATCTTTGACAGTTACCTAAAAGCATGATAATGTTGTTCAGTTGTTAAAGAGTAAACATGTATTATTAAATTTTACTGAATTTTTTAAGAAAAAAGCAATTGGTATTACCATATCCTTTTTACCATAAAACACACAATTCAGTGCTTTTGATATGATTATAGAAAGAAACAGCTTAGCAGGCTAAATGATTAGCATGCTAATTTTAGGGAATGAATAACAGAATGTATAGTTAGCGATGCTAACTGAAAATATAAGAAAAATAAATATTTGACCATTTGTTGCTTCAGTATCAAAATCATATAATGTTTCATATTGTCTATGATATAAAACACCTTAATTGATGTATTTTCATGGTTAAGACTACATTAATCATCAAGTGATGTTGGCAGTTTTCCAATCAGGCACCGATAGAATACCCAAAACGAGTTCTTTCAGCCAATGGGATCGCTTTGGGGTCCTGCAGGGGGCCTGAATCTTGCACGACAGCAACGGAGGGGTGAATTTTTTACTGTGTTCAGCTCCGGCGAGAAAAAGTAGAGCAATGCTAGAGGCGATAAATCATTCCCCATCTCTGAGTTTGTGCTTTGTTGTGCTTTTCCCTCTCAGCAGGGCCCATGATAAATAACTGTCCTCAGAGAGAGAAGCATATAAAAACAGGAAAATGAAAGTGATAAAATAAAACAATCCTGGCGTTCCGGCACAACAAGAGGTTTGGCCGAATGCTGGCAGGACGAGATATCGGTCTTCAGCATCGTAGAACAAAGCCAATGGGAAATTCAGCTGGCCTGCAAGTTTATGAGCCATTAAGTGTTTTCATGCAGCTAAAGTAGTGCTGACTCAACCCATATTGGGGGGGACCTGAGCCATCTCATTCATTCATCACTCACCCTCAGGGCTTTCCAGGGCACATTCCAATTAAAAGCCCTTGGCGTAATGCTGGGAATAGCTGTATCGCTCGATCCCCCCTCTATGTTGCACACTCCTCTCTCTCTATCTCCCTTTATCTCCGCGTGTCTAAGAGTGGGAGCGTGAGCATGCTGTCACACTGTACCAAGCTCGCCTCCAGGAGAGTTCCAGCAAGAGTAATGTATTCCTGTGCTGTCGCCGACAGATTCGGAGTAAAAATCGCCAATGTTAACGACTGGCTTGTTGCATCTAAATGTATGCCCAGTCACTCTGAAACAAATGAATCAGGGATATCAGCGCCCTGGCCAGATGGTGCATCGTATTTGCGTCCATATTTGTATTTGCAGTCTTTGCTTGAAGCTTTTTTCCATGGCCTGGCACCAGAGGGTGAGACTGCACACATGACACGCCGGATAAACATTTGCCTTTGGTAGACTGACTTCATAATACACACAGTCTCCATTGGATATGTAAAGCCTGTGTCAGACCCAGACTAAATAGAGGTATGACTAATAGCACTAGGGCTGCACGATTTTTCTGAGATGTATATTGCAATATGATGAAATACAGGAACATTCACCGGATGACTTGAATGGCTTTGGAAAGAATTAATCATTCTATAATTTTGTTGGGGTGTGCAAAATAATTTGTGGTTCTGCTGAACACAAAGGAAGATACTTGGAAGAATGTCAGTAACCAAATAGATCTCGCCCCCCATTTACTACCATAGTGGGAAAAATAAATAAAATGGTAGTCAATGGGAGGCAACATCTGTTTGGTTACTGACATTCTTCCAAATATCTTCCTTTGTGTTCAGCAGAACAAAAAAATTCATACAGGTTTGGAACTACTTGAGGGTAAGTAAATAATGACAGAATTTTCATTTTTGGGTGAACTATCCCTTTAAATTTAAAACTACCCCTTTAATTTTTATCCCTTTAAGTCTGTGCGATTTCACAATTGCGCTAAGCCATATCGTGCTGTTGATTTTATTTCAATATATCGTACACAGTCATTCTCTCTTTAAGGCTGGGGTGACGTATATACAGGTGCTGGTCATATAATTAGAATATCATCAAAAAGTTGATTTATTTCACTAATTCCATTCAAAAAGTGAAACTTGTATATTATATTCATTCATTACACACAGACTGATATATTTCAAATGTTTATTTCTTTTAATTTTGATGATTATAACTGACAACTAAGGAAAATCCCAAATTCAGTATCTCAGAAAATTAGAATATTACTTAAGACCAATACAAAGAAAGGATTTTTAGAAATCTTGGCCAACTGAAAAGTATGAACATGAAAAGTATGAGCATGTACAGCACTCAATACTTAGTTGGGGCTCCTTTTGCCTGAATTACTGCAGCAATGCGGCGTGGCATGGAGTCGATCAGTCTGTGGCACTGCTCAGGTGTTATAAGAGCCCAGGTTGCTCTGATAGTGGCCTTCAGCTCTTCTGCATTGTTGGGTCTGGCATATCGCATCTTCCTCTTCACAATACCCCATAGATTTTCTATGGGGTTAAGGTCAGGCGAGTTTTCTGGCCAATTAAGAACAGGGATACCATGGTCCTTAAACCAGGTACTGGTAGTTTTGGCACTGTGTGCAGGTGCCAAGTCCTGTTGGAAAATGAAATCTGCATCTCCATAAAGTTGGTCAGCAGCAGGAAGCATGAAGTGCTCTAAAACTTCCTGGTATACGGCTGCGTTGACCTTGGACCTCAGAAAACACAGTGGACCAACACCAGCAGATGACATGGCACCCCAAACCATCACTGACTGTGGAAACTTTACACTGGACCTCAAGCAACGTGGATTGTGTGCCTCTCCTCTCTTCCTCCAGACTCTAGGACCCTGATTTCCAAAGGAAAGGCAAAATTAACTTCCATCAGAGAACATAACTTTGGACCACTCAGCAGCAGTCCAGTCCTTTTTGTCTTTAGCCCAGGCGAGACGCTTCTGACGCTGTCTGTTGTTCAAGAGTGGCTTGACACAAGGAATGCGACAGCTGAAACCCATGTCTTGCATACGTCTGTGCGTAGTGGTTCTTGAAGCACTGACTCCAGCTGCAGTCCACTCTTTGTGAATCTCCCCCACATTTTTGAATGGGTTTTGTTTCACAATCCTCTCCAGGGTGCGGTTATCCCTATTGCTTGTACACTTTTTTTCTACCACATCTTTTCCTTCCCTTCGCCTCTCTATTAATGTGCTTGGACACAGAGCTCTGCGAACAGCCAGCCTGTTTTGCAATGACCTTTTGTGTCTTGCCCTCCTTGTGCAAGGTGTCAATGGTCGTCTTTTGGACAACTGTCAAGTCAGCAGTCTTCCCCATGATTGTGTAGCCTACAGAACTAGACTGAGAGACCATTTAAAGGCCTTTGCAGGTGTTTTGAGTTAATTAGCTGATTAGAGTGTGGCACCAGGTGTCTTCAATATTGAACCTTTTCACAATATTCTAATTTTCTGAGATACTGAATTTGGGATTTTCCTTAGTTGTCAGTTATAATCATCAAAATTAAAAGAAATAAACATTTGAAATATATCAGTCTGTGTGTAATGAATGAATATAATATACAAGTTTCACTTTTTGAATGGAATTAGTGAAATAAATCAACTTTTTGATGATATTCTAATTATATGACCAGCACCTGTATATAGTGGTCATGAAAAATTACTTTTCCGGTTTTACCTGGCCTTTGCGATTAGCATAACGACACACGGTGTGAGTTATCGCTGGCATTGGCCTGTTTGTTATATGGCAAGTGAAGCGGCCCTGCCGTCAGAGCTTCTGCAGCTGAAACATTCCTATAATGAAGCCATTAAAAATGCTTGGCTGCTGCCAGATGGTTTGTCATTGAGCAGGACAGAGAGGGAAGCCTGCCGCAGTTGAGACCCCAGTGCCGTGGTGGATTGGAGGTTGTTGTTTTGCTACTGTGAAAGCAATGCTAGGGAGATTAACAACAATGTATCAGGGAAACCTGGTGTATCTGGAAGCTCCTCTTTGCTCCATATTCTTCATTAGCTCATTCATATGGGAGAGCACAGCAATCTGCTTCTGGGCCAGCACGACATCACCAAACGCACATGGGAAATCTAGACACACCAGACAGGCTTTTGTCAACTTTACTTTCCTTATTTTAATATTATTGTAGACATGTGTCAGAAAACAAGGTTTTTATTGGTCTTTTGGGATAAAAGAGCTTCATGTACTAGGTAGACATAACACAGTCAGATGGTTTTACTGATTCCTTTATAATTATTGTTTTATTTTACTTATTAGTAAAATAACCTACACTTTACGTTCCATTTAGTTTTGTTCCACAAGCTCGTGCAAAAATGTTTTGCATTTCGCTGTGTTCCAAAGTTAAAGTTTGATGAACTCTGACCTACAAATTCATATTACGTGAAGACGTGTGACCAATAGAAGATCGATATGTCATGACTTGACCTCTTAGCGGAATTAAAAGTACACAAACTTAGTGTCATTTTACGCCGGACTGCTTCAAAAACGAGGGTCAATTCAACGCTGGATTTGCACAAAAGATTAACATGACGGCACATGCTAGTCGATGAGTTGAATCAACGCTACAGAAACTACATAAATTTATCCACTAACCGTTCAGAAACGTCCTAAAAGTTGTAACTTCTTCCTGAGTCTCTCCATCAGTGTCCGACTCCGGTTTGAACAATGTAAGGCTGAACACCGTCGTCATTTTGGCTGCGTGAGATTCTCCAGCTTTGTTGTTGTTGATCAACCGAAGCGCGAGCTGTTAAAGCTCCGCCCCCTTCTGGAAAGGGGGCCGGGAGCAGCAGCTCATTTGCATTTAAAGGGACACACACGAAAATGGTGTGTTTTTGCTCACACCCAAATCGTATCATGATATACAGCATTATTGTTAAATAAAATTACTTCTATTAAGTAAGAAGTAAGATTTGGTCATATCGCCTCAACACTTTTGGTTGAACTATCCCTTTAATTCTGAGAATCAGAGAGAGAAGAAAATTGTCATGTAAAAATGACTTTATTATGTTTATTTTGCAAACAATCCATCAAGAAAGAAAGAAAGAAAAGAAAAGAAAGCTACAAAAGTGTAAAAATCATCCCCTTTCAACATAAAAAAGCAAACTCAGGCCTACATTCATGCATTAAGTCGAGAAGACAGGCAGAACCGTTGGTTAGGACATGTGTGGTGTATCTCCTGAGATGGCGGGAAATTCGTCCTAATAAATGTCAGTTAAATGTCAACCGTTTGACCAGACTTCACTAGCTATTATCAAGTGAGACCTACTTTGTACCAAACCACTGCACAGCCATTAGCGGCACCATTAGTAATGCTTGAATGGCCCACTGTAAAATGAAAATAATGGAGTGCTGTAACCTGTTAGTAAAAATTCTATTTCATATTTAATTTTCAATCTCAAATCAAGGCTAGTTAGTAAAGTCAGATAAAGAACAGAAAGATTTAAAGTGGTCCATAACAGTGTAAATGACATCAAAAATGTCTCAAATAGATCCCAAATTTAATATACGAATAAATGGAAGCACACATCAACCTGTAATCCTTCTCACAGCACTGAATGTACCTGTGATGTTTCTCTTCCTTATCTACTGTGCTGAGTTTGCTATGCTGCCTCTTTTTGGACTGAATGCCTGTAGAGACTTTCACTTTTCTTTATTTATCTCCTTTTGAGGCCTAAATCTCCCATTCAGCATTGTATTCCCACATATTTATACATGTAAAGCAAGGTGTAAATCCCACAAATCCAAAGGTCTGTGAACTTCAAATCTCAAGCAATTCCCATTCTGGCACAGAGCAGAAAAATCAGCACTTTTGTACAACTCTGATAGAGGGATTCTGCCGCTATCACACTCTGATATACATTATCCTGGCCTGAGCTTGAGAGAGAAACAGTAATTTCATCTGGATTAGAGGTATATTTAGCACCTTGTACTGAGCTTGTTTGATTGTAGCACTCGGAGACTAAAGCTGTGCTCTATTCCCGTTGTTTCTCACCCGACTGCCAGTATGCAAGGTTAAACAAGGCTGCTTACTCCTAGTAAACGGAGCTGAACTAAGGTGTCTACAGCAGAGATCTTCTCTTTATGTCAGATCTGCACTGACCTTTTGACTTGTGAGCGTTCCAGTGAAGCGTGCCGATTGAACGACGACTGCGGGAAAGAAAGTGAGTCCAGGATCAGCCGAGCGCTGCTACAGTGGATGGAAATAATAAAGCAATGGAAACTAGAGCAAATGGTTCAGGGCTGCGTTTCCCAAAAGCATTGTGAGCTAAGTTGACCGTATAGAGACCATTGGTGGCAATGTTCTACTTAGGCTTACAATGCTTTTGGGAAACACAGCCCAGGTATTCTGGGAGTACTTAACCTTCACTTAATTTGACCCCCTTCCAGTGGCGGATTTAGGCATGGGCAACATCAGCAACCACCCAGGGCGGCATCTTGCTGCGGGACGACACGTGGGCACTCGCGCATGGAAAAAACCTGAAATGCACAATCAGGTTTTTACCGCTCATTTGCACGTCACGTTAATGATATCATGTCACCGTGTGGGCTAATTAACCTGGTCGGGAGGCACTCGGAGTGTATGTCCGGAGAAGACATCTCACTCAAAAGTACGAGAAAAAGGGGCAGGGGTTGGTTGAGAAGTTCTAAATGAACGCAAATTGAAATTATGGTAAGACACCAGGAGCCCAATTTAGAAAAAAAAGAGGAAAAAGGAACAGGGGAAACGTGCAAAAGATAAAGGCATGTATGCAGCCATCACTCATCCTGTTATAATATTAGGCAAATAATGAAATAGGCTAATATCACTTATGTTATGCTATGTTGCTTCCTATGCTATTACACATTGGGCAACAATATTTCTTTTTCTGTCCAACTAGCTTACATAACCAGACAGTAAAATGTGATTTTGTAACATAAACAAACATAATATTGCTCACTTTATTAATGTTTTTACTGTAAAGTTGTGCCATTTTGGGGGATTTATGGCATTTTTTTTTTATTATTATTATTTATTTGCCCCAGTTTGTAATAATTTAAATATATACATTCATATACATTCTCAGTTTCATTCATGGTAATAACATGAACAATTTGCCTTGGTTTAGTGTACGATTGCTGCCATCTACTAGAAAACAAACACTTTTAAAATTAAAATAACATGAATTTTTAACTATAACCACTAGATGGCTGCAGAGGATTACTCAATGGTTTTTCATTTAGGCCTAGATTTATGTTTAGACATTATAAAATCATTGTTATAACTATAAAAATGGCTCTATATCAAAGTTAAGCATTTTTTGGTATTAAAGTATATATTTTTTTGCAATTGTCACAATATTACAGTCAAACTTGAACATGCTGTTTGCCACTTCGCATTGTGTTTGTCCATTAGGGTCATTGCCTGCAATAAAAGAAGATCAAATTTTGAGGTCATTTTTAAAATGTTGCGTCATCTAAAACTTGTTCATGATTTTCTTTTTTGTTGGAGGTATTTAAATCAAATTTTTCAGTAACAGCTAAGGGATTTTCTTTAGGTTTATTTGGGCTAAAACCCACTTACCAAGGCTACATTTACAGTATTTGATTTCAAGAATACAGTAAAAAAAAATTTAAAATGTAATTTATTCCTGTGATCAAAGCTGAATTTTCAGCATCATTACTCCAGTCTTCAGTGTCACATGATCCTTCAGATATCATTCTAATATGCTGATTTGCTTCTTAATATTTTTGTGGAAACCATGATACATTCACTTTGATTGAGCAACACAATGTATGTTAAATCGATCAATGTAATCAATAAAAAGAAATATATTTTTTGATTCTCATACACTCTAGGACCAGAAATAGGCACATTTTACATTAAGGGGTGCCACTGGGTCCTGTCATATCATATAATTCGTCTTATATGTGCACAAAAACACTCCGTTCTAAGAACAAATCAATTAAGTTGCCATTTATAATTCTCCATTATTTCTGTAAGAAAAAAAAACGTGTTGGAAATCTTAAGAATGCTGCATAAGTGTGTATCTGGCAAATGCTCTTAAAACATGGATTAAAATGGGATTTCTTTCAATTTCAAATTGAGAAATCGCCTCAGTAGCCCAGAGTCATAATGAGAGACATTCTTCAAGTCAAATACGACCTCAAACTGACAGCACCGTGGTCTAGATGTCCTATACACTGGAATGACAGCTACCGAATGAAGCTGCCACTGAAACCTCACACTTATGTCAGGACAAATTAAAAATGTGTGCCGGCTTAGCTCTTTTCCTGGAGCCCATACGGAAGCATTACACAGAAGCATTGTGCAGCTGAAGGTTTCATAACCTAAAGTGCATGTGTTTACATATATATATATATATATATATATATATAAAATGACGAAAAGAGAGGGAAGAAAAAGAGATGGGACAGTGAGGGAGGGAGGGAGATGGGGCAGCACGGCGACTGAATTAGCAACTTACTCCAGGCACATTGTCAAAACTGCTGCATGAGGACATGACCTCCATCGCTACCAGAATGTGTAGCTGCCATGCTGGGTGGAGAGGGTAATTCCTCATGCACTACCTGACTATGGAGCACATATGCCACATGAAATCCAGAGCCTTTTCCCCTTGAGACGTCTCGAATGTATATAATTACACCCAGAGCTGAGCTCTGGCCAGTATCTATTGTGCATGGCCAGTGCGGTGCTGCATCTGAGCCAGCAATCCCTGCTGTAGATATGCCTTTAAAATGCACATGCAGTGAATAACAAGCCTGGCTTTTGACAGAATGATTAATTACCTGCAAAGGTGCTGCAAAATCTTGCCATCGATAAAATGATTAATAAGCAGCGGCGTTCTGAATCTGGCGGAAATGTATGAATTTAGAGGCTCAATCTCGAAGCTAAATGTACATCTTCCTGTTTTGAGTGTAGCTGTGTTTGGGGTTTATGATTGTGTGTGGGGTGTTTATGTGAGTGATGGACGGAGAGAGAGAGAGAGCAAAGGTGCATGTGTGTACAGGGAGCAGTGCATGATTGTGCTGTGGAGGAATGTGGTGGGAAGAGCGAAAGAGCGCTAAATGAGACCACAGAGAGTTCAGAAAAAGACTGGTTGTAAAAGCTCTCCTTACATGGAACACCACCATGAAGAGTTTAAAGCTGGATCAACAACAGGATAAATGGTGGTTTATTGCTTTGATTTTTATGGGCAAATTCTACATGTTTTATATCTGCGTCCTTGAAGGGTTGATCTGAACGAAAATGAGCTGAATTGCTTTATGAAGAGCCCCATGGTGATTTAGGTCTAATAAAAACATTACCTTGGATTTTTTAAGTTATATTTATGGCATTTATGCCTTTGTTGTGATAGGACAGTAGAAGCAGTGACAGAAAAGGAGAGGGGAATGGAAACTCAGGCCTTCTTGCTTTATGTCTACCTTACCTGGGATTTTAAAATGAAGAAAAAAACAAAAACTCAGTTGCTCTCATGCACTCAAGGAATATCTCTGGATAATATACTTTAAAGGGTTAGTTCACCCAAAAATAAAAATTCTGTCATTAATTACTCACCCTCATGTCGTTTCACACCCGTAAGACCTTCGTTCATCTTCAGAACACTTAAGATCTTTTTGATAAAATCTGATGGCTCAGCGAGGCCTGCATTGACGGCAAGATAATTAACACTTTCAGATGCCCAGAAAGCTACTAAAGACATATTTAAAACAGTTCATGTGACTACAGTGGTTCAACCTTAATGTTATGAAGTGACGAGAATACTTTTTGTACGGTGAAAAAACAAAATAACGACTTTATTCAACAATATCTAGTGATGGGCGATTTCAAAACACTGCTTCATGAAGCTTCGAAGCTTTACGAATCTTTTGTTTCAAATCAGTGGTTTGGAGCGTGTATCAAGTCACACCGCCCAGTGGTGAACACTGAAATTTCGAAACACTTATGACGTAACGAAGCCTCGTTTACTGAAATTACATGACTTTGGTAGTTTGATACACGCTCCGAACCACTGATGCGAATCAAAAGATTCGTAAAAGTTCGAAGCTTCATGAAGCAGTGTTTTGAAATCTCCCATCACTAGATATTGTTGAATAAAGTCTTATTTTGTTTTTTTGGCGCACAAAAGTATTCTCATCGCTTCATAACATTAAGGTTGAACCACTATAGTCACATGAACTGTTTTAAATATGTCTTTAGTAGCTTTCTGGGCATCTGAAAGTGTTAATTATCTTGCCGTCAATGCAGGCCTCACTGAGCCATCGGATTTTATGAAAAAGATCTTCATTTGTGTTCTGAAGATGAACGAAGGTCTTACGGGTGTGGAACAACATGAGTAATTAATGAACTAACCCTTTAAGCCCAAAGTATACTTTAGTTTTGACGCAAAAACGCTTAATGTGTACAGCCAAACGCGTAACCTTTCAAAGTATACTCCATTTGATAGTATACGCAAACACAGATGCTCAACACATGCACACTAGAAAGTTTCATCCTTGTTCAGTGTCTGTGCTATTTCTCTTCAGAAGTAATAAAAATGTCTTTATACTCATGTAAACTAGAGTTGTGGGTATCTCTTAAACCTCTCACACAAGCACTCATCAAATCTATTTCTGTTGCTGTTTCCAGTAGTTTGCTGTTGTTGTTCTGCCTCTTACTAAATGCCAAATTGAGAGAAACTGGCAAATATGCAATATTTTCTCTCATCAAAATAAAAATTCTCAGTAGTAACAACTGAATTTTAGGAGAGCAAGTATAAACACCTGAACAATATTAATCCCTCGCTGTCCCTGATTTATGAATATTTTGATTATTACTTTACATTGATTATTGCTTTTCCATGCCATAGAATTATTTTCCACCTTTCATTCTATTTAGATATAACCAAGCTCTAATGGCAGCCCAATCCCAATTTACTTTATTGATTTAAAAAGGTTTTAGCCACCCATTTGAATTCAGCACTAAAGCAGGTTAATTTGCATACTAATTAAAGTCCTTAATCAGACATTTCAGAAAAGATGGAGAATTCTCAGTGCTGATCATTTTTGCACCCTCAGGTTTCTAACCGCCAATAAATTGCTGTGCATTTACTCACTGTTTACACATCATAGAGAGCTGTTAGCTTGAGCGAGGTCCACTCTTATGACAAATACACATGATGAATTTGATTATGCCACATCTAACTGAAAAACAAGTGAGTTACACAGTCCCAGGTGGCAGTCTAATTAAGTTATCAGGCACCTTTAGGGCATGTGGTCTGATTCGGAGCCAACAGATGCATCTAGTCCAAATGACGACT